>JANUYF010000002.1:214039647-214684647 GCA_026167975.1 Phrynosoma blainvillii
GTCATACTCTTGATGCGGTCTTTAGTACGGAGCAGGCATATCCGTGGGCAGAGGTAAAAACTACCTCCGCACTGTCATGGACAGATCGTTTCCTGGTCAAGGTTGAACTAAGAGCCATTGCTCATCCCACTGGGGGTGGAGGACCCATTAAAATAGTCCACCCTCAGAGGCTAATGGAGCCAATGGGATTCCAGAAAGCCTTGGAGGGTTTCTTGGTTGGTAAAGCCAACGACCCTGTCGAAGCCCTGGTGAACACTTGGAACACTGATCTCACCAGAGCTATCGACATGATTGCTCCCAAGCGTCCTTTCCAACCTACTCCAAATTGTCATCCCTGGTTCACAGAAGAACTCAGGAAAATGAAGTGGGTTGGACAACGACTAGAGTGTACCTGGCGGAAAACTTGACTCCTATCCGACAGAACTCATCATAGGAAATTTCTTCATTCCTATCGAGAGGCAATACGGGCAGTCTCTCTCCTCTGCCCATATTGGCCTGCGGATTCTTATCCAGCAGAACTGTTTAGAGTGGTAAGGGAACTGTCACAGGTTCCACCTGTGCAGAACCCTCTACTCAACCCAACAATGGCCTGCTGTGACACTTTTAACAACTATTTCGCAGATAAAATCTCTCAGATAAGAGCCGACTTAGATGCTGGGATTACAACAGAAGCGACTGATGAGGTGTCCAGTAAACCCGTTTATAAGATTAAACTGGATCAGTTTGAGTTAGTGAGTACCAATGATGTGGACAAGATCCTCGGAAAAGTAAGGAAGACAATGTGCTCTCTTGATCCCTGTCCATCTTGGCTGGTCGTCCAGGGGGGTGATGCATTGATGGCCTTCCTCAAGGAGGTCATCAATGCATCCCTTAGGGAAGGAGCTGTTCCATCTAGTCTAAAGGAGGCGGCCATTAGACCACTTCTGAAGAAACCTTCCCTGGACCTCCTGGACATGAAAAATTATAGACCAGTCTCACATTTACCATTCTTGAGCAAGGTGATTGAGCAAGCTGTCGCCTTCCAACTCCAAGCGATCTTGGATGAAACTGATTTTCTAGATCCATTTCAAACCGGCTTCAGGCCTGGATATGAGGTGGAGACGGCCATGGTTGCTCTGGTGGATGACCTTCGCCTTAGCACCGACAGGGGAAGCGTGACCCAGTTGGTGCTTTTGGATCTCTCAGCGGCTTTCAACACTATAGATCACAACATCCTTTTGGAGCACCTGAGAGAATTGGGAGTGGGAGGCGCTGCTCTTCAGTGGTTCCGCTCTTTTCTCTCAGGCAGGTTCCAGAGGGTGGTACTCAGGGAGAGTTGCTTATCAAGAACGGAGCTAAAATACGGCGTTCCTCAAGGAGCCATCCTGTCCCCGATGTTATTCAATATTTATATGAAGCTGCTGGGGGAAATCATCAGGAGACATGGAGCGGGATGTTACCAATATGCTGATGACACTAAAATATTCTGCTCCATGTCTCGGTCAACTGCTATGACGACAGATGGTGGTTCTCCCCTCAATCAATGCCTTGAAGTGGTAATGGATTGGATGAGAAAAAAACGACTCAAACTGATAAGCCAGCTGCGCTCTTTCCTGGAAGTAAAGGACCTAGAAACTGTAGTACATGCCCTGGTAACCTCACGACTCGACTTCTGTAACACACTCTACATGGGGCTACCCTTATACCTAACTTGGAAACTGCAATTAGTACAAAATATGGCAGCCAGGCTGATCACTGGGACTCCAAGATGTGATCATATTACTCCAATCTTGAAATCTTTGCACTGGCTGCCAGTTAGTTTCCGGACACAGTATAAGGTGTTGGTGTTAACCTTTAAAGCCCTACATGGCCTGGGCCCATCTTACTTAAGGAATCGCCTATCTCCATATAATCCGCCCCATGCCCTCAGGTCCTCTGGGAGGAAGTTGCTTCAACCAATAAGAACCAGATTGATGACAACCTCCCAGAGGACTTTTTCTGCCACGGCCCCGAGACTCTGGAATGCCCTGCCGCAGGAGATCCATCAGATAACCAACTTAGATGGCTTTAAAAAAGCCATCAAGACGGATCTCTTCCGGCAGGCATTCCCAGAATGACATTCTCACAATCTCTCTCCCTCCATCAGACCATTAGATCACTCTTCTGTATATTCAGAGTGCTGGCTATCTAATTGTATTAGACTCGTAGCCTTGTTTTAAGTTAAATTTTAATGTTGATAATGATTTAATATATATTTAAGGGGGTTTAAGGGGGTTTATATGTCTATTATAATTGTATGGGATTGTATTTTAATTGTAAGCCGCCTTGATAGCCCCAGCTAAAGGGGGGATATAAATAAAATTTTATTATTATTATTATTATTATTATTATTATTATTATTATTATTATTATTATTTACACCTAGAATTCAATGCACATAATTAAGACTCACTAGAACTTTGAGATAGAGGTGGACCCATCAATATCCAAGAAGGTTATGTAGGAAACCCTGCTTCCATGGAGTCTCAAGTCCCATTATACAGAGTAGCATAGTAAAATGGTGTCCCTTATATAAAATGGCAAAATCAAGGTATGGGTTTTTGATTTTTTAAAAAAATGTTTTCAAGCCATGCATGGTTGAATATATGAATGCAGAATGCATGGATATGGAGGGCTTGCTCTATTTCTGCATGGATTGGGGCAGGTGAGTATTTTTCTTGGAAATCATTCTATACAGTAACATACTTGAGGTTTTTGTGTGTAAAAATCATACTTTTTGTGCAAAACTCATTTTTCATTTTTTTAAAAACAGTTTCTAGAAATACACATTTTGGTACAAATTTATCTTTTTATGAAAAGCTCACCTGTTTGGCACAAAAGAAACACACATTTCTGGAAACAGCAATTTTTACATGAAAATTGTATATTTGTATAAAAGATACAATTATGTGCAACCCTCTTCCCTTCTCCATACCTCCACCCCCCATTACCAGAACATATATACCGGTGTTTATTTTTACAGAAAACTGTTTCAAAATGAACCAGTTCCTCAAGTGCAAGAAAAGCCAAAAGATTATTCCTACAACATCTTAAATTCCATACAACACTAGGGCCTTTGCAGACTGCTAGAAATAGTGCAAATTGAGTCCACTTTAACTGCCCTGGCTCAGTGCTAGGGAATCATGGGAATTGTATTTTTTTCTGAGACATTGAACCTTCTCTGTAAAAGAGCTCTGGTGCCACAATAAACTACAGTTCCCATAATTCCCTAGCACTGAGTCAGGGCAGTCAAAGTGAACTCAATTTGCACTATTTCTGGCAGTCTACAAAGACCCTAGGTTAGCCCCGCTATACAGTCCAAGTTGGAATGGGGGTGAAAACCCAAATAGAACAATGTCCCCTGAACTCAGAAAATAACTCCATCCCTTCTGCGAAATTCCCAAGCCCAGTTTGAATTCTGCTATACTTCATCACCAGCATGATGGGCTTCAGTTCCATGCCCCTAGCCCCCAGGTACACTAAAGGGTGATTCTCTAAACTACATTATCCAGGCTGTTGGAAAAGGCAGGGAGGGGAGGAACCTCTTTCCATAAATTTCACCTTGGGACAGAAACTGGGAGGGATGGCTTCGATTTTTCTTTGGCTCAGATTTTAAGCCAAACTGGAGAACTTGTGGGGAGGGCATAATGCCTGCCTCATTTTGAAGTAAACATGAGCCTGGTTCATTTTTGAGAGAGAGAGAGAGAGAGAGAAATCAGAGCTAGATTATCCAAATTTAACCAGTATTTGATTTGCAAACTTTGAAACAATAAAATTAGATCTTCCTGGACAGGTTAGAAGGCCAAGGAAATCGGTATGAAGCGTTTCTCACCCCAAGTTTCATTACCTGTCTCAGGGAAAGTCTCACATACATTTATATATTTATTTACATCATTTGGTTGCTTCCCCATGGAAAAAAAAAGTATTCTGTTGGTAGCTAACAATTTAAAACTATAGATTAAAAATGCAAGGACAGCCTACATTTTAACAAATAAAGCACAGTGCACCATAAAAACCTGAACAAGCAAATATTTGATTTGATTTATTTGCTTGTTTGTGAAGGGGAGCAGGGGAGAAGTAAGTAAACCACTTGAGGAATACTCATCTGTGGCTTTCAGTTATTTCTAAATGAAGTGAGAAGAAGAAACAAGCCTTGACAGGTCACGTGGGTAGTTTTCCTTTCACTTTTGTTGAAAAGATCACCTCAAAATAAGGATGAAACAGTTTGTATGTATAAATGGACTTTATTAGTTTTACAAAGTAAGAAAATTAGGGTATGAAGCAGACTTACATCAACCTGCAATCTATTTTGGACAATATATCTTTTTCAACTGGAACATTTTAAGGAAGATATGGGGGGGGGCAATTCTAAACTACATTTTTTTTGGTATTTTTTATTTTCTTCAAAAAAAATTTTTTTATTGTTTTAACTGTAAATTGTTTTAACTATGACGGTTGTACACCGCCCGGATTGGCTTGCCACAGGGCGGTATATAAATAAAATTTATTATTATTATTATTATTATTATTATTATTATTATTTCCCCACAACTGGTATAAACAGGAAGGTTGTGTCCCAAAGTATTTTCTTCAAGTTGGTGTTTTGCTCCACACCACAGAGACATCTGCTGACTTTGACCCTCACCTCAGACATTCCAGAAGGTCTCCAGTTTGCTAGCTGATTGGAGAAAATGGTGGGTCATTCTGGCTATCAACCTATCTATACTGCAAACTCTATCTTGGATTATCCATTTTAGATAAACTGGACTGTTACACTCATCTTAGTGCTTCCAGATTGCCATCTAGAGATTTATTCTTTGCATGTAAATCTGCCTCTCAGCTGGGAAAGGGGGCTGTCAGAGTCTTCAGTTAATCTTGCCTATTTTCCTCACAGTCTCTCTCCTCTACATTAATTAGTAGGAATTTAAAACTTAAACTACGCAAGATGAAAGACATTTGTATTGTTACTTAAGAGAAGTTGTGTGAGAACTGCTGTCTTGATTGTGTGTGTTTGTCTCCCTGCCTCAGCTGGCCAGTTACTATTAGTCATGCAGGTAGGAAAAATGCAGGTGACTGTACTATCTGATATAATAAGGCTAAAAACATCTTAGGGCAAATGTTTAGACTAGACTCCAGAACATATGAAGCCTCTTTTCTCCAGCAATTCCTCTTTTCAACAGTTCCTTTTAAATAATACTGTAATGGAAACTGCAGACCTGGAAGTTATAGTGCTATTACTCTGCTTTATCTGCCATTGGCTACATACTGTGGAATGCAGGGAGGGGGTTGTACTTTGGTCCTAGGCACCAGAGGAGCTCTCTGGGTAAAGATTCCAAAGGATCCCTCCCTCTACTCCCACTTCCAGGATTCCATAGGATGTTGTCGCAAGTGTTAAAGTGGAATCATAGTGCTGTAATGTCTTGTAAAAAGGTGCTTGGTGATGAACCTCTTGCATTTTATACAGCTTGGCCCTAGGTGCATCCCTTAGATGGAAAGGAAAACAGGTCCTGCAGACAAATGAATGGGAAAAGCTATGGTGATCAAATGCAGGAATGGCTTTTAAAGCAAAAAGAGAATCTCTGAGCTATAATTGGAAACCTCAAAAATCAGCAACCAGATCTTTACCTGGTTCTTCCTCCTCTTGGGACGTTATCACACGGGGGAAATCTGTTGGTTAATCCACACAAATCCCAAACAAAAACTGAATTTGTGCCTCACGATTTCACACGACATCGCACAGAAACTGGTCAGAAACTGGTATTATCCGAGATCTTTTTAATTTCGGGAGTTTAGAGGAAATGCATTTGCAAAATTACAGTAATTTCGCATTTACTGTAATGTGAAAAGCAAATACGCATGGACAATTCTCTTTTAAAACCTGGAGGAGGGCCAAGAGGAGGAGGAGGAGGGGCCGCCAGGGAGGGAGAGTCCTGGGCTCCTTCTCAATGCCAGGGAAGGGAAGGCAGCCCAGGAGAAAAAAGTTTGGGACGGAGGAGAAGTTTGACATTTAGGATAGAGGGAAAAAGAGGGGAAATAAGCTTCCCTCGCAGCAGCTGTGGGTGGATGTGTGTGCACGTGTGGGGTGTGCTTGTGGAGCAACTCACCAAGATCTCTTCACTTGCTATCAGTTCAGGCCAGGGCCCATTTCAGACTTTTGGTTCTGATATTTAATGTTCTGTGCTCTAATCTTCCCCAGTACCTGGCAGCTCAGCTAGCTTGGTATGTATGATCTAGAATCTAAGATCTACAAGCAAAAGTTTGTTTGTTCCACCAGTGCACACAGTCCTGTCAAGGGTGTGAACCTTTCAAGATCTGGCTCATCATCTGTGGAACGGTCTTCCTATGAACCTCCAGCTGGAGAAGGCTCTTAACCAATTTTGTACAGGGTTGAAGACCTTCCTCTTTGATTTGCCGGATTAAGCTGCTAAGTTGTCTCTAAATTGCTGAGATGACTGGTGGGATGTTGGGGATTTCATTTCATATACGGTAGTCATATTTATAGTGTTATATTAATATTATGTCCTTGTCTTTGATTATATATGTGAATGTTCTGCCCGTTAGTGAAAGAGGCATTAAAAACTGTTGTTGTTGTTGTTACTATTATATTAAAACACTAAATTAAAAAGCTTAAAACCACATTAAAACATAGTAAAAAGATAAAAGTACAACACACTCCATTAAAAGACCCTTCTGTCAGCGTAAGTTAAGGGCCAAAGGCTGTCTAAAAATAAGGTCTTTGCCTGCTGGTGAAAAGAGCACAGAGAGGTAGTCCCATGGAAGAATATTCCACAACTTGCAGCAGCCACCGATTAGACTCTGGCCTTGTGTATCCTCACAAAGTGCCTGTAATGGTGGCAGAATGGATCGAAATCTCCCCCTCCCTGAAGATATGAAAAGTTGAGTAGACTGATAGAGGGAGATAAACTCTTTCAGATCATCTTTTCAGATAATTCACAATAAGAACACTTTCCCATAGTTGTTTAAAAAGGTTGCTTGCTTCTGCTCTGCAGACTTTCCCTCTGTGACTGAAAGACCTGCTACTTCTCTCTCTTTTCCATTGCTCTTAAGAGGCAGCTTTGGACAGCAGACATGACAATGACAGAATGGTAAGGAGCATCTCTATGGCAATTTGTTCCCGATCCTCTCCCTAGGAGCCCAGCACAGTGCTAAGCCACTCAAGTGGAGCTTTTTCTGTCTGTCTGAGAGGTTCACGGACAGGCCTCTTGTGATGGATGAGGCTTCAAGGAACTGCTGGAAATGAAGGGGAGCATTATTGACAGCTCTTCCCGCTACATCAATATGCCAACATACGGCAGATCTCGGGTGGTAAATCAACAACTGTGGTGTGTTGAATTACCATGTGGAGGGGAACCACAATTGCTGTCAGCTACTGAAAAAAGTAATAGCTCAGGGAGAAGCCGCAGGTGTGCACAATAAACCTTTCATCAGATTAAAAGCTGTATGGCCCATGTGCTTTCTGAATTTTATGCTGAAGAAGACCTAATGAATTAACATGTAGGATGCATTTTTCCACAGGCTGTAGAAATGTGGACTATAAGAATTTCATCCCATCTATCTCTTTCTGGGGGTGAGGAGAAGAGGATCTACAGTTCACTAAAAGTAACAATGACAATTGCCACCAATATCTAACTGTGTATTTTATTTGTACACTTTGGTTTTAAAAAGGATTCCACACTTTGTAGTGCTAACGGTACTGTAGTTGTGTCTGATGGTGTAAATTGGAGCTGATAGGAGTTGCATTCCAAAATGTCTGCAGAGCACCAGGTTACCTACCCTTGAATAAGAAAACCAGCAAAGTGTAGTGGCTAGTGTGCTGGACTAGGTCTGGGGAGATCTAGTTTCAGATCTCCCATCAGGCATGAAAATCACTAGAGGAATCTTGGGCTGATCAATTTCTTTCAGCCTAACCTACCTCAAAGGGTTGTTGTGATGATAAAAATGGGGAGGAGGACTGTGTACACTGCCTCAACTTCTTAGGGGGAAAAGTGGGATATTAACATAAGAAATAAATATCCTTTTCAGTGGGTGTTGCCTTTGTGGAGAATAGAAGAGGGGAAGAAATCATCAAAGTGTACTAAGTAAGAAACACTGACTATAACAAAGAAGAAGAAAAGAAGGGTCAAAAGAGATGGACTGAACCTATGTGGACTGCAACCAAGAAAAGGAGAATCAAGGTCAAGATCTGTGTGGAAACGTGCTTTTATAGACACAATGAATGGCTCATTCATTTGTTGTTATTATATGCCTTCAAATCGACTCTGACTTATGGTGATCCTGTGATAGTGATGTAGTGGTTTGAGTGTTGGATTGTGACTCTGGGAACCAGGGTTTGATTCCTAGCTTGGTCATGAAACCCACAGACCTTGGACAAGTCACATGCTCTCAACCTCAGGGGAAGGCAATGGCAAACTCCTGTGAACAAATCTTGCCAAGAAAACCCCATGGTAGGTTCTCTTTAGGGTCACCATAAATCAGAAACGACTTGAAGGTACACAACAGCAACAAATCATAGAGTTGCCTTCCTCTGAGGATGAGAGGTTGTGACTTGCCTAGTGTGTTTCCATGGCTGAGCGAGGATTCAAATTCTGGTCTCCTAGAGTCCTAGTCCAGCACTCAAACCACTATAGTACGTCGGCTCTTGGCTGCATCACTCAAAGCATATCACTTCACTGCACTGGATAAAAATACATTACATCACAGTGCTGGACCTTGACCCTCCTTTCCCTGTTATGGATCAAGAAGAACAGACAATGTCAATGTACAGATACCTGTGCACTGTATACATAAGATCTTAAAATTGTACCACTGACTGAGTGGGTAGTATCAGACCGTGGAAGCTTAAAATGTAGCACTGAATGGATAACATTCTGACTCCCCCCCCCCCCCCCCCCATATCTCTGCAGTCATCAAGAGATCCTTTGAATGATGGGAAGGACATGGGATGGAGGACACCACCACCCCTGGTCGTACTCCTGATAGTTTTAATGTAAATGAGCCTCATTGGTATTTGGTAACACAATTTTAATCTTTTATAGGAAATCATGTTTTAAATATGTTTGAAGTGTTTTTAATTGTTTTTAATCATGTTTTTAAAATTACTACTACTACTACTATTATTATTATTATTATTATTAACCTTTGTAAAATAATGTTTTTCAGGTTGTCTCCCTTATTCAAAATGCTTAGGGCTAGAAGTGTTTGGATTTTGGATTTTTTATTTATTTATTTTTACATCTGGAATATTTGCATATACATAATGAGATATCTTGGAGATGGGAACCAAGTCTAAACACAAACTTCCTTTATGTTTCATATACACCTTATAAACATACCCTGAAGGTAATTTTATACATGATATTGTTAATAATTTTGTACATGAAATAAAATTTGTGTACATTGAACCATCGGAAAGCAAAGGTATCACTCTCAGCCACCCATGTGGAAAATTTGGGATTTTGGAATATTTTGGATTTCAGCATTCCAGATAAAGGTGACTCAACCGGTACCATAATCGTTTTTTTCTAAATTATTGTAAGCCACCTTGAATCTCATCTTGGGAGAAAGGTAGGATATAAATGTAATAAATAAATAAATAAATAATGTAAATATAGATACCAATCTTTGGGGCAGGTGTTGGTATTGGTGGGGAGACAGCAAAAGTTGTCGTCAGACATTTGTACACCTGGAGTGGGGTTTCCAGTTACACCACTTTATTACAGTGTGTGACTCTGGAGATCTGGTTTCTTAAGGGAGATAACAAGATTCAGCTCTTTATGTCAAGGAGCTGAAATGTCAGTGTGACACCATAACTTAATACATCCTGTGAGTGCTTGGGAGGATGTTTTTGATGAACGTGCATCTTAATTTAGCATGGAACTTCTAGCATGTGAGCCACTCTCTGCTATCAAAATTCACCTTGAATTGGCATGTGTGGGGAGCAGGAGACCATTGGTTGGTCATGCCATCATTATGACTCCAAGCATGTCTCAGAATTGGCAGTAAGTGCAGGGAAATTTCCAGGAAAGCAAAAGCTGTCAAACAGACAAGATGGCACCACTAGATTTCAAAATAAAATGGCTATTCTTAAAATGGTGGGGATGGGGGAGGCTCCACTACAGATACTAAATATACTACTTACAATGACTGGAATGGTAGCATTAAGCGATAGCAGAAAGCTGAGGGGAACTAAGGGCTAGAAAGGCAGGAGGAAGTGTATGTGGATGACATGGACCAAAGTGAGACAGGGCCTGAGCAGACGGGCCAGGATAGCAAGGGCTCAGCTCATGCTATCCTGACCCCGATGCTCACCTGGGGTATTCACATACCCTTCCCCGCACCAACCCAGGACTGAAACAGGTGCGCGCTCCTTACTTTGTCCTGTGTCACCTGACTGAGAAGGCCCCCTCAGTTCCAGAAATGGGTCACCTGGCTGCACCCACATGGCCAGGTTCCCCGTTTTTGCATCAGATGCGGCAACAAGGGGCTCCTGAGGAAGAGCAACAGCCAGCAAGGTAAGGAGCATGTGGGTGTAGTGCAAACATTCAGGTTTTGTCATGGAATTTCTCAGAAACTCTACACAAAACCAGCAGTATTTTATCCCAGGGTAAATGTTGGATGCTTCAAATCCACATGTGATCTTGCAGGGTTGGGCCTGATCCTTCCCCGGGGTTTTGGGCCTGGTCATCTGATCTAGATGACACGAGGCCAGGGGGAACCGAGGCCTTTTGGCATGTGGGGACAACCCCACAGAAGAAGCAGTGCCCAGAAGCAAGCTGATTGAGGAAAGGGACCAAAGGAAAGGATGGGCCATGGAAGCAGACACCTTGAGGGAACAGGGGATGACAGCTAGTATGAGGATGTGGTCAGGTTGACATATCAGTATGAGGAAGAATGTGATTTGAATTTCTGCTCAAGCTACTAGGGTTGCATTCACACTGCAGAAATAATCCACTTTGACACTACTTTAACTGTCCTGGCTCAGTGCTAGGAAATCCTGGGATTTGTAGTTTGTTGTGGAGATAGAGAAGGCTAAATAGTTCACAAAACTACAAATCCCAGAATTCCATAGCATTGAGTCATGGAAGTTAAAGTGGTGTCAAACTGGATTATTTCTGCAGCGTGGATGCAGCCTTGGCATCTTTCAGTTAATGCTATTTCACAGGGTTGTAAGAATAATATTCTCTCAGATGGGCTAAAAATGTAAGTAATAAAAACAAGTCACACAGGAAAGCAGCAATCAAATAGAAAGAACACACTAATGTTTTATCCATCACCATATGCTACCTACTACCACTATCTGAACAGGCTTGATAAAAATAAATAATTAAATTATATAATTACATTATATTAATTTCAGTTACTATAATATATGAAAAATCTGATGATACAGCATCAGCTACAGCAGGGGTAGGCAACCTTTCCCCTTTAAGGGCTGAGGGACTTTAGCTCCCAGAAGCCTCAGCCATGTTGGCCAATAGTCCCATGTTGGCCAATAGCTCCTGGGATTCTGGGAGCTGAAGTCCCTTGGCCCTTAAAGGAGAAAGGTTGCCTACCCCTGATCTAAAGGCTTATGAAGGTAATAAAGGTTTAATTACAATCCATTCTACTCCTGTGAAGGAAAATAAGGGGGCTCAGGATTGACAGGCATCACTATGTTGGGTTAAAATTCTGGCATTCCTTAGAGCAGTCTTCTCTAACCTGGGAACTATCTCCTAAGATTTTGGACTACAACTCTCATAAACCTTAGGCCAGGGGTAGGCAACCTTTCCCCTTTAAGGGCCGAGGGACTTCAGCTCCCAGAAGCCTCAGCCATATTGGCCAATAGTCCCATGTTGGCCAATAGCTCCTGGGATTCTGGGAGCTGAAGTCCCTCGGCCCTTAAAGGAGAAAGGTTGCCTACCCCTGAGCTACAGTCATATTTATTTAACTTTCTAATACGGGGTAGGCAAAGTGCAGATGTTGTTGGGATTGTAATTCCCAGCATTCCTCATCTTTGACTTTGCTGCTGAGGGCTCATAAAAGTTGCAGACTAACAAGATCTGGGACAGTACATAGAGAGATCTTGTAGCACCTTTGAAAGAAAGAAATTGGCAGCATGAGTTTTCTTAAACTTCAGTCTACTTCCTCAGATGCATTTATGCACCAAGATCTGGGGTAGTACACTTTGTACACCCCTATTCTAGTATGTTACCATGAATAGCCTTATTTTTGGCTCAAACCATGTCTGGATAAGCATGTTGCAATATCATACATACTGTCTTTAAGACTTCACAACTTTGCAGTGTGCTCCTTTTGTTTGTCAACTGAAGTGAAAACGTTGAGGGCCCTTTCACACTAAACAGTTATACCACTATGGTTCTGTTTTAACTGTCATGGCAACATCCTATGGAGGCATCCATAGTCAGAGGCATCAGAGACTCTAAATGCCCACCCCAAATGCCAGTCCCAGAATTCCATAGGATGGAGCCATGGCAATTAAAGTGATATCACAGTAGTGGCATACCTCAGTTACTGAAGCCTCTGACAAAGAAGTTCCTTTTTACAAGGTCTAGCTGGAAGAAATTTAGCATCATCATCATTGGAATAATGGTGAAAGAGAGCTTGACAAACGTAGAGTCTCAGTGTCAGGTTGCAGGAACATGTCTGCAGGAAAATACTGCAATACAACTTGAATGGGGAAAGAATGGGATTCTGTTCTAGCTGATCCTATTGCAGCGGTGTGTGCCTGCCTATAACAGGCAAGATAAACAACAGCTGCCTCCAGAATCCCTACTGAACCTGCATGGATGGCAAATTATAGGGGGAAAGCGAAGGGAGATATGCTGCCCCACCAGCTACCACCAACATGTTGAACAAGTATAGATCTATATGTTTGGCAACCAAAAATGGAAATCATAAGAAAAGTGAAGGCTAGTGAAAGAAAAAGTCATGCTCTGAAGAAGCAAGAACCTATCACTAGTTTCATGTTATTTCTGATTTTGGAACCAAATCGTCTGTTGTCATCCCACTGTTTTCAATTGCTTTTAAAATGATCCAGCTTTCTCTCTCCTCCTCCCATTTTCCCCATTTGTCTTCAGCTTACTTGTACTGTTGCAAACTGAGTTCAAGGTGTGAAGGTAGCTTGTACAAAATTCACTCAGCAGGGGATAGAGGAGTCTTGCCCTTCCCAATAAGCTCAGCCCAAAGCAAATTGTTTAAGGGTGCATCTACACTGTAGAAATAATGCAGTTTGGCACCATTTTATCTGCCATGGCATCAGCCTACAGAATCCTAGGATTTGTAGTTTTGTGAGGTGCCAGCACTCTTGGGTAGAGAAGGCTAAAGAGCTTGTAAAACTACAACATGTTGTATCCCACCTTGAGCCTTGAGGAGATGCAGGGACGACATTTTAAAAATTCCTCACCATTAGTAACTTTTACATTCGTGACCCCCTTCTAATGTTAACTTGCCACACATGTCCAGGTATTCATCTGTGAACTGTTGGAAGGTATACCTGTGCACCACTGAAACTCAGCTGGGAGCTGTGCTGATCTTGAATTCACAGATAGTAGCAGAGTAACAATAGGGAGGCCGGGAGGTTCGTTTTGGCTACTGGCTTGGGGAACAGTGGCTGAGGCCAGTGACTCCAGGAGGTTTGTTTTAGTTTGTTCATCCCTCCTCCCTCCTCCCCTTGAAGGCTGCTTGTTCAAACCTGAAATTATTACAGACACACACAATTGGGCACACTCTCTCAGTCTCAGGGGATGGCCATGGCAACCCCCCTCTGAAGAAACTAGCCCTTTTCCTTTCCCCTCCTCCTGGCTCAGTCTGCTTATCCAAACCTGAAATTATTACACACACACTCTCTTTCTCCTTATGGCCACCCTACATGAGTACCACCTCCTTCCCCTTGAACCAAGGGATGACCAGATGTCCTCCTTTTCCAAGACAAGTCCTGTATTTCACAAGGTGACCAGATGTTCTAACTGCAAAGAAGGACAAAGCACTGCAAAACGGAGAACATTGAAGAAAAAGGGAGGACACGGTCAAAGAAAAGCTGAACATACTCCTAGAAATGGAAATTCATGCTTCTTAGCTGTGCTCCAAAAAAGGGAGGATCTTTGGGAATTCCTCCTGGGCAGAAGGCTGAAAGGTAGGGCATGTCGTAGAAAAGGAGGGTGTCTGGTCCCCCTGTACATTTCCACCTTCTGTCCAGGAGGAATTCCAAAATGTCCTCCCTTTGGAGCATGGCTGAGAAGCATGGATTTATATTAATGTTTTTAATTGGCCATGTCCTCCATTTTTCTTGAATGTCCTACATTTTGTCTTGGTTTTGTGGAAGAGAATTATGGCAACCCTATCATCCTGTATTCTAAAGGGAAAAGAAAACAAGCAGGCAACCACCAAATCTAACAAGTTTTTTTAAAGGTTGAACACTGGATGGAAATATTTTTCCTATCAATAAGTTAATAATAAACAAATATAAATACATTAAAATCAAAGAAATATTCCATGCTTTATTTTGTCCCAAGCATATATGAAGCACTCATACTTCATTGAAGTATGAATTGCCAACAAGCAAGTATGTGTAGATGAAGCTGAACAATTACTTCCACCTTTCCTAATATTCTTCACCTTCCAGCAAGAAGAGAGCCATGGGTAATTCCATACCCTCCAACTGCCCTGATTTGGCACAGACAGTCCCATTTAATCCTCTGTCATCCCACTTTTCAGCTGCTTTTAAAATGTCCTAGTTTCTCTCTCTTCCTCTCACTTTCCCCCTTTGTCTTCAGCTTATTTCAATTACTGCAAAATAAGCAGATATCTCTGTCCAACTTCTGTTTCAAACCCCACCCCATGTTCATCTGCCTGGCTTCACTACCTGCCATTGCTGGGGGTGGGAGTCCTTTAAACACAGCAACTGTTTCTGCGCTGGATGTAAAATAAATGGGTGGACCACTTTTCAATAATCAGGTGTCAGAAGTTATGAGACAAATTAATGCACACAGATGGATGGGTCTTGATCTTTTTGGGTGAATGGTTGTGTTCTTTTCATTCAATAGCTCACCCTTTCAAGCCAAAACACACTCACCACAGAATGTAGATTAGCAACATTTGGGAGGTTCATCATATGTGCTCTTTTATTGATGTGTCTGAAACTCGACTGTTTCTCCAGAGGTGAAAATGGAAATTTATTAAAAGCAGCCTCTGGGCAACTAACAGAGATTAAGAAAAATGTAACTACCTGTTATGTCAAGTTTCATTTTCCAGATCCAAATTCACTGTGTCAACTTGTTTCTTTTGTTGTTATGAACACATACACATACAGAGAGACATAATATTACAGACAAATATATAATGAATACTTTGCATGCAGTGGGAACTTCAGAAAACTGACTCACAAGATTTATATTTTCTAAATTGTTGTTATTTTCTACTTAAAATGGAGCTGTAGATAAAAGAGAGAGGCTTTCAGATAATGGAGAGCCAAGATGTTTGATGATGTTATTCCCATTGTACCATACACCAATCCAGACTCTGGATGGGTTTTGAGAAATTGAAGTAACCAAATCATGCAAGAATGCAATCATAGTCTAGAAGCCAAGCAGTTTTAAGTCCCATTGAGTTCAGCAGGAGAAGCTGGACCACCTGTGAATTCTTCCAATGAAGATTTGTGGAGGTTTCTGCAGGTCAGCAGACTGCACTGGGTGACACCTCAGAGGGGGCGTTGAACACCTAGTGAGGCAGTTACTTACCTCCATCCCAAGACCCCATCAAGCACTCATCTCCACCAGCCAGGGCACCTCTACCACGGACTCCTTTGCTTCTCCTCCCTTTCCTACCTGGCCAGCAGCCCTGCCAGACCCAGAAGGGGCTGCTAGGTGGCAACAGCACTCCACCGCAGCAGATACTTTGACTGGTGGAGGGGGGCAGCTGAGGTGCGTGCCAGGCAGCCTTGGGGTGAAAGCATGAGTAATGACACTGGGGTGACACCAACCCTAGTGATATCACTGGTTTTCTATAACATAAGAAGTTGCCTAATAGTCTAATAATGCACATTGGAGGGACAGAGGATATGTGGCCTCTGGACATTGCTGGACTGCCATCTCCCATAACCCTGGCCAGCATGGCCAATGAAAAATGTCTATCTGAACAGGAACATCTGGAAGGACATGTTGACTGTCATCATTGTTGGGTGAAGGCTACAGCTCAGGGATGGTAAAGTGGATATTTTGTTTGCAAGTGTCCCCAGGCTTAGTTCCTGGAATCTCCAGACAGTGCTTCTGTCTGAACCCCTTGTAATACCACTGCCATTGAGTGTGCCTAGGGCCAAACAGACCAAAGGTCTGAGATGGTATGAGCTGTAGACATTTTCAAAGGGATAAGGATGGACAGTATCAGTTTGAGAAGGACAGGTTTGTATCCCTCCAGGTGTTGTTGAACTGGATCTCCCAGGATTGCTCACCAGCCAACTAAGGCCACTGGGAGCTCTCCAATATCTGGAGGGACACACATTCCTCACCCCCTCCAATATGTTTTAAATGCACCTCAGTTCAGTTGAGCCATGCACTTTATTTATGGTTTTTTGCTTATTATGGAAAACCCCAAAGTCCCAGCCAATTATACAGGTTTATTTCACAACTAGTTTGCAGTCAAAGTAGGATTGATGGAGGTTTGTTTTGTTTTAGAGGTGTTTGGAGGAAGTTTTTTTTTTCAGTTTTAAAATTTAGTGTAATGCAATTAGGATACCCTTCCCCTCTGTAAGGAGGTTGCTTCAAAATCCATCACCCCTCAGTCTTCCTTATCCTTGCTCAATTAAAACAATGGATTACATTTTTTTATTTGAACTCTTATTTGTACATCATCCTGGTTATCTCTAAGGATGAAAAGTTGTTTCAGCATGTTTTAATAAGCTTCCCTAATCTGGTGCCCGCTACAGACTACAAGTTCCACTGTCCACAGACAGCCTAGCCACTTAGGAAAGACTACAGCATGTTTCCCAATCATTTCTATGGCCTAAAGGCAAACACAGAAGACTCCTTTGGGGAAGATGGTCACAGTGCACACAAAATCTGCCATCACCAATGAGACTATCTGCTTGCTTGCATGAGTGCTTAAATTAAGGGGGATGTTTAACAGTACACCAATATCTAATATTGCCACCCCCAAACACTGCACTATAAATCTGCCCTGAAGTCATTTGGCTAATTTAAAGGAATGGTGGTGATGGTTATGGAAACAGAGGCTGCAGTCCTATCTCACACTGTGAGGAACCTAGTGCTCCACCCAAGCAGTTCTGCTCAGCCACCAGGTTTTTTGATGCACAAGCTTACTAGAGAAGGGGAATGTTTGCTCACTTGGCCATTAGTAGAAGCTTTCTGCTGCAGTCAAGAAATCAGAAGAAGATTTGGACTTGGAAAGGCAGCTATGAAGGAACTAGACAAGATCCTGAAGTGTAAAAATATATCACTGAATATTAAAGTTAGGATAGTCTGTGCCATAGTATTTCCCAGTTCTATGTATGGTTGTGAAAGCTGGACAGTTAAAAAAGCTGATAGGAAGAAGAGCAACTCATTTGAGATGTGGTGCTGGAAAAGAGCTCTGTGAATACTATGGACTGCTAAAAAGGCCAATATATGGGTCCTAGAGCAAATCAGGCCCAAACTCTTCCTAGAAGCCATGATGACTAAACTGAGGCTGTTGTACTTTGGATGTATCACAAGAAGAAAAGTTGGCAATGCTTGGTAAAGTGGAGAGCAATAGGAAAAGAGGAAGACCGCATTCCAGATGGATAGACTCAGGGGGGTTGCAGACTGTCAGAAATAGTGTGAATTCAGTCCACTTTTAGGGTTAGGGTTAAGGTTAGGGAATCATGGGGACTGTATTTTATTGTGGCACTAGAGTTCTCTGACAAAGAAGGTTCAATGTCTCAGAAAAATAACAATTCCCATGATTCCCTAGCACTAACCCTAACCCTAAAAGTGGACTGAATTCACACTATTTTTGACAGTCTGCAACCCCCCTCAGCTGCCAGAAATAATGCAGCTTGAGTTCACTTTAACTGCCCTGGTTCAATGCTAGGGAATCATGGGAAATTTATTTTTTTTCTGTGACATTGAGCCTTCTATTTCAGAGAGCTCTGGTGTCACAATAAACTACAGTTCCCATGATTCCCTGGCACTGAGCCAGGGCAGTTAAAGTGGCCTCAAGCTGCATTATTTCTGGCAGTCTGTAAAGGCCCAACATCAAGGAAGCCATGGCCCTGAGTCTGCAAGACTTGAGCAAGGCAGTTGAGGATAGAGTGACATGGAGGTGTCCCATTCATAGGGTCACCATAGGTCAAAGTTGACTTGATGGCAGTTAATAACAACAACTTCTGCCACTATGAGCAACAGAAGTAGTCTCATTCTGGGATCTCTAGCTCAAAGAAGGCTGCTCTTTTCTCCCAGATGCTACCCAGGCACCCTGCACTTTCCCCCAAGGCATTTTTATAGTAAGAGTTGTGTGTCCAAACGAACACCTCATCCTAGCTGTTAGACACCCTGTGGAGATGGCTATGCAAACGGACTGGAAAAGGTGATCTGAAGTTGCCTTTTCCCTAAGCCGCAGCAACCGCACTGCCTGCCCTGATGTTGCCCTAAATGGGGATGGAGCAACCACACTGGGGGAGTCAATGCAGCTTTTCCAAGGCTGTATTGAAGCCCCAGCAACTGCACCGCCAGCCCCAAGGATGCTGCAAAGGGAGACAGAGCAACCACATGGGCCAGCAGCAGCTGCTTTAATTTTTTTTGTTCTCTCTCAAATGCATGCACACATGTGCAGGAACATCTCTCCACACCTGTGCATCTGTGCAGGAAAACATCCCTGCACACCTGCACAGGACCTGTCATAGGCTAGTATACAGTCTGTCACTCTCTGTGTACAAAGGTGACTGAAGTTCGGCATCCCTGTGCATCTGCACAGGTTCTGTCATACACCCACATATTATGCAAGGATTTGCTGACCTCTGCTTCCCCCAAGGAGTGGGTACAGTAGACAGGCGCCACTGTCTGATTGTGCCACCCTTGAGGTGAAGGAATCGGTTTGTCAACTGAAAAGACACTCCATCATCCTCCACAAAACATGTCTCACACAGATCAGGAGAGAAGGGAGAGGTACATGCAAGGGAAGTTTGTGTGCACAGACTTGATACATGCAGCTGGTGGTCATGCAAGGGACATGGTCAACAGGACACATGCACAAACATTACTCCAGGAGCCCCCCCCCGCCCATCATGCCAGGAAGTGGTGTTCAGGTCTTATGCACACCTGCACACCTGTGTAGAAGAGGTCACAAAAGCCTCTTTCATGCAAACTGCTGTGCATGCTGACAGAAAGTATACATCCAACAGAATGCATTTATTGTCATAACAGAAGACAGCTGCTAGGGTGCATGTGTAGAGTTACAATTAGGGTTCAGGTTCGGGTTCTAATATTCAAGCATACCTGCGCCAGTGCATCCACACCTAGAAGCATGGGTGCTTTAAATTAAAGTTTGCATCGTAGGGCGCATACTCTGGATTGCAGATTCAGTTTCCGCTGCATGTGATACAGTGCATTTATACAGCCATTTTCTAGTGCATCAATGTTGCTGCATACATACACACATGTGAAGGTGCGCATCTTCACCAAAGGAGCGGAAAAAAGCGGCTCCTTTTTGGAGTGGCTTTTCTCAGCATACAACGGCTAGAGGGAGCTTTCCTGGAGACTTTTAGGCGTGCGTCATCTAAAGGCCACATCTACAAGTCACCCTCAAAGCATCCCTTTTTGCCTGTCTGCATAGCCCCATACAATTTATTCAGTAAACTACTTGATTTCCATCTGTGTTTTAATGCCTTTTACAAGTTACTGTGACCTTAAAAAAAAAAAAAAAGCCACAGATCAATATTTTTTTGCAATCCCAGATCAGGTGTGTTTTTAGCCATTTTTTCTAAAATAAGAGATTTAGAGAGATTTCTGTTTTTTAATTCAGGCTTTTTTTCTGGTGATAGACAGGATAGTAAAAGTTGTTAAGATATTGTGTGTCAATATATTTGCAATTCTGTATTGACTTGCCCGTTTTTTTGGGGGGGGGGAAATCACTTTCAGTAAAATCTGAATGTGAGGATTGTATGTACCAGAGAAGTGTCTGTTCATTAAACCAGTAACAATTTTTCTAAAAATGGACCTTATCCCACGGGGGCTGAAGCAGTCGCATCCCCGTCCCTTCGCGCTTCCTTACCCAGAAAGCATCATCATCCCAGCATCATTCAGGTCGCGGGAAATGTAATTCCCATTTCGACCAGGCATTCAAAAGAATGGGGATGATGTCTGGATGATGCAGCATCATGCTGCATTGGGATGGGGATGCGAGCGGGTTACCTGCGACGTCGTGGGATCAGCCGGCGACAGGAAGCGCGATCGCACGGGGATGTGGCCAGGATGCGACAGGGATGGGCGAGGTCTCCCTGCGACGTCGTGGGATCAGCCGGGGTAAGGAAGCGTGATCGCATGGGGATGCGAGTGCTTTAGACCCCCGTGGGATAAGGTCCTATGACTTGCCTTCCCCCAGCCACAAAAGGCCCCACTAAATGGCCTTTTGCCCCAGATTTACAGGCAGAGTGTGTTCCACAAAGAGTTACTAAATCCTAAAAAAACACCAAAAAAAATTAAAATCTGTTTTAACAACCAAAATAGTATAGTCTTGGCTGCCTGCTGTAAGCTCAAGAAGGATGGAACTAGCCTGATCTCCTCCAGGGTGAATTCTCCAACCACACTGGAGCTACAGAGAAAATACATTGGTTTCACTCAACTAGACTCTTGGGTTGGTGGGACACACAAGAAGGCCTCTACTGAAGATCTCCAGTTCTGGGCCAGCTAGTACCAGAAGAAGTGATCTTTCAGATGTCTTCTAGTCATTTTCTATCTGTGTAAAGAAGGGAGGGGAAGTCACTGACGGTGTAACTTCTTCAGTTAGGTATTAACTATTCTATTTATGTTGTACAACAGAATGAAAGAATCTCCCTCACTTCTTCTCACATGAACCTGAAATTCTTTGCGAGCGTATTTCCTTTCTGGGATTCAGATTTTCAGAAGTTTGGAATTCTTTGAGCAACTTGAATGGAGGAAATAGAAGTTGGGATTCATTGCACACAGGAGTAGAGAATATTAGCCATAGGAAAATAATCAATGTAGACACAGAAGTGCAACTCCACGATGTTGCAAGTGATCCCAAATCAAATATCCTTATACATGATTCAAATGTCTGTAGGCCTTTTTAGAAAAACCAAACAGGAACATGAGAAAGTGGTGACACCACTGAAAAAAAGCACTGAATTAAAAAGCATAGATATCCCTAAAACTCTTGATTTGGCTATGTGTTTGGGAGATCTACAGTCCTCTTTTTTCCAGGACCTTTTATTACTTGACAGCACTGTGCAGCTATGCATGCAGATCCCTTGGCCTGAACCCATAAGCAAAGGTTGTGCAAGTCTGCACTGAAGTTCACATCTCCTGGTTTTGTTTTGGTTTTTTTTGGTTTTGTTTTGTTTTGTTTGTTTGTTTGTTTTATATATATACAACTGATTTCATACAAAAATGCACAGGATACATCGGTTAGAGGAAAGTATGCACAAAATTGCACACATTTCTGAAAATTATGCATGAAAATACATTGGAGAAAAGGAATCAGCATGCAATATGCATACATCAGAAAAAAATTATCACAAAACTGTACATTAATTGGTATGCTAGAAAAAGGCAAAAAGAAAACATATACAAATAGGGCTTAACCAAACTTAAGTTTGTAAAACTGGAAATTGAGCAGAGCTAAAATGGACAGATTCATCTATTTCTAACCATGATGAGCAATTTTTAAATTTTTATTTTGTTTGGTCATAAAAGTAAAACTAAGGCCACAATCCTATGCATACTCCAGTGTGTGAATGTGCCTTCAACTCCCCTGTTGACTTATGGTGACCACCATGAATTTCATAGGGTTTTCTTAGGCAAGGAATCCTCAGAGGTAGTTTGCCATCACCTTCCTCTTACTAATCTCCCTGAATTAGGTGAAACCTAGTTTTGAGTAAAACATGTTTAGGCCTGTGCAGATGTCTTAGGAACTGATTACAAGGAAATAATTGAGGGGCAAAAGAAATGGCCCTAAAGGAGGAGCTTGCTGCTGCCTCTTTGATCTCTGGGTTGGGACCGCGGCAACCACACGTCATGCCCCCAACCCAGCATTTTCCTGGTGCAAAAAGAAGAAGCAGAAAGCCACTCCTTTTTGCGCTGGGAAAAAGGTGCCTTGCTGCTGCAGCAGTGGTTTTTCTGTGTTTTGGCAATGTGCAGCATGTAAACGCCGCAACACTGCAATGCCGTTGCCATGTGGTTGCTTGGGGGCAGCTTCACAGTGTGTTCCTGGCATCTTGGGGCATGACACGGCATCAAGGCACCAGGAAGCCGGCTGTTTTTGCTGGTCTGTATGGGCCCTTAGGGCCTTTGCAGACTGCCAGAAATATTGCATATTAAATTGAGGCACTGCCCTGGCTCAGTGCTAGGGAATCATGGGAACTGTAGTTTATTGTGGCACCAGAGCTCTCTGACAGAGAAGGCTCAATGTCTCAGAAAAAAATACAATTCCCATGACTCCCTAGCACTGAGCCAGGGCAGTGCCTCAATTTAATGTGCACTATTTCTGCCAGTCTGCAAAGGCCCTTAGTTGTCTTTTAGCTTCCCTATCAGCTCAGTTGCCAACTAGTCAGTAATACTCTAGCATTTACCTGCACTTTCTGTACTGCTGAATGCATTTTCCCTTTAAGTTCCCCTTTCTCACTGTATGATGACTGTGAAAAATCTTAAGCATGAAGATCCATGTTCCAGTTATTCAGATTCTGGAAATACTTGGAAAATAACAGTTTTTCATAGCCTTGGCTCCATGTCATATTTTTCTGGGAGGCACTCCAGGTACTTGAAAACTACAAAACATAAAAAAAGAGAGTAGGGGGAAGGAGGATGTATATTTCAAGCTATTTCAGGAGAAAACTTGAGTTGCTTGAACAAAAATCAAGCCAACCAAACAGGCTGCAAAACAAGCCTCTTGCTTGACTATACTGCCACCATCACAAAAAGCACTCTTGTTTGAAAGGTATGTACAAATGCCAATCCAATAGAAATCTAATTTGTACATTAGTAGCTTTCCACTTGCAAGGGGATTTTGACATGGAGGCATTTTAAAACACCGGCAATAGTTATGACACACACAGCTGCACATTTGAACCAGCCCTCAGTTACACAACTTGCAACTGGATAACTAAGCACCTGCTACTTCTGTAAAGGCTTTCAAGCATTGTACCTTTGTTTTGAGGTGCTATCTTTCCCCATTTATCAGACACAGATGTTTGTTTTCCTATTATTACAAGTCATATTTGGGGGGAGAAGATTGGAGAACATCATATTTTCAGTCTTGGACAGTTGTGATACAAGTTATCAGGAAGGAAGAAGAAAGAGAAGAGTCATTTGCACAACATTCTTCTCCGTAATAGGAATGATTGCTGTGGGCTGGTAACTTAAGTTCAAAATGATGCCAGCATCAATGATCTGAAATAATACATAGCAGGTTAGCCATATGGAGGCAGGCTTGTTTCTACTTCTTGTGCTTTACTGCCAATGCAATAGGGTCTGAACTCTTTAACCATGGTTAGGAGATCTGGAGTGCCTCATGGACTTCTGTGCTCATCCAATCTCCCTTCCTGGTTCTTCCATGAAAGAGAACAAGAGGAAGGAATTGAGTTGGAAAGAAGCACTCCTGATCCCTCAGATTAGGTTATATCTAAAGTCCAAGTAACAACCTGCCAAAATCAAATACCTATACATTTTTTTTCAGTTGAAAATCATAAAAACATAGTTGCATCACTACCTGAGAATATCAGAGGCAATTTTAGAATACAAAATTGAAATATGTCAAGGTAATTCTGCCTAGTAGAATTTGTCTCATATTTTATCCCCTCCAGCTGTATGCTTTCTGAACTAGAATGAATCCTAGTTTGATTCAGAGCATTTCATTATCATACTATTGTTATACCCCATGAGTAAAATCATCTACTACTATTTGGATGGAATTCTGAAAATATTTTAACCCTTATCTAGATTTTTCAAAAGTTGTTTTTGTTGTGTGCCTTCAAGTCATTTCTGACTTATGGCAATCCTTAGGTGTTTTCTTGGCAGGAGTGATTTCTTGGCTATTATCTTAAGTCAATGGGCATCCAAATGTATTAAGGACCTAATGAGAACCAGAGAATATTACCTCTGCTTCTCAGCATCATGGCTTGTCAAAACATAGCAGGGGACATGATTTTATCCTCATACATTATGTTGGTTGGAACAAAAAGATACCTCAATGAGGAAAAACAAGCTGATCACTAGGTGATAAACCGATTTTTACACTGGATTGTTTTGAATCGATGGAGCGATTCGACACCGAATAGATGTTCAGACTATTGCTTGCCACAATCGAACCTGTCCATGTTCGCAGTAAAGTTCACATTAAATTTATTACCAATTGAAAATGGTGATTGGAGCCGGCACCCAGGAGGGAGGGGCAATGGGAAGAGGGTGGGCAGAGGGGTGGAACATACCCATCTAGAGGTAAACTCTAGACTTTTGTTCTGTACAGAGGGGGATGCTAGTGATTTGAAAATGCAGGAGCTTTCTACTGTTCCATTGTCATGGACAGATCGCTTTCTAGTCCGGTTTAGACTTGCTGGAACTCAAGGCACTGCAGAGGAGGGGGATCCGTTAAGATGGTCCGCCCTAGGAGGCTTATGGATCCAGATGGCTCTTGGGGAGCTTCCTGCTGCCTTGGCAGATGGTAATATTGAAGTCTTAGTTGATCTCTGGAATGGAGAAACTACCAGGGTAGTTGACATGATCACTCCTAAACATCCCATCACATGAAGTGGAGCTAAACCAGCCCCTTGGTTTTCTAAGGAGTTGGCAGCAATGAAACAAATGAGACAGAGACTAGAGTGACAGTGGCAGAAAACTCAGTGTGAATCTGACCGAAAACAGGCTAAAAACTAGCTGAAAACATATGGTGATGCAATAAAGGCAGCAAAATAGGCTTTTTTGACCAAAACTATTGGAGTTGCACAGAACTGCTCAGCTGAGCTGTTTCGAGTGGTTAAGGATCTGTTATGATCTGGTCCTGAGGAGAATGTAAGCCAATCAACAGCTCTCTGTGAAGAGTTTGCTCACCATTTTGCTGATAAAATCACTCGGATTCGCTCTGACTTAGACACCAGAGTTGATAGTGTTGGTGGATGTAACCTTGGCTCCTGCTTGTCCAGTATTAATGGATACTTTTCAATTTGTGCAACTTGATGATGTGGACAGGATCCTTGGAGAGGTGAGAGCCACCACATGTATACTAGATCCTTGCCCTTCCTGACTTATTAAACAGGCCAGAGGAGGACTGGTGGAGTGGGTAAGGGAAGTGATTACAGCACTTTACAGCAAGGCAGGGTCCCAACATGCCTAAAAGAGGCTGTTGGAAAAACCTTCCCTGGATCCTACCTTACTAGATAATTACAAGCCAGTCTCCAATCTTCCATTTCTGGGCAAGGTGCTGGAAAGTGTGGTGGCTTTCCAACTCCAGGCATTCCTAGATGAGACGGATTATCTAGAGCCATGTCATTCTGGTTTTAGGCCTGGTTATGGGACAGAAACAGCTTTGGTCACCTTGGTGGATGACCTACGTAGAGAACTGGACAGGGGAATTGTGTCCCTGTCAGTTTTGCTTGACCTTTCAGCAGCTTTTGATACCATCGACCATGGTATCTTTCTGAGTTGCCTCTCTGAGGTGGGGCTTGGAGGTACCATTCTACAGTGGCTCCATTCTTTCTTGGAGAGGTGTTCTCAGAAGGTGGTGCTGGGGGATACCTGTTTGATTCCTTGCCCATTGGCCTGTGGGGTCCCTCAAGGCTCAGTCATGTCCCCATGCTTTTTAACAACTACATGAAACCACTGGGAGAGGTCATCTGGAGTTTTGGAGTATCCAGCTCTATCACTCCTTTCCACCTAATTCCAAGGAAGCTGTTTCTGTCCTAAACTGGTGTCTGGCTGCTGTAATGGACTGGATGAGGGCAAACAAATTGAAGCTTAATCCAGACAAGACAGAGGTGCTCTTGGTCAGTTGAAAGATAGATCTGGGAATAGGGATTCAGCCTGTGTTAGATAGGGTTACACTCCCCCTGAAAACTCAGGTTCGTAGTTTGGCGTACTTCTGGATTCAGCACTGAGCCTGGAAGCCCAGGTATCAGCGGTGACCAGGAGTGCCTTTGCATAGCTAAAACTTGTGTGCCAATTGCACCTTTTCCTGGAGAAGTCAGATCTGACCACGGTGGTACATGCCTTGGTTACATCTCATTTGGATTACTGTAATGCGCTCCACATGGGGCTGCCTTTGAAAAGTGCTCAGGAACTTCAATTTGTCCAAAGAGCTGCAGCCAGGCTGTTAACTGGAGCTGGCTACAAGAAACATACATCTCCCTTGTTGCAACAGCTCCATTGGCTGCCAGTCTGTTTCTGGGCACAATTCAAAGTGCTGGTTTTGACCTATAAAGCCCTATACGGCTTGGGCCCAGGCTATTTGAAAGACCATATCTCCCTGTATGAGCCCACCAGAGTATTGAGATCATCCAGATAGGCCCTTCTCTCTGTCCCACTACTGTCTCAAGTGCATTTGGTGGGAACAAGAGAGAGAGCCTTCTCAGTGGCTGCCCCCAAGCTCTGGAACTCCCTTCCTACGGAAGCCAGGATGGCTCCATCCCTGATGTCCTTCCGGCAGCAGGTAAAGACGTTTTTATGCCGCCAGGCCTTCACATGACATGGATGCTGTTTTTGCTTTTGTTTTAAAGAGTTTTAAACTTTACAATTTTAATAATGTAATGTTTTTAATTGTTTGAATTGTTTAACTGTTTTCAGTTTCTTAGCCACCTTGAGCCCCTGTATTGGGAGGAAGGCGGGATATAAATAAACATAATAATAATAATAATAATAATAATCCCAAAGGTCTTGCCAAACTGCCATTCTTTTTCCTCTCTCAGCACTTGCAGTTCCATGGGGCTTTTTGTGATTTCAAATTTCCTGTGTTGTCAAAGTGGTCCCTTTAAATCACAGAGCAGCTGTTTTCGGCTTTTGCCAGTGAATTGGTTCCCTTTTCCTTATGGGCTAGAGGTTGGGGAAGTCAAGGGAGGAGGTTCCTTGGTGGGGGCATGGTGTGGCATGTTTTTGTTTTGTTTTATTTTTTAAAAAAAAACATTGACAGCTTCTGTACATTGTCACATTTGCGTGGATTCACGAGGGCAGGGAGTCATGGGTGCCATGAGGGTATTCTTCCCTGCCATCCATGGATCCATGGGTGCAGTGCAGGATCCGTGCATGCCAGGGAAGAATCCCCCCATGGCACCCATGACTCCCCACCCCCATGAACGCACGCAAATGTGACAGTTACTTTGAAAGTCTAGTTCTAGTGGAGATTCTGCAACAAAAACTAAACATGTTTTTTTAATGCCCTGTCCAAGTTGATTAGAGTTAAAATACCTATGTTGGGGTGGGTGTATAAACAGATAGAGAAATACTTATCAATGAATAAACCTACACCTTTGTTTGGGCATCCTTGAACATTCTTTTTACCCTGAATACAATTTTGATCTTCCACAAGAACTTTCATATGGGTGTTTTCTAGCATTTGCAATTCTAACGGCAGACTCCTGCAAGCAAAGACTTATGTCTTTTGTGTTTTAGAGAAAACTGTTTGTGTTGGCAGAAAATACCACCTTTTCAAAGCTTGTTAGCATTGAGTTAAAGCAAAGTTTACATAAATAAAAAAGGCATCATAACCAGAGTGGATGGATTAAGTCTGTCTTTTACCTTGATGAAAAGAAGGGTTTAGGGCAATATCAGCTGCAGCAGCAGCAATTATACATTAAGGATTCTTTATGCAGCCATAATCTGCAAACAATTACATGACTCCAACCAACATTAGGGGTCATTATGATATGAATATATAGAAACTGCTCTCATTATTAAGTATAACCCGAGAAGAACAAACAGAATAAACAAAAGCAGACACAACAAAGAGCCTTGTGGCTTCTGAGAAAGAACAAGTTTATTACAAATTTTCATAGTTTTGAAGGTGCCACAAGACCCTTTTTGTCATTTTTACAGCAAGCATGGCTATGGAAAATGAAGGAAACAAGTTACTGCAGATTACAGCTTGTTCATCATGAGTGTTCTCAGCTGCCTTACATGCAGGGAATATTTGGTGTTTTTCAAAGGATGCTACAATGTTGTATCAAAACAGCCTAGTTGCCAGCTTTCATCATGCTATGATACTATCTCGAGATCGTCACAAACATGGCTAGCAGTCTTCCTCATGGCCATATGGAGGCTGCAAAGAACAGCATCTAGAACAGGGGTAGGCAACCTTTTTGAGCGAGGGGCCGGGTTACTGTCCCTCAGACAATTGGGGGGCCGAAGCACCAAAAATAAAAAAATAAAAAATAAAATAAAAATAAAAATATATTTTAAAAAAACATTAAAAAATATGCATGCACACTCTCAGCCCCATAAAAGCCATGGCAAAACCCCTGTGGAGATTTTGCCAAGAAAACCCCAAGAACAAGTAATAACAACAATAATCAATATCATCATGGCAGGCGGCGGCGGCAGGACCGGCCTGGGGCCAGTCCAAAGGCCTCGGAGGGCCGCATCCGGCCCCCGGGCCTTAGGTTGCCTACCCCTGATCTAGAATCTCTTTGGCTTCTTGAGAATTGTTTACACTTCCAAGCCAAATGTTTAGCCCTCAAATTTTTGGGGGTTCCTTTCTCTGAAGGCTCAGGAAACAAGAGAGGCTGTTGCTGCACCCAAGGGGGTCCCATAGGCAACTGGCTGGAGCTTATGGGAGCAGAATGTTGAAATAGATGGACTTCTAATCTGAACTGACATGGCACTTCTTATGTTGTGAAGGAGGATCACTAACAGTGTGCTATACATGTAAAGGCTTTCATCCTCTATATTGCAATGTTCCTCTCTGCAGTGGCCCAATCTCCTAGGTCCTCCAGATGATTTGGGCTTCAGCTCCCATAATTTCTGACTGTTAGCCAAGTTGGCTAGGGAATCTGGGGGCTGAAGTCCAAATCAAATGGAGGACCAAAGGTTGGGAACCACTATGCTAATATGTGTGTACATGCCCCCATGGCAATAAAAAGTTGCAAAAGAGTGCACAACTTTCATTTTCTTTTACTCAAGTTTTTTTTAATGAGTATTATTTTTGAGGTATCTTCTGAAGCCTTGTGTAACACCTGTGGGCTGCCTCCCCCCGTCAGAGATGGAAGCATCATGCCAATCATCTGCCTTCAGGAATCACTTCTAACAGTAACAGATTTTGAAAAGAGATCTTGTAGCACCGTTGAGACTAACAGTGTGTGGAATCAGTATGTAGAGAGATCTTGTAGCACATACTGGTTCCACAGACTAACACGGCTGTATCTTTCATTTTGAAAAGTATATCTTTCTGACTTACTTACACACTCACACACAGCAGTCCTTTTTTGTACAGAGCTTAGAAACACTATCTTTTTAGATAACGTTATCTTTTTAGACTACAACACCCAAAATCCCTCTGCCAACCAAAGTAATTTTTCCAGGCTCTGTTGCTGTGGAAAGATTCTTCCAGTCATGCGTTCTTGCTCAGAGTTGAGTCAGAAGACTGATGAACTTGGCCCTACAACCAGACAGAATTCCCAAAGCCCTTAAGCATCTGTGGAGGAAACTTGTAGCCTTATAGGAAGACCAGGCATTGGTCCATATGCCCCAAAGTGCCTCCATGTAAACAGCTCCCTAAAAAGAGCCTCTAGTGAAATCACCAAAGTTTCCACCACCCCTTCCAAGGGTGGAGCTTGCAACTGACAGACACCAAGCTGCGAAGTCATCACTCTCCTTTGAAGTTTGACAATGGGTGGAGGCTGAATGGTCTGAGCGGAATGAAGAAAGTGCTTACTCACACCCTTTTGTTCCCAAGGATCAAAGACCATGATCCCATGGCAAGGAGATGAGTCTACCTATTTGATTTTAAAAGAAGCAGCAGTAGCAGCAGCAACATGAAATCCTGTTGAGTAAAGATCTTCTCCTTGAGAAATTATATGCAAATTGTTATGGGAGTCTCATGATTGATTGATTGATTGATTTAATTTATATCCTGCCTTTCTTCCAAGATGGGATTCAAAGTTGCCTACAGTCTTTAAAAAAGATTACCGTATTTTCCAGCGTATAAGACGACTGGGTGTATAAGACGACCCCCAACTTTTCCAGTTAAAATATAGAGTTTGGGATATACTCACCATATAAGACAACCCCCAACTTTAACCCCAGATTTTTCTGGTTAAAAAATCATCGTATACGCCAGAAAATACAGTAAGCGAAAACATGAGTTTGCACAAGTTAAAAAAAAGAATTCAATAACAATATTTTTAAACCCCTATTTAAAACAGTTCAAAACACTTAAAGCAAAGTGAAAACAATAAAAGAATCAAGTATAACCTTGCAGATGCAATGATTTTACCTTGTGAAAGATAGGCTGCCTCATTTGTTTTCACTGCCCCAAACTGGGAGGTTGTGGAGGGTTGCCAAATTCTGCCTAAACTAGACCTGTCAGTGAAAACTTTGGATTCCACTAATGCAGAATTTTGTCTAAAAATGGATGGGTCAGGTGGAACATGGCTAGGATAAGAACAAGAAAATTGGTTTGATTTCCCCTATTCTAGGATAAAATCTGATCCATCACTAAAATTTAAATGTCACAATTCAGATTTTTATTTGGAGCCAGAGGCTGCTGCCACATTGCAGAATTAATACAGTTTGACATTGCTTTTAATTACCATGGATCAGTGCTATTGGATTCTGGGATTTGTAATTTGTTGTGTAGTTTGTTGTGGCACCAGAGCTCTCTGATAGAGAAGGCTAAATATTTCACAAACTACAAATCTCAGAATTCCATAGCATTGAGCCATGATAGTTAAAGTGGCATTAAACTGCATTAATTATTCAGTATAGATGCAACCCCAGCCATTCTGTTGGAAAATATTCTGCCTGTGTATATATTTTGCAAAATGCTTTAAAGGCATGTCTTGACTGACATAAGACTGACATAAGTGCTAGGAAAAACCTTCTAGTTTAGCCGTAGGTCTATACTGTATTATTCCACTCATCAAACATTAGAAATGCATGATGGACTTTACTGTTGAGCAGACCTATGTATCCATAAAAATTTTTATGCAATTTAAGACTATAAAGTCTGCAACATAATGGAAATGAAAGTGAAGGAACCTTTCTAAAGGAACTGGAATCTAAATGATGAGCAGATGCCCCCAGAAATCTGTTTGCTGAGGCCAACAAAAAGTATTCTTAAATTAATTATTGCTGGACCCTTCATACAGCCATATGAATAAATAAAATGGAAAGGCACAAAGAGAAAACATCCGCACCAAACTACACAACTGTATATCAACAGGTAAGAACCAGTCCTACGAATCAAAAGATATGATAGACCCATTCTAACACACACACACCCCTTAATAGGTTGTGCTGTGGCTTGAATGTTAGACTAGGGGACAACAGGGTTCAATTGGCCATGGAAACTAGCTGGATGACCTTGGGTGGTCACACTCTCTCAGCCTCAGAGGAAGCCCATGGCAAATCCCATCTGTTAAGAAAATCCTGTGATGGGTTGCCAGAAGCTGGAGCTGACTTGAAGGCACAACATCAAAGATGCAGGGAGAGACATGGCAAAACATGGGAGGTTTACAAATGTAAGACAGCGTCCTTCAGAAAATTATTTGAAGAAGTAATTGTAACTGAAGAACAAAAGCTTTGTCTGGAAGCACTCTGAAGTGTTTTGGTTCTCAGACCTGAACCTACCTCTCTCTCCCCCCCCCCCTCCTTTCTTTTTAAATTTTCATTGAGTACTTGCTTTTCATGCCTCATTTCCTTAGAGGCAGAGTCACAGTATCCCTGGGAAGAAACATGCAAAATACAACAAATGGAGTGGAGAATTGTGGGGAAATTCTGACCCTAGTGGCATGTGGTGTCTTTCTCTCTCTCACACACACACACACACACGTCCTACTGTTATTGCTGCTTGCCATGTCAACTTATACACCCATATATCCATGTGGGTTCCCATCAGGGGATGATTAATAATAATAATAATAATAATAATAATAATAATAATAATAAATTATTAATTTTTAGCCCGCCCAATCACAAGGAATCCGGGCGGGTTACAGCAATAAAAATACATAAAATACAATAAAATTCAAAATTAGTCCCTTCCCAATGCCCCCTCCATCCCAATACTAAAATTACAATTAAACAATTACAATGTAAGAACAAAAGATACAAAAGGTTTTTTTAAAAAGGGAGGTATTTGGTGGACAGAGCGATGTAGATCACCTTGTGCAGGGAGAGGAGTTAAGTTGGGAAGGCTTGCTGGAAGAGATCCATCTTAAGAGCCTTTTTAAAGGCTGCAAGAGTAGAGATGTGACAGATCTCCTCCGGCAGGTCATTCCAAAGCTTTGAAGCAGCGGTGGAGAAGGTCCTCTGGCTAACCGAAGTTGGCCTAGATTTTTTTAGCTGTAGTAGGTTCTTCCCTGAGGACCTTAGTGTGCGGGAAGGACAATACGGAACGAGGCGATCCCTTAAGTATTCTGGTCCCAAGCCATGTAGGGCTTTAAAAGTAATAACCCACACCTTGTACCTTGCCCGGAAACTAATTGGCAGCCAGTGAAGGGATTTCAGGACCGGTGCTATATGGTCATTACGAGAAGTACCTGTAATCAACCTGGCTGCCATATTTTGTACAAGCTAGAGTTTCCTAATTTGGCACAAGAGTAGCCCCTTGTAGAGCACATTACAGAAGTCCAATTGAGAGGTTACCAGTGCATGTACTACTGTTTCAAGGTCTCCCTGCTCCAGGAAGGGGCGCAGCTGGCGTATCAGCCGAAGCTGATAACAGGAGCTCCTGACTGTCGCATCCACCTGAGCTGTCAAGTGAAGCAACAAGTCAAGGAGCACCCCCAAGCTGCGGACAGAATCCATCAAGGGAAGTGTGACCCCATCCAGAACTGGCTGACATAACTCCATTCCTGGAGTTCAGGTTTCCTATGACAAGTACCTCCATCTTACCTGGATTCAGCTTGAGTCAGTTTTCCCTCATCTAATCCATTACCACCCCAAGACAAGCATTCAGAGGAGAGATGCCATCCTTAGTCATTGCATCAGTCTGAGACATAGAGAAATATATTTGGGTGTCATCAGTGTACTGATAACACCCTGCTCCATGCCTCCGGATGATTTCACCCAGTGGCGTCATGGAAATGTTGAATATCATTGGGAACAGAATCGCACCTTGAGGGATGCCCAATTTGAGCTCCCTCTTGGCCAAACAACTGTCCCAAAGCGACACCATCTGGAACCTACCCGAGAGGTAGGACTAGAACCACTGCAATGCAGTGCCGCCGATACCCAATTCTCTCAGACGTTCCAGAAGGATACCATGGTCTATGGTATTGAAGGCCGCTGACCCTGTTGGTCCAAGAGCACCAACCGGGTCACACTTCCCCTGTCAATGCCCAGACAGAGATCATTGACTAAGGCAACCATGGCAGTCTCAACTCCATATCCTGCCCTGAATCTGGTTTGAAATGGATCCAGAAAATCGGTTTCCTCCAAGACAACTTGTAGTTGATTAGTGAATGTCCTCTCGATCACCTTGCTCAAAAATGGCAACAGCGAAACAGGTCTATAATTATTTCTATCCAGGGCGTCAAGGGAGGACTTTTTTAAGAGTGGTCTGACCACTGCCTCCTTAAGACAAGAAGACAGGGTCCCCTCCTTGAGAGATTCATTAATTACATTTTTCAGCATCAACTTGATAGTATCACCCCCCTGGACTACCAGCCAAGTTGGGCAAGAGTCAAGAGGGCAGGTCATCTTTTTCAAACTACTAAGGAGCTTGTCCACATTTTCAGTACTTACCGACTCAAATTGATCCAGTCTAACAGTAGTGGCAGAGGTGCTGGATACCTCTCTAGTTGCTACTGACTTAAAGTTGGCATCCAGGTCAGCTCTTATCTGAGAGATTTTGTTTGTGAAATAATCATTAAAAGCATCACAGCAAGCTGTAGTTGGTTCTAATAGAGGGTTCTGGATGGGAGGCAATTGACTTAAATTCCTCACCACCTTGAACAGCCCAGCTGGATGGGATTTCACAGACGTAACAGATGCAAAGTAGAAAGATTTCTTAGCTGCATCTATTGCCATTTGATAGGACCTAAGAAAAGTCCAATGAAGTATCTTATTGGATATGAGTTGAGATTTCAGCCAACAGCGCTCTAGTCGTTGTCCAGCCCACTTCATTTGTTTAAGAGCTTTGGTATACCATGAATTATGATTATTTATGGGTTGGAAAGGATGCTTGGGAACAATTGTGTCTACAGCTCTGGTAAGATTGTTATTCTACATATTAACCAGAACTTCAACAGAATCGCCAGCATTGCCAACCAGTTTGTCTAATGCACAGATTACATGGCTGGAGTCCATGCTTCTAGGCAGATATGCCTTCCAATGTGGGGAGATTGTTAAGGACACTTAGCGACAAGAGGCAAGCACCACTCATCCCCACACATACACTTTGAGCAGTTGACACAACAGGAATATTTTCCAGGGAAGATCAGATGTACCAAGACTTGGGAAGGAGGAAGAAAATGAGAGACAGAACTTGAGGACCACAGGAAGACAGGTTGAAGAAAACATCCTGTATCCACTAAATGTGCTGGACAACAACTCCCATCATCCCTATGGAGCATAGTTGTGTTGCTGGGGCAGTTGTAATCCAACAGAAATGGAGGGCCCCAGGTCTGATGAAAGGCTGACCAATAAGATCCATCCCAAGATTCAGTCAAAATACTATTCTAAAACAGTTTGCAGCAGGATATGCTCCAATGAATGATTTAAGGCTTCAAATGGAAAAAAGGATTGTGACATTTAAATTTCACTGATGGCTAGATGTTTCCCAAGGTACTGGGGGCAGGAGGAGGAATGAAGTCAATCCTTCTTTGATTATTCCAGCAATAAAAAGGTATAAAGGAATCCTGTAGCACCTAACTGAGAAAAAGACATCAGAAGACTTTGTGGACTCCCATTATTCCAGCAATGTTTCCATTCTATTCCTTTATGTTTCATCATAATGAAGAGAAATAACAATATGTGAAATAAGCTTCAGTTAACATTTCTGCATCATTACCAACATATTTTGACGTGCCCCATCTTGAATAGCTCCAGGCAAGATGGTTGCACAGATCCAGGGAAGATTATTCCTAATTTTTTATATGTAATGAGGAGATATACGAGGAGAAGTATCATTAAAGGCTTTTAAAATGTTATTGCTACTACTAGAGTTATTGTTCTAGAGAAGCTGACAGTTTCCTTTGTCACCTAGGATTCCCAGTCTGACAAACATCAGTTCCCATTGTAGGAATATTCAAATACATAGCCATGTTAGTCTGTTTTAGCATTAAATATACAGTTGCCCCTCTGTTCTTGTGGACTTGAGATCTGCATCCCTCGCCTATCTGCGGGTGGCAAACAGAGGGGCATAAAATAGAGCACACGTGCACTTCCATTCAAGCCTATGGGGCTTGAATATATGTGATTTTCTGTTCTTGTGGGGGGTCTGGAACGGATCCCCACAAGAATGAACGATTGACTGTATATATTTCTATATATATAGGAATCCTGCAGAACCTATGAGTCTAACTGAGAAAAAGAAACAGCTTTGAGTCTAGATGAGAAAAAGCTAAGCTTTTATGGACAGTAGTCCTCTTCATCAGATGCAAATGGCCCAGACTCCACAAACGCTTCTGGCAGAATATTCTTTTTCCCTGTTAATTCCAAACGTGCTATAGGATTCCTTCATATCAGTTTCCACGCGCATGACAGTAGTAGTTAAAAGTTTTGGATACATGTTGACATTTTGATAATGCCTAAGCCCTATTTATTTTTAATAACCTATTTCAAATAGTCACTTACTATTTCAAATAGTCACTATCCCAGATCAAAAGTGTTAACCCTCAATGGTCTGAGACCAAACAGGGATGTTGGTATGTACGACCACTGTGAGTATGGACCAGGGAGATCTAATTAAAGTAAAATACCATAATGTAAGGGGGGATGCAGACCAGGGCGTCGGGGACGCCCTGGTCCGGAGCGCCGCGGGATCGCAGCCTCCGCATCGCGGCGCTCCTGCGGCGACCCTAAAAGGAGCTCCAAATTGGCGCTCCTTTTAGAAGACAGGGAAAGTGTGCCCTAAACGCGTAGGGCGCACTTTCCCTGTCTTTTCCGCCGCAGCGCATGCGGTCGCTGCGGCGGGAGGTTGCCCCGGAAGCGCCGGCCGTGCGGAGGGCTGGCAGCTCCCAGGGCGACCTCAGGAAGAGGAAGGAGCACTGCTCGTGCAGTGGCTCCTCCTCTTCCGGGTCTCGCAGATGACTCTTTTAGTCGTCTGCAGAGGCCCTAAGTCTGTTATTTTACCATAAAAGGGTAGAGTAAATGTTTTCCCTTGACATGAATGTCTTGTCATAACTGACTGTAGGGGGCAGTACATTACTAAGCCAAAGACCCAGTGTTATATGAAGACAACTCTAGTGGTCATGTGGCCAGCATGATTGCACAGAATACTGTTACCTTCCCACTGAAGTGGTACCTATTTATCTACTTGCATTTGCATGCTTTCAAACTGCTAGGTTGGCAGAAGCTGGGGCTAGTGATGGGAGTTCACTCCATCACATGGCATTTGGGCCTCAAACTGCCAACCTTCCAACCTTATGATCATCAGAATTGGCGTCTTAACCACTAAGCCACCACATCCCCTTTCTTTTACCATAATTAACCCATTTTCCCTGTAAAGAAACCATACCTAAAAGTTTCAATGGGTTTGGCAGAGGTTGCAAAGTTGTAATAGCAAAGTAATTGGATATTGGTTAAATATCCAATTTGTGTGTCAAACTGTTCTGGTTTTTTCCTTGTCTAAAAATGATGCACCTTAAGGTGAGTTCCCTGGGTGGAGCACAGCCCCTCCAAGTTCCAAATACAGCTAGCTCTCCATTTTTGTGGGGGATCTGTTCTGGACCCACTCACACACACACACCCCGTGAAAATGGAGATTAGTGAATACTTAAGACCTATAGGCTTGAATGGGGCCCATTGATTTAAATGGAGGTCACCCCTCCGTGAATATACAAAACCACACACATGAAGTCCATGAAAACAGAGGGGCAACTGTAAGACCAAACCTGGTAGTAGCTCACAACAAGTGACTCTCTAGTTCCCCCTAGTGCAATCAATGTCACACAATGTGTCTCCCTATCTGCAGCATTACACAGACACACCCCAATTTGAAAATACATAAATACCCAACCCACAACACTTAAGAAATACATTGTGTTGTGTAAGTTATGACATTCCACCAGTAGCCAATCCCAGAGGGGTTTATTAAAATTAAGACATCTAAAAACATGTAATCCCTTTTGATCAGAACAATGATAGGCATGTACCCAAGATTATGAAATGAGAGCCACAAATTTGCAACTATAGTGGGTTGCACAAATAGATATAGATACAGATATATAAATAGTTACTATTTTACAAGGCATTTAAAGTTGCTCATTCATTCTCAGGGTACAACTGGCTTTATATAAACCAAACTTAAATCAAGTATTTCTATTTAAGAACTATGCATCTGACGTGACATAATTTGATAGCTGATTTATCAGAGGTTTAAATGAGAATTGTCAGGTGAATGCTCACTGATATGTCAGAACTTGGAGATGTTACATTTTGGATTAAAACTATGGAATCCCTCCACCAGCAAGGTCACTGAAGGCTTTCTGTAGTCCCAAAAAAGTAACTTTTCAAGCTCTAGTTTAAGTACAGTTGAAGCTAAAAAATACTACCAAGAGCACTAGAGCTGACAACATCACAAGTACTTGAATCAGAAGTTGAACTTTACATCTTGGCTGAACAATCACATAAACACCTAGCAACTGTTAACCACTCACACCACTTGATGTAAGAAATGGGGTTGGTAAACATCTCCCACCTTGTGAGAACCTCAGAGATGCCCTGGCCCTCCTGTCAGCTCATGCAACTATGCTACCAAACATTCTGGGTTTGAGATGTAGAACAAATGAGTAGGACTGTCATGCCCATCAGTGCTTCCTCTCATTTGTTCACATCTGCAATGTCTATTCTCTCTTCACTTCAAGTGGCACACCAAACTAGGTTGTCAAAGCAAAACTTTGCTCTTTTGCCTGCTCAATTAGCCTGGAGAAGAGATTATTAAGAGGTGATACGGTCACTGTCTTCAAACATTTGAAGAACTGCCATGCTGTTGATAGAGCCAATTTGTTTTCTGTTGATCAAAAAACAAAATAAAATAAGGCTTCAAATTACAAGGGAGAGGATTCAGACTAAACATTAGGAAGAACTTCTTGATGCTACATTCTGTTTGACAGTGGAACAGACAATCTTAGGGCCAACACAAACAAACTTTGAGAGACATGGTCTTGTTATCCTTTCTTTAGCTAGCAGCAATGTATTTTCTTCAATTTACTCTATAACAGAAGTTACTCTATAACAGGAGTGAGCAACTTCTGAAGTTCTGGGGCCCAGTTATCGGAACCTGCTGGGATTCTCTGTGGGCCACAAAATTCACCTTTTAAATAGGTTGCACATTTGACATAAAAAATACTCATGTTTCAAAAGCTTCCAGACACTTCTAGTGTTTTATTCTTGGGTAGTCTGTATGCCCCGCAAAGGGTCCCAGGGCAGAAATGTCCCCCAGACTTGCCACACATGCCCATCCCTCAATATAAATTATGAGCATGGTGGATCTAACCCAGATTAAGGCCAAGGAAATAGGGTTAAAGTTCCTTACTCTATTCACTAAGTACCTGATCTGGACTGAGGTCCTTGCACTTCCTTTAAATGAGAAAAAAGGACACAGCTGCCAACTATGTGATGTCTGATATAGCTTTCAGAAGGTTCTCCTTCATTAGAGTTTTTTCCACCAAAGAATGAATGGTTATCATTGAGGAGACCATAGCACGGGATTTCCTGCATCTGACAAAGGCTGGGCCAGATGACTTTAGAGATCTCTTTTGTCTCTATGGTCCAAAACACACTGCAGAAATAATCCAGTTTGATACCATTTTAAATGCCCTGGCCCAGTGCTAGGGAATCCTGTGACTTGTTTCCTGTGGTCCCAGAGCTCTCTGACAGAGAGGCTAAATGTTTCACAAAACTACAGTTCTGAGAATTCCCTAGCACTGAGCAAGGGCAGTGAAAGCGGTCTCAAACTGAATTATTTCTGCAGTGTGTTTAGATCTATGATTCTGTTAATGTGGAAGGAAAGGGTGGCTAGTTTCTTTAAATGAAATTATTTCAGGATTTTGAATTCTGTTGGCCAAGACTGCATCCACACTGCATAAATAATCCAGATTGACATTACTTGAATGGCCATGGCTCAGTGCTATGGATTCTGAGAACTGTAGATTTGGGAGACATTTGGCCTTTTCTATCAGAGAGCTCTGGTGACACAATAAACTACTAGTCCCAGGATTCCATATCGTTGAGCCATGACAGTTAAAGTGGTGTCAACCTGGACTATTTCCACAGCCTAAGTACTGAGCAATGCCTGGCCATTTTGATTTGGTGAAATATGGGTTTGCCATGGGACTAGTATTCCAATACAGCACTTCTTCATTTGTCATCTAGAAGATTAGGGATGAGAAAGGTGAAATCCAGTGGCACCAACCTTTCAGCATTTATCACAAGACCTGTAGCAAGATGAGACAACACATTCTGCTGCAACCCTGGCTCCTTCTCTGAAATACTGCCCTCACTCCTGTTTTTACTATATAGCCCACTGGAAGCCAACAAAACAGTGAGGTTATATCCATAGTCTGAGCTACATAAAACAGAGTTATTCTAAAGAAAACCTTATGTAAGGTTGAAGATAAGAAGGGAAGAGGCATCTGGAATAAAAAAATGCTTTTTGAAAAGTTTCCAGCAGGAAGTAACATTTCTTTGTGGTTTGCAGAAGATCTGGGATGCCAGTAAGAGAAATGGGCTTGCTTGTTCCTTGAAACTGACCACATCAGCTCCTGGAAGAAAGAGGGAGATATATAGTATAATAAGACACTCTGCTGGATCAAATCAATGTCCCATCTAGTCCACCATTTAGTCCCCACATTGGCAATGAGAGGCCCCAATGAAAGGCTCACAAATTGGACAAGAGGGCATCAGTATGCTTGTGCAGCTGCTTGTATTCCTTCCCCAGCAACTGATATTTCCCAACACAGAAAATAATGCACATACTTCATAACCAGTAGCCACTGATTGTCTTAATTCCCATTAAATTCTCTAATCCTCTGTTAAAGCCATCCAAATCCATAGTCCTTGTGACCTCATGTGGTACTTTGGTCTACTGTTTAATAACAATCTGTGAAATACTTCTTTTTTATGTGTCCTTGATCTTCTGTCAACTATCTTCCTTGAATGCTCCCATGTCCAACCATTATTAGAAATGGCGGTCGGGGAGGGGGGAGAGTATCCCTCTCCACTTTTTTCACACCAGGCATAATTATATCTACCTCTCATGTATCAACATTCCTTTAAGGTAAAATATGGTGAGGGGGCCTTCCTTCATAATCCATAATGTCATTCCTTTAATCTCTGGGGAGAGAAGAGCAGCCAGGCAGAGTTCCCCCATTCCTTGGCCCAGGGGCTGGTGAGAGGCCTTTGACTTCATGTGCCAAATGCCACTACTCTGGCCTCTGAGAAAGAAAAGAGCAGACAGCATCTACTGGATTTATCCTCCTCCACCACCATCCTCCTTTTCTTGTGTGGCCTGCCTCATTTAGATTATAAGCCTAAAGGCAGGGAGCTGTCAAACAGTTTCTAAGATGCCTTGGGAGCCCTTTTTGCTGAAGTGTGGGATATAAATTCTCTAAAAAAACAAACCATGCCTTCCAATGATCAACTTATGGCAATGCCATGAATTTTATAAGGCAAGGAATACTCAGAAGTGTCTCTTAAACATACCCCACAGTGCCTGATATTCCTTGGCAATCCCTCATCCAAGTACAAACCTGACTGTGATTATCTCCCGAGATCAGGGCTCTGACATTCTCAGGATATCTTGTCATCCATTTACTCTTCTTTCCTTCTAAGCTAAAAAATATTGCAGCATTTCCTCACAAAGGAATAGCCCCAGCCTCTTGAATGTATCCATTGCCCTCTTGCATGCTAACCTTTCCCTCACTTTGTTAATATATTTACAGTGGAATTCTATGATAATCAGTGGGATTTACTCCCAGGTAAGTGTGAATAAGATGAGAATCACAAGAATACTGAATAAGGTATTAAACACTGAATCTCTGGTGAAGAAGCCATTGAATTGCACATGCTCACTCATGACTGAATACCACTGAGTTTCCAAAGGTTCACGGAGGAATGCTGAGCCATAGTCAGAGATCACATGGAGCTCTTAGTGGAAGAGTCTAATATGCATGCATTGCTCACCATTTCCCTAGTAGCCCTCATTTCATCTGGGCAGAATGGGAATTTCATTGATCAGAGGCACTGATAGCTCTCAGATCATGTCATAAAAATAGGATGGGTTCAGACAGACACATTTCCCTCATTAAGACAGTACAATGAGATTGTTCTACTTTCCTACCCCCACCCTGAACCTCAAGAGCCTCTTCACACATCATGTAACTATGTAAAGCTTCAGGCTGTGAATGCCACAAATATATCTTTGCAAATACCAATAACAGATATAGGCAAACTAATATGGAGTTAAGTCATATAAGAAGCCTCTAGAGCCAGCGTGACATAGTGGCTTGAGTCTTGGACTATGACTCAAGACCAGGATTCGATTCCCAGCTCAGCCATGAAACCCACCTGGTGACCTTGGGCAAGTCACATGCTCAGAGGAAGGCAATGGCAAACCTCCTCTAAAGAACTCTTGCCAGGAAAACCTCATTATAGGTTTGCCTTAGGGTTGCTATAAGTTGGAAATGACTTTCAGGCACACAACAACAACAACAAGCAGTTTCGGTGAGTCTTTCCACCCTTTCCTTTGCCTTCTGGGAATACTGCTGATCTGACTGGTGGACTGATGGAGTGGCGCTGCCTACAAATTGAATCTCTGTCCATTGCTGTTCAGTATTGTGTTTTATTTCCTTTTCTCCCTCTTTCTGCGTGTAGTTGCTTCCAATGTCTTTTGCTTCACTCCCCTGATACAACTTGTCTTGCCATCTTTAGGCACAGCTAATGCTAAAGAAACTTTGCAGACCCAGCCTCCACCTCTCCCATTGAGAATACGTTCCTGCTAAATATATCCCAGTCAACAAGCTCCTGCCACTTTGTTGCAGTATCAGGTAATTTTTTAAGAACAATGAAAAGTTTTGCTTTGTAAATTGGTTGATTTCCCAGATTGAAGAAGTCATAGAGCAATTTCAGAACTTTTTATTTACCCACTGCCTTGCCTCTGTCTTTTCCTTTTTCCTCAGTCCCACTTTTAATAGGTTTCTCTTACTCATCCTCCTTTTCCTCACCAGAAAGAGAATTTTTAAAATGAAGTTTTACAAACTGGTCCTCTAGAGTTGAAACAAACAACAGAAGCAAGATTTTAAAAAATACTAGCTTGTCCAGGAGAGCTACTACAGAAAAGGCAGAAAAATCTGGAATGGATTTCTTTGAAGGAGGGGAAAAACTGCATATCTTAGACATATAAATGTTGGTTTTGGACACTGATATTTCCTCGTGTTGTACTGAGGCATACGAGGGAAGGGCAGCAATGTTCAATTTTTCAGGGGGGGATCTGTAAGGCACTGTGGCTTACAAAGAACCATGCCATCTTTGTCATTCTCTTTAATTCTGTGGAAGAAGCAGGCTTCCACTTGCCGAGTGGAAAAGGAAAAACTGTACTTATTCAGAGGTACTTCCACTATAGTCTGTGTATGTACATATGTATGTGTGTTTTTGTGTGTGGCTATATTGGCATATACTGCTGGCAATTAGAAATATTTTGGGAATAATAAGCCCCAACATAATTTGTGGAAACCTGCATATAGACACACTCTTACATAAACTGAATTTATACAGCTAAATACTAATGTCATATAGGTAACTCATCAAAGCAATTATTGGAGTGTACATGGATGATGGGAAGTTTGAAATGGTCCTAATTCTCAGGGTACTTTGAGGGAGGAATGTATGATATTAAAATCAGTTTGAATTTGTTGTATGGATATGTCCAGGGAAACAGACAAAGCAGACATGTGCAAAAAGGCTGCAGAAAAATGCTTGAAGAGACAATGATCTTTTTTTTCCTGACACTTATCTATGTTTTGTAACACATCTCCTCCTCCCTAATGAGAATGAAAGGTCTGCTTTTGAGATGTGAGTTTTAGCATTTTAAGTTCAGGTCCCATTTGTTTCATTTGGCTCTTTTCAGATGGTGGTGCTGGAAGAGATCTCAACTCCTTGGAGTCCAGCAGCTAAGCAGACTGCCAGAAATAGTGCACATTAAATTGAGGCACTGCCCTGGCTCAGTGCTAGGGAATCATGGGAACTGTAATTTATTGTGGCACCAGAGCTCTCTGACAGAGAAGGCTCAATGTCCCAGAAAAAAATACAATTCCCATGACTCCCTAGCACTGAGCCAGGGCAGTGCCTCAATTTAATGTGCACTATTTCGTATCTGCAAGAAGTTCCAAATGCTGGTGGTTGTGTTTCTCCAAATCCAGAATACTGTGAGATCTTTGACAAGCCTGCAAAGAAGACCAGTGCAATGGAAACATAGCTTGACACCTGGCTCATCTGTTCTCTGTGTCAAACTTCATAACAATATCAAAGTTATCTTTACATGAATGGAAGGGAAGTCATTCTTCCAACAAATATAAAGAAGAAACCTTCTGTATCCAACCACAGGCCCAACGTGTCCAGCAGAGTGTTTCCCACAGTGGTCATATATTACTCCATTGTAGAACTATTGAACCTAGAGGATCTATATCTGATAACAACAATCTTCATCAGTAGACCTATCCTCTGTGAATTTATCACACATTCCCTTTTAAAGGCATTCCATAGCCAGTGATTCCTGGAATTAATTATGTCTGGCTTATGAATGTCTACTTCTGATGTAGAATTGTTGCTGTCCAACACAATGTGTAGCACTTCCCCCCTTTTTTGGGGGGGGATGCTGTGTGGCATGTGTACACATTTTTACAGTAGCCACCCACAGTGACCTCAGGTTCTTGTGGTTTTCAGATTCAAACTCAATATTGGTTCTATAACAAGTTTTTCATTGTATTCTCTAGATATTAATCTGTGTTTGAATTGCATTTAATGGAAATTCACTCTCAAGGTTTATCTCTGAATCTTTGCAACTCCTAGAGCTGATCTGAAGTGGAGCAATATGAAGTGCCATAAGTTCAAAATTTGGATTATTTCCAAGGCTAGCAGACAGTGATGATTCTTTTTTATTCTCATTTTTTCCAATGTCACATGCAAAAGAGATTGTAACTTCTATTTTATAATAGCTATTTTAGATATTTGCTCAGTATTATTAGCTTTGGTTCGTTGAAAACTCTTTTATTGGTTATTACTTTGTTTATTCCAATACAATGTAATAGTTATTTTCAAGAACTGGGTCAGAAAGACTATATTTGTGATAAGAGTTTGGGTGTAGTTCTTAACTAATTAGTTGGTACTGCACACTCAATTGGCAGGGAATCATTTTTGCAATGTGATAGCGTCCGGCAAGATATTCTTGGTTGGCTAAAGACCAAGGAACACATGACATGATCTGATTTCTCAATGTCTTTTTCTTTACTCCCAAGCAGCCACAGACAGCTTCTAATTTGATCATGGAATTTGCTCTCATTTAGGGTGTACTGACCCTTTCTCCCATGCTTTTTTGCCAACCAACCTCTCACCATTATCAAATGACATTAACCCATGGAGAAAGATACACACACATTCTTCAGGATTTATAAGCATTTATAATAATAAAAGAGAATATCTGTGTATCAAGCAATCATAATTCAACAGACATCTCAACATTTGACAAAGTGTTTTGGTTACCATCCAACCAGAAGGATGAAAATTCAAGGAGAGGCTCACTAGAAATAAAAAGGTGAAGCAGCCATAACTTTTCATGGCTCAGTAAATTCTGTTGTGTGTCTATGTGTCTTCAAGTCTCCTCTCAACTTGAATTTCATAGGGTTTTCTTTGGCAAGGAATCCTCAGAGGTGGTTTTACCAGTTCCTTAGACACCTGAAAATCTGATGCAGGGGTGGAGAAACATATGGTCCTGCAGATGCCTTTGGACTGCAACTTCCATCAGCTTTAGACAGCAGGTCCAATAGTGAGCAGTGGCAGGAGTTGTAGGTGTTGCATACACCATGGCAGGGAAGTAAGGCTTATAGAGAATTACTTGATGGCTGACTGGCTGAACTGGATCACACATCTGGAGTGGCAACTTTACCACTGAGGAAGTAGAAACTGAAGAAATGCTACTTGCTTTTATATGTTAAGCTGTAATTTGTAAGCTTTAAGCAAACAATTATCAATCAATGGGTTCTGACCTCTCTGGAGTGGTCTTGGAATGGGTTTAAGGGAGTCACAAGAAAAATATCTATGTGCCAGACCAAAAAATAAATAAATGTATTTTTACATACAAAAAAGCTATAAATATATTTTAATGGTATGACAAAGTTCACATGAGATACTTGTGGTTGTTTGGCATCCGTTAATGTATTTATGTTAGGTTTCATTGAAGAAACACTCAGCCCACATGTCATTTCCCTGGACAGTTTGTCCCCTTGTTCCTGTTTTTAAAGCAACTTACAGTAGCCATCACATTTCACAGGAGTTTGATGTGGCCAGAGGGACTGAAGCTTTCAAAGTTAAAAGGTCAGATATACATGCCTCCTCCATGTTCTTCAAGCTGGGCTGGCTCACCATATTTTGTCATTTGAGGTGAAGGGCAAAAAATCACCCCACAATCCAAGTTCCATGTATGGAAACCAACTGTAAGCAGACTCATATTTAAATAAATCACTTCCCCTTGCACCCGAGGGCAGCAGACTAGCTAGCTTTGGGGTGTGTTTGTAAGGCATGCTCTGTAGTGCATGCACACATAATACAACACATTCCTATCCTTTCCCAACCCCCTGCACCTGCTGCATGAAGCAACTGCCTTACTGTCCCTAACAGCCCTACATCTAAACCATACCAAGATCTGATCTCTTTTCCTCTACTGCTCATGTGTTTAGAAGCTCTGTTCTGTAGCCTAGCAAAAGTCCCACTTACTCATTCTCTTCCTGGAATTCAGGAGAATTTCCTGGCTTTCCAAAGGAAAGGGTCGCACAGTTAGCACTAGGAACAAGTGGTGCATCGTCACATGGTTTGGTAGCTTCACAAGCACTCCCAGAAGCCCTGGCTTGTGTCAAACATTGGTTCTTCTAACCTTGGTTGCAGAAGACAGCTAGATTGGTGAAAATCCTGCTCAATGGAGATTTGGTGGGCATCCTCTACTAGGTTCCTAGTGAGTGGAGGAGAGATGCAGGGCATTTTTTTAAAAATTGCCAGACACATCAGCAGCTCAGCAGGGATTCTGAAGCAGATGCCATCAAGGGAAGTGAGAATTGTTGCCCAAGAAGAGGGATTTGTGGGTAGGGAGGATTTCTGATGAGTGATTTGTAGCACCTGAGCTGTCAGCAATTAAATTAATCATAAGCATAATAACAAATGACAGTACATTCTGGTTACAAAATAACTCTGCAAGTGTTGTGTGTGTTTTTTAAGGGCCAGGAAAGCTGCTGAATAGAGCCAGCATGATGTAGTAGTTTGAGTGCTGGACAACAATTCTGGAGACCAGGGTTTGATTCCCCAATCAGCCATGAAACCTACTAAGGAGTTTACCACACGGGGAAAATTGGAAGTTTAAACGGGTCAGAACCCACAGTTATCCATCATATTAGGCACAATTGCACGATTTTCACACGACGTTGCGTGAAAACCACTTAGAATCCGAACAGAAAGTGATGTGAACCAGGGAATAGTTATTTTTGGAAAAATACTGTGTTTTCATTTCCATTTCATTCATGAATTCCTTTCTTTGCACAACTGCTGTAGTGTGAAAGCTATTTGCGGGATTCTCCCTGTTTTTGTGTTTTTTACCAGATTTCACATGGTTCTTTTTTTGCTTTGCTGTGCTTTGTTGTGTTGAGAGGGATGAAGCCTTTTATGTTTTGGCCAGGGCTCTTAAAGGATCAGTAGGCACAGAGAGAGAGAGAGAAACAGCTTGCTTCTCTCCCTTGCACGGCTTTCTCTCCACTTCCAGCCTTCCCCATTAGCCGGGGCTCTGAAAGGAACAGCTGGTGAGGAAGGCAAGAATGCAGTGAGAGCAAGAGAGAGTTTTTCTCTTTCCTTTCCTACTTCTTTTGGGTAATGTTCTGTTCTTTTTACTGAGGTTGGATGCCATTTCTTGGAAAGTAAGGGCAGCACAGCATATTTTTATAAAGAAAATTGTGTAAATAAAATTGTTTATTTTTTCTGGGTAATTTCTGGTGCAACTACTACTTCTGTGTACATGTGCAAAAAAGTTATTTCCAAACCATCAATGGGGTTTGTCTCCATCTGTGTGAAAACCAAATGTGCTTTCTATCTACTTTCACACATTAGTAATGTGCTTTTAATGCATTGTTGTGCTCTGTGTGTGAAAATCATTTGCACATTTGTGTGCTTTTCTGGGATGCGGATGTTTTAACCATTTTCAGGATGGAAGAACATAGATCCCTGTGTGGTAAACTCCTAAGTGATCTTGGGCAAGTCAGATGTTCTTATCCTTGAGGGGAGGCAATGGCAAACCTCCTCTGAACAAATCTTACCAAGAAAACCTCATGAAAGGGTTGCCATAAGTTGCAAAAGACTTGAAGGCACACAAGAAAAACAACATTTGAGATATAAGCTAAAATTATACAGAGGTTTATTTGGTTTCATTGGAAGACTCATGGCAAGCAGAAGATTGTGCTGTTAGTCTAAGGCAAGGGTGGCCACCATGTGCCCCTTTGCTGTATATGGTCGTGGGGGGGGTTGTGCAGCTCCCAAATAGACCCTTAATTGTTCTACTTGAAACGGAAGTCAAAAGGATCACCTGAAAAAATGGTGAAATTGCAAGAGGAAATAATTTTATTTCTTCTTTTTTTTATGTAGTGGTGGGCACCTCTGGTCCTCAAACATCTCTGGTTGATGTACAGGACAATCCTACCACCACAAATTCAAGTGCCCCGATATCAGTACCTCTCATGTACTTTAAAACTTGCTACTATTGTTTGTCTTGCACCCCACCTGTGCTTTCTTTCATCTCTCTTCCTCTCCTCCCCCTTTCTTTTCTTCCTTCACCCAGTACTCATGTAGCCTTCCCCACCCCTTAGCAGACATCAAGAGTGCTTCCCCCCCACCTCTTTTTCTGTTGCCATATTCTAGTTCCTCAAGTTCAAGCAACCTTATGTTCATCTTATGTAAATGATTTACTCATTACACAAATCAAGTAGTGGATCATGAAAAGGTTGACCAATGCACACACTCAAGCATATCAACAAGTGCATGCACACCCACACCACTTTCAATTTTCCTTTATATATTGGAAACAGAATCCTGTTTTCTATTAGATTATTTGCATGCAATGCAAGACTGCACAATCTGCCACTGAAAATATGTTGCACACTCTCCATTCTTTACTACTGTTTCCTTTGTCAGGGCTCCCATCTCAATAGGTATAGTTTCCCAGAAGGAAGATTTGGAATCTGCTTAGGTTGCCATATGGACAACCATACTGGGCTAGTGTAGGAAAAAAGCTTTATACATTGAAGTTTTAAAAGTGCTAAGTATTATTATTAGCAAAAATCTGATGCAATGATAGCAATGACAGAATTAAATATTGCCTCTCTCAATAATGCCTGATTTTTAAAATGGAATTAATTACCAGTTACCTCTGAATATGTGCAGAAGGCTTTCACAATTTCAACATTAAGTTACTTTTTTTTTACAAAATTAATAAAAGGAAATTAATAGTGCAATCATATAAATATTTATACGGGAGAGTATGCTTTTTGGCCAGCAAAAATAGGCCAGTTTATGGCCTGAAAAAATAACATGTTTTTGAAAGAAGACAATTGCCTTCATCCAGTTCACTATCCCTCTCACATTTACACACACACACATACTTTAACTTCCCCCCTGCTCTTAACATGGTGGAGGAGCTGTTACAAAATACGAAAGGCCACCACATACCAGAGGCAAAGACGATATGAAGCAGAATAAACAACTATATATTTTGCCTCATACTTTGACTTCAATCAACACTAACTTTCAAACTGAAAACTGGGAATTCAAGTCAGCTACTCCAGGCCAGCTAATTGTCTCCCATGCAAACAAAATCATGCTCACAATTCTGCAACATAGACTGCAACCATACATGGAGAGAGAAATCCCAGAGGTCCAAGTAGGATTCAGGAAAGGAAGAGGCAGTAGGAGCCACATTCCAAACATATGGTGGCTAATGGAGCAAACCAGGGAATTCCAGAAGAAAATCAGCATGTACTTTACAGACTATAGCAAAGCCTTTGACTGCATAGATCATGGGGTGCAGACAGGTGGCTCTGGGCCTCACTGGGAAGCGGCGGATCGGGGCCACAGCTACCCCACGCTGCTGCCCTGATTCTCCCTTTTGCCGTTCCTTTTAGGGGTGGCAGAAGGCTGCCCTAAGAGCCGGTGCGTGGCTCTTCTTCACCCTTTCTGGTGCAGCGTATCAAAACACTGCACCAAGAAGGCATCCTGACACCACACACCATGCGTAACAGCGTATGACATCAGGACAGCATTGGCATGGGATTGGGGCAGCCAGTGAGCAGCTGCCCCGCCCCATCTCTGCCTCCAGGCCAGCCCTTTGGGCCAGTCTGCAGAGACCCAAAGTCTATGGAATGCCCTTAATGGCATAGAAGTGTTATTTCTCACGTTATTGTAGTCATGGAAAGGCCTGAGTTAGCCATTTAAGTAACATAGAGTCCTCCAGAGGCCCACCTGGAAACAGCTGCAAGCAGTTAAACCACACAACAAAGCTTATCCTTGTTCTTGAAGCATTCTCTTACTTCCAATTGGTCTTCTTACTCCTGAGGAGCCCGCCATCTGCAACAAAGGATTCAACATGATACTAAAGGCTACAGATGTATATGTCCTGGTTATGATTAAATAATACATCTTTCAAACCAAATATATATATTGTAAAAACCACAAAAAGGTAGTGCCCTGGTGGCACATTGGTTAAATGCTGGCACTGCAGCCAAAACGTTATGAGCTCTAGCTTGCAGGGCTCCAGGTTGACTCAGCCTTCCATCCTTTTGTAGGTCAGTAAAATGAGTACCCAGATTGTTGGAGGCATTTGATTAATACAATGTAAACCACTTAGAGAGTGCCGAGCATTATAAAGTGGTATAGAAATGTAAGTGCTATTACTATTGCTAATCCTGAGAGGCACATCCTCAGTTGACCTCTTAGTATGCATGTCAAGCTTCAGGTGGCTAGGTTTTATTTTCTTGGAGCTATGGTGTACACACACACACACACACATACAATTTCTGTTGAGAAGTCAATCCCCCGACTTGAGAGAAGGGAAAAAGAAAGAAAAGGCAGCTCTTTTTTCCTTCTCTAAAGAGGTAATGGCATCTTTGCCAAAGTCTCCAGAACACCTAGCACCACCCCTGTCAGGCCTCAAATGGAAAGAATTTCACTAGCAGGCAGCAAGGTGAGGTAAATACAGTGTGTGGCTGCCCTACCCCTTCTTCTGCAGCCAAAACTCTCATCTTTGGCTCTTAAGCATCTGCCTGTTTGGAAAGTGTTCATAAATAAATGCCGAAATTGTCTCAATTGCCAGTCTTCCTTCATTAAAGAAAATGAACCGAATTAATTAAAACCTTACATTTCACTGACTCAGTGCCCCTGAGAAGATGTCGTACTTTATCTGGTTGGTTTGTTCACTTACCTTTATCATTACAAATGCACATAATATGAGACTATGGGCAGTAGGGCTGCCCAGACATTTTGCTGCCTGAGGCCCAGAACAAGATGTCCTCGCTCCTTACTCTCTCTCTCTCTTCTCTTTTTCTGTCTCTCTCTCTCCATATTCCACATACAGAAGATAGCTGAAATGACTGCTGAATCTCCTATCACTATGGCAATGGGACAGTCTCCTCCACCACATTTAAGGCAAAAGGCTGGTTTAGGAAACTCAGGACCAAGTAGTGGTGCCTAAATTTCTACCCTCCTGCAGGAAGATGGGAAGTCCCACATGGTGCTTCATCATCTGCTTTATCATCTCCAACTTCCTCACTCTGCCTAATGGTAGGGCCAGCCCTGATGGTAGAACAACCCCAAGATGGTAGGACTGGTGGGAGATCCAGTAAGTGGTACAGCACTAGTGGCAATGCTTTCTATTCTTGCATTGGGGAGATGTCTGGTGACAGAAATACACCAACACACACATTCTGCTATGCACCTCCCTCTTCAAATGCAATATCTGCAGTGTCCCAAGCACCTTCAGCTGCCATCAGCCCTATTCTTTAAGTGTTGCTGTTGCTATTTGCTGTCAAATTGGCTTTGACATAAGGCAGCCCCAGGAATGAAAGAGCTCATTCATCAATAGCCCTGCTCATCTCTTGCAAATCTAGGTACAAGTTTAAACTTTCAGAAAATGTTGAACTATGTTTTGAGAATGGGATGAGATGAGGGAGGGATCAGTGCTTTTTTAAAAAAATCAAGTACTTGGGAGCCAGCTTGGCGTAGTAGTTTGAGTGTTGGACGATGATTCTGGAGATCAAGGTTCAATTCCCAGCTCAGCCATGAAACCTAATGGGTGACCCTGGGCAAGTCACATACTCTCAGCCTTAGGGTAAAGCAATGGCAAACCTCCTCTGAACAAATCGTGCATTAGGGTCACCATAAGTGACTTGAAGGCACACAACAAACTTAGGAAATATACTTTTTAGACTACAATTTCTGCAGTTCCTCAGCCAGCATGAGCACCAGGGTGGGAATTCTGAGAGTTAAAGTCCAAAAACTTATGTTAAAAACTCACTCTCTCCAAAACAGGAGATACGACCACAGATGGGAGGGCAGCAGTGGCTGCAGACTTCCATGTCAGTGGGACAATGAATCTACTTTAGGCTCAAGGTGCTGAACCCTAGCCTCCAGCTTGGATAGGTCTTTTAAATTCTGGGCCAAAAACTAGTATGTGAGCCATGAGCTATCACTGGTGAGAGGGGATGTCAAATAAACATATTCCTAAGACATTCTGCTGCCAAAGCAAATATACTCTCCCTTGCCCCCAAATCAAGCTATATGGTGCTGGAAGCTAGCCAAGTTATTTCAGCATATGTGGCAGGATATCCTACAAGCATCTCTTTCTGTCTCTGGTAGCAAAAACACAACAATTACCAATTAAAGAGTTAACAATTTCTGCCCTTTCATGACACCCAAAATGGACTCTATGAGTCAGATTCCTCACTCTGCCTAATGATAAGTCTGGTTCTTAGGAAATAGGAAGCACTACTATGTGAACTACAATAACTACAACACGTATTGGCTCCCTCCCCCACAGTGCGTCTATCCTCCTTTTGCAAACATGTGACATTCTGGGCTAAGTACACAATCTTGTAGCGGCACTGTGAAACCCTGAGGATGCAGAGGAACTATAGACATTCCCAATCTTGGGGTGTGTGTGTGTGTGTGTGTGTGTGTGTATGTTAAAGCCGGTTGTAACCATTCTCTTCAGTCCTAGGACTTTGAAAGTAAAAAGTGCATAGAGAACTGAACATTATAATTCATCTCAGAAAGATATATAAACCAAGACCGTAGGAGACATTGTGCCAAACTTACATCAGAGCAATCCTACGTTAACGTTTGTGTGACAAGTTGAATGAGTGCCGTGAATGGAGCACAGCCCACGGCTCCACGAGGGTGCAAATAAGGCTCACGGGCTTTGATGACAAGACAGCTATCTTGTTGCCAAGAGTACCAGAAATTTAAACATCACATTGCTCTAAAGTCCACATTGCTGAGTCATGACTATGTTTAATAAGTAGCCATGCCCTTTTTTAGTAAAGCAATGTGGTTTACATTTAGGATTATGTTAGCAGTTAGCAGAACTTCTGTTACAATTCTATTTTCCAGGGGATTATAACTTGGCTATAAGATCTTTTACTTGAGGGATGAAGTTTAACAGAGACAAGGTCTTGGCTTAGCTGCTGATGTGGGGTAAGCTTTTTTGTAGCAAATCTTTAAACTGTTGCTACAAGTAGTTACACAGCACAAGTATGGTGTACATTTATCCATGTACAAGGAGACTTATATGATGCCTTACCACAGTCAACCAGCACAGAAACCACATTTTAGAGACACTCAGCTTGAAGGAATGCTTACAAATCTGGAGGAATTTGCTATATTCACTATGTAGAAAGTCAAGACAAGAATCCACTGTGCATAATCTTAGGTCTACCATGCAACTGAAATTCTAGAGAAGCAGCAGAGGAGAGAAGTGGCCCCTGAGATTACTACCACCCTGGGAGGTGGCAGCTCCTTTCTACATCCCATTGATTCTTCATCCATATATCTAAAGTAGTATCTACACAGAGGCATTTGCTGGGAGAGCTCCAAGACAAAAAGTTTCAACTATAGGCTGAGTTTCCTTTATCTGGAATTGTGAAATCCAAAATACTCTAAAAAAAATTAGCCAAAACTTTTTTCGTGGGCGGCTGAGATAGTGACACCTTTGCTTTCTGATGGTTTCATGTACCCAAACTTTGTTTCATGCACAACATTATTTTTAAAATATTGTGTATAATACTATATAATAATATTGTGTATAATACTAAGTATAATCCTTCAGGCTATATGTATAAGGTGTATATGAAACATAAATGAATTTTGTGTTTAAACATGATTCCCATCTCCAAGATATGTCTTTATGTATATGCAAATATTCCAAAATCCAAAACACTTCTGGTCCCAAGCATTTCAGACAAGGGAGACTCAAACTCTATCCATAAATTGCAGAATAAAGCCCAAGGCTTGCTGGCACATGAAGTTGTGGTAGAATTCTCCTATTTTCCATCTGATACTACTGCATGTTTGAAGTAATTTGGGCAGCAGAAATGTTCACAAGTGCTAAGAGATTGGGAAGAATATGCCCAGCCTATAAGAATAAAAGAAAGTACATATGTGTCCATGTGTTTGTCTGATTCTCTCATAGCCTCAGAATGGTAAAATCTAGAACCATGACTTCTGGTATACATACTAAGACATGTCCTTGGGCTTATTTAATTTGAAAATGAATTAATTTGCTTTGAGTTGATTTAAATGTGTCTGTAACATGCAGCCATTAGTCATTAGGTGGCACCTGGGTCTCTTTTTTTGCATGGATGGTACAAGAGCAATCTTCATCTTGTTTGTTTGCTTATGACATGGATGCCAATATTAATGAGAGTGGGATTCAAAAAAGAATAACAGATGGATAATTCCTCATTTCAAAACAGTTGCACACCTAGGAATCAGAATTCACTGATATAATGAAGGAAACAGTGGAGAAATGAAATATTGGGACAGTGGTCAGAAAGAATGCAGCTAGAAGCTTTCCCATTAAAAGTGAAGCATCAGGTGTTTAGGATACATACAATTTAAAGACAGGCTCAAAAATCAGCTGAGCATAATGTGTTCCTGGACATTCATGGGCTTACAAGCATAGGGAGAAGGCTACAAAAGGCTAATGTATAACTTTTGGAGTTTCAAATCGGTAGAGGGCTGGCAATCTGGATCCCCAAATCTCACTTTGAATATGGAATCCAGATCATAATGGATTGGGTCTCAATCGATCTGATACAAACTAGGCCCAGATCAAATGAGGTTCTGAACTGAATCAGAGGGCCCATTCACTGCCCCAGTGTGCAATTCTCCTATAGCATTGAACCCAATCTCCAGAGCTTACTTTTTCGGTCTATGATTTCTAGAATACTTCAGCAGCAGGACCATTGGGAGTCGTAGTTCAAAAAAGGAACTTTTCCAAGACCATCTGGACCTGGTGATTTGGCTGATTTCAGTTCCTTGATTGTCTCTATTATCTCCATCGTTGTTATCTCACTGTTGAGTTCATTCTTTTCATCTATCGTACATTCCAAAATATTTTGTCTTTTTAAGTAATCTGCCTGATTATTTTTTTTATCTGTTTCAACTTCTCTGAAACTTTTATTGAAGTATGCACAAAAACTCTTTTTAATTTCATTTTGGTGGTAATTATTTTTTCATTATCTCTTATTTGTAATATTAATCTCTTCTTTTTCTCTTTTTTTAACCTGAGTGCTGTCCATCTGCTTGGTTTGTTTGAAAATTTAAACTGCTTCTTTTTTTATAAACTTCATCTTTTTTCAACTTCCTCTAATAACAATGTGAAGATTTGCTTTTGTAGTATTTTTAATTTTTAATTTTCTGTATTCCTTTTTAGGTGATTTTCTACTTGTTTTAATTCCGATTGCAGTCCTGTCTGTCTCTTCTCTCTCTTATTTTTTCTTTCATAACTTTATTTGATAAAGAAGCCTCTCATCACAGCTTTACTTGTTTTCCAGATTGTATTAATGTCCATGTATTCTGTCATATTTAATTCAAACTAAGTTTTTAAAGTATCTTTAGCTTTTTGTAATATCTTTTCGTCTCTCAATAGTGTTCCATCCAGTCTCCAGTAATATTCCTTTTTCCTTTTTTTTTTCAAAGTCATCATCACTGGGCAGTGGTCTGAAAGGATTTTTGGTAGGATTTCTGTTCTTTCAATTTTAGTCTTGATTAGGTTGGAAGTAAAGAACATATCCAATCTGGACCATGGGTTGTGGGAGTCTGAATAAAAAGTAAAATCTTTTGCTTGGCCATATTTGTATATCCACACGTCTTCTAACATTAGTATTTCTAAGAGTTTGAGAAAAGATTTTGCGAGTTTCCCTTGTTTTGCTTTAGAGTTGGTCTTTACATTCCTATCCAGAAAAGGGTTTAACACCCCATTCCAGTCACCCATAATAATTATGTTATCATGTGGGTAATCCATCCCCCCCCCAATAATTTACCGTAGAATTTGCTCTTATTAATATTAAAAGAAAAGAAAGATCCAGTAGAGATGGAAAGTTATCATTCCATCTCACTTTTAAATGTTGATTATAATTTTTTTGGCAGTATTTTGGCAAAAAGATTCAAGAAGGTATTGAAAAAATGGATACATTTGGATCAAAGAGGATTTCTACCCGGTAGACATATAAACGATAACACCAGGAATTTAGCTGATGTTATTGAATATTATCAAAGAAAACCAGGCAAACAAATTGCGCTAATCTTCCTCGACGCAGAGAAGGCTTTTGACAACATTGGATGGAAATTTATGCTGGAGGTGTTATCAAGAATAGTAGGGGGAGGAAGTTTTTACAATTCGGTGGCAGCACGAATCATAATAAATGGGGAAAGGACAAAAAATTGTGAAATACAAAGAGGTACATGTCAAGGGTGCCTCCTTTCTCCATTATTGTTTATAACAACATTAGAAATTATTTGTAATATTATCAGAGAAGATAAAGAAACCCCCAGAGTTAAAGTCAAAGGATATGAAACTAAGGGGCTCTGCAGATGGTGCAAAGCGCCATCTTGGAGCCAGGGAAGGAGAGGAGCAGCCAGACGCCGGATGCCCCAACCTCTTCCTGAGGACGTCATCAGAGCATGCGCCATTGCACACTGCAAGTGTTCTAATGACGTCCTCCTGGTGCAGCGTCCGGATACACTGCGCCGGAAGAGATGAGGAAGAGAGCTCTGGTGCCCATGATTCACTTGCACTGAGCCAGGACAGTTAAAGTGGTCTCAAGTTGCATTATTTCTGGCAGTCTGTAAAGGCCTATGTCACCAAATGAGGCATTACACAAAAATAACGAAATGCTAGAAAATAAATGGATAATTTATATTGACTTACTGATAATGAAAGACAGAACTTGGACATTAAAAACTATAGAGGAACTTAAAAAGGATGGTGTAAAATGTAATTGGTTCCTCCACAGACAGATTAAAGAAAGATTTATAATGGACAAAAAAAACAAAACCCTGTGGAATAACCAATAGCGAAAATGAATTAGAAAAGATATTATTAAGAGATACAGATCATGTGGTGGCAAAAATATATAAGATCTTACTCAGTTGTGAGATGGAAGATGAACAAGTGAAAGACTGCATGATCTGCTGGGCACAAGATCAGGGCAGACCAATCCAAATGGAGGAATGGGAGGAAATGTGGAAAAATAAAATAAAACACACTCTATGAGAGATTTTTTTTTTAATAAAATGTAATATAGACGGTACACTACCGCAGACAGATTGGCTAAAATGAAAAAGGATAATAATACAAAATGCAGGAAGTGTAAAAAAGAGAAAAGAACATTCTTCCACATGTGGTGGGTCTGCCCAATAGCTAAAAGATTCTGGAATCAAATTCATGTAGAAATACACACACACACAAATAGAAATGAAATTTTAAAAAGATCCTAAATTATACTTATTGGGAATAACTGATAAAGAATTGGGAAAAAATGTGGAAACACAATTTTCTATATGATAACGGCAGCTAGGATAACATATGCTTATACATGGAAAGAGCATATGCCTCCCACAACAACAGAATGGTATTAAAAGTTATTGGATTACATAAAAATGGACAAATTGACATGTTTACTCAGAAATAAATCAATTGACAAATTTAACGAAGATTGGAAGCAAGTACTGGAAAAAATTCAAGCTAAATAAGTATAGTGCAATAGAAGTAATGAAGAACAATGTGACAAGAGTGACAATCAAGAAATAAAATTTGGGACATATATCATGATATAAGAAATAATGGGATTTATATCAGAGGATAAGAAATTAAAAAAATAAGAAACCAGTAGATAAAGGCTTCCTTGAAGATATTCAGATATATAGATAGACATACATAGATATATAGATATATAAATAGACGTATAGTTAATCAGAAGTCAAAGATGCTAACAAATATGACTTGTGATTTAGACATTTGGAAGTCTCTTTTATGTTTTTTGTTTCTGTTTTGTTTCTCCTCATGCTTGTTGTATGTAGTACTTAAATTATTGTTAATGTTTATATGTTGCATTTCTTGTCTATATGTTTTTTTAATTTTGTATGAAAAATAAATAAAGAATATTTTTTTAAAAGTAACTTTTCCAGAAAAAAAGTTGATCTCATATCCAAAGACTGATGTGTAGAAGGTCCACCTTTTGAAGCAGATGAAGTAGATCTTGTTGGACCTCTATATACAAGAGGAAAGAACATCAGAAAAACATAAGGTTCTGGATTTTACTCGAGTTCTTACTGCATTGCTCTATTTGGAATTAATTTCAGCTCAAGGTGCAAATAACTTCCTGGTACAAGTAAGAATGTTTGTCCCCATACCTGGGCTGTGTTAGTCTGCTGATGTCAAAACCTTAAAGTAAGCTGGTCAAGGGAAAGTAGTGAGGAAACACAACCTCCAAATTGTTTACAAACCAACCAAGAAAATCCAACAAATGCTGCGCTCAGCGAAGGACAGAAGAGACCCTCTCACAGCTGCAGGAGTTTACCGCATACCATGTAGCTGCGGACAAGTCTACATAGGGACCACCAAACGCAGTGTCCAAACACGAATCAAGGAACATGAGAGACATTGCAGACTGGGCCAGCCAGAAAAATCAGCAGTAGCAGAACACATGATAAACCATCCTGGGCATAAAATGCTGTTTGAAAACACTGAAATTCTGGACCATGCCAACAACTATCAGGTCAGAATGCACAGGGAAGCCATCGAAATCCATAAACACTTAGACAACTTTAACAGGAAAGAAGAAACTCTTAAAGTAAACAAGATATGGCTACCAGTCCTACAAAATAAGAAAATCTGCACTCAGCAAATGCAAAGAGAAGACCAACCAGGGTCAGCAGACAACAGCAGACAATCTCCTTGATTGCATTCCTCACCTGGAAGCCATGCCATTAACACCAGAACAACACCTATTCAACACAGAACAATACACAGTTTACATGGGAATAGCAGACATATCCTGGATTGCATAGCCTGAAGCGAAGCCATCAACATAGAACAATACCTATTCAACACAGAACAACACACAGTTCACCTGGGAACCACCCCTCCCTACCCAGGATCTCACAGTATATATACAACCAGGCTTTTCCATTTCAGTTTTCTCTGAAGATGCTAGCCACAGATGCTGGCGAAACGTCAGAAAGAAACTCTTTCAGAACATGGCCACACAGCCCGAAAAAACCCACAAAAAAAAAAAAAAGCTGGTCAAGATTTGAAATAACTCTGAAGGCAGAAGAGCAAACAAAAGTCTCAAGAGTTCTTTGAGAACAGGCATTGCTTGGAGTCTGGTTGTAGTGAAAGGAGCCTGGAAGAATGGATTTGGGGGAAGATTTGTTACATCTGTCAGGACATGCTTTTAAAAACACTAGTAAAGGATCACTTTATCATATGAAGAACCTGAAACAAACTTAACTGAAAAAGAAGCAGTATTGATCCCAAAACCAATTATCTTTGTTTATGATGTAACAGAAGAGACATTACCACTGATCCCAGCTCATTTTCTTGTTTCCTTTTCACTTGAAATAAATATTACAAAAGATGGACATATCGATAAATATTGATGAATATATTTTGGAATACAAGGCCATGATAATATATCATGGGGATCTGCACATTATCCATATCCCCAAAGGAAAGAACAAAGCTCAAGGGGAATGTCTGGTTCTTCATCTATGAGCACAAATGCCACAACCCATGTGAATGGTTGGATGAAGTGAAGAAGCTTTCCAAGGTTGGAACACTTAGGCCTGCTCTGTGTTTGACATTCTGAACAACAGAGCATCTAGCTATGTGCTCTTCTTCCTGCAATTTTAAGAAGGAGATGAAATTCATTAGTTTTAAGGATATGGAAACTCTAAAGCCGGGACAGGCAACCTTTTGGAGACCTGGGCCAGTCTCCCGTAGCCCAGGTCTCGGCTGGGCCAAGGGTGGGGGGGAATGGCGACGCGCACACACACACCCCCCGCAGCGCGCACGACCCCCCCCCGCTGCGCACGAATCCCCCCCCGCGCATGCGGCCTCCGCCATACCTTGCGCGGCCGCAGCCTCCACGGCGCATGTCGCGGCCACCGTTTTGGAAGTCAAAATGGTGGCCGCGATGCATTTGCGCATGCGCAAAAGTACTGCGCATGCACAAATGCGTCACGGGCGCCATTTTGACTTCCAAAATGGCGGCCATAGCGAGTGTGGCCGAAAACGCGCCCCGACGGTGGCGCGCAGGGGCGGTAGCAACCTTCCACCTGGGCCGGTAAGTCCGGGGCCCGGGGCCTTAACCGGCCCCTGGGCCGTAGGTTGCCGGTCCCTGCTCTAAAGTAAGGGTGCGAATCATATGACTATCTATGTGTTGGATTGCAAGTTTCAACAGGTCTAGCCACCATGGTCAGTTTTGAGGAACGCTAGCATGTTCTGTGTTGAAAAGATGGGGGGACCAGCAGCTGATGAACTGAAAGAGCACATCTTATCCTCTCCTCCACAAATCACCAGGCAGGCACAGCCCTCAATATATGTTCATTTCATTACAGATTCCAGACATCCATTGTCAGGAAAGGAGAGGCATACCAAGGCTTTTCTCTGGATGTAATTTCTGCTTGGAAATATTAATCATTCCATCTCCTTTTGGACACCATTTGAAGAGGGACAGCCAGAACTCTGGTTTTTGTTATGCTAATTAAAACCCAGTAAATGCATGTGTGTGTGTGTGTGTGTGCAGGCACTCACACATTTGTGTACTCTGGGGGGGGGGGACTCACAATAGGATTAATCCAATTTATCCTTACTGAAACTGGAGCACATACTCCAGCTCTCGTTTGAGAGACAAATATATTTTGTTCAGATCCAAAGGAACATTTTCCTAACAGAGTGGGAAGTTTGCAAGAACTAGTCCAGAGGTGGCTTTCTCCGTCTGTAAATATGTCAAGAGCAAATTGGCAGAGGGGGACTTCTGTGTAACTGGAATGTGCAGGAAATAGCTGTAACTATACTTATCCATAAAACAAACAGCTTAATTCCCACCACCACCAAAATGGTTGCTCTCATATCCCGCTCACAGTAGCAGTGAAAGAAAGCTGCCTTCGGCTTTTTTGGCCCTTTGACTACCTTTAAAACTTTGCTGAAGTGTGTCATTAAGAGAAGGCTGCTGCCCTGGGCTTATTGTGGTTGCACTCCAGAACATGGAGTAATTGAAACCACTTCCCCCCTCCTCAGCCGAGCCATGGACATGTGTAATTGAGCAGGCTGTGCAAACCTGTGTTTAAAATTACCCACGCTGCTGTACAAAGCAGTGTTAAACCTGGGTGGAAACCAAAGTCCTTTATAGATCCAATCTGGCAAGAGCTCCTAAGTGAGTCAGTCTTTCAGCTGTGAAGAAAACAAATATATATTCATCCATACAAATGCATATATACAAATATATTCCTGCATATGCTCTGTGCCCTTTCTTTCTTTCTTTCTTTCTTTCTTTCTTTCTTTCTTTCTTTCTTTCTTTCTTTCTTTCCTTCCTTCCTTCCTTCCTTCCAACCCTTTCTTCCTTCTCCCTTTTTTATATGCAATAAAATGCAGGCAGAGGGAATGAGAGAAGATTTACATCTGAAATTACACTTGGCCACAGTTGTTTGATGAGCACAATCTGTTCACAGCAGTGTACAGTGTGTTTTGTCATACCCATCTTTCACCCCTACCACAACCTCAGATTAGGAAGAAAGGTGGGGTTGGTTCAGCTGAGAGGAAGTTGCTCCACACAGAATATAGCAGGAACCAGGAAAGATGTTTCATTGAACAGTTGCTATTTCATCAGCTGTGATGTAATTCCCCATTAAAATGTACCTCCCGCAACATTTAACCCTTTGTTATCTGGGAAGAAGGCTCTGATTAATGGAACCTGCAGATAAGCCCTGCAGATAGTATGCATACCATTGCATACCTGCAGATAGGCTCACAATTGCCTCCTGGTAACACTTTATAACATTGGGCCCTTCCATAGTACACAGTTATAGCACTATAATTCCACTTAACTGCCATAGTTCCATGCTGTGGGATCTTGGGATTTCCAATTGAGGGAGGAGCATTCAGAATTTCCAGCCAAGGAAATCATTTGACCAAACTACAAATCCTAGTATGGTGTGAAAGGGTCCAGTATAAGGAGACCAAAGGACTTCTCACATGAGTCCTGTTCTTACCACAAATTAATGAAAATATAAACATACAGTTTTGTGAGCAGCCATCATTGCACATCTGGGGCTGCTGCTGCCATCACACTCTCTTCCTGACTCCCCCTTTACCCTGTCTATGCCCAGCATGCTTTTTATTTTATTTTTATTTTATTTTTTACTTTCTGTTAATACAGTTCCACAATTTTGGTAATGCAATTTAAGTTTTTAAAAGAAAAGAGAAGAATTCTTTTTTAAAAAAGCAAATCAGGCTGCTTGGGGATAGCAAGGGGGAGGGTGGACAAGAGGAGAGAAGGAGACTGTGACACCACAGAACTGCCAATCTCGCAACTGCCTCAGAAGCGATGTTTCACACTTGAAGAGTCTGGGACTTCCACGTGATTGGAAGCTATTGTCAGGTTTCCCCCAGCATTACAAATGATGCCCTAACCACACTTAGCATTCACATCAGCTACAGGTTGAAGGTGATGTCATGTGATAAGTATTGCCAAAGGCACTATTTTATTACTATAATCATGATTTAAAAGCTATGTGTAGTAATCTCCCAACTGCTTCTATTGCTGCAGTCCTGCTTTCCTCCCATTCAAACCAGGTGGGTACAGTGTAGATAATAAAAGGAGGCGATTGCTCATGGACAACTATGCCCAAACTGGATGCAAAGCTGTGTTGCAGACAGAATCACAGCAGCAAAAGGGACTCCAAGGGCCAACTAGTCCGATCCTCTGTAAGTGCAGGAAAACACAGCCAAATCAGTCCTGAGAGGTGGCCTTCCAACTTTGTTTAAACAGAAAGTGACAGGAACCAGTTAACAGTTAATGTCTTCTCCTTGGGGAACCCTGGTTATTCTTTGAAGTGAGGTAGATGATAATTGACAGATAATTCTCAGCACACTCACCGAACTACAACTTGCAGGATTTAGGGGAGTCAATATAAATATATTCATTTAATATTTTATATGAATATCTCCATGCCACTTTTCTAGGTCTTCAACATGGAACTGTGTGTGTGTGTGTTTATCTGTCTCTCTGTGTATGTTTATATAAACAATAAACAAAATAAACTAACCTATGGAGCAGAAAAGGAATCTTAATGTGGCAATGAAATCTTTTCTAATCATTTTTTTAAAATTTTGGTGTAAAGTATTTACAGAGAGAGAGAGAGAGAGAGAGATGAAAAAGCTCCCATAGTGGCTTTTACTTTGGAATAAGCATCATGTTGTTGTAGAAATGAATCATTTGGCTTAGCTGAGTTCACTGGGAAGGGTAGGTTTCTGCCCCCACCTCATTTCTCCTCTCCTCTCCCCTCTTCCTCACTGAATTGAGCGCAACCTACTTTTATACTTTGAAATCAGTTTGCAGCAACTGATATGAGCTGAAAACAAAGTGGGAGAATTAGAGAGAAACCAAGATATTTTAAAAGCACTAAAAAGTGGGGCAACAGAGGATTAATGAGGATTGCCCCTGTGAAAACTGGACAGTAGGCTGGTATAATCCAGCTGCTTATTTTCACCACCACTTGGTGTGATATGTCCATCCTGAAAAAAGAGGGAATGACTAAGGGCTAGTACTGGTACACCTCTACATCTGCTCCCAGAAATGGTTGCCTTCTTCTACCTAATGGTAGGGCCTGTGTCTACTTCTGACCAATCTCAGGAAATCTCCAAGTTGTCTGATGGGAAGATGAAGGCCTCTATGCTGCATGTGAGCCTCATTCAGCCCATGTAACTGGTAAGAGCTCTATGCAGGCCTTATGTCCAGTCCCACAGTGAATCATGAAAGCTGGCAGAAGATTAGGGGAAGTTTCTGGAATGTATTCAAAGGAATTCAGTTGGGAAGATTTCTCGAGCCTAGACTGCATTATTCCTTAGTTTCTCAGACTCATGAGCTTCTCTAGCTTGAGATGTATCAGAAAATCCAGAGAAATGCTTTTAATTTTGATAAGTCTTGCTTAGCTGTTCAGTAAATGTAATGCGCAGATTCTAACATGAAATGTCTGGAAATCAGACAGTGTGAACCTCTGGGTCAGTTGTATAAAAACTGTAGTTTTGATACAAGGAAAGCTCAGACCTAAGCTGAAATGTGTGTCCATTCTGTTTTTTTGTGGGGTGGGTGGGCTATGTGGCCGTGTTCTAGAAGATTTTATTCCTGGCATATCGCCAGCTTCAGAAATCTCTGAAGATGCCAGCCACAGATTCTGGTGAAACGTCAGGAATAAAATCTTCTAGAACACAGTCACATAACCCAACCCCCCCCACACACACAGAAAAAAAACCAAAAAAAAACGAATGCCAGCCGTGAAAGCCTTCAAGTTCACATGTGTCCATTCTGTTGCTCTGCCTTCCTCAACCTGGTGTCCTCCAGGTATTTAGGACTCCCATGGGTAACAGTCATATATAGCCATGTTGGCACCAGGATTGGGGAGGGTGCCCTACTGAAAATCATATGTTTCTTTCCACTGGTTTCCCCCATCCTACATTTGTTCCAAACAGAGACTGACATCTTGTTAGGGACATGCACACTTAATATTTCCCTCACATGTGTGTATGTTCTCTTTTGGACACCACAGAAGTTAGTATTCCCTTCCTCCCTCCAGAGCCCCCAAATCCCACCTCCCTAATTTACAAAATGAATAATAATAATAATAATAATAATAATAAATTTTATTTATAGCCCGCCCCTCTGCACGGCAATCGAGGTGGGTTACAACATTTAAAACAAGCCAAGTTAAAAACATTCCCCCTTCCCATAATCCGCCCTCCCACCCCTTAAAACAGAATTAAACCAAGAAGAATACAGCTGCAATGGGACTGCCAAAGGACCCTGGGTGGGGTTCTGTGCTGATGTCATCATTTTGCATCTGTCCCTATAGCCAGATGTTTTTTTCCAATCCTGCCTATGCACCACACAGCATAGGACCATGCAGAGGGTTTCAGAGGCTGTTCAGTAAATTGAGGGTGATATATGGCTCAACCTAGCATAGGTCCACATGTGGACCAATTGTGCTGTACTGAGCCATACAGGATGGGATCGTGACCACAGTGATACAAACTCAGGGAACTGGAGATATCAAGGTGCAGAATGCCAAAGATACTCATGATACAGAGGGGGAAGGGAGCCAATATACTAGTTGATTGTGGTGGTGAAGGAAGAGGAAGAGCAACAGCAGCAGCAGCAGGAACAGTGGTAAGCAGCAGGGATACTGCCATAACATTATAAGATGCCTATAAGCCCAGCCATAAACCTGTGCATTCCATGTTTCTTGAGGGAAGGGAGTGCTGTGTGCAGGAATTCAATGTTGTTTAGTTTGAATTCAACCTGCAGGGCAGAACATTCCCCACTGGAATAGAGGAATGTTCAGGCTCCAAGATTGGAGGAGTTTCAAAAAAGGAAATGAAAGAACTTCATTATGATACCATTTCAGATACTGTGCTTTTCACAACCACAATGCAGTTGGGAGGGAGGGAGGAAGGCTCTTCTCTAGTTGTCAGTTCTTTTCCTCCTTGAATTCCTTCCCTGCTTTAAGAGTAGTAGAGAGGTAGGAAAACATTTGAGAGTTGTGGCTTTCTTCATTACTGCAAGAGGAGGTGCCACACCTTGTGCATTTTTTCCACTGCTGTTCAGGTGTTAAAAGGTATGAGGAAAATCTTTCTCTGAGTCAGGAATCTGGCAACCAGTATAGGGACTCTTCCTGTACCCAAGGCACAATCGAGCCAAAGCAAAGCCTAATGAAGAACCCATTACCATTGAGTGCCACACCCAGCCTAAATGATCTCACACAGAGATTGGAACATTTGTAAGAAAAATCTAGAAAACATTGGACAGGATATGATTTAAGTCACTGTTATTTTAACTATTAACATCAATGTTGGAAGCCAAGAGGACTGATAAGAGATAATAGTATATAATACCTGGGTGAATGCTGTTGCCTGCAGGTGGCAGGCTTTGTTGTTGGCACATTCAAAATTGTTCTTTTGGGAACTTATGTTACCTCCCCCAACTTAGTAATTTTTAAATGTGTACAAATTCCAGGATCAGATACCTGGCTCATAATGTAGTCCAAAACATCTGGAAATTGTCAGATTGAAGAAAGCAGTCCTAAAGCTTACCATCTAATATTTAATTTTTGCCATTGATCTGCTGCTTCTTTTCCATTCTTTCCATTCCAGTCCGCTTGGGCCCAAAGTGTACCCTCTTTACTCACCTGTCAAACTCAAGGGATTATTTAAGAGACGTAAAACTTGAAACATTCCTGTCGAAAGTGCATCAAATGCCCTTTTCAATGTCTTTTAAAGCAGTGTATCTCAGCTATTTGATGTGGGGGACAGGCATTCCCCCCCTCCCAGCACTATATTTGTGCCCATTGGCTTCAACTGTTTCTTTCTTTCCTGGAAACTTGCCAGGAACCAGCAGCCAGTGGCTCAGGGACCAGCATCAGTCCTGGGAGCACTATTTTAAGTGGCACTTCTCTAAGATAACTGGAAGCCATTGCTCATTAGGCCAACAGGGTAAGGCTTTATTCCCCACCTTTACTCTTGAAATATAACTTCAATATGCTCTGGGGCCCATTATGTTACGATTCCACTTAAATGTCCTGGTTCCATCCTATGGAATCCTAGGAATAGCAGTGGAGGGTGGGACCTTAAAATCTTCAGCCAGGGAGCTCCTCCAGTGCTTGTGATCAAAACTACAAACTCCAGTGCTTGTGACCAAACTACAAACCCCCAGGATTGATGCAACTATGGCAGTAAAAGTCAAATCATAAAGCTGTAGTTGTGCACTTTGAATGGCCCCCAGTTCTTTCCCCTCCCCCATAACTATATTACTTCCACTCTTTACTTCCATGTTCTGCTATCACATAAACAAATGGGCCAGAAGAGTGTTGCGTATGATTGTTTCATAGCTAGCATAAGGAGGAGGAGCATTTAATCTTTGGAAAACCCCATTGCCACAAACACTGTGGTATTTTCTTACCAGTTTCCTGTGTTGTACACAAACTCTGTGCCTTTAGCCATTATTGCATATGCGTACATTCTGTGTTCAACTCAGGAAGCTAGTAACAAGGTGTAGCAGCCTTTGGGACAACAGCCATTTCCAGACATGGAGGGCTCATCCACATGCTAGCAATTAGAAAACGCTGTATTAACTGTTCCATTATTTTTCTCCTCAATGAATTTTCTGTGGTAAAGCAAAAGAGAGAGAAGAGGCAGTGGAAAGACTGTGGAGTTTTATGAACAGAGAGCAATTTTATCTGAAGTTCACCTAAAATTCAATGACTAGAGCAGAGCAGGGTCATGTTAGAAGTCTTATCTCAGAACCCACTCAAAGTTGAAAGTTGAGGATGTACAGTCACAACTCTAGAAGTCCAGAATTCCCTTAAAGTCCTCTAGCAAGCACTAAAGGACAGCTTCAAGCTGCCCAGTCTTGACTGCCATCAAGTGAATAGGAAAGAAACATACCTGATCCTCTTTGGGCACAAGCCATCAGTAGCCTCTCGTGTACACAGCCTGTGATATCAATAGGAATACACAAGATCATAATTTTGCAGTTGTGTAGAATTCTTAAAAGTAACAGATTCTATCTGAATTTTCAGTTTCAGGTATCAGACTATCTTGGCTCAGCACTGCCTATAGAACTATATGAAAATCAACAACAACAAAACCCTCCATGCTCAGACTCCTATTCCACCATGTTATTGTGGTGTGGAGATAATTTAACCCAGGGGTAGGCAACCTAAGGCCCGGGGGCCAGATGCAGCCCCCTGAGGCCTTTGGACCGGCCCCAGGCCGGTCCTGCCGCTGCCACGATGATATTGATTATTGTTGTTATTACTTGTTCTTGGGGTTTTTCTTGGCAAAATCTCCACAGGGGTTTTGCCATGGCTTTTCTGGGGCTGAGAGAGTGTGCATGCATATTTTTTTATTTTTTTAAAAAATATATATATATATTATTTTTATTTATTTTTTTATTTTTGGTGCTTCGCCTCCCCCCCCCATTGTCTGAGGGACAGCAACCTGGCCCCCGGCTCAAAAAGGTTGCCTACCCCTGATTTAACCTCTTACAGGCTACACTGAGAAAGGCTATGTAGGCCAGTGGAGTGTCGCCTCAGATGGGAAAAGTCTCCAGAAGTCCCAGGTTTTGTTCCTGTACAAATCAATTTTATTTTGGAGATCCATGTGACATTGCCTTCATCCTGAAGAATTTCCTGGGACTCCCAGCATTATCAAGGACTTTTCATTCTTCCTTCCTAAGTCAATTTCAATTAATATTTTCCTAAATGAAACGTATCTCTACTTGGCTGTCTGTTTGTACTATCCTGGAACTAGTAAACATGGCTATTATTTCCAGATTCAGCAGAGATCAAGTGAGGGAAAGAGGACTGTCTGCACCAAAAAAGAATGATCCTGTTTAACTAGTTTAATATTGCTAAAGCACTTTAGCATTTTGACTATAACTCCAGGATAATGATGATGGCTCAGAAAAAAATCAGTGGAAATCAATTTCTGAAAAGTTGTCTGAGACTACTACCACACTGCAAAATTAATGCAGTTTGACACTATCTTGTCATAGCTCCAATCTGTGGAATCCTGGGATGTGTAGTCTGTGGTGGCACCGAGCCTTCTGACAGAATAAATTAAGTATCTCACAAAACTGCAAATCCCAGAATTCCATAGCATTGAGCCATGATAGTTAATGTGGTGTCAAACTGCATTAATTGTGTAGTGTCACAGCAGCCTGAGTCTAAATATGACATGTGATCAGTAGGAATAGGAAGGTCATAAGGGAGGAGGAAGTCAGGGAAATCTGGGATATTTCAAGAAAAGGTTTGGAAGCAAACCTGGGAGCATGCAGATAAAATGAAAACAGAAAGAAATGAAACTCTCAATACTTCCAGAGATTTTTCTCCCCTTCTGGATGATCCCTGAGTTCTGGCAATTTCCACCAAGTGATAAAGTGGCTGTGACCCATCAAGGACCAACATACCTAAGCATGGAAAGCCTTATTACCAGATTGGTGGCCAGGTGATGCACTAATCACAGTAAATATGAATGCCATCAGGGTTTGGAAATATTATGCTCCACATTATTACACTGCCTGTGTCAATTTAATCATGGACCTTCAAGATGCCAAGATACATATAAGAGCAACAATAAGAACAACAGAAGACTGCACTTCTATCGTGGAAACAACAGGAGCAACCCTCCCTCTTTTTCCTGAGCTACAGCACAAAGCTAACTCTTGAACAACTTGCAATTTGGGTTGTTTCAACCGTTCCCTGTTACATTCCTATGTAAAACAACAGAGGGAAAAAGAAGAGACATCTTGATATGGAAAATTAATTTTGAAAATGTTAAGCAGTGCCAACTTTTTTTTTCCAAACTCTCTCAGGGAACTCTCAGCTCTTCTCAAGGAACTATTTTTAAAACACATGTCAAATTTTACAGTTGAGGATGATGAGACCGTTAATGGAGAAAAAAAGAGCGGGACGTACTTTACTAACATTTTAGGAGATTATCGCATGTCTTTAAAAAGGGTCTTACCCCTCCCGAATCGAAGTCTAATTGAAGCTTAATTCAGGCTGTATCCTCATTTTATCGCACAGCTTTTGGCCCAAAAACTGCCATCTGAGTACATCTCCGCTCCAATGCAAGTCCCTTAACTCGCTTCGATGGCCATTTTTCAAAAGTAGGAAAGTGCGATAATCTCATGAGTATTTTTGTAGAATGGTGCCAGCAGCTCCAATCAGCATCAAACTGCACCACTCTGAACACAGCCAGTATCATCCGATTTGAGAACTAAAGCAGGGTCTGGCCTGGTTAGTACTTGGCTTTCCACCAAGGATCTCCAGGTATGGTTGGGAAAGAATCCTGCTTGAAACCCCACCAAGCCACTGCTGCAAGTCAGAGTTGACAATATTGGACTACATGGACCAATGGTATGACACACTATAAATCTGCTTATTAAATGTCAAGGTTCCAAACCATCAGGTAGGGCTACCATCCAGAGGCCATTTTAATGCACTTCCTGTGAAAAATGATCCTGCACAAAAAGCTGCATGTATGCAATTGCTTACTTTGAAGGTCAAGGACACCACATCTCACTACAAGATGCTTTTATGTTAGCAGGGAGAGACTCTTCTGATCAGTGTGATGTGGGGTCAGGGATGGGGAGAGAATATCTGGCCATTTGTTTTGTTTTATTTGGAGGCTGGTTGCCAAAAACACAAGCCTCAAGGGCATTTTTGGGCTTGTAAATCTTGCCAGTGGAGTTTTTCCAAGTGGTTAGAAATCTTTTACAGCTTGGGCCTCAGGATGAATTTGGATGAGTTCTTGGTAGCCCACAATGATCAGTTTCTGGAATATTTAGCTCCATCCTGACCAGAATTCCAAATATATCACAACTGTTTTGGATATATTTATACCGTCATCTTGCCAGGTGCATAATGGTATTTTTTTAGTTTATGCATGTTCAATCAGGGTATGGCCAAGATTCCTAGAGTACAGCTTATGACATGTACCCCTTCATGGCTTGTGAAATCTTATAAGGCAGGACTGACCTGTTGGATGTTGAAAACTGTTAATGCACTGAGCATTATACCAGCCCAGCAGTGGCTGGTAGCTTCAGTATCAGTCAGGCTCTGGGTTCGAGCTCTCCATAACACTGAACTCTATAACACAAGTAGGTTTGACACTATGGACAACCCTTTAAAATTTGAGCCAGAGGAGGCCAAGCATCCCAATGACATCAGAGATCCCAGCACCCACTGCCCTATGTTCCACTTAGCAGAACATGTAATGAACTAAGGACTTTATCACACAAGCCATGGTCTTGCCTTGATCTTGCTGCAATCGTGTTATTGGATGGAAACAAAAACATACCTGTTTTGAATCTTTTAATGCTACATCTCTATTCAATAGTGTGATGTGGCTTTTTGCACCATTGAGGATCCCCGCATGCTCTTTTCCTCATTCCCTCTTAACCCCACCTCCCTGCCCTCCTCACTTCCCTTCCCTCTTTCCTGGAAGGAATGAGAATGTCTCCTTATGAGGAGGCAGTCATTCCTTCTTTAGCAGGCTGGGATGGGGGCTTGCTATGGAATAGTAAGGGGGAGAAGGAGGGGGAGGGAGACACTGACCCATGGGATGCCCAAAACCAGAACAGCTGTACCAGGAAGTTACCACACTTGACAATAAATGCTGCAGCAGCATGTTAGGGACCTTTTTCCCATCAATAAAAATGATGCTCTGATAGCATAGGAGTGACAAAACAGCTACCACAACGTGCAATACTGTTCCCTAGCTTTAACAGCAGATTTAAAAGTTTGTGTGATAAAGTCCAAAGAGAGTGATTAATGGCTCTCCAAATGCTTCATCCATTAATGTTCCATGAATAATGCACTTGATAATCACAGAAGCTGTTGCATTTTTTTATTTTTAAATGGTCATTCTTATTTTATTTTATTTTTACTTTTATTTCTGATGAAAAAGGACCCACTCTTGAGTTCCAATCATAATGCTTCGTTTTGAGGGAGATGTCATTTGTGTTGAAGTATTAGCATCAATGCTTGTGTGTAGCTCTATGTTTGAGAAAGGGCAGTGTCTTCTACATGGAAATACTGATTTATCTCTATGGTCATTTGGACAGTGTTGTTGTGAAGAGGTAACTTCCTATACCCCTCCTCTTCCTGGAGGATTCTTCCTGAGGGTAGTAAAGTTTTATGATTCTTTGTTCTCCCCAGAGTGAGCTCTGCCTGCCTGCCTTCTTGCAAGCATAGGTGCAGAAACCATGCTCTCCTCCTAAAGATGTTTTTCTTCTTACTTACACACATGGAGGTCAGCTATCTAGGGACCTCTGTGCCAAAGTATAGTTTTCTCTACTAATTAGTTATTTTTGCAGAACCTAGATGTAACCTGTTTATTTACCAGAAGCTCAGATCTCGTTATCTACCAAATACCTGTAGAGTACACACTTGTTGCTGTTGCTGCTCCTGCTAAACTGATTTAACCACAAATAACCAAACCATAATTCTAACAATTTCCTCACTGAGAATCCCCACTACTACCTACTACCATCACACACACAGATAGTTTTCTTATATTCTGCATCTTGAGGGGGTGAAAAGGTTGCTCAGCAATGGCTCCTCTTCAGCCTGGAGAGAAGTGACTAGTGGGATGCCACAGGGTTCTGTCCTGGGCCCAGTACTATTCAACATCTTTATCAATGACTTGGATGAAGGAATAGAAGGGCAAGCTTATCAAATTTGCAGATGACACCAAATTAGGAGGAATACCTAATACCCAGAGGACAGGATCAAAATTCAAGAAGACCTGAATAGATTAGAAAGCTGGGCTAACAAAATGAATTTCAACATGGAGAAATGTAAGGTACTGCACTTAGGACGGAAAAATGAAATGCATGGATATAAGACTGGGGACACCTGGCTTAACAAGACTACTTGTGAAAGGGATCTAGGAGTCCTAGTAGACCACAAGTTGAACATGAGTCAACAGTGTGATGCAGCAGCTAAAAAAGGCCAATGCAATTTTAGGCTGCATCAACAGAAGTATATAGTGTCTAGATCAAGTGAAGTAATAGTGCCACTCTATTCTGCTTTGGTCAGGCCTCACCTGGAATACTATGTCCAGTTCTCAGCACTACATCAAAAAGGATGTTGACAAACTGGAGCATGTCCAGGGAAGGGCAACCAAAATGGTGAAGGGTCTGGAAACCATGCCTTATGAGGAAAGACTTAGGACCTTATCACACGTGGCCCACAAAGTGATAATAATCCTGAAATGACAGATTCCGAAAAGAAACCGAAAATAAACCTTCATTCCGCAAATGGTTTTCACACGCAATTACCTTCATCGCGCATTTAAGGAAAGCGCTCCCGGGGACCGTATTTGCCATTCACACACAAGTGAGAAAATCCCGTACATGAACAAGCAATGATGTTCTTGCACATGCGCACTATGCTCGCCGTGGCTGTCACCCGCCGTGGCTGTCACCCTTTCCCAGGTTGTCCTCGGTGCAGCCGGCCCTCCGCACAGCCGGCGCTCTGAGGAGGACCTCCCGCCGCAGCGTTCACCAAGGAGGTCCTCCTTGGAGCGCCGACCCTGCGTCGGAGCGGCGCTTCGAGGAGGTCTCCCTTGGAGAGCCAGCTCTCCGAGGAGGTCCTCCTTGGAGCGCCGGCCCTGCATCGGATTGGCGCTCCGAGGAGGTCCCCCTTGGAGAGCCGGCTCTCCGAGGAGGTCCTCCTTGGAGCGCCGGCCCCGCGTCAGATCGGCGCTCCGAGGAGGTCCTCCTTGGAGTGCCGGCGCTCCGAGGAGGTAATGACGGGGAAATGCTCCCCAATACATATTTGGCGATACGTATTTGGTGATCGCACTTACGGTAAAAACGAAATTATTCCTGTCGCGCAATTGTAATTCCTGAAGAAACCGAAATTCAAAAGATCTTGGATCATTCCGCATTCTGTCAGGGTTCTGTCGGGGTTCTGTGCGACGTCGTGTGGAAACACGGGAAAATAATACGTATTAGGTCGGGATTTCGATTGGATTCTGTCTGGATTGGGCCCTGTGTGATAAGGTCCTTAGGGAGCTGGGTATGTTTAGCCTGGAGAAGAGATGGTTAAGAGGGGATATGATAGCCCTGTTTAAATATTTGAAGGGATGTCATTTTGAGGAGGGAACCAGCTTGTTTTCTGCTGCTCCAGAGAACAGGACCCAGAACAATGGATGCAAGCTAAAAGAACAAAGATTCCAGCTCAACATTAGGAGGAACATCCTGACAGTGAGAGCTGTTCAACAGTGGAACACACTCCCCCAGAGAGTGGTGGAGTCTCCTTCTTTGGAGGTCTTTAAACAGAGGCTGGATGGTCATCTGGTGGGGATGCTTTGATTGTGATTTCCTGCATGGCAGGGGGTTGGACTGGATGGCCCTTGTGGTTTCTTCCAACTCTATGATTCTATAAACAGCAGTTGAGGCTTTTGGGGGTGGACAACTGGAATTGAGGACCTGAGGGACCTGGAGCAACTCCTGTTCATTCCAAAGAAAAGTGGCAAGATGCCTAGCATTCTGTTGGTTAGTCCCAACTAGAATGGACCCATTCAATGAATGGTAGAATGGTGACTCCACACTTAGGTAAATCCCATTGATACAATAGGTCTATTCTCATCAAGACCAACAACAGAATTTAGGCCAGTCTTATAAAGGTATGGCTACAAACATAATCTGTATCTTCCTGGCCACTATTATAACCACCTGCTTATTGTTTTGAAATGCATGATGGTATTTGGAGAACATTTCTGGTCTGCTGAAATGTTGTTGTAAAGCAGAAGACATGTGGCCCATGGGCTACATGTGGCTCTCTGCCTGTTTTGTAGCATGTTTCTCACCACCCAATTTTCCACCTGCTCTACTACCAAATTTGAGTTGTACAGTGGCCTACAATTTCACTTTAAAACAAGTAACACAGGCAGCCACCACCACATATATTAGCTTGGAAACTTGGCGCTTGTTCTCTGTGCACCTTGTTTCAAAGTGAAATGCGAGGCGGGCATTGCCACTGTCAGGTCACTAATATTTGACAGTATAGTGGCAGATTTTTCCACCTCTTGGCTGTAGCTCTGTGGATATCCTATGTAAAGGGAAAAGCTTTCACTTGTAAGTAACCTCCATGTTACTTACATGTAAAAAATGGGAGACACTGGGGTCCCCACCCACAATGCTAGCATCTCCTTGAAATTTGGGGAAATTATAGCTCAAAGGAGGCCTGTGAGAGGAGGGTAATTGCAAAGATCGTTTCACTGATGTATATTAGTAATAACTGCAGAGTGTTCCAGTTTCAGTAAATAAAGTGTTTTATTTAGAACTGTATAAGGGTGGGTGCATGCAGACATATAAGAACCAAGGCAATCTTAAGAACTATACAAGGCTATCAGAAAGAAAGGTGGAGAAGTCTGGATAGAGAGAAGTCAGGAGTTAAAGAGGGCTATAGTTACTAGTCTTGAAGGGAGGTCTGTAAAAATTCAGAGTAGCTCACACCACATCTGAGGGTTACACAGAGGGAGCCCTGGTCTGTGAACAATGTGGCTAGGCTTGGGACAGATATATACCCCCTTTCACAACCTCAATGGGTGTATTGGATTATATTCAGTATAACAAAAGCCTTAATGGCTTTCCCAGGGGACTGAGAAAGGGTCTGAATGGCTGGTGGCTTTGGCTCCAGAGTGACAATACATTGATTAAATTTGAGACAATCTCTTAATGATCAGGCAGGAAGGGTGTATAGGAACATTGTCATCAAATGGGATAAAGGGTATGGTCACTGATTGCTTTTTGATACAATTCCCTTTGTTTCCACTGTGAGCAAAAAAGCAAAGAATCAAGGGAGCAAGGTGATCAGCAAACCCGTTTAGCATTTATCTTAGATTTATCTAGGCCTCTGTATCTCCTCCCATCAGTGTGACTCTTACACATGTATAACTTCTAGTTTCTGCAGGTCATTGCAACCCCAAAACATGCCCAGCTCTAGATATTCGCTATGACACTGCATCTCCAGTGGGAGGGGTGTAGGGAGGATGGGAGAATGTTATAATCTTCACCTTTTGCAAGTCCCTTTAACCCTAGAGTAACAAAGAAGTGTATAAATCAGCCACTTTTCATTAGCCACTGACAGCTTTTAAAATAACCAAAACTTCCGGGAGCATGGTTAAGGTGTTCTCCAAAAGGTTCAGTCTTCTTGGAGTCACTAGTCCCAGAGATATTGTACCTGAGAAAGGGATAAGAAAGAGGAAGGAAAACTGGCAGGCTAGAAAAGAGTTTGGAAGCATTACAAAAAACCTAATATGTCAATGTTAGCATTATTGGGTTGTTGTTGTTTTTAAGCCCAATTCAATCATTAGTAATTACTTGTTGTCACAAGTACCAAATAATAATCCTTATTACTGGTATTTTTCTAATGTATTACTTTCTGACTTGTATTTTTAAAATACAAACCACTTTTTAAAACAACAAAAATTGTCTCCAATAGCTCCAAATAACTCCCCCCCCCAATAACATTTTAAAGCAATAGCTAGATCATATTCTTTGTGCAACTCCACTCACCCAAGATTTACCTTGATCTCACTAAAACAGCTTAAAAGCGGGGATGGCTTGATGCTTAGAGAAAGGGGGAATATTTAATAATGCTGTTAACATTTCATGTTTCTTTCTTGCTTTCTAGACAAAAAGCCTGTACATACATATATAAAGGTAAAGGTATTCCCTGTTGACAAGGTTGTCAAGTCGTGTCTAACCGTAGAGGGCACAGAACACTGTTTACCTTCCCACCAAAGTGGTACTTATTTATCTACTTGCATCTCTAGCAATCAACAGAGTCAGTGTCTTAACCACTTGAGCCACTGCATGCATGCTGGCTCTCTTCATTGCAAGATCAGCAGGTTGTCAGTTCGAGGCCCAGGTGCTGCATGATGGGGTGAGCTCCTGTCACTAGTCCCAGCGTCTGCCAACCTAGCAGTTTGAAAGCATGCAAATGCAAGTAGATAAATAGGTACCATTTTGGTGGGAAGATAAACAGTGTTCTGTGCAATCATACTGGCCACATGATCACAGAGTAGTCTCTGACAACGCTGGCTCTTCGGCTTAGGAACGGAGATGAACACGGCCCCCGACGGTCAGACACAACTTGTCAAACTTGTCAACGGGGAATACCTTTACCTTTTTAGTGTGTGTGTTTTGTGTGTGTGTGTTTTACATACATATATATATATATATATATACATACATACATACATATATTTTGAAAAATGTGTATACGTATATATAGACATATTTGTATATGCATATATATATATATATATATATATATATATATATATATAATGGATATATATGTGTGTGTGTACAGCAATATATATGTGTGTATACATCAATACATATGTATATATAGTTGCCCCTCCCTGTTCGCGGACTTGGAGTCTCGCTCTTTGCAGGATGGCAAGCAGGGAGAGACAAAATGGTGGTGTGTGCCCACACGGCATTATTTTCAATGGGGTTCAAATATTTCTGATTTTCCATGGGGGGGGGGTCCAGAACAGATCCCCTGTGAATTGGGAGGGCTACTGTATATGCACACATGTGTGTGCATAATGTGTGCGTATGTGTGTGGATACACATACACACAACATACATACACATACACTTATATATACATATATGTATATGTATACGTATGTATTGATGTATACTCACATATATATTAACATATATATATATACGCACACACACACACACACATATATATATATATATATATATATATATATATATATATATATACGGCATCCATTCTCTCTCTCTCTCTCTCTCTCTCTCTCTCTCTCTCTATATATATATATATATACACACATATATATACAACTCACCACAAAAGTCAGAATCATACAAGTCATCATATTCCCTATTACCATACATGGATGTGAGAGCTGGACAGTCAAGAAAGAAGATAGGAGGAAAATCAGTGCATTTGAGATGTGGTGCTGGAGAAGAGTGCTGAGGATCCCATGGACAGCCAAAAGGACAAACAAATGGGTCCTAGAACAGATCAAGCCTGAAATATCCCTAGAAGCCAAGATGACAAGACTTAGGGCCTTTGCAGACTGCCAGAAATAGTGCACATTAAATTGAGGCACTGCCCTGGCTCAGTGCTAGGGAATCATGGGAACTGTAATTTATTGTGGCACCAGAGCTCTCTGACAGAGAAGGCTCAATGTCCCAGAAAAAAATACAATTCCCATGACTCCCTAGCACTGAGTCAGGGCAGTGCCTCAATTTAATGTGCACTATTTCTGGCAGTCTGCAAAGGCCCTGTGACTGTCATATTTTGGACGCATCATGAGAAGGCATGAGTTGATGGAAAAGACAATAATTTTAGGACAGGTGGAGGGAAATAGAAAGAGAGGTAGGCCACGTGCTAGATGGATGGACTTTATTAAAGAGACCATGAATATGAGTTTGCAGGAGCTGGGCAAAGCAGTAGAGCACAGGGGGGCCTGGAGATGTCTCATCCATAGGGTTACCATGGGTCAAGATCAACATGAGGGCAGGTAACAAACAAACAATAATGCATGTGTGTGTGTGTGTGTGTTTGTGTGTGCACGCGCATGGATGCACATATACATATGGTTCTGTGGGGTGAGTTTACTTCCTGTGCTGCCTTGCCAATAGACATGACCAGCTGGCCTTTCTTTTCCATACTGTGTACTGTACTACACTTTTTCTCACTTTTCCAGAAGTTCCATCCTACCACATACATACCAACACAAAACATTACCAAAAAGAAATAATCCACAATATGGAAAAGAAAGGCCAGGTGGTCATGTCTATTGGCAAGGCAGCACAGGAAGTAAACTCGTCCCGCAGAACTATGGGAAATCCAGCAACAAGATAAAAATTGATGATTATAGTGCAAATAAGTCGAAATGAGCTTTCACACTGTCTCAATTGCACAATTAAAGTGATATTGTGAATGAATTAACGCTGATTTCCTATGAATGAAATGTTGCTGGATCATTCTTCTCTCTTACCACTTTAAGAAAGGATTTTGTGCAATGACGTGTGAAATAACGTTGTGCAATTGCGTGATTACAGCAGATTTTTGCGGGAGCATTCCCTTTTAAACCCCCGATTTCCTCCGTGTAATAATGTCCACACACTAGATTATATGGAGACATATTTATTTACAAGACATACAAGTAAGGAAGTGCATAGAAGCAGGGAAATTAGAAAAACAGAGAACTATTCAAGCATATATAGCATACAAAGCTAAATGTCCAGACTCTTATGCATACCAGAAGTGTAAGAATGGACCTCCTAGAAAAACCTAGAAAAGCAAGCCCTGAGATCATAGTGTCAGCAGCACAGACAAAATGGAAAATCCAGGAAGTGGACAAATGAATGAAAGAAAAAACTGCACAAAAATATAATGTAGAAATCAGAGCTCAGAATGAATCCTTTCATTTTAATTTATATCAGTATGTTGGCAATTTTTAAATAAGTGCACATAAGTAAAAAAAATTTAAAAGTTAGAAAAGTTTTGATCTAGTGCCTTTCATAAATTTTTGAGAACTGTTACATCAATAGCCTATTTCCATCATGTTTTTATAGTTGTCAGAAACCACAAAGCATTAGTAACTGGATCTGCAATGTAGCTACATGTTTCGACCTCCATAACTTTTATCAGAGACATGAATTTTTTGTCCATCATTATATTCTTTTGGTAGACTATATATACATCAAAGCTATGGGAATTGAGGCTGGGCAGAAACAATGGGCCCCATTAGAATAGTTAGTGACTAATTCAGGGACTGTTTCTTCCTACATTTCCCCATCTTATTATCTTTCCCTCCCATTATAAGCAAGAGTACCATGTTGAACATCAAACGGAAAAATCTCAACTTCACACACATATTGGTGGGACTGAGAGGTCAGGGGACTATGATGTCAAGAAAGCAGTGTTGGACCTATAGTGGATGTCTTGATTACAATTTTAACCCAAAGTGCAATTACTATGGGGTAAAAAAAAACTTCAGTGTAAATCAGAGATGTGGGGGGAAATTGCAGAAAAGAAAATATTTACTACTGTCATACTTTGTTGTTGTTGTTAACTGCCTTCGCGTTGATCTCAACCCATCTTTTACTATTTCTATTTCTTCATTGTCTAGTTTGAATGTGTGTAAGTTCTCTGTGGTCATTATTTTTGTTTTCTTTATGTTCAACAGTAAGCCTGCCTTTGCACTTTCTTTTTTGATCTTCATTAGCAAGTGTTCCAGGTCTGTGAGGTTTTCTGCTAGTATTATGGTGTCGTCAGCATATCTCAGATTGTTGATATTTCTTCCTCTTATTTTCACGCCTCCCTCTTCCATGTCCAAGCCTACTTCCCTTACAATATGTTCTGTAATAATATGTTACAATATGTACTATCATACTACCCTTGTTCAAATCTATGGCCCAACCATATCTGGAATACTGTGTACATTTCTGGAATAGGGTGCATGATGCAATCACCGCACTGAGAAATAACATTGTAGAGTTGGAAAAGGTGCAGAAAAAGGCAACCACAATTATCAAGGGGCTGGCGCAAACCACCACCACCATTGCCACTATTGCCACAAGGAAAGGTTATTCTGGGGGGGGGGGGAGAAAAGAAAGAGGGAAGGGGTGCATAAAATTATGCACACTGTGGAAAAACTTGATTCCTCATCTCTCATAATATTCAGAGTCATTCAAGGAAGCTAAAAGTTGAGAAACTTAGGGTAGGCAAAAGGAAGGACTTCTGTGGGCAGCAAACTACTGAATTTGTTACCTATAACTACCAACTTGGATGGCTCTTAAAAGATTTGACAAATTCATGGAGTATGGGACCATCAACATTTTCTAGGTCATATTCCCTCTAATGACACAGTTAGTATGTCCCTGCATATCTACCTCCTGGGGAACACAAGAATGAGGGTGCTGTTTGTTTGTAGTATTTATACCCCACTCTTCAGCCACAAAGGTTCTCAAAGTATCTTACAAATGGTGAATTAGATGGTTCCCTGCCCTCAGGTTTACAATCTAAAAAGACATGACCCAAAAGGAGAAGGGGAAGTCAGTGGGGAAGGGGATCAGGTCCAGCAGTTCTTCTCTCCCTCTGAGGCCTGGAACATGGAAGATGGACTCGAGGGAGGGCTCTCCTTCTTAATCTAGACCAGGCCCAATGGAGCTGTTGTACTCATTGTCCTGCTAGAGAACTTCCCATGGGCAACTGTAGGCCCTGGCTCTCCACTACATGAACCAGTAGCAGCTAGTGGTTCCCATATCAGTGAAGTGATGAATCCAATTCCAACTTTAAAAGACCTACACTAAGGTGCTGAATCTATTTGGAGAGATAGTGTTCAGGACCTTGGATAAATCCTTTAAAATTTGGACTAAAACCCAGAGCAAAAGCAGGCCATCACTGAAACAGGAACCATAAGTGTGAACAAAATCCTGGGCTAGATAAAGCTTTGGTCTAATCTAGCAGGGCTCTTCTTATGTTCAATCATGGTGGCAGCTGGTGCCCCATTTCTGGCCACCACTTTTATTTACAATGATGTAAATATGTGAACATTCAAAAACTCCTTGATACAGAATCAGCCTACTGTTTTTTCTAGTTCCCCCAGCTGGCTCTGGGTCTATAAATACAGACAAAAGTCTTTCCCCATCCATCCTATTCAAAATGACAGGGACTGAATCTGTGTGCAGATCTTGGGCTCTACCATTTTGCTGTGGGTATGGCCCTTCCCAGCATAATTAGACAAGGTGGTCAGAACCAGGAAATCAATGACCACATCAACCAAGCTGTCTGTGGGTCAGAGGGAAACTCCCAGGGCCATAGATGAGAAAGAAGAATGGCACAATTTACAGTACTGGCACTACATTTTGGAAACACTTCAGACTATTAAGAGGAAGAGTGGCCTCTTAGTTCTGTAACCAGGGAGCAAGAGACATAATATATGGGCACAAGATTTTAATGATAGGGACACTGAGTGTTTCACTGCGTGAGGATTCACTGTGTCTTCTCTGTGGACAACACTGTGAGTCCTTTGTACTCACCCTTTCCTCTCTCAATCAGTTCTATTGTTGAGATATATTAATTGGGGATTCTGATTTATAACCTGACAAATGGAGGATACTTTAACTTGCCTCTTCACAGAGTGAATGAGGGGTATGTTTGGGGCAAAAAGAATATAAGAAAAGAAAATAATAAAGGAAATAAGGTTGATTTGCATGTTAGTGGCAAGAGAAGGTCTATTTAGCTGTAACCAAGCATATGTCTTCCAAAGACAGAACAGAAGCATGTAATGTGAATGAAAACTTTGAAAAGATGACACACAGGAATTTAGTACTGGTGAAGAACAAACAGGTGCTACATTTATTGTCCAAATTAACCAGTTAAGCAGCCCTTCTGCCCCAGTAATACTGTCTGCTTGGGGGAGCAACAGAAAACCAGGATTTCAGGTAGAAGCTGAGTTTGTGGAGACGTTAGTTGCAGGAAGGTGGCCACCTTAGATAGCAGACTGCCAGCTATGGCCAATCTGACACTCCCCCTACTACTCTCTGTAGCTCTCCAGGGTTGACTACTTGCTAAGGGGTTCCCAGACTCAGACATTTCAGGCAAGGTGACCTGGAACATAATTTGTTTGTTTTAATGTTATTGTTATTGATAATTGCCATCAAATCAACTTTGACCTATGGCAGCCCTATGTCTGAGACCTTCAAGTTGCCTTACAATCCACCGCCCTGCTCAGTTCTTGCAGACTCACAGCTGTGGCTTCCTTGAGTCTATGCATCTGGAGTGTGGTCCTCCTGTTCTCCTGCTGCTTTCTACCTTACCAAGAATTATTGTCTTTTCTAATGAGTCATGTCTTACCATGATATGGTCAAAGTGCAACAGCCTCAAGTTTAGTCAACTTGGCTTCTAGCAACAGTTCAGGTTTGTTTGGTTCTAGTATTCATTTGTTGGTCTTTTTAGGAGTTCAAAGGGCCAGCCTGGAGGCAGAGATGGGGCATGGCAGCCGCACGCTGGCCGCCCCACCCCCACGCCGATGGCGTCCTGATGCCGTGTGGCGTTACGCATGGTGCAGCATTATGCACAGCGCATGGCATCAAGATGCTCCCCCAATGCAGCATCCTGATGCACTGCGCTGGAAGAGGCAACAAAGAGCCGTGTGCCGGCTCTTAGGGCGCCCTTTTGCCGCCCCTGAAAGGAGCGGCATTTTACTGCTCTTTTTGGGGAGGCAAAAGGGAGAATTGGGGTAGCCGCGGCCCCGATCCACCGCTTCCCAGGGCGGCTCTGTGCCACCAGTTTGCGGGCCCCCATAGTGTCCGTAAAACTCTGATCTAACACCATATCTCAAATGAGTTGATTCTCTTCCTATCAGCTTTTTTCACTGTTCACAGTTTCACAACCATATATAGAAAAGGGAACTGATGGCACGGACTAATTTTGGTATTCAATTATATGTCTTTACACTTGAGGGTCTTTTCTAGTTCCTTTTATAGTTGCCCTTCCAGGTCCTAGTCTTCTTCTGATTTCTTGACTACAGTATCCATTCTGATTAATGACTGAGCCAAAGTATGGAAAATCTAGAACTATTTCAATGTATTCATCCTCTACTTTAAAGTTATGTAAGTCATATGTGGTAATTATTTTTGTTTTCTTAATGTTCAGTTGTAAACCTGTCTTTGCACTTTCTTCTTTTACTTTTTTCAGTAACCATTCCAGGCCTTTGCTATTTTCTGTTAGTTGTATGGTGTCATCTGCATATCTTAAATTGCTAATGTGCCTTCCTCCAGTTTTCATGCCTCCTTCCTCCAAATCTAATCCTGCTTTATGTATGATATTTTCAGTATACAAGTGAAACAGACAGGGTGATAGAATGCAGCCTTGCCTGATCCCTTTGCCAATTGGAAACCATTCCATTTCTCCATCTTCTTCATTCATAGTAGCCTCTTGTCCTGCATGCAGGTTATGCATCAGGACAATCAGATGTAGTTGTGCATTTATTTCTTTAAGAGCAATCCATAGTTTTTCATGATCTATACAGTCAAAGGATTTGCTATAATCTATAAAGCACAGGCTGATTTCCTTTTGAAATTCTTTGGTGCACTGTATTCATCCATGCTTTGTTTGTTTCATAGCAAAGGCAGTTTCCCAGACCATCCCACCCACAGTGCCTGGCTCCTCACAGCCAGCCATTTGGGAAGAGGCCAGAGGCAACCATGCTTGTCCTCTGTTTCTACTTTTTTTCTAGCCAGTGCTGCTTTATATAGAGCATCCATAGCCTCTAGGAATGGGGGGAGGGGGGCAGGGGCAGGGGCAGTATAATATGGGGAAAAACAAAGAGGCAATTGTGAAGGGGCCAGGGGTCATTCCCCCCCCAACCATAATGTCAACAGAAAGTATATCACTTCTTGCAGCCATTTTGAGAGAGGCAGCAGAGGAAAATTGAGTATCTGGAGGTTTTATTGGTCTCTGATGTGTTTTGGGGTTGTGGGTATTTTCATATGTTTTGATGTGTTTTCAGAGGCTTTCTGCATGATTTGACCTGCACCCTCCCCTTGTTTCATCCCTGGTCACCCGCCACCTGCTCAGATGTCCATCCAGGACTGCCGGGGGCTGGGTGGGCAACTGGGCAAGTGAGGGGGCAGGAGGGGATTGAAATGGTGTGCACTCTCCTTCTTCTCCAGTGCCTTGTCTTCCTCATCCAAGAGTGTCATTGCACCAGAGAAAGTGAGAGTGGTGGGAGGAGGGCCCAACCAGGTGTCACCCCGATTCGAAGGTGTCACCTGGTGCAGTCCACACCCCTTGCACTCCCCTATTGACACAGCTGCAGACCTAGCAATTGGGCAATGCTGTTTCCTGCATCTTCAGCCAGCATTGCTTTCCAGCCTAATTCACACAGCCTTTGGATTGACACAGCATCTAAGTCTGTCTTTCCCGCTGCCCCAGCAGCATTCATCTCATCGTTGCTATTTTATTTATTTATTCATTGAAGGAATTTCTATGTCACTTTGGAATGTTACTTTTCAGAATGGCTGAGCAAGAAAATGATTAAAAGCATAAATCAATATATCAAGACAGAAGTTAGAAGCAAGCACCATTAAAGATCAGATCCACAAATTCTATCAGTTAAAATACCCTAAAGGATCCAGATCCTGTCTGATATTGAAACCTAAGCAGGGTCAGACCTGGAAAGTACCTGGACAGGAGAAAACCAAGAAATAACAGGCACTATATTTTGAAAGGAAAGAACTGGCAGAAACCACCTCTGAGCATTCCTTGCCTAAGGAAACCCTATGAAATTCATGAGAGCACCATACATTGACAGACAACTTAAAGGTAGCCATGCACATGTGTACATGCACGTGCGCGTGCACACACACACACACACACACTTTTTTTTAAGTGTGGAAGAATGAAAAGGGCTGTGCCGAGTGCTGAAAAGCAGCAGGGGAGATGTCAGGTGAGCCTTCTTAGGGAGAGATTTGCAAAAGCTGGGTACTGAAAGTGAAAACAACCTCTCCCCGGTTGTCATCTGTTTCCCCTCAAACAAGGGCATCAAGGCACTCATTATCCCACTTTGTGCCCACATTATCCAGGACAGGTTGATGAGAGGTAGGTAAGCATCAGATGACCAGGGCAGAGAGGGACTTAGGGGCAATGCAGACAGGCAAAAAGAGGTGCTTTGAGGGTGACTTGTAGGCATGGCGTTTAGACGACACATGTCTAAAAGTCGCCAGAAAAGCGCCCTCTGGCCAGTGTATGCCAAGAAAAGCCACTCCAAAAAGGAGCTGCTTTTTCCTGCTCCTTCGGCGAAGATGTGCACCTTCGCATGTGCATCTGTATGCAGCAACACTGGTGCACCAGGAAATGGCCATATAAATGCACCATCACATGCACAACAGAAATTGCGTCGGCGATCCAGAGCATGCGCCCTACGATGCAGGGTTTAATTTAAAGCACACTGGCGCAGGTGTGCTTGAATATTAGAACCCTAACTCTAACCCTAATCCTAATTGTAACCCTAACTCTAATTGTAACCCTAAGCATGCGCCCTAGCAACTGTCCTCTGTTATGACAATAAATGCATTCTGTTGCATGTATGCTTGATGTCAGCATGCACAGCAGTTTGCATGAAAGAGGCTTTTGTGACCTCTTCTGTGCAGGTGTGCATAAGACCTGCACACCACTTCCTGGCATGATTGGGAGGGGGCTCCTGGAGTAATGTTTGTCCTTGTGTCCTGTTGACCATGTCCCTTGCATGACCACTAGCTGCAGTCTGTCCACACAAACCTCCCTTGCATGTACCTCTCCCCTCCCCCCTGATCTGTGTGGGATATGTTTTGTGGAAGATGACAAACTCATTCCTTCTCCCCAAAGGTGGCACAATCAAACAGTGGCACCTGTCTACAGCACCCACTACCTGGGGAAAACCAAAGTCAGTGAATCCTTGCATGATCTGTGGGTGTATGACAGGTCCTGCACATGGGCGTGGGCATGCCGAAGTTCAGTCAACTTTGTACACAAAGAGTGACAGACTGTATACTAGATTATCATGCGTCCTGCGCACGTGCGCATGCATTTGAGAGAACGAAAAAAAATTAAAGTAGCCACTGCCGGCCCATGCAGTTGCTTCGTCTCCCTTTGCGACATCCTCGGGGCCGGCAGTGTGGTTGCTGGCGCTTCAATACAGTCTCGGAAAAGCTGTATCGACTCCCCCACAGTGCAGTCGTTCCATCCCCATTTAGGGCATCCTCAGGGCAGGCGGTGCGGTTGCTGCAACAGAGGATGTTATCACACGTAGGCAAGAAAGCGATAATAAAGTGGAAATGAGGCATTCCGAAAATAAACCGAAAATAAACCTTGATTCTGCAAATGGCTTTCACACGTACGGTAATTACCTTAATTGCGAAATTACAGTAAGCGCATTTAACGTTCACACACAAGTGAGAAAAGCCCGTAATGTACTAGAAATGATCTTCTTGCACATGCACAGATAGAGGAATGCTCGCCGTGGAACCATGGGAAAAGCAGGGAAATGCTCCCAAATGCGCATTTGCTTTTCACATTATGGTAAATACGAAATTAACTTAATTTTGCAATTGCATTTCCTCAAAACTACCGAATTTCAAAAGATCTCGGATAACACCAGTTTCTGTCCAGTTTCTGTGCAACGTCGTGTGAAATCGTGAGGCACAAATCCAGTTTCTGTTTGGGATTTGTGTGGATTAACCAGCAGATTTCCCCAGTGTGATAACGTACTTACAGAAAAGGTGGCTTCAAGTCATCTTTCCTGCCCATCTGCATAGTCCCTTATACTGTTTCAACTCATGTATTTTCTTCAACTGGTCCTCCTAGTAGGAGGACTTCCTAATTCTTGGACCCAGTACTCAATCTGCATTCTGTGCTCATCTACATTTCCAGATTGTCTTTAAGGGCAGACTCTGTATCAAACATTGTAGCAAGCTAATCATCTCCATCAGAATGAAGCACATGCTGCAGTCTTCAACCACTCTGTGTGTACTATAGACCTATGAAAATCCTGGTCACTTCTCTCACAGGCGCATGGGCCATTTTAAAAAAGGTCCAATTAGTGGAACAGTTCTTAGAAAGGACGAAAACAGCAGGCTGGAGTGGAATCTGCAGGGAAAACAAGCAACCAAAGAAAGGATTTACACAACCTCTCCTATGTGCTGATTCACCCCCCTATCAGACTCCCCCACTCCCCCACCCCAATCCACATTTGCTTTATGGAAAGGAAATATGGGGCAGGGGGACTTTTTATCAGGTTCCATCCACAAAGGGGGGTTGCAGACTGCCAGAAATAGTGCAAATTGAGTCCACTTTTAGGATTAGGGTTAGGGTTAAGGAATCATGGGAACTGTATTTTCTTGTGGCACCAGAGCTCTCTGACAGAGAAGGCTCAATGTCTCAGAAAAACAACAGTTCCCATGATTCCCTAGCACTAACCCTAACCCTAAAAGTGGACTCAATTTGCACTATTTCTGGCAGTCTGCAACCCCCCAAAGTTACCAAAAGATGTCTGCATCCCACACAGCTGCCCATTTCATATCCGGTGGGGGAATCTCATTTATAAAGCCTTCCCTTCTTTCCAACAAGCACAATTTCAGTCTAAATGTCTATGCATAGTTAAAGGGATCAAATGACCATCCAGAAACAAATCTCCAAAGCAACTTGGCTCACAGCATTTTCATTCAGGATGAATTAAAAAAGTGGTAAATCTTCCACACACAGCCTGGGAACCTCATTTCGTAAGGCATTCTCAGTATATCCCACTCAGCTTGGGGTTGCAATGTTGGGTTTGATCCCAAAATCTATTTCAGAAAAGCAAACTGGAAGTCTTCTCTTCTTGATCAGCCTTTTCCTTCCAGAGGCAGAGCAGGATGATGTTGCCAATAATTTTGTGGACCAGTAATTAAACCCCTTCTGCTACACCAGTCCACAAACAAAGACTAGAGTTCAGAAGAAAGTTTATTTTAGCATACATTTAGCAGCCAGGAGCATTTTGTCCAGGGGCTACACCCCACACAAATGAACAAGGTGACAGGCCACTAGCTGGAAGAGGTCTTTTCAGTGGTGGCATCCCAACTGTGTAATGCTCATCCAATTCCTATGTTGTGGCCTCTTTGGCATGATATGAAGACTTTTTAATCTTCCATACTTTAAACCCTGTGGAAAAGCTGCCAATGCTTTTTTGACCCACTGATGTAGATTAATTGGACACTGCTATTATTCTTTAACTGTTTTTAAAAGTAGTTTTGTTGCATAATGTTTCATTATTCTCTGCTTGTGAAACACCCAGAAAGAGAGCTTTGAGTGGTACAAAAAGTCAATCAAAGTGTGTTTCAAAAATATCTAATCTTCCATTAATTCAAAATAGATTTCACAGTGTTAAAAAGCATTAAAATTATAAATTAAAATGCCACACAATAAAATAAGCAGCTGTCATTACAATTAAAATTAGAAAAAAATACTAAAATTATACATTGACAGAAACACTGCAAGTGATCAAAATATTTGGGCAAATATTTTATTTGTCTTGACCTAGTACTGGCATCAAAAATATTTGTATGTTAGAACCAGTTTAATTTCTTGGAGGGTGTTAACTTCCCAAGTCAAGGTGCCATCACAGAAAAAAGCCCTCTCCTTTGTGCATTTTGGTATGCATCTGAGGAAGTAGACTTTAGTCTACGAAAGTTCATGCTGCCAACTCCTTTCTTTCAGTTAGTCTCAAAGGTGCTACAAGATCCCTCTACATACTCCTTTGTACATGCATGTTTGATGCTTCTTGGAGAAGGGGCTCAGCTGGTGTGCTTCACACTATGGAGTTTATCACACGGGGGAAATCCCGTGTGGAAACGGGGCTTTAAATTAAACAAAACCCGCAAAAGCGGGTGTTTTTTCAGACGACGTCACTGTTAAAAGGAGGTTAATTCGAATGGAAATTAGACAAAAACTGCTTCTTTTTACTTTTGGAAGATCCCGAAAGTAAAAAGAAGCAGTTTTTGTCTAATTCCCATTCGGATTAACCTCCTTTTAAAAGCGCTGGAGTTTATCACATGGAGAAATCCCATTGATAAATTGCTTCCACTTTTGCGGGTTTTTTTCTCTTTAAAGTACATTTCTGCACGGGGCTCCCCATGTGATAAACTCCATAGGCTGGTTGGTATGGAATCCACAATAATTGTGTTTTGATTCTTTAAAAAAAAAAAAAGAATTCATCCAAATCCCCAAATTTATTCATATGCCGAAAGAAAAAAAATTGAGTTTTTACACAACAGAGCATGAATTGTCACAGACACACAGCTCCTGATAACATACAAGAAATTGAGTAACAAGATTCTCATCTTGCATAAGAGTTGCAGTGCTTCCTAAAGAAGCTGAAGATTCGTCACTGAGGGCTACATTATTGTTAAATACACCATGCACACCCTCCAACATTTCACAGATGAAAACTGGGACATGTATGGCCAAACAATATCAGGGTGTAGTCAAGATGGCAAAAGGTATTAATACGGAAGAACACACAGGCAATGAGAGGCAAGAAAGGTTTGCTTTTGCCAGAGCTTAATGGGAAGAGTGGGATTATGCCCCCTCCTCGGACGTTTTCACACTTGGGGTCTCAAAGCCGCCTGGAGCCATTCCAGAATGGATCCTGCAGCTTCAGACCTGTGAAAGCAGCATTATTCCGGAATGGCTCCGGCCGCGGCAACTTAATTCCTTTTTGAAAAAGGAATTACAAAGACCGGGGATGATGCCGCCCAGCGCTGGGAATGGTGCTGGATGGGGTGGGGTGGGGCGGGGCTTGCTGCGACGTAAGTGTGAACACTCGGAGCAAGGACCCGGACTGACGCCGGCTAGCGCCGGGGATGGCACTGGATGGGGCGGGGCTTGCTGCGACGTCGTGTGAAAACTTTGCAAAGGAGCCGGACTGGGGCCGAACGGAGGTAGGATAGTGTCTGCCTTAAGCCCCATGTGAAAACGCCCCATATCTCTCCCCCTGAGTGAACTGAGTGCAAACTACTTTTGCACTTTGAACTCAGTGTGCCCCATTGGAAGTATGCCATGAGAAAGAGAGAAATGGGAGGGCAAAAAAAGAAACTGGGACATTTTAAAATGAAAAAGTGGGGTGATAGAGGATTAATCAAGACTGTCTCTACAAAATTGGGACAGTTGGAAGGTATGTACCATGTGCAGCTGAATCTCATTCTTTTTCCTGAGCAAATAGGAACCCATTACAAAATTATTTAAACCTTTTCTCAGGTATTGTCCCCCTTAAATCCCAACCCCCATGTGCACATTTAGCATGTGCTAAAGGGGGAAGAATTGCATTGACTCCACTGGGATTTGTATCCCTTTTTTAAAAAAATATCTTCCGGACAGGGTGTAAATTTAGGGAGTTAGTAGAGGGGAGATTTATGCCTCTCTTGTGTGCCATGACCTTGATCCAGACTTGGGTACTGAATGCTTTTTTGCAGTTAACAACATTAAGCCCATCTGCATGCTACACATTTAACCTAGTCTGTGAAACCTATCACATAACAAGTTAAACAGGCTTACCTGAGCCGGCTTAAAATTTAAAATGGGCGGCATCCTGATTTTATCACAAGGATTTAGCTGCTGAAATCGCCACCTGCGTGCAGACTGGGTCCATTGCTGTTCCCAGGGGTGCGTACCACAGCTTTTTTTGAAGCCAGGAGTTTTCCAGCTTAAGGAAATGACCACTGGAGCGGCCCTAGGAGCGGCTATGGACCCGGGCTGCATCAGGAGGCAATTTCGGCAGCTAAATCTTTGTAATAAAATCAGGATGCCACCCATTTTAAATTTTAAGCCGGCTCAGGTAAGACGGTTTAACTTGTTATGCGATAGCCTCCTGTCATTTAGCCCTAACATAGTGGTTGTATTCATAGTTGTTCCCCAATGATCCTGGCCTATACAGCTATCTGGTTGATTTGTATTTGTTTCCACCATGACTTCTCACCCTCATTTCAATACACACACACACACACACACACACACACACAGACCCTACTCACTCTTTCTTACCAGCTCCAAGAAATTCTAACATTCGAGCTATGCTTTCAACAAAATAGTCAAATATAAATACTTGTTTCTATTAGACTGGATTTGTGGCAGAAACAAAAGGAAGGGAGGAACAAAGAGCAGCTGAACACTTCCTTGCTTTACCAGTGCAGCCATTTTCTTTTGTAATACGCCATGAGGCCAAGCAGCCCAAGTTTCCAGAAACAAGCATGTCAATGAAACACCTACTCAAAGGTGCCCAACAAAGGTGCTCTGTTGGGCCCTTAAGTGTCCAACAGAGGCAAAAGTTAGTGTTTAAAAGAAGATGAATTTCTCTTACATGGTTCCATCAAATCACCTAAGGTGCTGTCCAAGGGAAAAAAACTGTATCAGTGGTGTTCCCACGCCTGGTGACACCTAGTGCAGGGAGTGGAGCTTCCAGGGGTAGGACTTCTGGTCCCAGACTTCTGACGGGGTTTCCGGGGTGGGAGGCACCAAGGAGCACCCACACGGGGCCCAGGAGGCCTGAAAAGCCCCCATGCAGGGCCCAGGAGCGACCGTGCTGGCCCAAACAGTGCCGGGGGTGGGGGAGCCAGCCTGGTATCACCCCCCCTTCTTGAGTGTCACCTCCCTTCTGGAGTGTCACCTGGTGCGGTCTGTACCCCTTGCACCCCCAAGTGACACTACTGGACTATATAAACATGTATTATTGTTTCACTAATTTCTCATTTGGTGAATTCTAAATATGTTGAATTCTCAGTGGCTGCTGTTCATGCAATGATGTCATTGAGTAAGGTAGTGGTGTGCTTTACTTCTCTGTTATCACAAACCTATCATGGGTTTTTCTTGGCAAGATTTATTCAGAGGGGGGTGGCCTTTGCCTTCCTCTGAGGCTGAGAAAATGTGACTTGCCCAGTGAGTTTACATGGCCGAGTGGGGGTTTGAACCCTGGTGTCAGAGTCTAGTCCAGGGCTCGGCAACTTTTTTTTTGCAGGGGGCCGGGGGAGGGGAAATGGTGCAGGGGGCCCGCGCGCACGCACTTGCCCCCCTGCACACGCATGCGCATGGCGGCCACCATCGTGTGCATGCGTGCGCGTGGGGGCGCCATTTTGTAACGCCTAACAGCGCCGGCGCTGCACGCATGTGTACAGCGCCAACGCCATTGGACATTCTGAAATGGCGCCCTGCGTCATGCGTGCATGCGCACGATGCAGGGCGCCATTTTGGAAGGCCCAACAGCGCCGGCACTGTGCAAATTTGCATGGCGCTGGCACCATTGGGCCTTCCAAAATGGCACCCCGCATCGCACATGCATACACACAATGTGGGCCACCATTTTTGAAGGCCCAAAATGGCCCATTCCAAAATGGCACCCGCCATCGTGCGCATGTGGGCGCAAGTGCGGGCGCCATTTTGGATGCCAAAATGGCGTCTGCGCTTACGTGCCACGGGCCGGTCCCAAGGCCTCAGCAGGCTGGACCCAGCCCGCGGGCCGTAGGTTGCCAACCCCTGGTCTAGTTCAACACTTAAACCACCACATCATGCTGGCTCTCATACAGTAGTATATTTCAACCACCTCTCTTTCACATGAGTTGCCACTGCTATTTGCACATAAAAACTCCAATCTGAAACCTAACAGCAAGTCTCCTAATGACTGCCTTATCACTTCATCACCAAACTAATATTACTATCACAGTGTTCAGGTGCTTTATGTTCTCTTTCAGTTCCTTCTTAATGCAAAGAAACTTCTTTTATTATAATCATTCTCACAGTATGTATATGTTGGGTTTTCCCCCACATGATTAATCTACAGAGCGGCAAATGTGTAGTTGTACATGATCCAAATATCTGTCAATGAGAAAATGCTTCTGTTGGGGGCATATTACATTTCTGAGCACTCAGATTACACTTATTTTTGAGAAAATGCAGCCACACAAGGCTTTTAAGATCAGGAAGGCTACCTACTGGAATGTGATTTTTAAGAACATGGAAATTAGGGCTGAAAAGTGGGAGAGGGGAAATCTCCCTATTTTGCTTCCTTTTGCAATAAAAGCATTTAGATGTTCGATTCCCTCCTCCTCTCCTCCAGCCTGAATATGAAATTTCGTGATTTTGTTAAGTTCTTCAAAAGTACTGAAACAAAATCCTCCCCTGTCTGCACTGGCAAAATCCAGTAGGCACTGCTACTCTCAACAGGGGAGGGGAACATGTTCTGTGCCCGGTTGTTGTTGTTGGTGCTGTTGTTGTGTGCCTTCAAGTCATTTCTGTTATGGCAGCCCAAGGAGAACCTATCATGAGCTTTTCTTAGCAAGGTTTGTTCAGAGAAGATTTGCCATTTCCCTCCCCTGAAGCTGAGAGCATGTGAATTGCCCAGTCACCCAGTGGATTTCATGGCCAAGCTGGGAATCAAAACCTGGTCTCCAGAGTTGTGGTCTGACACTCAAACCACCACACCACACTGTCTCTCTGTGCCCACGCCATACCAGTTTTAAAGAGGAGGTGGTTCTTTCCCTTCCCCTTCCCCATCCCCCTCCAAAAAAACAGTTGGCAACTGTATAGAGATCCAGTTCAGACTTTTAAGAGTTGAACACTCAAAAGACTGACATAGCCAAACTGTAACTAACAATTTGGTTCATCTTCTAGAGACCGATTTTTCATATATATATATAGTGTGTGTGTATCTGTGTGTGTGCGCATTTGGGACAAAGTAGAAAACCAAAAGCAATACAGTAGTCTTAGTTACCACTACAAGGCCCTTAAACAATTCAAGCATCAGCAAAAGTCATGGCCTAGAAGTTTGATCACTGTTCCAAAGGTTCCCAAACATTAGGGAGAGCAACATTTTTGAACAAATGATACAGATAAAATTCACCTGAGGAATATCACTTTTTTCCAGTCTGCACTACTCTTCAAAGCACTCTCCTGCTGTTTGAATTGACTTGTTTGTGGTTTTTAAGTTACTGTATTGCTTTTGTTTCTTAGACACATATAAAAAATGTATGTAATATCCTGGCTCCACAACTAGTTCAGAATCAACCAGAAGCAAGTTCATCATTCAATCCACTGGATCACAAAATAGATTCTATGGATCCATTTTTCATCATTATTATTCCCTAGCTGTTGTGAACTCAGTTTGGGGTTTCCTTCACAAAAATGCAACATTTTGTTTCTTTGAGAGGATGTCCCTTCCTTGCATTCTTGAAATGCACAGAGTACCTGGTTTGCAATTATTGATCCTGATCAAACCTCTAATGCAGGGGTAGGCAACCTTTTCGAGCCGGGGGCCAGGTTGCTGTCCCTCAGACAAGTGGGGGGCCGAAGCACCAAAAACAAACAAACAAACAAACAAATAAATAAATATTTTTTAAAAAAATTAAAAAAAATATGCATGCACACTCTCTCAGCCCCAGAAAAGCCATGGCAAAACCCCTGTGGAGATTTTGCCAAGAAAACCCCAAGAACAAGTAATAACAACAATAATCAATATCATCATGATGGGTGGTGGCAGCGGCGGTGGCAGAACCAGCCTGGGGCCGATCCAAAGGCCTCAGGGGGGCGCATCTGGCCCCCGGGCCTTAGGTTGCCTACCCCTGCTCTAATGAGTGGAATATTCTTATAACTGGATTTCTCATACAATGGCTGGGTTAATATTTGTAAGATTACTACAAGAAAACAATCTAAACTCTTGGAAGGCCTTTTCATTATTCTGAAACAGAAGGCAAGCATTTGACAATCTTCATAAAAATAGATATGGTTTAAATACATTCTCCTTCAAGATAAATGCTGGTTTGTATTTGAACGTATTGCGCTTTTCTGATTCTAGATATTCTATTTTTTTCCTTTAGCAGATTTGCATTCCTTCAGTCCTTCCTTCTTTTTCTCAGGGATGATTGAATGAGTGGATGCAAAATCCATGGATTCATAGGTCTGATTGTAATTGGTTCATGTTTACACACCTTGTATGTCATGCTTCTGTACTTGTTTCTATGTGTTTTATATTTAATAATATCTAATAAATGAAGGTGGGATGACTGGAATTCTCCAGGCAGTTGAGGACCAAACAGTTCAGAATTTAGCACCACAAACAGAACTATACTTGTGGTATGCCACCAATGTTGGCTTGAGACATACTGCTGCCTGAGGCAAAAGAGCAAATGGTGTCCATCCCTCACCCAGCTGAAGGGGCATTATTATTATTATTATTATTATTATTATTATTATTATTATTATTATTTATAACCCGCCCCTCTGCGTGGCAATCGGGGCGGGGGACAACCAGTGTAAAAACAGAACAAAGTTAAAAATCAAACCCTCATCTCATAATCCCACCCTCCCATCCCCTTAAAATAGAATTAAACAACAACAAGAATTAAAAATGCCACATTAATAAAAAAACAATTGTAAACATATAATAACAAAAATAGAATGAGCGGCGTCAATTTAAAAACTCATCTCCCAGCTGAAATTTGTTCCGGGAAGGCCTGCCGGAAGAGATCCATCTTTACTGCTTTCTTAAAAGCAGCAAGGGTAGTAATAAGACGGATCTCATCCGGCAGGCCATTCCAAAGTCTGGGAGCGGCTGCAGAGAAGGCCCTCTGGGAGGTCTGGGACAGCCTAGTTCTAATCGGCTGTAACAGATTCCTCCCAGAGGACCATAGAGCGCGGGGGGGGATCATACGGGGAGAGGCGGTCCCTAAGATAAGATGGACCCAAGCCATGTAGGGCTTTAAAGGTCAAAACCAACACCTTGTACTGCGCCCGGAAACTAATTGGCAGCCAGTGGAGGGATTTAAGCACAAGAGTTATGTGCTCCCTCCTAGATGTTCCGGTAATTAACCTGGCTGCCATATTTTGTACCAATTGCAGTTTCCGGGTTAGGCACAAGGGTAGCCCCATGTAGAGTGCATTGCAGTAGTCCAGACGTGAGGTTACCAGGGCATGTACCACAGTTTCCAGATCCCTCATGTCCAGATAAGGGCGCAGTTGGCGTATCAGCCGAAGCTGATAACAGGCACTCCTGACTACCGCATTCACCTGACTGGTCATGTGAAGCGATGAGTCAAGGAGCACCCCCAAACTGCGAACACAGTCCTTAGAGGAGAGTGTGACTCCATCCAGGACTGGAGACTGTATTCCCAAATCTGGTTTTGGGCCTGTGACTGCGAGTACCTCCGTTTTGTCTGGATTCAACTTCAATCTGTTTTTCCTCATCCAACCCATTACCGCTCTGAGACAGTCATTAAGAGGTGAGACACCATCTGAGGTCTGAGACGATGATCTGGTCATGGAGAAATATATCTGGGTGTCATCACCGAGCTCCATGCCTCCGAATGATCTCCCCCAGCGGCATAGTATTCTAAACCAGGCAAGTTCTTTTAGCACAAGAGGCAGAAAGTCTCTCCCTGGCCATTTTTGTCATTACATGCCTTCAAGTTGAGGCTGACTTATATTAAGTTGAGACTGACCCTATTGTAGGTTTTTATTGGCAAGATTTATATTATTCAGAGGAGGCTTGCTATTGCTTTCCTCTGAGGCTGACTTGCCCAAGACTACCCAGTGGGCTTCCATGGCTGAGCTGGGATGCAAACCCTCGTCTTCTGGAGTCCTACTCCAGCACTCTGGCCACTATATTACACTAGCTCTCGCCTTAGCTGTAAAAATATAGTAATAATAGACTAAATACCTAACAATATACTTACCCTTTCTGCTCTCCAGAATCTTCTGCCTGGGGCAGCTGCCTCACTCTGCCCAAATGGTAAGTCCTGCCCTTCCCCATCCCTGGTGATTTATTTCCCCTCTGCCACAGCAGCTTTCCATCAGTCAAACTTTGTCAAAATGAGAGCAGAAGTTCTACCTGATGCTCATGGCTAGAGAGCAAGTGCAAGGACAGATGGCTCTTAGGTTACAGCCACTTTTTAACAGGAGTTGAGCTGGCATCCACGGAAAGCTGTGTCAGGGGAAGGGATTGACCCACTTCTTGACCCTGTGAGGCACAGAATCCTCTAAGCGCTGCTTCCTTCCCAACTTCATCAGAACGAACAGGGATTGCATCTGAAGAGTCCTGGTTTGATTGCGCTCTTGATTACAGGGCCACATAGCATTCTCCAGATTGCAAATGCTTGCAGCAACTGTAGAGTTCATATTATGCTACTGAATACTCCCCGGAGACTGGGGGGGGGGGGGGGGGGGAATGAAAAGAGATCCACTGTGTTCTCATCACTCAGTCCCCATCTGTTGTCAGGAACAGCTAGAGTTATGGAAGCTTTTTCTCCAACATTACATCAGGAGACCATATTAATAAACTGCAAAAATGTAACGCAATCTGCTCCACAGCACCTGCCTCACAGCGTCTGCTTCCTGACACTTTAATGGCAGGCAGGTTATTCATTAAGTGGTGCTTGCAGTATTACCCTCGCTAATGAGGTTCTACTCTGTGGGTTCTTGGTTGGCCAAAAAAAGACATCCATTCCCCCCCCCCATCCCTCTCCCCACAAGACACCCCCCAACCCCACCTCTGAGGCACTGCCATGTAACTGATATTTCTAAGAAGATCTAATGACAAATTTCCTTTCCTGGTGAAACGGGAGGGGGCAGGGTCAAGCGATAAGCAATCCAGTAGCTTAAGATGTCCCCTCCTTCCTCTGCAACCCTTCCAAATATGCAGGCTGGCACTATAATTATTCCCAGCGAAATAGAGCACATCATCCTGACAGGTTCATCTGGTGTGGTGCAAAATAGAGGAGGAGGAGGAGGAGGAGGAGGAGGAAGAAGAGGAAGAGGAAGAGGAAGAGGAAGAGGAAGAGGAAGAGGAAAGCAGTTGTGCCTTTCACTTCAGGTGGTGCAGGCTAGTTTTTTTTCATGAAGAAACCTAACACAAACTATGCAAATGCAGTGGGATGGAGCCCATTCACACTATACACGTATGTGATGTGCTGTAATCCACTTTAACTGTCATGGCAACATCCTATGGAATGGGTAGTGGTAAAAAGTGAGGTGGAAACTGCAATAAGAAAAATAGCAAAAAACAAATCACAAGGAACAGATGATATTCCAATTGAACTGCTGCAATCCACATTGATAGTCAACTTTAGTGCTAACCAACAGATGTCAACAGATATGGAAAACAAAATGATGGCCAACAGATTGGAAGCAATCAATATACATGCCCATCCACAAAAACGGAGGCACAAGAGACTGTAGCAACTATAGGACCATAGCACTGATCTCCCACGCAAGCAAAAGCATGCTCAAAATTCTGAAACATAGACTCCAACAATACATGGAGAGAGAAATCCCAGAGGTTCAAGCAGGGTTCAGAAAAGGAAGAGGCACTAGAGACCACATTGCAAACATACAATGGCTAATGGAGCAGACCAGGAATTCCATAAGAAAATCAGCATGTGCTTTATAGACTATAGCAAAGCCTTTGACTGCATAGATCATGAAACGCTTTGGAATGCCCTTAAAAACATGGGAGTGCCAACACATCTGATAGTCCTGATGAGGAATCTGTGCTCAGGAGAAGAGGCTACTGTCAGAACAGAAGACGGAGAAACAGAATGTTTCCTGACTGGCAAAGGGGTCAGACAAGGCTGTATCCTTTCACCCTATCTGTTCAACTTGTATGCAGAACATATTATAAGAAAAGCAGGCTTGGAAATAGAAGAAGGAGGAGTGAAAATAGGAGGAAGGAATATCAACAATCTAAGATATGCAGATGACACCATAGCACTAGTAGAAAACCTCACAGATCTGGAACACCTACTAAGAAAGATCAAAGAAGAAAGTGCAAAGGCAGGCTTAATGTTGAACATTAAGAAAACAAAAATAATGACCACCGAGGACCTTTACAAGTTCAATCTAGGTAATAAAGAAATAGAAATAGTAAAAGAATACCCATACCTGGATCAAACATTGATAGAAATGGGGACAGCAGTCAGGAAATCAGAAGAAGATTAAGAAATGGGGAGGGTGCCCATGAAAGAAATAGAAAAGATTCTAAAATGCAGAGATATACAACTCAGTACAAAAGTTAGAATCATACAAGCCATTGTATTTTCTATTACTATATATGGATATGAGAGCTGGACAGTTGAGAAAGATGATAGGAAGAAAATCAATGTATTTGAGATGTGGTGCTGAAGAAGAGTGCTGAGGATCCCATGGACAGCCAAAAGGACAAACAAGTGGGTCCTAGAGCAGATTGAGCCAGAAACCCCCCTGGAAGCCCCCCAAGATGACCAAACTGAGGCTGTAGTATTTTGGACACATCATGAGAAGGGAGGACTCTTTGGAAAAAACAGTAATGCTGGGAAAAGTGGAGGGAAGTAGGAAGAGAGGAAGGCCACATGCCAGATGGATAGACTCTCTTAAGGAGGTCCATGGGTATTAAGGGGTTGCAGGATTTAAGCAGTACAGTGGAGGACAGAGGGTCTTGGAGGGTCTCATCCACAGGGTCACCATGAGTCGAGATTGACTCAAGGGAAGTTAACAACAAAAGTGTTAGTGATGGTGGTGGTTAGAGTTTGGTCAAAGGCATCAGAAGAGAATTCTCTGGCTGAAGCCATGGAAAATCAGGGGGAAGGTTCTGCAAGATGGCAGAGTTTAAAAGAGCCCAGCAAAGATGTTTTTTTCAAATGCAGAAGAACCACTGTAATAAAAGCACCCCTGAGTTCAATAGAGCTTGTTGTTTGCTGTTGTTGTGTGCCTTCATGTCACTTCCAACTTATGGTAACTCTAAGGCTTACTCCCACATAAAATTTCCAGGACAGTAACCATGCTAACACATTGCATTCAAAACAGCAAGGAGTCTCATGAATCCATAAAGAAAAACATGTTTTATTGGGCATAAGCTTTCAAGTACTGCAGCCCACCTGCCTTTAAGAAAGTGGGCTGGAATTCAGGAAAGCTTATTGCTTTTGTTAGTCTGTGAGATGCCACAAGACTCAATAAAATCTCGTGGATCTTTCAGTTGCCCTTTGTTCTTAATCCCTGGTACATGCCTAAATACCCTAAAGGCACCAGATACTGTCTGATCTAGGAAGCTAAACAAGGTCAGCCTTGGTTAGTACATGGATGGAAGACTGTCAACAAATACCAAGTGTGGCAAGCTACATTTCAAAGGATGAAACTAGCAAAACCAACGCTGAGTATTCCTTGCCTTAAAAAAAATCCTATGAAATTCATGGGGGTCACCATAAGTCACCAGGTGACGTGAAGGTGTGCACACACATATACAAATACATAATAATACATAGGCTTGCAATCATGTCCCATCGCAGCTTGCTTATAAGGGCAGTTGAGTTTGAATGACTATAGGCCTAAGCAGACTGCCAGAAATAGTGCACATTAAATTGAGGCACTGCCCTGGCTCAGTGCTAGGGAATCATGGGAACTGTATTTTTTTCTGGGACATTGAGCCTTCTCTGTGAGAGAGCTCTGGTGCCACAATAAATTACAGTTCCCATGACTCCCTAGCACTGAGCCAGGGCAGTGCCTCAATTTAATGTGCACTATTTCTGGCAGTCTGCTTAGGCCCTTAGTCTTATGATAGGGGATTTCAATGGGAAGAGTGTCTCCTTTTCCCATTATACAAAATAGCAGAAATAATAGAAAAGCAAGAGATATCCAACCATTGTATGTGCAAGGATGGATTCTTCCCAGAAGTATAACAGGGTGGGAGGCTGTTATGATGAGCTGTACTTCAGAATTAATCCATACAGTACTGATGATGCCAGAGAAGGTAGTGAAAATCCAGACAGTTCTCTGCTTCAACTATAAGGCTATAGCAAGCATTACAGGCAGCAGAGGGGATGGATTCATTAACTAACGTGTTTTTTAAGGTTGGAGAGGAAAGACAAAAGAGCAGTGAATTGTGGACATTATTGAAGGCTCCCTGCCTCCTCCCCCCAAATGATATTGTGCCTTGTCAGCAATGATGACACCTAGAAGTTCACAAATACAGAAGAAATAATTGATCTTTGATATCACAGTTTTGGGAAAGACTCTAGTTTTCAGTATCTTCTATGGCATCATTCATTACTTTGACTTGCACATAACAATGATCCATGTTGGGTAAAAATTGTCAAATGTCTTTGTTTATTCTTATCCAATTTGTGCTATTAATTATAGTACGCAGGAAAGGAAGAATCACAAGGGATCATCTTGCAAACATACATTGGTTAATAGAGTGCGCCAAAGAATTTCAAAAGGAAATCAGCCTATGCTTTATAGATTATCACAAAACCTTTGATTGTACAGATCATGAAAAATTATGTCTCATTCCTAAAAAAAATGCCACAACATTTGATTACCCTAATGTGCAACTTATACTCAGGACAAGGGGCTACTGTTAGTAAATAATACAGAGAAACCATATGCAGGTTCAATTATTTATCAGAATGGAGACTGCAGTCAAGAAATCAGAAAATGACTAGGGAGTTTATCACACGGGAGAAATCCGTGCGGAAACGGGGCTTTAAATTAGAAAAAAAAATGCAAATGTGGTTAGTTTTTCAGATGACATCACTGTTAAAATGAGGTTAACCCGAATGGAAAGTAGTCAGAAACTGCTTCTTTTTACTTTCGGAAAATCCCAAAAGTAAAAAGAAGTAGTTTCTGACTACTTTCCGTTCGGGTTAACCCCATTTTAACAACGATGTGTGTGAAAAACTAACTGCTTTTGCGGGTTTTCCCCACCTTTTAAATCCCGTTTCTGCACGGGATTTTCCCGTGTGATAAACTCCTATGACTTGGAAGGGCAGCTATGAAATAACCAGACAAGATCCTGAAGTGGAAAGATATACCATTGAATACTACAGTCAGGATTGTCCATGCCATTGTATTTCCCATTTCTATGTATGGCTGTGAAAGCTGAATAGTGAAAAAAGTGGATTGGAAGAAAATTATCTCATTTAAGATGTGGTGCTGGAAAAGAGGTCTGCAAATACATGGGTCCTGAAACAAATCAGGCCTGAACTCTCCCTGGAAGCCAAGATGACTAAACTGAGGCTGTCTGGCCATAACATGAGAAAATATGACTCACTAGAAAAAACAATGATGCTTAATAAAGTAGAAGGCAACAGGAAAAGAGGAAGACTGCGTTCCAGAGAGATAGACTCAATCGAGAAACACATGGCCCTGAGTCTGCAAGACCTCAGCAGGTCTGTTGAGGATAGAGGAACTTGGAGGTCTCTCATTCATAGGGTTGCCATAAGTCCAAGTTGAATTGACAGCAGATATCAACAAAGATCCTCCCCTCCCCATCCCTGTATTAGTGTTCTGAGATTGAATTATCTGCTTAGGAATTGGGTAGCATTTTCTTAAATTTTTTTTTATTATAAGATTGATAAAGATTTACTATGCATTGGCTAGAAAACAGTTGCAGAATCACAGACTCATAGAATTGGAGAGTGAAAAAGTAACTCAAAGAGTCCAACCCCTACCCCCACCCCCATGTGCATCTCCAGTGATGCAGGAAAACCACATCTGAAGCATCCACAGCAGATGAGCATCCATGCCTCCAACAAAGGGTTGGCAACAGGAAGCAGACAACTCCCTTGCTGCAACAGCTCTTCTGGCTGTCGGTCTCTTTCTGGGCACAGTTCACATAGCTGGTTATGACCTATAAAGCCTCAAGGTCTAGGATCTCTGAAGGACTGTTTTTTCTTATACAGACCTGTCTAACTCTAATATTTTGCTGGGAGGCCCTTCTCTCAATCCCACATGTTTGGTGGGTACTAACTAGAGGGCCTTCTGGGTGGCTGCTTCCAGACTTTGGAGCTCTCTGGGATGATAGGATGGATCCCTTCTAAGCAAAAACATTCCTATGTCAGCAAGCTCATTATTTTTGTATGTTTTAAAAAATCTGTTCTGGTTTTATTATTCTGTTAATTCCCTTGAATCTCTATATTGGGAAAAAGATAGAATTAATAATTATAATAGCAAAGAAGATTCTTGTCTCCCTTTCTGAGGTAGTCTGTCCCACTGTAAACCTAATGTTTAGTTGAAACCCTTTTTCCTATCATCTGAATCCACTGATTTTGATCCCACTCTCTGGAGCAGCAGAAAATAAGCTCATTCCAGCTACACGACGGCCTTCTGAATATTTGAAAACAGCTATATCATCTCCTCCCAATTTTCTTCTCTCTAGGCTAAGCATACCCTAGCTCCTTCAACTGTCCCTCATAAGGTTTTGTTTCCAGACTCTTTGCCATCCCAATTGCCTTTTACTGGATATGTTTTATTTTATCAGTATCCTTGTTAGAAGGTGGTGCTCAGAAATAGATACAGAACTGTCAATGAGGTCTGAGCAAAGCAGAACAGACACAGTGACCAGATGTCATAACCACAAAGTAGGACAAGGCACAGCTGAATATAAGACATTCAAGAAAAATGTAGGGCATTACAAAATAAAAAGCTAAAAACACTAATATAAATATAAATTCATTTCATATGGCTTATGTACAGCCATATGACATATACTGTATTTTATTATGTAGTCAACTGTATTTTTCTGATGAACTTATCTTCTTTAAAATGTCTTGTTGGCTTGCAATATACTTTTAGAACCCTAAGCAAGACAAGTGCTTAAATTGTATTTACTAGCAACAAACCCTTGACTAGCAACCCTTGACTAGCAAAGTTGTATTTTACTAGCAGCAAACCCTTGATCATGAGATGCAATGGCTCAAGTGGTTAAGATGCTAACTTGCAAGATCACCAGGTTGGCAATTCGAGGCCCAGGTGCCACATGATGGGGTGAGCTCCCATCACTATTTTCAGCTTCTGCCAATCTAGCAGTTTGAAAGCATGCAGATGCAAGTAGATAAATAGGTACAACTTTGGTGGGAAGGTAAACAGCGTTCTGTGCAATCATGCTGGCCACATGACCATGGAGTAGTTTCTGACCACACTGGCTCTTTGACTTAGTAACGGAGATGAACACACACACCCCTACGGTCGGACAGAACTTGACAGCCTTGTCAACTGGGAATACATTCACCTTTTAAACCCCTGACTAAAGCACATTTAAATTATTCCTTTCATTTATCCATTGCTAAAATTAGGGGAAACATCCTTTTAACATTTTCATTGTGGCCTTAAGCAGCCCATTGCCTAACACATTTGCTGTTCTTCTCCCACCACCCACCCCCAAGAAACAAATGCATCCTGAGCTCTGGGGGCAAGTGTTGTCTGCTGCTGCTCCTAGGAAAAAAGAACTTTAAGAAGGATCCACCCTATCCCCTATTTGCAGTGAGGATAGGCTGCCAAGTAGATGAATTTCTTGAAGGGGAACAGCAAACATGATGTTAATCAATGTGCTTCTTAGGCCTGAAACAGACAGGCCAAAAGGTCTGCTGTCGGGCCACATTGGGGAGGTGGAGTTTAGACGATGCATGCCACCAAACCACATGGAAGTCATGCCAGGGTTGCGCTGGGGCCACCTAAGGTGGCCCAAACCCAGCTGCAAAAGGAATAGATTTTATCCACTCCTTGCCATTCGGGACCATGGCAGCAGCCAACCTCAGGACCATAGTGTCTAGTCACCACAGTCCCACAGTGATTGAGGCAGGAGCAGCCTTTGGCCGCTTCTTTTGCCCCGTCTGCTCGAGGCCTTAGTCATGCTGAAATTGGAGGACATTTTGGAATTCCTCCTGGACAGAGGGCTGAAATGTAGGACATGTCCTGGAAAAGGAGGGTGTCTGGTCACCCTGTGAACAGAACAATACTATTATTTCTCTTAATTTGGATGAGGCAGCCCTGCATTCCATTAGCTTTTTTTTATATATAATTTATATTTTATTAACATATACTATTCAAACATCTCTATAAAGTTAACATATTAATTTCTTTTTCAATAATTAAATACAAATATTTACAATTGACTTGCAAAGTATCTCCAGTTTGTACTCAACCTTAGTTCAATGTTCACTCATTGTCTTCATATATATGCAATTTTAAATATTGAATCCACTGTGTGTTATAACAATAGCTTTAATTATCTTGATCTTTAATAGTCACTTTTCACCTATTATTTAGTCAGTTTACTAATTTAGGGTATCCCATCAGTCTATATCTCTATTCAATTAAATTTTCTCTCTTACAGTATTGCAGTATCGGAGTCCAGTCTTGTTCAGTACTCTCTACATTTTGTTTGTTCAGTCTAGCTGTGAGTATATCCATACTCATCATTTCAATAAGTCTTGTAGTCCACTCACTGGTTGAGGGCACTTCTGCATTCCATTAGCTTTTGTCATTCCATCACAGTATTGACTTCAAGAAAGAAAAGTGGTTGATTGCAATGTGGGTTCATGGACTGATCAGGGAAAGGTTGGCCCAAAAATGGTCGGGCAGGCACACTCCTGCATGGTCCATCAGATGTTGATAGTTTATTGTTTTATCAGAAAAAAAAACCTTTTGTCTTTCTGCCAAAATACTTCAGCCAAACCACAGGATTTAAACTTGTCTTTCAATGTGTACTTACGGCAGGACAGGCCCAAACCTAAGACTTGGCTGCCATTGCAAATAAATGTTTTGAATGGTTTATATTGAATCAGCAGAATGCCACAGAGCAGGACACTTTCTTGGCATTACAGACAGATACATCAGTACAAATGTTTAGGATCAGAAAGCCAAACTGTCCACCTCTGTTTTGACAACTAGAATCCCATTTCTCAAACTTAACTCTGCTAGTGCTGAGCTTCTGGCTTTTCCTCTCTCTTCCCTCAGACTTCTTCAACATCACTTTATCTAGTTCTTGATACAGTTACAGTTTGTTCTTCCCTTCCAGCTGAGAAATGTGGAAAACGTTGATTCATGTTCATATTTTCTCCCCATCTCTCGAGTCTTGCCAGGCACTGTCGTTTTCAGATGATTGATATATCTAGAATTCACTCTAGCCTTTCTACAGCCTATACCAGACATTCATTTTCTTACATGTTCCCAGAATGATTATTTAACATTCCTCTTTTTAGCTTTCCATCATCTTCCTCTTATGCCTCTCTCTACCCAGTTTTCAAATACAGCTGCCCATGTGCTATTTTTCCTTCAGCATTTAGATCTTATTCCCCCTTTGTAGCCTTCTCTCCTTGTCTTCACTGGAAGCTTCTTATACATTCTTCTAAATACCTCTGTAGTCTCGATCAATGTTGTTGTTGTTTGTCTTCCACTATCTGCTTCTTTCTCGAAGCTTCACTCTGTTATTGCAGGGGTGAGGACAGTAGTGTGTCTAGCATATTTGACACCCTATGCGGATCTTTTTTTAACACCCCTTCCTCTTCTCTTCAACAGCCTTTTCCAGGTCTGATAGAGCTAGCAATAGCAATGGCATTTACATTTCTATACTGCTTATCAGTGAACTCAGCTCTATCTAAGTTGTTTACAATCTGTAAGCCAATTGCCCCCAACAAACTGGGTACTCATTTTACCAACCTATGAAAGGATGGAAGGCCGAGTCAACCTTGGAGCTCTGGGATCGAACTCACAAACTTGTGGCTGCAGTACCAGCATTTAATCACTGCACCAACAGAGCTACTGGCTGGGTGGGAAAAGAATGGTTCTCTGGCTTTCCCATCCAGCCAGAGAACCATCAGACATAGCAGGCACCCCTTTCCACCATCACACTGGGTGACACCCACTCTCTGAGATGACACCCAGTGTAGTCCACATCCCCCACACCACCACAATGATACCCCTGGGTGAGGGAGATATGGCTCTCCAAAAGTTGTTGGATTCTAACCCCATCAGCCCCACCCATCACTGCAAGGCATGATAGGAAGTGTAGTCCAGTAATATTCAGAGGGCCACAGGTTCTACAATTACCCATCATGTAGTTCATTCTAAAACCACCCTAGGTATTCCCTCCAACACCTGCTGCCTCCATTCATTTTCTTAGCACTGAAAGGCTCTAGCACATGATGGACTGCAAAGCCCTTTAGCCATCCCTCTGACTTTTTTCCTGTTGTTCTGTTCAAGCAGCTCCTTAAGATTTATCTAGTTTTCAGAGAAGGAACTATGTAGGTATGTTGTAGTATGAAAGGGAAAAAGAGAGGGGGTAAGGAGTAGGAGATCAGGCAGTACCTTTCAGATTTATATTTTAGCATTATAGATATCAATTCACTTCCTCAGTGCAGTGACTGAATTTTATTAACGTCTCAGGCTATTAAGCATATTTATATAGTTGTGGTAGTGTGATCGATAGCTTTCACACATCCGTACTAACTGACCACTTTAAAGATCTGAAAGAACTGTATCAGCTCACACAGCACTTTGAAGATTTGCATCTTTCTGGATCCTATTACATTCTATCTCACTCCAACAAGTGTATAAATAAGCTTAATAACCTCAGGCTTGAACATCACTCAGTCACTCAGAGGAAATGCACTGATATCCATGAAAGCTCATTTGTTGATGTTGTTGTGTGCCTTCAAGTTGTTTCTGAATTAGGGTGACCCTAAGATGAACCTATCATGGGGTTTTCTGGTCAAGATTTATTCAGAGAGGGTTTGCCATTGCCTTCCTCTGAGGCTCAGAGATTATGACATTTGCAAGACCACCCAGTGAATGTCCATGGCTAGGCAAGGATTCGAACCTTGGTCTCGCAGAGTCCTAGTCCAACACTCAAACCATCACACCATGCTGGCTCTCACAAAAGCTCACATTAAAAGATAAATCAGTAATTCTTAAAGGTGCTGCTAGATTCCTTTCTCTCCTTCCCCCTTACTTTTTCCTTTTTAACTTTTATCTATTTACCTTGAATCCCCTGCCTCCCATTTACTCTTCTTCCTTCCCTCCTCAAGGTGCCTTGTTTGCATCCCTTAAAATCTAGGTTTAGAATGTAAGCATATCAGCTGGACCTGCTGGCGTTGGTGGTGCTGTTTTAACATAGTGCCCAAAGATTTTAAGCATTATTAATAGAAGCAATAACATAGCAATAATATATGATTTTATTCCCTTTTTGTAGACTTCTCTCCATAATGGTTCCATAATGGGAGAAAGACAGGATATACACTGAATAAGAACAACAACTGTAGTATTAATAATACCCACAGACTATCCCCTAACCCAAATGCAAATCATATGGACTACCAGATGTTGTTGGACTGCAACACCCAGCATCCCTAGCCAGAAGAGTGCATGATGAAGAATGATTGGGAGTTGCAATCCATCAACATCTGGAGGATTGTTTGATTCCTACTTCTGCTCTAGGCCCTTCCACTTGTCTTGTTTCTTTTTATAATCTTTGGTATCTTTCTTAGATTAATAGAATCATAGAGTTGGCCTGCTTTGCTACTCCATATGAAATTGCCAAAGCAGCTGCCATTCTCTATAATGCAACCAGCTGGGCTCAGCTTATTATTCAGGCCACTGGTCTCATCTCAAACAATTTTGTATATTTTCTGTCCAATGATTCTGTGCAACCACTCTCCCCACCATGTGTTGGTGTTTGACAGAAACAGAAATGTAGGGGGAACCATGCGTTGGAATGTTTTTTGTTTGTTGGTTTTTTGTCCCATGATATATTAACAGGAGAACTTTTAGCATTATAATAGGCTCCAACAAACTACATCAACCATCAGAACCCAGTAGAAATTATGAAGCCATTGCAGGGAATGAATATATTTCTTCTACAACTAGCAACACAAGAGGCAGGTGAGATTGGAAAGGTTCCCCAGATTCACTAGAGTTCAGACGCAAGCAGTATGTCTCCCTCTTCACCTTGACTAATATGTAAGGCAGGAGACAAGCATGACAGAGCCCTGCTACCTTATTCAGCATCAAAGTCAAGAAGAGGCCAAGGATGAGCAATATTATGTAAATGAAACAGGGATAATTTACAGGCTCAGATGGTGTTGGATTTCATGGATGGCAAACAGAATGTGAATTTCTACAATTGGATTTGAGGTAACAACTTAGTCATCTGTATAAATAGAATAATAATATGACTGTCCTTGAAAGGACATTTTCACAAGAAGTATAACAGCTGAATGTGACTTATTCATTAAAACTTATCAAGGATATAACAAACAGAGCACCTGAAACAACTCTCCTCAAGCGTATGAATAGGCTGGATGGTCATCCCAGCCACAGGAAAAGTAGGAAACAGTACTGAAGCAAACATTGTAAGAGCATTTGGCAACTTACACAATTTTGTTAGACCATTTGTTTACTGCAAACCCATTCCTCAGGCAAGCAAAGAGATGACTATATATATGGACATCATCTGATGGACATACTGAAATCAAATAAAGTACATAATGGGAAACAGAAGATGATGAAACCTCATTCTCTCTGCAAAAACAAGACCAGGAGCAGATTGTGTCCATGAACTGCTATTATCAAAAAGCAAAGAAGTACACTAAATCAATCACTGCCAAAATACAACCTGAAGAACATTGCCATAGAATTTAAAAGTCATATAAAGAACAGGTTTGCACTGTTAAGACTGACAGATACCAGGTGGCAGGAAACAGGAACACCACAAGTGAACTGATTCAGTCAAGGAAATTACAACCCCGAGTTTGCAAGACTTGAGCAGAGGAGTTGATGGCTTGGGCTGTTGGTGTTCTCCCATTCATAGGGTCATTGTAAGTTCTGATGGCAAATAATGACAACAACAGCATGTGGCCCCACCATGTGCCCAAAACATCATACAAAAGAGATGGCATCCACACAAATTTATATGAGTGATTCCATGTATTCTATATCACATGGGCCTAATTTCTACTGTTAGTCCCAACTCAAGTTAGACCCACTGAATCAATGGGTTTTACTTACATGTTAACTCATCATTCAACAGTGGCTTCAGTGAGTCTGTTCTAGTTGGGACTAACTAATATGGGGGACTATAGGCATGGTGGGAATCCTTATGAATATAGCTTGATTCTCTCTTATCCAGATTTCCAAAATCTGAAATACTCCAAAATCCAAAATTGTCCACATGGGTGGTTGAGATAGTGACACCTTTGCTTTCTGATGGTTTAGTGTACACAAACTTTGTTTCATACAGAAAATTATTTAAAATATTATTTATAAAATTACGTTCAGGCTTTTTGTAAAAGATGTATATGAAACATAAATGAATTTCATATTTAGACTTGAATCCCATCTCCAAGATATCTTATCATGTATATGCAAATATTCCAAGATCCAAAAAACTCCAAAATCCAAAACACTGTCGATTCCAAGCATTTCAGATAAGGGAGACTCAACCTGTACTGCCATGCTAGTGAGCATAAGAAGCAGCATGCTGGCTTTTATTATAATACTGTTTTTAACAGCATGGATGCTCATGTATTTTTATACTTGTATGGCAGAACGCTTGACAGGCTGTGCTGAATTATATCATCTTGCTATGGCTAAGCATGTCCTATGCTTGCTGGTGGCTCCATCTGCCACTAGTTGATCCTTTAGTTATTTCTATAAGTACAGTCTCATGCCTTCATCTGCATAGCCCAACACTGAATTGGTGTCTTGGTTACGCTAGAGTTTGTCAGAATGCTAAGAACAGAGCTTTGCCCATAAATGATTGGGGCATCATTACCATACTAGGTAAAGTGTATGAACCTCCTTTGGATCAACTGAGCACCAAAATAGAAGAAAGGACAGGACTGAGGGAAGAGGGCCCACCAAGGCATATGCAGAAAAACTCTGCCTTGGAGAAGAAAAGACACACATTTTCCCCAAACCCCAGGAAACAGAGGACTGTCCAAGTATGCTATCTACACTGTATTTTTACCAAAAATTGTTTTCTATTACTTCCTAAAATCCTGAAATCCTTTCCATTTTCTTTAGTTCCAGTAAAACATAGTTTTAAACAAACAGCTGCTGCGTATCCCTCACCACTTTCCATTCAGTTGACAGCTTCAAATGGAAGATTATCGCTTTCCCACATTGACATTCTCCTTGTTTACATTGTTAGTTTGCAAATCATTAAATCCTGGTGGGCCAGCATGGTTTTGGGTTACATTGTCAGGGAGGGGTGGGGTAATCAGTACTTTGGAGAGCTCCTGTTACAGGAATGCCCTTAGACTCATACATGTGGGTGCACAAAACTAGCAAAGAGACTCCCATCCATGGTTTAAAATTATTTATTGCAACAACATAGATTATAAACTGTAAAATGACTATTGTATAACACTGAAGCTTATTATTTATTTCATTTCATTTCTGTGTCACATTTCTCCCAGAAAGGAACCCAAGGTGGCTTACAAATAAAACCATTTAAAAACTTTACAGTAAAAAATTAAAAGACAATTACAATCAACTAGCTAAAACAGTATAAAATTACACAAACATACAAACCCAAAGGATACATGCAGTCTCAAAACATGCTTTTCCTCAGGATCAATTAATAAATTGTATATTTTCTGTAGTTTGCATGTGCAAGAAGTAACATGAAATCCACACATAGATTGGTCAGTCAGGACCATGTGTACACATCAAGTGGTCATACAATGGGAAGTTACAATGAAACACAGATATCTATCCATGAGTGCTTGAATTTTACATTGTTCCTATGCTAATATGCAAAGCAGATCTCCACGCTTCACTTTTGAATGTGGCCCATTATTGTTTTTTCTTCCCACTACAGAACTCATTGTCAGTACTGATTATAAATAATTTTTAAATAGAAAATCACCATCCACTGTCAGAGAAGAAAGGATTGCAAGCAATTTGATACTACAGTCTGCAAAGGAGCCTGTAGTATTTGGCTTATTTTACAAGGAGAATGTTATCCCATAGATTAACATGGGATATCCAATCCAAAGCAACAGCCAACCAAAGAATCATAGGATCATATAGAATATGTTGTACATATGTTACAATGTAAACTATTTATATTGTTGCCCAATCTTTTGCTAATTTTCTCAGAAGTAAATTCAAGTTTAATTTGACTGACTCACAAGCAAGTGTGCAGAAGACTGCAGTGTGCAGACCCAAATGTATGTACACATATAATTAAATTTGTTTTGTTTATTAATTGCAGAAATATCAAAACTGGCATGCCTATGAGGACTGGGAAAGGGTTTTATTTCTAACTGCTTGCTCTAGTTAATGTGATATCACACATCTACTGCCTCCATGTTAAGCTGCATTATCAGCAACAAGGTCTTGAACAAACAGAGAGCAAAAGCATTTTTTAAAAAGGTACACTATACCAAGGTACAGAGAGACTAATGCCTCAGACACCTGCTTTGGTCAGATCTCGCCAGGAGTCAATTTAAGAAGGGTATCACTGAAGTGGAACAGGTTCAGAAGCGAGTGATCAAGATGGTCAAGGATCTGGAAACCAAGCCTTATCAGGAGTGGTTGAGAGAGTTGGGTATTTTTAGCCTGGAGAAGAGAGGACTGAGAGATGATATGCTAGTCCTCTTAAACATCTGAAAGGCTGTCAGGTGGGAACGGGAGCAAACTTGTTCTCTGTTCCTCCAGAGGGAGGAACCCAAATCAGTGAACTCAAATTGCAAGAAAGAAGAGTCTAATTAAACTTCCTGATAGTAAGAGCCAGTTGACAGTGGTGGAACATGCCTTAGAAACCTCAGTAGAAATTTTTAAACAGAGTACAGTACAGATGGCCATCTCTGAGTGAGCTTTAGCTATGAATTCCTGCAATGGTAGAGGATTAGAGTACATGGCCCTTAGGATACCTTCTAACTCTATGTGTCTAAAGACTTTATCACACTAGACTCATAAGGCTTCACAATTATGTTAGTTGGTACCAGCATTGAGATATTGTGAAATTTTGGTGTGTGTGTAATTTTCCACATGACCCCAAATGGACCCTGCAGTGAAGTCCACCATATTCCTCAATGCAAGGGTACACGTCCACACCACGCCTAAGGTGGCCAAACAGGCAATGCCATTGAGGGAGCAATGCCCTGGGACAGGCTAAGCAGATAGTTTGGGAGTTGTAGATGGGACATTAACACCTCCATTCTTTGAAGAATGTCTCACTGGATGAGCCTAATGGGCTTAATCAAGCACCTATTCCCACCTTGAATACCGCCAGACCATGACTTCACTCATAGATGTAGAATTACTTTTGCCCAGAGGCTAGATTTAGCCTATAAAAAAACCCCAAACCCCTGCTTAGTGTGTTAGTCTAGATTTCATGGGGACAATGTCTCTGTGAACTCTGGCTATCTCTTGCGCATCCACTCCTCATCGCTCACCAAAACAGCCATGTCCCACACCATACCAACCAATTGGATCCGGAAGCAAGTTTCGTCTTGTCTAAGTATTGCATTTAGTTCTGCCTTGAAACTATTCCAAGCTAACCCCTGATTTCCTGAGCCTTGTATGAAAGCATAAGTGGATGTGATTTGCTGTGTAATTTTCCCCCAATACAAGAAATACTTCAGCTATAGAACTGTGCCTCTGCTCAATTCCTTGGATACTCCTTTCTCTTGGTATACAAATATGGAAACGGTCTCCTGGGTCCTTGTAGCTGACCTGAATAAAATTTGAGCTAAATAAAATTCCCCTAACTAGACTTTTGGCTACATAGTCAAGGAAATACAAACATACTGGGTTGGGGACAGTCATTATCACACAGCTTTCCCCAATTGCTGTGGTGCTGCTTCTGTCTTGGCCTCTGCCTTCTTCCTGCCAGCCTCCATAGTTCAGTCTCCCTGCCCTAACCACTTCCCAGCATGCCTATTGGTCTATATTATTTATTTATTTATATTTTTAGCACAATTGCATGAGCATGGCAATCCATTAAGTTTAAAAAAAAGAAAGGAAAAAAGAAATTGGAGGAAAAGGGGGAAAAAGCATGCTTGGGAATAGTGAGGGGAAGGGGGATAGGGAGATAGGAGCAGAATCACACTCATTTGGACCACATGACTGCCTGCATATCAGAACTGCTTCAGGAGGAACTTATCACACTTGAATCAACAGTGCAAAAACAGTGTGACTGTGAGAAATTGACAGGTTTTGCCCATCAATGAGAAGGAGCATTTCAGCAACGGATGGACTATAGACCAGCCACTGGACAGACACATTATCATATGATAAGGTTTGGCCACAGACACTACTTTCCTGTTCTAATTTCACATTTCAAGTTTCGTGTGATAAAGTCCTGACCTAAGCCAATCTGCCCCCCCCTTTTTTTTTAATGTATATTCACTTTATTGAGGAATTGGTGCAGGAAAACATAACTGAAGAAAGGGTTAATTGCCCTTTCCATGATCTTTCTGCTTCTGTTTACCTCAGTGGAAGTGGGATCTTTGTTTCATGAGTTATTGAGCTATCATCATTCACACCAGTGCATTTAGGTCTTAAGGAGGAGCAAAATAGGACATTTCCACACACACCCGTGTACTCTCCCAGATCCTTCCATCTCTCCTCCAAGTGTTCTTTGCTCTTTTCAACGAAGGTCCAAATCCCATAAGTACTTACTTGGGAGTAAATCCCACTGTATTCCATGGGAGTGACCTTTGGATAGAGATGTATAGAATTGTGCTATTAGAATAGCCATTAAGGAGCATTCGTCAGCATTCACCAAGTGTTAGAAACATATCTGGAAAGTGTCAGTTCAGAAGATTCTACACATGTCAGACACATGTATAAGAAAATATCCTGTTCACAACATTTGTTTCCAAATATAGTGCAGTAAAAGAATTCTTATTCTTCCCTATGCTTTCATAAATAGTTAAAGCCTCCTCCCTGGACAGCTTTAAAAGGGATTCATGGAGAAATTCATGAAGGGAAGAGTTACCCACAGCCACTAGTCATCTTGGCTCTTTGTTACTTCCAGTACAAAAGTCAGTGTGCCTCTGTATGCAAATTGCTTCATGATGAGCAGTAGAATGCTATTATGTATACATCCCACTTGGTTTGTAACTGTGCAAACACAATACTGGACTTAGATAAATCTTCAGGGTGATCTTCTGGAATAGCCCTTATATTCTTATGACTGTAGAAATAATGCAGTTTGACACTACTTTTACTGCCATAGCTCCATGCTAGAGAATCCTGGGATTTGTAGGGGCTGTACAGACAGCCAAAAGTGCTGGCGTGGGGGTGGACTGGGAGTATGGTGACCACATGCTGCACACTCCGACCCTGACCCCAAGCTGCTGTCATGCTGCCTACCTGACTAGATGGCATGAGAATGCTCCTGCGGCACAGCATTCATACACACTGTGTCGAAGAAAGGGTAAAAAAAGCCACCATGGTGGCAAGGGCAGCTTTTTGCCAGCTCAGAAAGGACCAGCGTTTTGCTGCTTCTTTTTGAGCTGGCAAATCACCAGCTCAAGCAACTGCGGTATGCGGTTGCTATGGCCCTGATCCAGAGCTCAAAAAGACAATATTAAGCTGCCCCTTTACGGCCATCTGTTGGCCTTTGGCAGAGAAGGCTAAAGATTTTGTAAAACTACAAATCCCAGAATTCCACAGGATGGAGCCACAACAAAGTGGTGTCAAACTATATTATTTCTACGGTGTAGATCCATCCCCAGTCTAACTATTGGGAAGCCAAAACATTTCACAAAAATTGCCATATCCTATTTAAAAAACAGCACACTAGAAAAAGGGGGAAAGGCTGTTTTTCAAGTCATTGTATTATGCACTTCATATGCATGGTTTATAGCAGGGCGATTCTAATAATCCTGCATTTTAAAACACATAAATATACCTTAGCCAAGCAGTTATACCCAGGAGGCTGGGCCAACAGTATGTTATTTAGCATTATTTTACTTCATCTATTTGGTTTTCATATCTTGTACAAATGGTCGTAAATCCAAATTGCTAGTCCCAACTTTAGTGGACACACTGAGTCAATTGCTCAATAATTAATCAACATGTGTATAATTCCCATTGATTAAATCTGATTTTTTGCGGTTATGATTAGGTTGAAGACATGATTTCTGTGGTCATGATACTGCCAAATTTAAGCAGCTTGATATCCCAGTGGCACAGTTCAGCTTAACTCTTTGGTTAAAATGAGGGCTTCAGTGTATTTATTTATAGGCCGTCCAATCACAAAGAATCTGGGCGGGTTACAACAATAAAAATACATAGAATACAATAGAATTAAAAAATTAATCCCTTCCCAACCCCTCCATCATATCCTAATTTTATTCTATTGTCAATCACTATATAGAAAGCAAGGGGCAAGGTCCTTGCAGCCCCAGCAAGCAAAGGCAATGGTTAGGAAAGCTGGGAGTTCCAGTCCAACTACATCTGAAGGGGCTACACTTTGCTCTAGTGAATCATTCTAAGGCCTGATGACTAGACATTTTCCATCATTTTCTCACAGAACGTGCATAAATCACCACTGCACTTTAAGATTATTATTATATATTGTTATGCTTCCTTCTGATTTATTAACAGTTGCCTTGGGAGCTTCTCATTAGTTAGAAATACAGGACATAAACACTGGAAATAAACAACCAGAAACCTAAAAGAAAAAGCCACCTTCGCTCTACCACTAACCACTACCACACCCAAGAGCAACATATGGGAAGATAAGGACTTCCTGTTCTTTCAAAGACATATCAGTTCATTTGTGATATCAGCAGCCCTTAACTCTCACTTCAGATATATTTCCATGTCAAGCAGTATACATACACACAGAGAGAGAGAGAGAGAGAGAGGCTGCATCCACACTGCAAACTTAATGCAGTTTGACAACGCTTTAACTGACATGGCTCAGTGCTATAAAATTCTAGGATTGGTAGTTTTGTGAGATGTTTAGCCTTCTCTGTCAGAGAGCTCTAGTGCCACAACAAACTACAAATTCCAGGATTCCATAGGATGGAGCCATGGCAGTTAAAGTGGTGTCAAACTGCATTAATTATGCCATGTGGCAGCAGCCACAGAGAGAGAGAGAGAGAGAGTGCAAAGACTGTCATGTCTAGGAGACTGAGAAGAAAAATTATTTGCCTAGCTGACTAAAATATGTACCACTCACCTTTCTCTGGTACAAGAGATCCAAACTGACTCAGGAGTTTATTACACTGGAGAGAAGTGCCCAAATCCCATGGATAAATGTAATTTAAATCCAGGAATATCCCGCAAAAGTGGGATTGTTTTCAGATGACATCAGGCTAATTGAGCATTAATGCGACATTAACCCATGCAGAAAGTTGCAAAATCATGCTGCTTTTTACTTTCAGGAAAATCCCTGACATGTTCTGAAAACAATCTCGCTTTTGCAGGATATTCTCGGGATTTTTGCCTCCCATGTGATAAACTTCTCAGAGAAGATGTTATAGTCAATGCAAAATTCAGTTAGACCAACAAGAAAGAAGAGACAATAAGAAAGAAAACATAAAAGCTTTAGCATATATATATATATATATATATATATATATATGGAGACAATATATGGGAATTGGTTCAATAGTGTGAGAGGTCCAGGTTCAAGTCCTCATTGAACCCTGGGTTGACCTGGGTCCATCACTCCCTCTCAACATGATTTACCATCAGAAGATTATTGTGAAGAAGAGGGATAGAAATGTATGCCATCTGGCACTAACTAGAGGAAAGGTGACAAATACATATAATTAACATTGCTACTGGGATTTTACATGTATCTATTAGTATTTTTAAAATCTGCAACAAATCCAGCAGTAATCAAAATAACTTCTCCCAAAGCCCACCTTAAACAGCTTGGTCTCAGCTCCTTACTTATGCAATGATGGTGCCAAGCATGTAGTAGTATTCAAGGGGAAAGGTGACAAAACTGAAAAGGCCCTCTCTTTTGTATGCTCCCATTATATTTCAGATGGCCAGGAAACACTGGTTTAATCTCAAAGATTGATCTGAGGCTCTAGGAGGATTATGCGTAGGTCACTAAAATGGAGGAAACATTTACGGACATCCAGGAGCTGGTCTTTGCACTTAAAGAGACCTGAGATCACTTGTTAAAATGAAGAGCTATTCCTGGAGCCAAGTCAGTGCAAACCTAAGTGTATTTACCCAGAAATAAATCTCACTATTCAGTGAGGCTCACCCAAGTAAAGGTACACAGGGTTGGGAAGAAGCTCAGCTGAAATCTATAGGATAACATATGCACCCACCCTTCCATTCTTTTGTTAATTCTCATTTAGGGGTTAAAATGCAGGAAAATTAATCTCTCAGCTTTTGTTTTTTTCGGAGCTGTACTTCTAATCAACTCTGGTTGGTATGGTGAGGTGAAACCTGGGAGTTGTTTCATGGGAAAACTGGATTCTGAACCCCCTCAGCTTGCCCCCTCTGCTACAGGTTTTACATCTGAGCTGATACATTCCAGATTGCAAGGGGAATGAAATCCAACTAGTCTGTCCAGCTTCCATTCCTCCCTGCTTGGCTGTATGTGTTGGCAAGCATGGAATGGTGTTCTAGCCATGGCTCAACTGTTCTAAGTGCCATCACAGTCACCCTTATCTTTATAAATTCAGGCTGTCCACTTCTTCAGTGCACATTAGACGTTTTAAAACATTGCTCTAAACCCTTGAAGATTCACATTTAGTAGAATGGAATGAGCCATGGAAACTAGAAAGTGTCTGAAAGCTGGGTTTGATATATATATATACACACACACACACACACACACACACACATGACTCAGCGAGCTGAGTTTCAAGGAGGAAATTATGAATGATTCGATGAAATTCATAATGAGCTTTGGCAACCTAGTTATCTGAGAAATTTGGATCACAGCAATAACATCTGGGGGAGGGAGAGGGAGGAAGAGAAGGAGGGGTGTGTGAGAGAGAAAGATGCAACTTTAAGGGGAGTTTGGCAAGGATCAGCCAGCCCTTCAGAGTGCTCCTTTAAAGAGCAATTTTATCCTGGCTATTTCTTTCTGGGGGGTTTTTTTTGTTTAAATCTTCAAATATCCACTGAAATTCTTTTCATTACTATTAAACTGTTGAAATGAATCCCTGACCATTTTTAAGGCAAATATGAGTCGACCTAATACTTGTGATGATCTGCATCCAGACTAGACAGGTACACTCGGCCCACAGATTCTGCATCCATAGATTCAACCATCCATGGCTTGAAAATATTGCCCCCCCCCCCATTCCAAAAAGTAAAGTTGACTTTAAAGTTGACTTTCCATTCTACTACACTATTGTATATAATGGGACTTGAGCATCCACGGATTTTGGTATTCATGCGGGAGGGAGGGGAGGTTCCTGGACCCAAACCCCAAAGGATACCAAGGCCCAACTGTATTTGGTCTGGCCAAACAGGGATCTTCTTATGCTCATATTGTTTCGAAACCTCACTAACTCCAGAAACTACAATATCCTCTCACTCTCAGCCCACCTCTCTGTGAAGTGAGAAGTCCAGAGAACAGCACTTACCCTCTCTCTGCATCCTGCAGAGAGTGAGGAGATCCCATGTACCATCTGGGAGTGAAGGAGAGGAGTTTGTCTGCTGCTCAGCGACTGTACATCCCATCTGCCACCTCTTCCTTCACTCAAGGACTCCTTTACCTCCACAGAGAGAGCTGCCTCTTGGCAGGACTGAGGCCCAGCCAGCAGCTCCCAGCAACTGCCCAGCTGCCTTGGGTTAGCCCCTGGGCCCTGTGGACTACTCTGGGAGTGGGGCTTCCACCTGTGGGGTTGCTGAGGAGTGACTCAAAAGTGAAGGCCCCTCTCCCTACTCTCTCTTTGATAAGCAGGAAAATCAACTGACCAGTCCTGTGGGGAAAGGAGATATACAGCCAGCAAAAGGATGGAGGTAATACACCATTGGATCAAGGCATGGGGATGCCTCGGTCCCGCGCCGCACCTTCCGAGGGCGGCCCATGGCCGCCCGTCTGCTTAGGCCCTTAGACACCAGAGTTGATAGTGTCGGTGGATGTAACATTGGCTCCTGCTTGTCTAGTATTGATGGATACTTTTCAGTTTGTGCAACCTGATGATGTGGACAGGATCCTTGGAGAGGTGAGAGCCACCACATGTATACTAGACCCTTGCCCTTCCTGACTTATTAAACAGGCCAGAGGAGGACTGGTAGAGTGGGCAAGGGAAGTGATTAATGCCTCTTTACAGCAAGGCAGGAGCCCAACACACCTAAAAGAGGCTGTGGTAAGACCTCTTTTGAAAAAACCTTACCTGGATCCTACCTTACTAGATAATTACAGTCTCCAATCTTCCATTTCTGGACAAGGTGCTTGAGCATGTAGTGGCTTCCCAACTCCAGGCATTCCTGGCTGAGAGGGATTATCTAGATCAGGGGTAGGCAACCTTTTTGAGACCTGGGCCGGTCCCCCAAAGTCCAGGTCTCTGCTGGGCCGAAGGGGGGGGGGGGATGGCAGCAAGCACGCTAATGCGCGCGCGGACCCTCCGCCGCCACGCGCAACCCCCACACTGCTGCCGCCGCTGCCACCACCACCGCGGGGGGCGCGGGCGCAGCCACCATGGCACATGTTGCGCCCGCCATTTTTGTTTCCAAAATGGCGGCCGCGACACGTTTGCACATGCACAGGAGTACTGCGCATGCACAAACGAGTCGTGACCGCCATTTTGATTTCCAAAATGGTGGCCACGACTCATTTGCGCATGCACAGTACTCCTGCGCATGCGCAAATGCATCGCGGCCGCCATTTTGGAAATCTAAATGGCGGCCATGGCGCGCGCGGGAAAACGTGTGGTGGCGGTGGTGGCAGCAGGAGTCTGCCTGGGCTGGTAACTCCGGCGACCTGGGCCGGAACCGGCCCGGGGGCCATAAGTTGCCGGTCCCTGATCTAGATCCATATCATTCTGGTTTTAGGCCTGGTTATGGGACAGAAACAGCTTGGGTCGCCTTGGTGGATGATCTACGTAGAGAACTGGACAGGGGGAGTGTGTCCCTGTTGGTTTTGCTGGACCTCTCAGTGGCTTTCAATACCATCGACCATGGTATCCTTCTGAGTTGCTTCTCTGGGATGGGGCTTGGAGGTACTGTTGTACAGTGGCTCCTTTCTTTCTTGGAGGGGCATTCTCAGAAGGTGGTGCTGGGGAATACCTGTTTGACTCCTTGGCCATTGGCCTGTGGGGTCCCTCAGGGCTTGGTCCTCTCCCCTATGCTTTTAAACATCTACCTGAAACCGCTGGGAGAGATCATCTGAAGTTTTGGAGTAAGGTGTCACCTGTATGCTGATGATACCCAGCTCTATCACTCCTTTCCATCTAATTCCAAGGAAGCTGTTTCTGTCCTAAACCAATGTCTGGCTGCTGTTGGATGAGAGCAAACAAATTGAATCTTAATCCAGACAAGACAGAGGTGCTCTTGGTCAGTCAAAAGACAGATCTGGGAATAGGGATTCAGCCTGTATTAGATGGGGCAACACTCCCCCTGAAAACTCATGTTCGTAATTTGGGGGTACTTCTGGATTTGGCGCTGAGCCTGGAAGCCCAGGTATCAGCAGTGACCAGGAGTGCTTTTGCACAGCTAAAACTTGTGTGCCAATTGTGCCCATTCCTGGAAAAGTCAGATCTGGCCACAGTGGTACATGCCTTGGTTACATCCCATTTGGATTACTATGTGGGGCTGCCTTTGAAAAATGTTCAGAAACTTCAGCTGGTCCAAAGATCTGCAGCCAGGCTGTTAACTGAAGCTGGCTACAAGAAACATACATCTCCCTTGTTGCAACAGCTCCATTGGCTGCCAGTCTGTTTCTGGGCACAATTCAAAGTGCTGGTTTTTATCTATAAAGCCCTATATGGCTTGGGTCCAGGCTATTTGAAGAACCGTATCTCCCTGTATGAGCTCCCCAGAGTATTGAGGTCATCAGGAGAGCCCTTATCTCTGTCCCACTACCTTCTCAGGTGCGTTTGGTGGGAACAAGAGAGAGAGCCTTCTCAGTGGCTGCTCCCAAGCTCTGGAACTCCCTCCCTAGGGAGGCCAGGATGGCTGCATCCCTGATGTCCTTCCGGCGGCAGCTAAAGATGTTTTTATGCCACCAGGCCTTCACATGACATGAATGCTGTTTTTTTTAAGAGTTTTAAACTTTAAAAGTTTAATAACATAATATTCTTAATTGTTTGAATTGTTTCATTGTTTTTTAAACTTTGTATTTTTAATGTTTTGTACAGTTTTAACTTGCACTGTTTTAGATTTGTTAGCCGCCTCGAGTTCCTTCATTGGGAGGAAGGCAGGATATAAATAAACTAATAATAATAATAATAATAAATCTGACTCTGGCTTCAAAATAAAATTTTATAATATTATAACAATATACAGTAAATACATCATTTTATACTTTTATTTTACCTTTTAGAAATTTATTAAATGACTAGTTTGCTGCATTTAAAAAACTTTTCTTGTTAAGAAATTGTAATAAAATAAATATATTTTTATATCACTCTAAGTAGCCTGATGATTCATGGGATGGTGATGAAATGCGTTGTGCTATAATTTTACTACAGTCAATTTGTTATTAATAATTAATATACATTTGCTATTTATCAAGAGTTAAAGAAAGACAATGGAAAAATAGAGGAGTCTGAGTTAAAGTCAAATTCCAGAGCCTTGCAAGTGATTCCACAGCCACACCAATAATAAAATTTACTCTAACTATAAATTAATTTTAAAAAAATTTAAAAAAAAAACCCTTCCTTTCACATAGTATGCACACCTATCATTCTAGTTCCTGACCACCATGTTAGAAGAAACTCGGTGGCCTATATCTTGCTGAACAATTTGTGACTTGCAACTATATACAGTTACTAACTCAGGTCACATACATTGTGGCAGAATAATTCAATAAAATATCATAGGTATAGGTTTTGTGTTTGTTTGTTTTTTAAGATTTTGTATGCCAAATGCACAAAAGAACATTCAAGCTTTCTAGTCACAGACAGCCAGTCTCCCAAATGCAGGGGGAAAGGAATGAAGGTTCCCAGAAAGAAGACATGCCCAAGCACTGCAATGTAATATACAGTAAATCTTGTGACTCAAAAGGTACAGAAGGTCAATACATGCAAACACAGAAGGGGTGGGAATATATGTGAAAGCTGAAAGAGGAGTTGTGTTCTTTATTGCTGAATCATCAAGGTTTGAAGCCAAAAGGCAAGTCAGATTTGAAGGAAGAGCCCCGAGGGATGCAGCACTACTTTCTAATCCTTGCCAGAATGTCTTATCTGTATAGATTAAGAAAATGCAGGGCTGTTAGGAGTTCAGCTGGGACATCCCAGCTATTCTCAACTTCTTCTCTGACAGGCTTGGTGTATATGGGGGCTTGTAGAGCAAAGACGCTACCCAAGCTTGCTTGCTTTCTAGGAGAAAACACTGAGAGCTCATTTTCAAATATTTAACGTTTCCAGTTCATGTATGTATGTATATGTCTGTTTCATCATTATTGGCACAACTCATATCTTAAAGAAACAATCACACAATGAAGGGGGAATAGCCCCTTTCCCTCAAAACACATTTTCTAGGCTATTCTAGGAGGTTTCTTTCTTGGAAAGAAAGAAAATAAGAATCTGTAATAATGGATTCATTCATATGAACTGTTTATTCACTAGGGCATATCAGAGAGAGCGTATAATCATAGCAACATTTCCAATGAACTCTGGAAATTATAATTCAGTGAGAGGTTGGGCCATGAGTCAGAGGCTCACCAGGCTATAACTTGATAGGATGCTTTGAGGAAAGTCATCGTACTTAAAAGTGACACTAAGCTGATACCTTTGAAGAAAAAGCTTTTTTTCCCCCTTTTCTGTTAATTGTGTTTTAACAGTTATTATCTAGAGTTAAATTAAATATAATTTCCCTGCTGTCTTTCTTCTTTTCCAGTATAAAATAATGACATTTGCCCCATACCCATAGCCTCTACCAACATCCATAAATTGACATGCTGCTTGCTCATAAGAAGCCAGGGTTCCTGTATAACTGGAGGTCAGTACTGCATCTGCTTGCCTCCCATTCTGCTGCACCACACCTCCTAGATGCCTGCCTAGGAAATAAAGGCTACAGTGGGGAAGCCAGAAGGATCCAGGCAGGCTCTGGAATGTGGCTTGTGCAGAGCTCCAGACCATAGGGAGAGCTGTATTCAACCATCTTTCCCACTGCAGACCTTACCACCACCACCACCACCACCCATACATAGATGTCAATGAAAGGATGCTATCAGGAAAGTAATGGCATGTACGTGATACTCAATGACAAGGTCTTGCTCCCTGCTTTCTCTCATGCGCAGAATGAATAATTCTCGTTTCCCGGACTGTGTTGAGCTGTTTTCTGTAGACGAACATGATCACATGAGCCCCATTCTCACTACAATCAGGCTACTTAATGAAAACGGAAGCATTGCTTTTTTATGTTTACTTTTTAACGCAACTGTTAATGTGATTTAAGTTTTTAGAAAGAAAAGAAAAGAAATAGAAAAAATAAAGGCAATCCTGCTGCTTGGGAATAGTGAGGGGAAAGGGGGACAGGGAGAGAGGAGATGACACTGACACCACATGACTGCCAATATTGCAACTGACATAGCAACTGGTTTTGCACATGGTGTCTAATGGGATTGTAGCACAATTGTGCACATTGACAGGTTTCCCCTGTCAATGAAAAGGGATGCCCTAACCACCCTTGGGAGACACAGCAATTACAGGTCAGAGGCAATATCACATGATAAGTATGACCAAAGGTGCTATTTTACTACTATCACTATGGTTTAAAAGTCATGTGTAATAGTGTCCTAACAATATTAATCCTTGCATTTGTATATCAGTGTTGAAGGCACAGGACCTATTTTCTCCTTGCATGGCCAATTGTAAAACTGAGGTCACAATCCTAAGCACACTTGCCATTGGACATAGTGTGGTTTTCTTCTGTGCTTAGGACTGCACGGAAACAGATCTGCACAGAAAGAGGGGAAGTTTTCCAAGATGGCAGGAATGCACACATTTCCCTAACTGAGAAGTATGACATATGGACCATCACAGCCTATGCCAGCTTGTTTTTCCTGCTTATTTCACAAAGCACCATGAGAATTTGATCTTCCAATTGTTCAAGAAAACTGTAACTCCTTCCATAGGGCCAGTGTTACAAGATGCTCCAGTAGCCCTACTGTTCTTCTGTTCCAAACCCAACCCCAACCACTTTCAACTCTTTGCCAGCAGTGAATCATCAGAAATTGAATACCTGAGGTAAGCTTTTCATAAAAAATGTGGCTTAGCAATATCTAAAGGGCCTGACTGGAGCGGCACCATTGTTCTCAGCTGACCACAGCCATGCAGCTCTACAGCTGTTGGTTTTGAGTTTCTTTTTCCACACCATGGCATCCATGCCTCTGCACTTACACTCTGTAGCCTAATGTGAGGTGTGCTAGTCTACAGTATCATAGCTGTAATCCTTTAGTGGGTGTCTAGACAGTTGTCTGCACATGATCATACAATATGGCCATAAACAGCAGAGGCAATGTGGAAAAGGCTGTGGGCAACTGGAAAGTGCAAAAACAGAGCCCTCGATCATGGTATGGGTGAGTAGGTGCTCTTGAAGCTTCTTATAAGCAGCCATCTCAATTTAACTCTCCAAATCATCATCATCATCATCATCATCATCATCATCATCATCATCATCATCATCTTATTTATAGCTTGCCTCTCCCTGCGGATTGAGGCGGGTTACAACAAATAGGAATAACAATAAAATACAATATACAATTAAAACCAGGTTTCTAAATAATCCCTTACCCCAACCCCCCTCCCAATCATAAAAAAGAAAAAGAAGCAAACTAAAAACAATAACAATATAAAAGGAATAGTAATATAAAATACTAATTAAAAGCAGAAGAAATAACAAATTAGCTAAAATTAGAGGTAGTTAGAGGTGAAACATCTGTCTTTTTGGAGGTAGATTGGGGATATCAATATCAGTGGAGGGGGAGCTAATCTGGAAAGGCCTGCCAGAAGAGATCCATTTTAACAGCCTTTTTAAAAGCTTCTAGAGTGGTAATGTGACGGATCTCCTCTGGAAGGCCGTTCCATAACCCAGGAGATGAAAAGGCCCTTTGGTCTTCTTAGGCTGCAGTAAATTCTTCCCAGAGGACCTAAGCGTGTAGGGTGAATTATATGGAAGAAGGTGCTCCCACAAGTAGTCTGGACCTAGGCTATGTAGGGCTTAGAGGTTATAACCAAATAGTTCTCCATCCAGTAGGGCCACCAGCCATGCGACCTGGGGCATTCTGAAAGTTGCAATGTAAAATTAACTTTTCCAAGCTGTGCTATTTCCTTGCACACAATGGGTGTGTAGTTTTTTTCAAACCCAAATCAGTCATCAAGTAATGTATGTGTCATCAACATGTAACCTTCATTTGCTGGTGCCAGGATGACCATGTCCATCCAAAGCCAGCAACTTCACTCTGACTTTGGGATGTGCACAAATACCACTTTGTCCTTCTTCCTATTCTGGCACATCATGAGTAGTGACCGTGGGATTAACACATGATATGCTACATGTGTGCTACAGATGGTACGCTCTGCTGTTATTATTTTCAGTTATGTTGGTTTCAGTTTATGACAACCTTGTGTGTATCTATGCCTTCAAGTTGCCTGTTGACTTACAACAACAATCCCAGAAGTTTCAAAGGTTTTTCTTAGGCAAGGAAGATGCATAGATAGTTTTGCTAGTTCCTTCCTTTGAAATACAGCCTACAACACCTGGTATTGGTTGGCAATTTCCAGTGCAAGTATTAACCAGGGCTGACCCTTCATAGCTTCCAAAATCAGTCAGGATCCAGTGCCTTTAGGGAATGAGAAAATTCCAAAAGCCCTGGTCATTAATAGCCCAACTCAGAACTTGCAAACTTAGGGCTGTGGCTTCCATGATTAAATCAATTCATCTGTATAGTGCTGTCTTCCTGCTGCCTCCCACTTTACCTAGCATTATCATCTTTTCCAGTTAGTCATGTCATTTCATAGTATGTTGCGAGTATGATAGCCTCAGTTTAGCCTTCTTAGCTTCTAGGAACAGTTCAGGCTTGAATGGTCTTTTTGGTAGTGCACAGTATCTATAGAACTCTTCTCAAATTTTCTTCCTTCAACTTTTTTCACTGTCCAGCATTCACAAAGAAATCAGAAATACTGTGGCATGAACAGTGATGAATTTACTATTTAATAATATGCACTTTGACCTGGCAAAACATGGTATGTGCATTGCAAGACACACCCACCCACTCTATATTCTTCATGCCTTCAAATACAGGCTCAGCTAAGGATAGTGTGTCTCCTCTGAATAAATGTCTGGAGGAGGTAATGAACTGGATGAGGAAAAACAAATAGAAGCTGAATCCAGACAAAATAGAGATGCTTATTCTCAAAAGTCCTAACTTCCGTTTGGAGGTGTGTCAACCAGTCCTGGATGGCATTACACTCCCCTTGAAAGACTGTGTTCACAGTTTGGGGGTGCTTCTGGATCTGTTGCTCCAAATGACAGCTCAAATAGATGTGATAGCCAGGAGTGTTTACTATCAGCTTTGGCTGATATGCCAGCTGTGCCCCTACCTAGAGCTGGCGCGCCTAAATATGGTAATACCTGCACTGGTAACTTCAAGGCTGAATTTCTACAATGTGATGTACATTAGGCTACCTTTGTACCAAGTTTGGAAACTTCAGCTAGTTCAAAACATAGCAGCCAGACTGATTACTGGGACATCCAGGAGTGATCACATTACACCAGTATTAAAATAACTTCATTGGCTGCCAATTAGTTTCTGGGCAAGGTACAAAGTGTTGGTTATTACCTTTAAAGCCCTAAATGGTTTGGGTCCAGATTACCTACAGGATCGTTTCCTTCCATACACTCTGCCCAATACACTCAGGTCCGCTGGACTAGGCTGGCAACTGTCAGCCAGTGGATTTTTTCTTCAGCCCACCCCTAGACTATGGAATGACCTGATCGAAGAGATTCGACAGCTGAATGTGCTGTCTGAATTTAAAAGAGTATTGAAGACCAGGCTCTTCCAGCAGGCTTATCTGGATGATTTTTAAACTGTAAATTTTAAATGTGGACTGTTTTGATATCTGTACATCTTATTTGTCATTTTAAAATGATGTGTATTTTAACTAATGTTGTTTGTCTATTAAATATGTTGTTCCCAACTCGATCCATGGGGAGAGGCAGGTAAGAAATCATTTATTATTATTATTATTATTATTATTATTATTATTATTATCATCATCATCATCATCATCATCTCACTGTTAATTTAAGACAGAAAACTGCAGGATGGAGTGGACACTTTCTGGAGGAGACATTAGTAATTGTGTGTACAGCACTTCTATGAGAATGTTCTTGTTCTTGCTAATACGTCTTGACCCATTTTGCTTTTTTGTTGTTAGTTTCATATGGCTTTCAGTTTGTTCTGCTGTTTACATGGCAACTCATTAAACTTTATAAGAGGTACTTAAAGTACTGCCTTTGCAAAAAAAAAAAAAACTTAGCAAGAACATAAGAACCAGTACAGGTTAACAATTTTTTCTTTAAAAAATATTCTTAAAACAGATCAAAGAACAGCAATTATATCCTTAAAGAAAATAAAAGAAAAAATACATCACATAAAATTTAGGGGCCCTACAGACAGCCCCTAAGGGGTGGCTCCGTGCTGCCCCTGGGAGCACCGGATCAGGGCCACGGCAACCACACGCTGTGGCCCCAATCCAGCTCTTTGTCGCTCCAAAGAGAGCTGGCAAATGTCGCTCCTTTTTGGAGCGACAAAGAGCCATCCTTACCACCGCAGCTCTTCTGTGCCCCTTTGACGCAGCATGTCTACACATGCCAAGGGAGCACCCTGACACCGCACACCATGCGGTGGGGTGTGCAGCATGATGGTGGAGTCAGGGCGGAGTCGGGCAGCCAGCGTACGGTCACCCTGCCCCAACTCCACCCCCAGGCTGGCCCTTGTGGCCAGTCTGTACAGGCCCTTCATGATTTTCTTTTTTAAAATACTGATTATAACAAATGTATAAGCCACAATATGGCCTGCTTTATTCAGATGGGGATAGGGAGTACACCACTCTACAAAGTTTTGGAGAACAAACAACATCAGAACTGTTGTTGGCAAAGTCAAAGTATGGAAACTAAAAATTATCTAATAAATGTGCATGTTTAAGAACTTTTACTTGTGCTTTAATTTTTCCATAACTGCAATGTTCCAGATACTTACCACTGATCTAAAGACAATCCTTTAAGATCTTTCCACACCAAGACAATTTCTAATCTTGCTCAGGGTGACCAGACACAAAAGAGCACAAGGCACCTCAAAATGTAGGATATTCAAGAAAAATGGAGGAGATGACCAAATAGAAGCTAAAATGTAAATGTTAATTGATGTTTCTTTGCCATGCTCAAAATGGAGAACATTTCGGAATTCCTCCTTGACAGAAGGTTGAAATGTAGATGGTATCCTGTAAAAGGAGGACCTCTGGTCATCCTGAATCTTGCTACAAATATAATAATATATTTTTTGTAACAATAGTTTATGATATTTGGGAAACAGAGATTAAAAAAAATCAATCGCTGGCAAAAAATTGTAATATTTATTCTCTGAAATCAATAAAATCACAGGCCAGACAGTCCTTTAGAACCATCATCATGGACTTTATTGTATATAGCCAATAGCCTTTACAATTTAATAATAATAATAATAATAATAATAATAATAATAATAATAATAATAATATTTATGTATACCCCTCCCCTCTGTTAAAACAATCGGGGCAGCTTACAAGAATTAAAAATACATCAGGAGGAGGACAGCTTACCAACAGCAGCAGAGCAACAGCAAGCAGCTAGGCCCGGCTGGGGCCCTTCTAGGAGGCGGAGCCTGCAGCAAGGTTGCATAAAACGCTGCCAGGAAGTCCTCCAGGCGGAGGAGGACAGCTTACCAACAACAGCAGAGCAACAGCAAGCAGTTAGGCCCGGCTGGGGCCATTCTAGGAGGTGGAGCCTGCAGCAAGGTGGCATAAAACGCTGCCAGGAAGTCCTCCAGGCGGAGGAGGACAGCTTACCAACAGCAGCAGAGCAACAGCAAGCAGCTAGGCCCGGCTGGGGCCCTTCTAGGAGGCAGAGCCTGCAGCAAGGTGGCATAAAACGCTGCCAGGAAGTCCTCCAGGCGGAGGAGGACAGTACACCAACAGCTGCAGAGCAGCAGCAAATAGCCAGTCCCGGGTGGAGATCACAGGGGGGCAGTGTCACTATCTTAAAACGCTGTTGGGAAGCCCCCAGGGGGGAGGTTGAATAGTGAAAGCTGTACAATAGCTAAAGTATAACCAGATTTTTTTTCTTGTCTTTCTCTTTTTTTTCTTTTGTGTGGGTGATGTAAAGAAAGGAGGGAGAGATAGAAGTTGAGATAAAGGTTTGTGTTGCTTCCCAATGCGGTTTATATATTTATCGATGCTGTGTGGAATATAGATAGTCCGGATACTTTTTGAAGCAGAAGGAAAGACAGTGAAGATAACAGCAAAGAGGCTTTTAGTTTATAGACAAAAAATAAAATAAAATAGGAAAATTATACGGTAGGAAATGGAGGAGCGAGCAGAATTACAAGACTCTCAAGAGAGAGTAAAACAAAGCATAGTTACAGAAAGCCCAACTAAAGAGAAAGAAAAAGATTTGATCAGGGAAATACAAAAATTAAGAGATGATATCAGAGCAGAAATAAGATCGGAAATAAGATCAGAAATTAAGGAATGGAAAGAAGTGATGAAAGCGGAATTTCAGAGGGAAATGGTAGAACTTAAGGAGTATTTTCATCAAATCACATCAGAAATAAAAGGTCTACAAGCTAAAGTGACAGAAATCGAAGGTAGAACAGGAAAGATAGAAAAGAAATCAAACTCATTAGAAAAATTGCAAACACAAGATAGAAAGTATCTAACAACAGTGGATCTAAGACTCAAAGATAAGGCGTTAAAAATCAGAGGCCTGAGAGAGCAGTTCAATGAAAATTTAGCAGAAAGAGTTATCCCAGGCCTTGCACAGTTTATCGAATGGTCTGTAGAGCAACTCGATCTGGAAGTGGATAAGATCTATAGAGTCAATTCTTGGGTGGCAACAAAGAAAAGACTTCCTAGAGACATAATAATCTGTTTTGTAAGAGGGAGAGTCAGGGATTTGATATTAGCATCGAATTTTGAAAAAAAATGTTATATAGAAAATCAGGAAGTACAGATCTTTAAGGACATCCCATCACATATTCTTCAAAGAAGGAAAGATTATCAAGAACTAGTAAAGTACTTAAAACAGGAAAATATAAATTATAGATGGGGTAGGATAGAAGGGGTAATATTTTCACTAGGCAAAAGAAAATATGTGATAGATTCTCTAAAGAAAGCAGAAGAGTTCTTAGCAAAACAGGAAACAGAGACCAAAATTCCCCAAAGTGGGGAAGAAGTTAAGGAACAGTTAGATCAGGAAAATAAACAAAGTGATTTATCAAAAGAACAGAATAACATAAAGCAAAAAGGAAAAATAGGAACAAGAAGAAAGACCTTTAGAAGTAAGTTGAAATACGTCCATTCGGACACAGATAAAACAGATACGGAGGATGAAGAGAATCCCGTTCGAGATTTAGACAATTTAAAGATGGATATAGCAACAGCAGAATTCAAATTAAAGGATGAGATACGAGATAAAGAACAAGATAAAAAAGGGGATACTGAAAGTTTGGATGAGGATGTCCCCTCTGAGGGGAAAAAAAAGAAAGTGAAAATAAAAGGTTATAATAGACAGGTCATTATCAATACTAGAGCAAGGAGAGGTAAAAGGCTTTCTCGTAGATAAGTCCTAAAAGGAGGAAGAAAAGAAAAAAGAGAGAAAAGAAATAAAATATGTCAGTTAATTTAATGACGTGGAACGTTAATGGTTTAAACTCTAAAGAAAAAAGGGGGGAAATATTTCAATTTTTGCAAAAACAAAAAAATGACATCATTTGCCTTCAAGAAACTCATATAATTAATAGAGATGTACACATATTAGAAAACAAAAGGCTAGGCAAGTGTTATGCAGCTTCAAATATGAATCATAGACAGAAAGGAGTGGTAACCTATGTAAAGGAGGAATTAAAAGCTAGAAATACAATTAGGAATTGAGAAAATATTATTAATCAATCTGTATGCTCCGCAAGAAAATAAATCTCTTTTTTTTTAAAGAACTTAAAAAGAAAATTAGAAAACAAAACTATGAAAAATTATTATTTGTTGGCGACTGGAACGGAGTGATAAATCCGTTAGAAGACAGATCGAAATATAAAGATAAACAGCAGGGGAAACTCCCAATCTCAGCATTTAAACTGATAAAAGAATTTGATTTAATAGATGTATGGAAAGCTTCACATAAAAGAACTATAGACTATACATATTTTTCTGGAAAATACAAGACTTGGTCTAGAATAGACTTAATATTTGCATCAAAGATAATAAACACCAAAATATTAAATACTAATATACTTCCAAGAATTTTCTCAGACCATTGCCCTCTAACAATCTCCTTTGCTTCAAAGAAAAAAGAATTTTCTTGGAGATTGAAAGATTCAATATTAGCAGACGAGGATATTGTTACAACGATTAAAAAAGAGATCAGATTTTTCTTTCAAGAAAATCAGAATAAGGGAACACCTAATTTTATAGTATGGGATGCATTCAAGGCGGTGATAAGGGGGATGCTCATACAACAAGAGAAAAGGAAAACATACATGAAACAAAAAGAAGAAAAAGAAATGACATCACATCTAGCTATACTAGAGAAACAACATGAATTAAGACCAAACAATAAAGGAGTAAGTTCTCAAATCAAGGATATAAAGAATCAAATTAATAAGTTAGCGATGACAGAAATTAAAAATAAAATAAAATTTGTAAAACATTATCATTTTGAGAATGCCAATAAGGTAGGGAGATGGCTATCTTATAAATTGAAAAAACAAAAAGAAAAGAATATAATCTTAAGTCTCAGGAAAGAAGATAAAGAATATTTGCAACAAGAAGATATAAAAAGAATAGCACATGGATTTTACAAAAATTTATTCGCGCCACATAAGGTTCAGCCGGAAGGGAAAAATAGAATGATAGAGTATCTAAAAAAAGTGCAGCTGTCACAAATAACGGATCATTGGTTACAGAATTTAAACAGAAATATAACAATGGCAGAGGTAGATCAAGCCATATCTAAACTTAAAGAAAACAAGGCTCCAGGACCTGATGGGCTGACAGCAAAATTTTACAAAGTATTTAGGGAAGAAATATCTGAGATGTTGTATACGGTGATGCAAGAGATTGACAACGGGAAGTATCCAGATTCGTGGAGACAATCAAATACAATACTTATCCATAAAGAGAATAGAGATCCCCTGGATATTGCTAATTATCGTCCAATTGCTTTACTTAACATAGACTATAAATTATATGCCTCCATTCTAGCTAACAGATTGAAAAACTTCTTAGCGAGTTGGATCCATGAAGACCAAGCAGGTTTTTTACCTAAAAGATATATTAAAGATAATGTAAGGATACTGGTAAATTTGTTACAATACTATGATATATATAAACTTAAAAAATTGGGAATGCTTTTTCTAGATCTGGAAAAAGCATTCGATAATGTGGATTGGGATTTCTTGATGGCGGTCCTACAAAAAATAGGCATAGTCGGGAATTTTTTGAACAGGATTTTACAAATTTATCAAAAACAAAGAACTCAATTAATTATCAACGGAGAAAAAACAGAAAATTGTGATATCTGGAAAGGAACACGCCAGGGTTGTCCATTATCCCCCCTCCTCTTCATCATCATAATGGAAGTTCTAATCATAAAAATAAGAAGTGACAATAAAATAATATCTCCTGAAATAAATAAATTTAAATTTATCCTCCGGGCCTATGCAGATGACATGGTGATATTTTTGGAAAACCCACTAAAGAGTATAAAACACCTGGAAGAGGTTTTGGAAGACTTGTTAAGGAAAAAGCAACATGGGATATACAGTAATAGAAATAAAAATATGTATGTGAATGTCAAAGTGACTAAGCAGGAGCAATCAGGAAGATACACAGGTGAAAAAGATAATATAATTAAGAAGCCTTGAGAGCCAAGGACAAAGTTATAGAAGGTATATTGAGAACACCTGTGATAGATTGCAAACACCTGAGACTCATTAAGTGGTCAAGGTAAAGTGATGAAACACTTGGGTTGGTCTTAGGTATGGGATGATCTATGTGGACCAATCAAGATGTATGTACACACCCACTGGGTGGAAACTGACTGGTGGGTGGTGTCTAACAATGGCTATAAATTGCAATGTTTGCTAATGTACATTGTGGAGTAGTTTGGAGATATTGTGAAGTGTAGATATTGTGATTTGTAGGGCATATAGTATTTATGTATATAGTAAAATAAAGTAGATCTTTTATATAAGACTACTGAGTTGTCTGGTGTCTTGAGGGAAGATACAAGAGCCAGAGGTGAAGAGCTACAACTCCCATCATCCCTGACAAGGGTTATGGGCCCAGATACTAGAGCAACCAGCATCCACAGAAGCTGAAAATTCCAGAGTGTGGAAGAAAGTTTTGTGGAGCCTTGTGAGTAAATCATTTTGTGTTTTGTCTGCTGTGCATACTCAGAGGGACTGTGTCAAATTGAGTCACTGCACAAATTAAGATGGAGATACTAAAGTTTAGTAAATTAAATAGAAATAACTACTCTACCTGGAAAATATATGCCCAATCTCTACTCATAAAGGAGTCTCTGTGGTCTACAGTTGAAACAGGGCTGGCAGCTGATGCTGATGCAGCCACTCGAGAAAGAGACGCTAAGGCAAAAGCATGTCTTTATCTCATGCTAGAAGAAGACTTGATTAACGACGTAAGAGATAAAGTGTCCGCCAAGGATGTGTGGGATACTTTGCAGAGATTACACACACCTTCAACTGCGTTTGCAAAAATGCTTTGGTCTAAAAGAATTTACAGACAAAAGATGACGAAAGGACAGTGTGTGATAGAACACTTTAAAACAATGCAAGATTTATTTGTGCAAGCTGAACTGAGAGGAGTGGAAATTAGCAAAGAGCAGCAGTGTTATATTTTGCTGGAATCGCTAGATCCTTCTTGGGACAACATTACAAATAGCTTGCAAAATTTGCCAGAAGCTGAGCTGAACAGAGACTTAATTGTTGCCAGAATATTGGAAGAGAACTTGAGAAGAAAGTCTGAGCAGGGTGATTCAGCAAGTTTAAGGACTGTGCCAAAACAACAAACAACGCCTGAACTACGAAAGCAGGAAGAAGCAGCTTCTACAAGGGAGCAACGGAGGTGTTTTTATTGTAAAAAGATTGGTCATCTGCAGAGACATTGTAAACAATTTGCTGCTGAGAGAAGCAAGCAAGGAGAGAGCAGATGGCAGCCGCAGCAGTATCAAAAACAGTCCAAACCTCCATTTTTGAAGGACAGCAGTAATAAAAAGGGGTTGGCAACCATGATTAAGGAAAAACAAAATACTAATTGTAAATGGTTGATTGACTCAGGAGCATCATCTTCAATGTGTAACAATATTAATTTGATAAGTAATAGAAAATCAGCTAATGTAAATGCTGTAGTTTTAGCTGATGGGAAAGAGCTCAGCACTGTAAATCAAATGGGTACAGTTTTCATTCCAGGGCTAAAGGAAAACTTTAATGATGTGTTACATGTAAAGGAGTTAGAAAATAATTTGTTATCAGTAAGCAGATTAACAGACAGAGACTACACAGTCATTTTTGAAAAGAACATGTGTAAGATAAAACTGAATGGGGAATTGCGAGGCATAGGCTTGAAAAAGGATAAACTTTACTATTTGGAAGACAATATTGATAGCTACAGTGTTGAAAATGCTAATAACATAGACAATAGTCCAATTCACAAAGACTGTATACATGAACTCCATAGAAAATTTGGTCATGCTAGTTTCAAATGTTTAAAGAAGTTAATCAGTATGTGTCCAGATTTAAAAGTTGCTGAGTGCAAAAATCACTTAGATTGTACTGTATGTAATCAGGTAAAGGTCAGAGCTTTTCCAGTAGCCAAGAAAACTAAAAGAATTGCCCAAAGACCATTTCAGTTTGTACATGCAGATGTTGCCCAAGCTAATTGTTTATCTTTAGGGGGAAGCAAATATTTCCTAGTAATTGTTGATAGGTTTACAAGGTTTGCATTTGTAAGAATATTGAAAAACAAATCTGACGCTGGGCAAAGTTTAAAAGCATGGGTGAGAATGGTGGAAAGACAATTTGATATTAGAGTAGGCACCATTGTTACTGACCGGGGAGGAGAGTTTCTAAGTAATCAATTGTTTAATTGGTTTCAAAAGGTAGGAATAAGGCATGAAACTACTAATCCCGCTTGTCCTAACGAAGATGGTTTAGCGGAGAAAAAAATACAAGATATAAAAAGGATAACTGCTTGTTTGATGGCAGATGCAGAGGTAAAAGATAGTTTCTGGGCAGAAGCAACTTTGACAGCAGTACATATTAGTAACAGACTGTATCATTCAGAAATTGAAGACATTCCCTACAGGGTATTGTATGGGAGAGTGCCAAATTACAAGTATTTGAGGGTCTTTGGACAGTTTGCTTATGTTTACATACCAGCTTGTTTCAGGAAGAAAGGAGGACCCAAAAGTAGAAGGCTTAGGTTTTTGGGTTATTCTGGAAATAGCTATAAGTTTCATTTGGGTGGAAAAGAAGTGCAATATTCTAGGTCTGCTAATTTCGAGAGACATGCCGGTTGGGACAAACTGCATGCAAATAAAGAAGTTTTCTTGAGGTTAGGAAATTCAAATGAGCCAGAAACACAAACTGAACCAACTCCAGGAAACGGAGGGGTTCCAGTTAAGCCAGAAGCATCCACTAGCAGCAGTGATAGTTCTTCTGATAATGAGACACAATCTAGACCCATTACTACTAGAATGACTGAAGACAAGAGATTTAGTCATAGAACTATAACTCCCAGTACAGAAAGTGAGGATGAAAGAGGCAGATCAGCAGAGTTTATTCCCAGACGTAGTCACAGAGTTAGGAAGCCACCAGATAGGTTTGTTGTGACAAATGCAAGAGCTTGTTTAGCAGTGGAAGAGCCTGAAAGTTTTGAAGAGTTGGAAAGTTTGTCTAGAGAAGAACAGGAAAGATGGATTGATGCAATGGATGATGAGTTTGGTTGTCTGGTAAATAAAGATGTTTTTGAAATAGTTGATAGACCCAAGGACAAGAAAGTAATTGGTTGTAAGTGGGTGTACAAAAAGAAAGAAATGCCAGATGGAAGTATTAAGTATAAAGCTAGGTTAGTAGCTAAGGGTTTTGCACAACAGCAGTATGAGAACTATGATAAGACATATTCTCCAACTGCAAAGCCAGAAAGTCTGAGAATGGTTCTGGCTATAGCAGCAAAAAGAAGTTTAGTTGTAGAGCATTTTGACTTTGAAACAGCCTACTTGAATGCTAGTTTAGATGAAGAGATCTTTATGGAGCAGCCACAAGGTTTTGAAGAAAATAGTAGTCAGAAAGTTTATAAATTGAAAAAAGCATTGTATGGATTAAAACAAAGTGCCAGAGCATGGAATTTGTGCATTAATGACGAGTTAGTCAAGCTAGGATACAAAAGGAGCGTTGCAGATGCATGTGTCTATACAAAAGGACACATAGTGTTAGTGATTTATGTAGATGATTTGTGCGTGGCAGCAAAGTCAAGACAGGAGATTGAATCAGTAAAAAGAGAGTTGTCTAAAAAGTTTGTTTTGAAGGATCTAGGTTTATTAAAGTCTTATTTAGGTATTGGTGTTGAGTGGACAGAAGAAGGACATTGTTTGTTAAGTCAGAGAAAGAAAATTGAAAATTTGATTGAAAAGTGTGGATTACAAAATGCTAAAATAGTAAGAGCTCCAATGACAATTGGTTTTGTATCTGAAAAAACAACTAGAGATTTTGAAGACAAGACTTTATTCAGGAGTATAATAGGATCTTTACAATTCATATCTTGCCACACCAGACCAGACATTTCGTATGCTGTAAATGTATTGTCCAGAAGAGTTAATGATCCAAAAATTGAAAACTGGACAGCAGTAAAACACTTATTGAGATATTTGAAAGGAACTCTAGATAAGAAATTGATAATTAGAAACAGTCATTCAGATTTAGATTGTTATGTGGATAGTTCTTTTGCATCAGAATTAGGAGACAAGAAGTCAGTTACAGGAATAATAATCAAGTACAGTGAAAGTCCAATAGTCTGGAGAAGTAGGAAACAAACAAATGTAGCGATAAGTACGACGGAAGCAGAATTCACAGCTTTAAATGAGATAGTAAATGAGGTACAGTGGGTTGAGCAGTTATTGAATGATTTAAATGAAAGTTACAAGATACCAGTAGAAATTCTGGAAGATTCACAGTCATGCATAGCAATGGCTGAAGCTGAAAATTTGAAGAACAGAACAAAATATGTTGGTGTTAGATATCAAAATGTGCGAGACATGGTTCAGAAGGGTAAAATAGAATTGAGATATATAGAAACACAACACAACATAGCAGATTTGTTCACAAAAGCATTGATGGCGGAAAAACATGAAAGACTGACACAAATGGTAGGAATGACATTGTAAGACACATACAATATTTTATTTCGGAGGGGATTGTTAAGGAAAAAGCAACATGGGATATACAGTAATAGAAATAAAAATATGTATGTGAATGTCAAAGTGACTAAGCAGGAGCAATCAGGAAGATACACAGGTGAAAAAGATAATATAATTAAGAAGCCTTGAGAGCCAAGGACAAAGTTATAGAAGGTATATTGAGAACACCTGTGATAGATTGCAAACACCTGAGACTCATTAAGTGGTCAAGGTAAAGTGATGAAACACTTGGGTTGGTCTTAGGTATGGGATGATCTATGTGGACCAATCAAGATGTATGTACACACCCACTGGGTGGAAACTGACTGGTGGGTGGTGTCTAACAATGGCTATAAATTGCAATGTTTGCTAATGTACATTGTGGAGTAGTTTGGAGATATTGTGAAGTGTAGATATTGTGATTTGTAGGGCATATAGTATTTATGTATATAGTAAAATAAAGTAGATCTTTTATATAAGACTACTGAGTTGTCTGGTGTCTTGAGGGAAGATACAAGAGCCAGAGGTGAAGAGCTACAACTCCCATCATCCCTGACAAGACTTTGATAAGGTGGCAGGTCTTAAAATCAATAAAGATAAGAGCGGTTTATTACTAAAAAACTGTATAACTAAAGAAGAGGAAAAGATCAAAAATGAGATTAATTTTCATATAACACACAAATTGAAATACTTAGGTATTATAGTAACAAATAACATTGCAGATCTATATAAAAACAATTATGAATTAACTTGGAACAGGATTAAAAAAGATCTTAAATCCTGGGACAAAACCCAACTGTCACTACTTGGAAGAATTTCAACAATAAAAATGTTAGTCCTTCCTAAAATGCTATACCTATTCCAAGCCTTACCTATCTTAAAAGATAAAAAACCTTTTATTAGATGGAAAAAAGACATCTCAGAATTCATATGGCACGGAAGGAAAGCCAGAATAAAAATCTCTACTTTAGAAGAGAAGAAAGAAAGAGGGGGTGCTGGGCTCCCTAATTTGGAATTGTATTACAACGCATGTGCACTATTATGGGTAATAGATTGGATCCTTCTGCAAAATTCTAAATTATTAGCTTTAGAAGGAATAAACATGAAAAAAGGATGGCATTATTATTTGTGTTATGGAGGTGCTAGAACTGACAAAAACTTCAATGTACATAAAACTAGGAAAATGCTTCTGCATATTTGGGGAAAATATAAAATAATCTGGTATTCCAAAATTCCAAGCTGGGCATTTCACGATAAAGAAGCATCACTTTTAGAAAATAGATTGACGTATGACAAATTATTATGCAAACATAAAGGTAGTTATAGATTAAAATCAAGAGAGCAATTATTACAAGAAGGTATTGAAATGAATTGGCTAAAATATCTACAAATCAGACAAGACTACAGGAATGACAAAGAAATTTATGATATTGACACGGGTAACCCAAGCTTTGAAAAAATTCTAAGGGAAAAAGATCAACATGGAATTAGAAAATTATATAATTTGTTATTAGAACTTGAATATGAAAATGATCTGGTTAAAAACAGCATGATCAGATGGATGTAGGATATAGGTAATCAAATTCCGTTGCATGCTTGGGAAAAATCATGGAAGGACTCCAGCAAATTTTCAAAATGTAATACATTAAAGGAAAATTATTTTAAAATACTACACAGGTGGTATTTCACCCCCGTAAGAATGAAAAAAATGAATATTATTAGAAATAATATTTGCTGGAAATGTAAAAAAGAAGTGGGGTCACTATTCCACATGTGGTGGGCATGTGAAAAAGCTTCTGAATTTTGGAAAATAATACAAAAGGAGATGGAGGAATCTATGCAGCTCAAAATACCTTTGAAACCGGAATTATTTTTATTAAACATCTTGGACACAATTGATAGTAAAATAAGCCAGGACAATAAAAGTGTTATTCTATATATGATTACAGCTGCTAGGATGACCTTCGCTAAATTTTGGAAATTAGAAACCATACCAACGTTAAATATGTGGAAAATAAAAGTTAAGGATTTTGCTATAATGGACTCTCTATCAATGTATTTAACAGAAAGATCAGACCAAGAGTATAAAAAGAAATGGGAAAAGATTTATAAAGGAAAGAAATAGTCCTAAAGTAATGGGGTTTTTTTCTTTTTTCTTCTTCTCACAATTGATCAGTGTAACTTAAAAAAATGGCAATATGTAAATCCGTCTCTTCAAGGATAAAAATTAATTAAGTATAATTAATCATTTAAAATGTATATCTCTTTAATGAATAATATGGATACTGTTGTTAGTATTCGCCTACTATGATTATTAAGTGTTAATTGTAACTAGCAAGTGGATAACATATTTGAGCTTATAGAAAGACTGTTTTCTTCAGAGGCGGTAAAATCTTCTGAAGTTTTCTGCATTCACTCACATTAAAGCATAATTAAATATTATCTAGAGTGTGAATTGCCCCATGGCAGCTTTCCTGCAGTGTCTATATGTTAAAATAGATCATTAGAATATTTAATTATTATTTGGAATATGTGAAAATAATAATACCTGGTTGTATTTGAAGCTCTAAATGTGATATATTAACGTGCGGACTTTCTTTTCAGAAATGTAAAATAGAAGAGATCTTAGTTATGTCAAGATTATGTTGCAGTCCTTGCTCCGAGAACTATATGAGTTTTGTAATTCGTTGGTATATATGTAAATATAAAAAACCCCAATAAAAATAATTAAAAAAAAGAATTAAAAATACATCAATACAATCTAAAAAACCCAACCCTCCACCCTCCCCCATAAAAACGTATTAAACTAACATCCATTAAAACCAAGTAAATCATAACTAACATACAATAAATAATAATAATAATTAATAATTTATTTGTAACCCGCCCCTCTGCTCAGCAACTGGAGCGGCGTACAGCAGGGCTAAAAAGACAACAATTAAAACATTCCATCATCTCACACCCTAACCCGCCCACCCCTTAAGAATGAATAAAAAAATCAGACAGCGACAATCAGAGACATAAAGAGCAAGGATATAGCTCCTAAGGCCGGGATCAATCAGGAAAGGCCTGCCGAAAGAGATCCGTGTTTACCGCCTTTTTAAAACTACTCAGGCTCGTAATCTGACAGATCTCATCCAGCAAGCCATTCCATAATCTAGGGGCAATTACCGAAAAGGCCCTCTGGGAGGTAGTAGACAGCCTAGATTTTTGTGGCTGAAGCAAATTCCTCCTTTCATTTAAGGAATGAAACTTGTACAGCAGGGGTAGGCAACCTAAGGCCCGGGGGCCGGATGTGGCCCCCCGAGGCCTTTGGACCGGCCCCAGGCCGGTCCTCCTGCCGCCACCTTCCCCCACCGCCCCCCGCTGCCTGCCATGATGATATTGATTATTGTTGTTATTACTTGTTCTTGGGGTTTTCTTGGCAAAATCTCCATAGGGGTTTTGCCATGGCTTTTCTGGGGCTGAGAGAGTGTCCATGCATTTTTTAAATTTTTAAAAAAAGAATTTTTAAATTTTATTTATTTATTTATTTATTTATTTAGTTTGGGTGCTTCAGCCCCCCAATTGTCTGAGGGACAGCAACCCGGCCCCCAGTTCAAAAAGGTTGCCTACCCCTGATGTACAGGATTAAAAAAAAAATTAAGAATTAAGAATCTTACACATAACTTTAAAACTATTTTTACAAAACCCTGTAAAACCAACAGATAAAAAATGGAAAACTCATATTTATATTACAGTATGTTCCTTACTGAAGCAAGCACACAGTTTATTAGCTGCTAATGTAAATTGGGTTACTGAGCATGTAACAAATGGTCATACATCAGCTAACAGTTCCACCACTATTTTCAGAGGTGAGCAGTCTGTATATAACTGAACAATGGGTGACATAAATCATTGTCTAGGTGTAGAATATAGGGGGCAGAATATCAAATAATGAATTATATCCTCTATCTGATTACAACCAAATACACATATTCTATCTATAATTGGAATACCTCAAAATCTCCCTTCAAGATATGCAGAGGACATCTGCTGAAATCGAAGTTCTGTGAGAGCTCTTCAGAGCTGAGGAAAGTTCAGGATTACAAAGTATTGTGGTTTTGCACGATTACTCTATATCTGTGGGTACGAAATGGGAAATTGTGCCCCAACTATGGTTGCTCTGTCTTGGCTAGCATCATGATCAAAAATCCAGTTCTTAAGTTCACGAGAACTAAACCTGAGATATTTCTATATTTTAAGGTTGTAAACCTTTAATTTGTCTTGGCACAGCCATGCCCAATTACCAAACCTCAGTTCCTCCAGCCAACAAAGTTTGTTGAGTGAGTGATCCTCAAGTCCATTTAGTTTAAGTCAGAATCTTAAATAAGACAAATCAATTCTAACAGCAATTAAGGGGAGACCCAACTCAGCCTTAAAGTGCATTGCTGAGGGAATCCCAGGATCTGCTGAATGAATTTGTTTTGCAAAATTTCCAAATTAGATTTGGCATCTTCACCCCAGATTTCTGCCCCATATAGCATTTCCACAATAACTGTAACTGTGAAAGCATTTAGGGCAGGATTTATTAACCGTCCCCCTCTAGAACAGAAAAATATTTTAAGTTGCCCAATAAATCTGACACTTGACATTTTAGTGGCTTCCAAATGTTGCTTTCAAGAGATTTTCTCATCAAAGTACAGCCCCAGGTATTTAAATGAATGCACCTGTTCCAAATAATGTCCATCAAGTGTCCAAGTGGTCTTAGGGGTTCTTCTCTCAAAAACCATGATCTTAGTTTTAGAATAGTTGACAAATTTGGCTAGCATCCTTTTCAGGCCAATTTTAGTCGAACAAAGGAAAACCAAATTGTTGCAAAATTGAAATCCTGCAGTTACTAATAGGTAGAGGTAAAATGAATGGGAAGCCATTTCTGGGATCAAATCATTAATATAGAAATTAAATAGAAAATATCCCAGAATGCAGCCCTACTTCACTCCCCAATTGATTAAAATAGGTTGTGTTAAGGCACCATATAAACTTGTTCTCACCTACAGATAATTATCTGTATGTAACAGCCATATAAGCCACAATAGTCTTTTATCGATGTTTGTTTTGGCCAATTTTTGCCATAGACACTGCCAAATCAAATGCTGATGAGAAATCTATAAAACAGGGGTAGGCAACCTTTTTGAACTGGGGGCCAGTCCCACGAAGTTGTCCCTTCTGGCAGGCGGGGGGGGGGGGAAATGGCGGCGCACGTGCGCGCAACCCCCACTGCCATGCGCAGCCACCGCCGCTGTGCACGCTGCCACAAACGGCTCTGCGCATGTCGCAGCCACCATTTTGTTCTCCAAAATGGCAGCCGCAACACGTTTGTGCATGTGCAGAAGTACTGCGCATGCGCAAACGAGTCGCAGCCGCCATTTTGAAGAACAAAATGGCGGCCACCACTCGCAACTGCCATTTTGTTTGCACCGCGCAGCGACCAAAATGTGGGGCAGCATTGGTGCACGGTGGTGGCGGCGGCAGGGGTCTGCCTGGGCCCGTAAGTGCGGGAGCCTGGGCTGGAACCAGCCCACGGGCCGTAGATTGCCGGCCCCTGCTATAAAAGCTGCATAAATAAACTTAAATTTACATATAAGATGTTGCAAAATAAAGGCAGGGTCCAGAGTGTTTCTACCTCTCCTAAAACCCGCTTGCTGCTCATGAATAATAGACTGTTTACTGTCCCATTCCAAAAGCTTGTTTGAAAGATAACATGCATAAAGTTTAGAAGCCACATTTAAAAGACTGATGGACCAGTAGTTAGAGGGATCTGTTACATACTCTTTCTTGTACATTGGCACAACAATACTCAATTGCCACTATGAGGGGAAATTGCCAGTTAAGTTTATATACATAAATGATTTAGCAAGAATAGATGACCACAAATCAATATTTATTGTGAACACTTCAAGGGGGATCATATCTTCTCCAGAAGTCTTGCCACTTTGGAGTGTGGAAATCAAGGTTTTTATTTCAACAGGAAAGACAGGTGGCCATTCAGGAAAGTTATCAGAACTCTGAATTGTAATGTGCTGTATAGTTAAATTGCTTCCAAAATACATCTAGAGTAAGCACCCCAGACTTTGATGTGATTGAGGTGGCACGCTCACAAGTCCTATGGGAGAGACCTCTCTGCAACAGAATCCAAAATTTGATTTCATTGCCTTCAATAAGGGCCAGTCACTGTCTCTCCAGGTTATCCCTAATGATTAGCACTGAGGAAAATTACATAATCAATTGTCAGTGTTGAAGAAAATGGAGGTGAAGGGAGGTATGTGGTGTATAACTCAATGGCAGAGCCTGTACCTTCCACAGATTAGTTGGCAAGTACTTGAAAGATCAGCAAGTACTTGGAAGATCAACCATAAGTGGCAGCAACAACTTGGGAGGGGGGGAAATGGATGAAGGGGTGAAGCCAAGGACCAAGAAGATAAGATGGGGTATAAAAACTACATGTGCTAATCTCATTAAACATGCTAATTCACATGCAAGCATTGGGAATATGGTGACACAGGCAGGAAAACCTGGTTTATCATCTGAGCTTCTGGATCCATGAGGAGGACAAGCAGTCTGAACAATCAGCACCAAAAATGGGCCGATACTGGCAGCATTGTCTACAGACATTGGGCCTAAGCAGACTGCCAGAAATAGTGCACATTAAATTGAGGCACTGCCCTGGCTCAGTGCTAGGGAATCATGGGAACTGTATTTTTTTCTGGGACATTGAGCCTTCTCTGTCAGAGAGCTCTGGTGCCACAATAAATTACAGTTCCCATGATTCCCTAGCACTGAGCCAGGGCAGTGCCTCAATTTAATGTGCACTATTTCTGGCAGTCTGCATAGGCCCATTGTTATGCTAATGTTCCCTTGAGCAATCAATTTGCATCAGTGCACTATACTGATGGCATTGCTGTGCAAATGTGTACTTGTGTGATTGATTTGCATGTCTGCAAAAGGAATTGTGCCACAGGAACTGTGCAAACACAAAAGTAAAAGTGCTGTGGCGAGTTAGAAGTTCCAGACGGGAAAAGGTCAGCAGCTCACCTGCCCACCAATGCCCCTTCCTCCATCCCTGCACCAATGTGCAATCCACATGCCCAGGGGATTCTCCAGAATATTCAGCTTGATCTATAGTAAAAGGAGACTCTTTTTACTCTGGAGAATTACTCTGAAGTGCAAAGTGAGCCCATGTTTTGCCAGTTTTGGCCCTGTGATTGTCTAAACAGGTCAGTGGTAGGCTGAGATACCTATCTACAAGTTGATTTACTCAAACGTAGGTGCTGCAGCTTGCCACTTGAAGCACTAAGTTCTAACTCAGCCACAGCTATGTTAGTTCCAATATTATGAAGTACATTGCTGGGAAATTTATTTCTCTTTAATGAAATACAGGCTTATTATTTGCCCATCAAACCTTAGGCATGTGAGTTGTCACAATAAAGCTCATTGGGTTTTGCTATAATTTGGTGGTTGTTGTCTTCTCATGTCCACTCATTCCATGGTGGGGGGGAAATCTTCTCTAGGGCTGCACCTACACTCCAGAATTATTGCAGTTTGACACTGCTTTAACTGCCATGGCTCAATGCTATGGAATTCTGGGATCAGTAGTTTTGTAAGATAGCCTTCTCTGTCAGAGAGCTTTGGTACCACAACAAACTACTGTACATATCCCAGAATTCCATAGGATGGAGCCATGACAGTTAAAGTGGTGTCGGACTGTATCAATTCTGCAGCGTGGTATCAGCCTCAGTCTCTTCCAAAGGTTTTTTTAAACCCAAGGGATGATTTTCTATAGTACTCCTAAAGTCTGAAGGGCAGATTTCCCCTTACTAAATTAAAAAAAAAAAAAACAACTCAGGAAATAGTGTTACAGTGCAAAGTGTAACTTCAAAGATGCACCACAGCACTGTAACTCTTAAACAAAACTAAAAGTAAAAGATGGAAAAGAAGAACAATACATTATTGTTCCAATAGACCAATTATTCCCAAACTTTCACCTTCCAGATATTTTGGACTTCAGCTCCCAGAATCCCTCACTATTGACCAGAATGGCTGCAGCTTCTGGGAGCTGAAGTCCAAAACACATGGAAGGTCAGAGTTAGGGAATCACTGCAATAGCCATACCCAAGAACTACAGCAACAAATATTATTGCCTCCAACATATTTGCTTTGTCTATAAAAGCTTTCCTGCTGTGACACTTAGGGGGGATGCAGATGGGCAGCCTTGGGCGGCCCTGGGAAGCGGAGGATCGAGGCCGAGGCTTCCAGACAGTGTGGCCTTGATCCTCCCTTTTGCCAGCCTGTAAAGGCGCGCCAAAATGCTGCTCCTTTCAGAACCTGCAAAAGGCCGCTCTAAGAGCCGCTGCACGGCTCTTTGGCACCCCTTCTGGCACAGCGCGTCAAAAGGCTGCTCTGGAAGGACATCCTGACGCCACACACCGTGCATAATAGCACATGGCATCAGGATGTCTTTGGGGAGGGGTTGAGGCAGGGGTTGAGGCAGCTGGCATGCTGCTGCCCCTCCCCATCCCTGCCTCCAGGACAGCCCAAAGGGCACATCTGTAGAGGCCCTTAGGCTTTATCTGACTGCAGAAATAATGCAGTTTGACACCATTTAACTGCTAAGATTCAATGCTGTGGAATTCTTGGATTTGTAGTTTTGTGAGATAGTTAGCATTCTCTGTCAGAGAGCCCTGGTGCCACAACAAACTACAAATCCCAGAATTCCATAGCATTGAGCCATGGCAGTTAAAGCGGTGTCAAATTGCATTATTTCTGTGCTGCAGATACAGCCCTAGAAGTGAAATCCTAATTGCAAAGAGTGCCATTGTGCTATTGGATGAGCTGCTGGCTGCACCAGATGTTTGGATATGTCAAAAGAAACATCCACAGGAGAAAAATAGTTGATGTGGACATATATTTGACGTAGGGGTAGAGATTTCACAACCCTCTGAATATTGCTGAACAGCAACTCTAAAAATTTCTCACCATTGGCTGTTGTGGCTAAATTGTCTGGCAGTTACCATCAAAGAACCACTGAGAACTGCATGATTCCTTGGTGTTTAATATTTGAGTAATGACTTCAGTGAGAGCCAGCATGGTGTAGGGGTTTGAGCATTGGACTAGAACTGTGGAGACCAGGGTTTGAATCCTGGCTTGGCTATGTAAACCCTCTGGGTGACCTTGGGCAAGTTACATTCTCCCACCCTCAGAGGATAGTTCTGAAGAAACTTGCCAAGAAAACCACAAGATAGGTTCACCTTTGAGTTGCCATAAGTCAAAAATGACTTGAAGGCACATAACAGCAACAACAACAACAACAACAACAACAACAAATGACTTTATTAATGACTGCTAATTATTCAAAGATAGAACTAGAGCACTCAAAGGATACAACTCAAAGTCAGACCATACATTATGAATAAGGTTTCAGGATAAACCTATAAACATCACAATAATCCAGGTATATGCACCAACCACAGATGCAGATGAAGATGAAATTAAGAGCTTCTATGATGCAGTCCAGGAAGAAATTGACAACATACCATCACAAGATTTCAAACTAATCAATGCTAAAGTTGGAAACGAAGAGTCAAAAACAGTAGGAAGATGTAGATTAAGACCAAAAAATAAAGCAGGAGAGCATCTGATAGAATTCTGTGAGGCCAGTAATCTATTCATTGCAAATACCTGCTTCATACAAACAGATAGGAGATTATACACGTGGACATCACCATATGGGAAACACAAAAACCAGATAGACTACATAATTGGAAGTAGAAGATGGAGAAACTCTATCCTTACGGCCAAAACCAGACCAGGAGCTGATTGTGGCACAGACCATGAGCTGCTCATATCAAAAATCAGAATTAAACTGAAGAAGAAAGCAAAAACCATCATTATACCAAAATATGACCTGAATAACATTTCAGATGAATTCAAGGATGATGTAAGAAACAGATTTGAACTATTGAGTATAATCGACTGGGAACCTGAAGAACAGTGGACAGAAGTCAAAGACATAATTAATAATGAATGCAAGAAAACACTTACAGTGGCCAAAAAGAAAGACAGGAAATAATGGATGACAGATAAAATACTTCATGCAATAAAAGAAAGAAGAAAAGCAAAAGCAAAGGGAGAGAGGAACAAAGCCAGAAGTATGAACACAACTATCCAACATCTGACATGCAGGGATAAGGAGAAACACTACAGTGACCAATGCAGAGAAATAGAAGACAACAACAAAAAGGGAAGAATGAGAGACCTCTATTAAAAAGTCCAAGAAATTAAAGCCACGTTCAAACCGAGGGCAGGGATGTTCTATGGAGAAAAAAAGAACATAATACAGGAACTAGAAGAAATAAAAAGACACTGGAGGCAATACACAGAAGAGTTATACAAAAGAGATGAGGGAATGAATGACATTTGGAATGAGGAGCCATATGAAGACGAACCCCAAATTCTAAGAAGTGAAGTGGAATCTGCAAGAAAGGAAATGGGGGAAAATAAATTACCGGGAACAGATGGTATCCCAACTGAACTGCTATGGTGCCTACAGACAGATGCAACTTTAGTGCTAACTGAAATATGCCAACAAATTTGGAAAACAATGCAGTGGCCAACAGACTGGAAACACTCAATATAGATACCAATCCACAAGAAAGGAGATACAAAAGACTGCAGCAACTATAGGACAATAACACCAATCTCACATGCAAGCCAAATATTCTGCAGCATAGACTCCAACCATACATGGAGAGAGACATTCCAGAGGTGCAAGCAGGATTTAGAAAAGAAAGGGGCACTAGGGACCACATTGCAAACATACTGATCTTCTAGATTTCTAGATTCTGACTATGATTGGCTATTTTATTTTATTTTTATTTTTATTTATTTTATTATATTATATTTTATGCTCTTATAATTTATTACTGTTGTTTGATTTTACTATTTTATTGTTTGTATTTTGCATATTGTATTCATTTAATTGTGTAATCCCGCCTCGATCCATACGGAGAGGCGGGAAATATAAATAAAAATTATATTATTATTATTATTATTATTATTATTATTATTATTATTATTATACAATGGCTAATGGAGCGCACCAAAGAATTCCAAATTTTGTTTGGAATTTTGTTTGCCAAAATGGCAGCTGCGACTTGTTTGCGCATGCGCAGTACTCCTGCGCATGAGTGAACGAGTCGCGGCCGCCATTTTGGCAAACAAAATGGTGGCCATGATGCACGTGGCAGCAGCGCATGCCGCGGCGGTGGGGGGGGCGGGGGGGCGGGGGGCGGGGGGGCGGGGGGCGGGGGTCATGGGCCGAGTGCAACCCGCGGGACGTAGGTTGCCAACCCCTGGTATAGATCATGAAAAACTACTGAATTTACTCAAAGACATGGGGGTGCCTCTACATCTCATAGTCCTGATGAGAACTCTGTACCAAGGACAAGAGGCCACAGTCAAAACAGAATTCAGAGAAACAGAGTGATTACCAATAGTCAAAGGGGTCAGGCAAAGCTGCATCCTATCACCCTACTTGTTTAACATATATGCTGAAAACATCATAAAAAAAGCAGAATTAGAAACAGAAAAAAGAGTTCAGATAGGAGGAAGCAACATTAACAACCTAAGATATAAGGACAGTGCTATAATATTAGCAGAAGACTTTCAGGAATTGGAACAGTTAATAAGGAAGGTCAAAGATGAAAGTGCAAAGGCAGGTCTGATGCTGAACATAAAGAAAACAAAAATAATAACCACAGAAGAAATACATTCAATTTAGACAACAAGGAAATTGAAATAGTTAAAGAATCCCTATATTTAGGTTCAAACATTGACCAGAATGGAGACAGCAGTCAAGAAATAAGAAGAAGACTAGGAATAGGAAAGGCAGCTATGAAAGGACTGGAAAAGATACTGAAGAGCAAAGACATACAACTGAGCACTAAAGTCAAAATCGTTCAGGCTATTGTATTCCCAATTACCATGTACAGATGCGAGAGCTGGACACTGAAGGAAGCAGACAGAAAGAAAATCAACGCATTTGAAATGTGGTGCTGGAGAAGAGTACTTGGATAGCCAAGAAGACAAAGAAATGGGTTTTTGAACAGATCAGACCAGGGCTCACCTTGGAAGCAAAGATGATCAAGTTGAGACTATCGTACTTTGGCTGTATAATGAGAAGGCATGAATCACTAGAAAAAATGATCTGGGCGAGACAATGGAACATAGGGATTCTTGGAGATGTCTCATCCACAGGGTCACCATGCATCTAAACCAGGGGTAGGCAACCTTTTTGAGCCGGGGGCTGGGTTGCTGTCCCTCAGACAATTGAGGGGGCCGAAGCACCAAAAATAAATAAATAAATAAATAAATAATATATTTTTAAAAAAAGTTAAAATTAAAAAAATATACATGCACACTCTCTCAGCCCCAGAAAAGCCATGGCAAAACCCCTGTGGAGATTTTGCCAAGAAAACCCCAAGAACAAGTAATAACAACAATAATCAATATCATCATGGCAGGGGGCGGTGGTGGCGGCGGCAGTGGCAGGACCGGCCTGGGGCCGGTCCAAAGGCCTTGAGGGGCCGCATCCGGCCCCCGGTCCTTAGGTTGCCTACCCCTGGTCTAAACCAACTTGAGGGCAGCTAACAACAACATCAACTAATTATTCATAGGATTGCAAAAAATATCCAGAATACTTCTCTACCTTCTCACAGCATGCATAGGAACGCATCTACTACTCTTTATTTGCCTCAACCTCATATGTTGGAGCTACTCCAAGATGTAGGTTATCTTTTACTAATCTATTTTTCACTCACCACCTTCCACTTTTCCCTTCCTCCCCACAGAAGAAGGAGGCGTCTCAGTAGAGCAAACAAATTCCAATTAGGGATGAAGAATCACCCTACCAGGATAGATGAGGTCAGAAAGAATAGAATCAAAACTTCCCTCCGGAGTCTGACATCACTGTGGTTCCACCACCCAAAGCTGAGCTGGCCTCAAAACTTTTCTAAAATGTCAGTTCATATTGTAGCAACCAGAGCAGTGTTGTTGCATACAAATTAACTACAATTTTTTTGGAGGGAGGGGAGGAATAAGGAAGGAGAGAATGGCCACACAATAATTCTGTGCCTATAAAACAATATTAAATATTTCTGTGAGATGTGTAGGAGTTTTGCAAGCATACAGAGCAGGGGGGAGATTGCCTATTTATAAAAACAAATTTCAGGGAGAAAATCCCAGGATCACAAAGTGAATCAGTACAGATACCGGAAAATACGACGCCAACGACGACGACGACGATGATGATGATGATGATGATAACAATAACTGTTATTGTTATTGTTATTGCTATTATGATTGCCATAAGTCAGAAATGACTAGAAGGCAAACATGTCACATGCTCTCAGCCTCAGAGGAAGGCAATGGCAAACCATATTTGAACAAATCTTACCAAGAAAACCCCACAATAGTTTTGCCTTAGGGTTGTCATAAGCCGGAAATAACCTGAGGGCACACAACAACATAAATGGTTATTAGTAATTTTAGTAGAATTATTTAGTTGGATCTGTAATGGTGGAATAATATTTTTCTCTTTTTTATTTTTATTTACATTACAGTAAGGATGGGTGTGTGTGTCAAAGCCCTACTGTGTATTAGTTTTGTGTATTTTCTTCTTTTTTCTTTCTTGCTTTTTTCTTCCCTTCTTTCTTTCTTTTCTACTATCTTTTCTTTTTTCTCTTTTTCTTCTTTTTCCCCTCCTCTGGTTTCTTCATATTTGTTTGTATATTATTTTGTTTGCAAATCAGATTATTTGTGTTAATATTGATTTTTTAATTAATTAATTAATTAATTAATTATAAGTATAAATATTCATGCCATTAAAAATTACACAGTTCCAAGATGCCAGAAGATTCATTTCTGAATCTGGCTTGTCAAGGTGTAGTGCAGGGGTAGGCAATCTTTTTGAGTCGGGGGCCATGTTGCTGTCCCTCAGACAACTGGGGGGCCAAAGCACAATAAATAAATAAATAAATAAATAAATAAATAAATAAATAAAAATTTTTAAAAAAATTAAAAATTAAAAAAATATGCATGCATACTCTCTCAGCCCCAGAAAAAGTCATGGCAAAACCCCTGTGGAGATTTTGCCAAGAAAACCCCAAGGACAAGTAAGAACAACTATAATTAATATCATCATGGCAGGGGGTGGCGGGGGGCGGTGGCGGCGGCAGGACCGGCCTGGGGTCGGTCCAAAGGCCTAGGGGGGCCACATCCGGCCCCCAGACCTTAGGTTGCCTACCCCTGGTGTAGAGTGTCCGTCCAAATGTCCATCTGTGAAGTAGGAGGTTGGATCTGGTGGGAATGATAATTAGCATAGTCAACAAAGATCATCCAGTCTTCTTGAAATGTGTCAATCCTTTTGTGGCCAATGCAAAACCTCATTGTAGCAGACAATTTCTCCATCAACCAAATTCTTCTCTGAACTTCTCTGAGGACACCAATATATCTGGTGGGGGACCCTTGCTGCTTAAATTCAAGATACATCTTATGTTTCCACCATTTATTTTATCAATGGGGCAGGATCCAATGGTGGATTCCTGTTGGTGGATCAGCAGATTACAGCAGAAACAAGTTGAAGTGTGGGACATCCCTCTCTGCAGCTCTCAAGCCATCACTGAAAAGCCTCTTTCTCTGGTTGTCACCTGCTGTACCTCACTTTGGGAGCAGGAGGCTAAGAAGGCCTATTGAAGAAGATCATCAGACTCAGGTCACACCAACTTTCCAGAGGATCTTTTAGGATAGCAGTACATGCCATAATTGCACAGAAAACCTTGGTATAATACTGATGTTTTTACAGCAAATATAAGTTGAAGTAAAAACAAACAAACCCTTTAAACCCTATATATGCACATCATGGGAAACCAGACCAGTGTGGTTATTTATATAAGTGCACATGGATGTTTAAAGGGGTGGGTGGATGTGTATTGTAGATATTACTTGCATATTTGTACTTATCGATGTGTTTCCCCTGGTAGTGGTTGTTATGTGTCAAGTCAACTATGACTTATGGCGACCCTATCATAGGGTTTTCTTGGCAAGTTTTATTCAGAAGAAGTTTGTGACTTCCTTCCTCTGAGGATGTGAAAGTTCAACTTGCCCAGAGTTCTCCAGTGGGTTCCCAGGGATGAACAAGGATTTGAACTATGATCTCCTGGAGTCCTAGTCTAACACTCAAATGACTGCACTGTGCAGGCTTTATTTCTTATGGATCCATAGGATACACTGCTGCCCTGCCTCAACAGTTATGATCTGTTTGCAGATTTTGTTGAGCAGCGAACAGGCACTTATCAAGATTCTCCTTCTTCACTGATTGTGATCCTAGGATCAGTTGCTCAGAAAAATTCAGTGGCAGGACAAGATAGTTTGAGGCAATAGGTTAGGAACAGGGTTTAGAAAAAAACAGAAGAGACCTTACATCATACGACTTGATCTCTCCTTTTCAAACAGCATCCTCAGTCACAAACAGACATGATTCCAGTTTAAATGTTGGCATGGTTTTGGAACAGGGGTAGGCAATCTAAGGCCCGGGGGCCGGATGCGGCCCCCTGAGGCCTTTGGACCGGCCCCAGGCGAGTCCTGCCGCCGCTGCCGCCCGCCATGATGATATTGATTATTGTTGTTATTACTTGTTGTTGGGGTTTTCCTGGCAATATCTCCACAGGGGGTTTGCCATGGCTTTTCTGGGGCTGAGAAAGTGTGCATGCATATTTTTTTATTTTTATTTTTTTATTTTTATTTATTTGTTTGTTTGTTTGTTTTTGGTGCTTCAGCCCCCCAATTGTCTGAGGGACAGCAACCCGGCCCCCGGCTCAAAAAGGTTGCCTACCCCTGTTTTGGAATATGCATAAGTGATAGGAATGTCCATTTGTTCAAAAATTTTGCATAGAAATTAAGGAACAGAGAAATATAATTATAGAGATAGAAATACAATTGTTTATATTGTGAGCCGCCTTGGGTCCCTTTTTGGGAGAAAGGCGGCATAGATATAAAATCATTAATTAATTAAGCAAAGAAAATTGTTTAACTTTTAATTTAGGGGAATTGGGTTTCAATAGTCATCAAAGACACGTAAGGAAACAAATCTGAAAAGTTGCCTATGCAATGATTGTTAGAAGATCATAGAATCACAAAACCATTGAGTTGGAAGAGACCCCAAGGGCCATCCAGTCCAACCCCCTGCCATGCAGAAATATACAAAGCACCCCCGATAGATGCCCATCCAGCCTCTATTTTAAAACCTCCAAAGAAGATGCAAAAATAAATGAAATTGGAATAAATGTTTATGTTATGTCATTTATTTCCACAGGGAAAGAAGGCTTTAATATATTTGACAATAAGGAATCATGAAAAGATAAATGAGAAATGGTGATTAAGAAAGTAGAAGAAAAAAATGGGGTATGAAGAGGTTAAAAAAAATTAATGATATATTTCACATCTCCAAGAATGATTGTTAATTTAAATGAAATGTAAATACTCTGTGTGGCCATTTGTGGGGAGGGGGTAAGGGACCAAAAAAGTGTATATTATGAATTATGGCTTGTATAATTTGTATTATGTAAATAAATAAATACAAACAAACAAACCAATAGACATAATTACCAAAAATAAATTAGTCCATATAGTAGATAGTAACAATCCACTAGGACCCCAACTATATAATCTGGAACATTATTCTAGATGTTTTACCATTATACATAGACTAAAGACACTTGGATTTAAAAATTGTGCTGCAGGAGAAAATGTTGAAGTGTAAGACTCCATCATGATGGCTCCCATAGCTGCATCCCCAAGGACTGTACAAAGAGGCAGTCAGCACGGTTGATCCACCACAAAGAAAAGCACCAGACGTCATACTCAATTGATTAGGAAGGGCTGAAAGAAATAACAAGCTCCACTGGATGTAAGTAAAAGTCTCACTGGACTCAAGGGAAGTTATTTCTATGAAAACAGAAAAAGGATGAGACCACACACATTTAGGACTGGGGAACTTCCCCCTGCCTGATGTTTTAGACTATAATGCCCATAATCCCTTACCATTGGTGATGTTCCCAGTGTGAAGACACACCCAACTAAAGGTGGTGGCAAATATGGGTGTGCAACGCCAGTACCCTGGTGAGATCAAACTCTTTTACCCAAAAAGGCTCCAATGCTGAATGTAAAGTCCAAAAAGGGGGAAATTTATTTTGAAGAACAAAAGAAAAGGGTTTCTCCTCCCCAGCTCTAACAGACTTAAAATAAGAGGTACTTTACAGTTTAGGTTTCAGCAATCTTCAGTGTTGTCATCTCTCTGGATTTGATCTTGGTTTTAATCTCCTTCTCAATGAAGCTGGTGCAGGGTCTTTCAGCTTCTGGTGCTCTTGACTTCTTTATTGTTTATGTTTAATAGAATTAACTGCTTCTGGTAACTAAATTGGCTAATGTGGTGACTAAATTGGCTAAATGGTAAATAGATTGGCTAAATGGTAAGTAATTTGGCTAAATGGTGTAAGAAATGCCCTTTCCCTCTGTCTGTGCCTGTTTGCCACCAAACAGATAAAGCCAAGCCTGCCTAAGAAAAACTAAAAATCCCAAACTGAAGCAGAGCTTGCTGGGAAGGGGCAAACAAAAAACTAGAAAAATGCAGGGGATTTCTACAGCTCCTCCCACAAACTAATACAGTGGAACATTCCTGTGCTCAAACATACTAAGGACTAACTAAAATGAAGGGAAATGCAGGGGAGAATTTAAACAGTCCAGGCTGGACATCACACCCGGAGTAAGGCTCTTGCCACACTGCAGACTTAATGCAGCTTGAAACCATTTTAACTGTCATGGCTCCATACTATGGAAGCCTGTGATCTGAAGTTTGTTGTGGCACCAGAGCTCTCTGGCAGAAAAGGTTAAATATTTCACAAAAGTACAAATCCCAGAATTCCATAGCATTGAGCCATGGCAATTAAAGCGGTGTCAATCTGCATCATTTCTGCAGTGCAGATGCAGCATAAAATATTTACAGCCCTGATGAGTGTTAAGTTATTTTGGCACCTGTAGTGCTGTACTTTGTTATGTATCACAAATGAAGGCTTCAGTGAATTTATAGTTTGGGCTAAATAAATGTGCTGCAATTTTTCCCCTAAATAAGCCATTTTTATTAAGTATATTTAGCCCCATTTTCTTCCTTTTTTCACATCAGTACACTGTCAAGAAATAATTTTTGATTACAAACATGTGGAGATGACTCCCAGGAGGTAGAACGTTAAATTCTGATTCAGGCTTTCTTGCAATCTTACCATGTATCAGTTCACACAGTTCTCCCTACAAGCAACTCTTGTTCCCACAGAAGTATAATTTAGACCTGTACTGAGACTTTGTGACAGTACGTGTATCATTTGTTTCCTTTTTGGTTTTGAAAGATTGATCTGTTTCTAACGGATTTTAATATTTAGTTAGAATGCTGTATTTTATTTCTATATTTTCTTACTGTTAGTCCCCTTGAGCACTACTTGTAAGGGTTATTTGGATATTGTTTTTGCTAGTGCAACTATGAGAATAATCTCACTCGTGTATTCTGGGTTTGTTATTCACACTATGGAACCGCATCTCTGCACATCTCTGCGAGCTTGGGAGCTCACAGGTGTCAGCACTTGCATAAAGATGGAGTCGATGATGTAAATGTATATGAAGCATGTTCAAGGCATGCAGAGTTTTATCCCAGTTTATCCCAGGTCTATTTACATCGGTTATTCACACAGCCAACAATGGGAATCTTTTAGAAAAACTCAGGGAAAAAGCCGACATTGATTATCCCAGGTTACATAGGGTTTTTGACAACCCCGCAAAAAATGTAATCGAATGAATTTGAAATGCATGTGAACAACAAAGATTCAACCCACATTCTACCAAGATTATTTTCACAGTTTGAATAACCCTTTAGTGGAATGGTATGCTATAAATTGCATACCCTCCAAATGTCCCAATTTGACAGGGACAAGTCCCAATTAATCCTGCCATCCTACTTTTTCAGTTGCTTTTAAAATGTCCGTTTCTCTCTCCTCCTCCTTCCTCTTTCCCGCTTTATCCACTTGACATCAAATGCTGCATGCCCTGATTGTCTCTAGTCAGTGGATAAATGTCACAGTACCACAATTTGTCTATGCCAGGGGTCGGCAAGTTTTTCTTACCTGGAGCCAGTCTGCTGAACTCCAGGTCTTCCGCGGGCCGAGGGGTGGGGAAAATGGCAGTGCACGCGTTCACGTGCGTGCGCACACCCCTGCCAACCCCTGACGATGACAACCACCACCACCACTGCGCGTGCTGCTGCCATGCCGCCACCGCGCACGTCGCAGCAGCCATTTTGTTTTCTAAAATGGCAGCCGCAGCTCATTCACGCATGCGCAGGAGTACTGCACATGCATGAACGAGTCATGGCCACCATTTTGGAAAACAAAATGGCGGCCGCAACACGCGTGGCAGCGAGAGGGTTCAGCGGCGGCAGCAGGGGTCGGTGGGGGCCGGTCCAAAGGCCTCGGGGGGGCAGACCCAGCCCACGGGCTGTAGGTTGCCGACCCTTGGTCTATGCATTGGCATCTGGGCAGTCATGGCCACACCAAAGAAGTGATGTTGGGCCAAAGCCTGGGAATGTTTTGTCTCTGGGAAAAGTTGCATGTTGCCAACGGCCATGCTGACTGGGGGATTCTGGGAGTTACAGTCCTCAGAAGTAACTTCCCTAAGCTCTTATGTTTTCTGCTAGCTCCATCTGTCCCAAGCCTGACAGCAGCTGAACTAACCCTTGTTTAATAAATTGGAGGTTTAAGGCCTGCATTAGTCACAGGCCTCCCTCTCTTATTCTGTGTTGGACTTCAGAGCTAAGTTCCTCTCTGTCTCTCTCTCTCTCAGTGCATACATCTGTGTTTGTTATTTTTTGGCCTGCAAAGCTGACAACGTGCAATCCTGTTCGTGTCTTCTCTAAAAGAGAGCACAGTTTGTTTATCTGTCAGCTATAAGGTGCCAACATTTAATGTGTACAGGGTGAAAGGAAAATAAATGGAGCTATTATGCCACATTTAGACTCCCCATCCCATGACTTTGTGTTTGTCTGTATTGCTGTCCTAAAAGGGGAGCTACAGAAGGACATACGTGGGGCTGCGGTTTCTAATCAACAACAGTGCCTTTTTTTCCCTCCCCACTTCCTTACTGCATACTATTTTTCAACATGTTGAATGTGACTTTATAGGGAGTTATTCCTGCTCTGGCTTCTTCTATGACAGAAAACCCATAATTATCCCTCACCATGCAGGCCAATGCATAAGAGGATTTGTTGTTGTTGTTAACTGCCTTCACATTGATCTCGACACATGGTGACCTTGCTGATGAGACATCTCCAGGCCCCCCTGTCCTCTACTGCTTTGCCCAGCTCTTGCAAACTCATATCTGTGGTCTCTTTAATAAAGTACATCCAACTAACATGTGGCCTTCCTCTCTACTTCCCTCCACCCTTCCTAACATTATTGCTTTTTCCAATAATTCATGCCTTCTCATGATGGGTCTAAAGTATGACAGTCTAAGTCTTGTCATCTTGGCTTCTTGGGATATTTCTGGCTTGATCTGCTCTTGTCTTTTTGACTGTCCATGGAATTCTCAGCACTCTTCTCCAGCACCACATCTCAAATGAGTTGATTTTCCTCCTATTTTCATTCTTAACTGTCCAGCTGTCACATCCATACATGGTAATAGGGAATAAATGCCTTATATGATTTTATGACTTTTGTGCTGAGTTGTATGTCTTTGCATTTTAGGATCTTTTCTAGTTCTTTCATAGCCACCCTTCCCATTCTTAATCTTCTGATTTCCTGGCTGCAGTCCAATCAATGTTTGATCCCAGATATGAGAACTCTTTTACTATTTCTATTTCCTCATTGTCTAGTTTGAATGTGTGTAAGTTCTCTGTAGTCATTATTTTTGTTTTCTTTATATTCAACAGTAAACCTGTCTTTGTACTTTCTTCTTTGATCTTCCTTAGTAGTTGTTCCAGGTCTGTGAGGTTTTCTGCTAGTATTATGGTGTCATCAGCATATCTCAGATTGTTGATATTTCTTCCTCCTAATTTCACTCCTCCCTCTTCCATGTCCAAGCCTGCTTTCCTTACAATGTTCTGCACACAAGTTGAACAGATAGGGTATGAAAGGATGCAACCTTGTCTGACCCCTTTGCCAATTGGGAACCATTCTGTTTCTCCATATTCTGTTCTGACAGTAGCCTCTTGTCCTGAGTAAGATTCCTTATTAGGACTATCAGATGTGTTGGCACTCCCATATCTTTAAGGGCATTCCATAACCTTTCACAATCTATGCAATTAAAGGCTTTGCTATAGTCTATAAAGCACTAGAAGAGTCAAAAACAGTAGGCAGATTTGGACTAGGCAAAAGAAATGAAGCAGGTGGTAGATTTTTGTGAAACCAACAACCTATTCATTGCAAACACATTTTTCATACAACCAGAGAAAAGGTTATACACATGAACATCACCAGATGGCCAACACAAAAACCAAATAGATTACATAATTGGAAGTAATAGATGGAGAAACTCCATACTGGTGGCCAAGACTAGACCAGGTGCTGATTGTGGCACAGATCACAAACTACTCATATCAAAAATAAAAGTAAAACTCAGAAGAGAACAAAATCAGTCATCATACCAAAATATGATTTAAACAACATGTCCACAGAATTCATTGACAGTATAAGGAACAGATTTGCAGTACTAAGTATAATAGATTGTGGACTGCAAGAGCTTTGGTCTGAAGCCAGAGACATAGTAAAAGAGGAATTCATAAACACACTTCCAACAGACAAATGGAAAGTGAAGAAACCATGGATGACAGATAAAACGTTACAAGCAACAATTGAAAGAAGAGAAACAAAACAAAAAGGAGATAGGAATAAACTAAGAACCATGAATGCAACAGTACAATGGCTAGTGCGCAAAATAAGGAAAATTACTACAACAACCAATGGAAAGAAATAGAAGACAACAACAAAAAGGGAAGAATGAGAGACTTATTCCACAAGTTTCAAGAAATCAAAGGAAAGTTCAAAGCAAGGACCCAGATTCTCTATGACAATAAAAATAACATAATTCAAGACCGGGAAGGAATAAAAAGACTTTGAATGTGATACACAGAAGAGTTATATAAAAGAGATGACAATATGAAGGATATATGGAATGAGGAACCATATGAAGATGAACTCCAAATTTCAAAAACTGAGGTGGAAGCTGCAATAAAAGAAATGGCAAAAAAACAAGTCTCCAGGAAGAGATGATATTCCAATAGAACTGTTGCAATCCACATTGACAGAGTCAACTCTAGTGCTAACCAACATATGCCAATAGATATGAAAAACAAAACAATGGCCAACAGATTGGAAAAGATCAATATACATCTCCATCCACAAAAAAGGAGACACAAGAGACAGCAGCAACTATAGAACCATAGCATTAATCTCCCATGCAAGCAAAATTATGCTCAAAATTCAACAACATAGACTCCAATCATATATGGAGAGAGAAATCAAACTAGACAATGGGGGAATAGAAATAGTAAAAGATGTCCAAGCAGGGTTCAGGAAAGGAAGAGACACTAGGGATCACATTGTAAATATAAGATGACTAATGTAGCGCAGCACGGAGTTCCAAAGGAAAATCAGCATGTGCATAAGAGGATAGAGATTTGATAATAGGGGATGGTTACAGGGAGCATGCAACACCCTTTGTCCAGGAAAGCAGCCAACAGAGTAGCTGATAAGAACAATGTCAGGCTCAAGCACAAAAGCAGTTGCAAACTACAGTACCAGTCCGAATGTTCCAAGAAGCCAAAACAGGGATTCAAGAGTCCATAAAGCAAATCAATGAATACAGTCCGAGGTCCAGGGTTCCAGCAAGCAGGTCATCCAATCCAGTCCAAAGGTCACGAATTCCAAGTCAGTCCAAAGTCAATCAGGGAGTCAAGAGTCCAAAGCTTCCACCGGCAAACTCAGATAAACTCTGACAAAGAGCTTGGCTTCTCCTAGCTGTTTATATGGCCCAGCTCCCACTCACAGCTGTTTGGACTTAGCTGCGCGTTTCTCATATAACCTGAGAGAACACCGGAGGCACACCCTTTCTGACCTTCTCTGACTAAAGGTAGGTCCCATCGTGTCCTGCTCCTCTATACCTCCCAGGCCTGGAACCTCTGCTGGGGGGAGGCTAGACTGCTGAGGCAGAGGCTGTGGTTCAGTGGGTCCCACAGAGCTAGCTCCAGGTTCAGCTCAGCCCCCTGAAGCTGGCAGAGCCAAGCTAGAACCTGGCTCAGCATCCTCATCCTCTGAGTCCTCCATGTCCTCCTCCTGGCTGGCCCTGACACCCTTGTTGCAACAGCTACAACTCCACTGGTCCATTTCTTGGCACAATTCAAAGTACTGGTTGAGATGTATAAAATCCTGGATAACTGGGGTCCAGGCTATCTGAAGGACCGTGCCCTAATCTGCTCTGCAGAAATAATGCAGTGTGACATCACTTTAGCTGCTCATAGCTCAATCCTAAGGAATCCTGGGATTTGTAGTCAGTTGTGGCACCAGAGCTCTCTAACAAAGGTTAACTATTTCACAAAACTACAAATCCCAGGATTCCTTAGGATGGCACCATGGCAGTAAAAGCAGTGTTGAACTACATTATTTCTGCAGTGCAGATTAACGTATCTTCCCATATGAGCATGCCCGAACTCTAAAATGTTTGGGGATATTCTTCCCTTAATGTCCCCCCTCCCCCTCATCTTCACAGGCACATTTGGTGGGAATGTGCAAGAGACCCTTCGCCATGGCTGCTCCTTCACTCTGCAACTCCCTTCCTAGGCAGGCTAGGCTGGCTTCTTCTTTGCAGTCTTTCTACCATCAAGTGAAGACTTTTCTGTTCCAGCAGGGAACTGAGTGGGATCTCTTTGTTTTACATACTAAGTTTTCTGTTTTAGTGCTGCTCTGTCTTTAATCTGTGCTTTCAAATTAATGTTTTATATAGTTTCAAATCTATAGACAGTTTAGTATTATTTTAATCCTAGTTTTTTGGATATGTTTAGTTGTACAGTTGTCCCTCCCCATTCGCAGACTTCAAGTGAACAATCTCACTCTTTGCAGGAAGGACAAGCAGGGAGGAATAAAATGGTGGTGCATGGATGTGTGCACCATTATTTTCAATGGGGCTCAAATATTTGTGTGCCACCATTTTCGCAGGCGGGTCCAGAACGGATCTCCTGTGAATTGGAAGGGGCTACTGTATGTGGCTTTGCATGCATCTCTTTTTTACTATGTAAGCCACTTGCCTGTTTCCTCTTTAGTGTGTAAGAGGAAAGGAGCGGAGGAGGCAGAATCTTGCCCTTCCCAGTAAGCTCAGGCAAAAGTAAACTGCTGTGGGCTCTTCTAGCTTGCATGTCTCAGTTTTTTATCTGTGAAATGTTGGAAGGTATGCCCTTTAAATATGTTTTTTTCCCAATGAAGCCCATAATCTGTGGTTTTGTGAAGGGGACTAGTATTTCTTATTTATACAGCTTTACCATAATGCAATCCCCAGGCTTCCTTGGAGGAACATCTGATGGTTAAAACCTGTGTGTGTGTATGTGTGTGTATGCATGCGTACATGTGCGCGCACACACAGTATTTTTGTGCAGCTGAGGCCTTAATCAAGCTGTCGGGAAAGAAGAGCAGCCAATGACAGCAGTACCGGGATATGATTGCTTTGCACTGCATCCTGCTGACTTTTTCCTCTAGCAACTCAAAAAGCAGAATAAAAGGGAGATCTAATCCTTTGCCCTGTGGCTCTCTCTTCCCTGACCCTGATTAACCCAAAAAAAAAAAAGGCTCATAAAAGCCTCATAAGCTTCAAAGCATCACACTGATTCCTTAGCTAGTGTTCTCCTTTTTCCTCTCTGCTAGCTGGGCTTTTCTTCAAGATGTGAATTTGCAATGATGTCAAATCCCATGAATCCCACACTCAATAAAACACAGTGATAGTAAAGTTTATAGAGGCTGGTTGCTTGTGCATTGCAGCTCAGCCATTTGATAAACACTGGAATAGTTCTCTCTTTCCCTCTCTCATCCTTTACCCCAACCCCCCTATGCCCATCTGCAAGTAGGAAAGCCACATGGGGAAGAGGTAATGGCTTTAAGAAGGCAGACTGATTACTCTGCAATGATGACCCAACTGCCTGCAGCGAGAAGCAGAAGAAAGAAAGATAGAAAAAAAGAAAGAATGTGGTGGTGCTGAGTCAGCAGTAGCATTACATCAAAAGCAAGTAAGAATATTGTTGTTTTTAACTGCTTTCAAGTCAACTTTGACTTATGTTGACCCTATGAATGAGAGAACTCCAAGTCACCACCTGCTCAGGTCTTGAAGACTCAGGGCCTGGTTTCCTTAGTTGAGTCTATTCATCTGAAATGAAGTCCTCTTCTTCTCCTACAGCCTTCTACCTTACTAAGCCTTATTGTCTTTTCTAAAGAGTCATGCCTTCTCATGATAGTGGCCAAAGTATGACAACCTCAGCTTAGTTATCGAGAGTTCAGGTTTAATTTGTTCTAGGGCCCATTTATTTGTCTTTTTAGCAGTCCACCATATCCACTCCAGCACTACATTTCAAATGAGTCAGTTCTCTTCCTATCAGCTTTCTTCACTGTCCAGCTTTTACAACCATACATAGAAACTGGAAATATGATGGTGTGGACAATCAACTTTAGTATTCAATGATCTTCACACTTCAGGATTTTGACTAGAAAATTGAATTCCATCACTTCCCATGTCTACCAAAACAAAAAGGCAAGGCCTGTCAAAACCTGCTGAGTAAGAAAAGTAGAAACCATGTGGGAAGAAACCAAATACTCAACCACATGAATAAAAAGAAAAGACACCATGATCTAAAGGCAAAACTAATTACAAAATACCCTGAGGGCTAACACTCTCCAGTTTATAATATACCGTAATTCTCCCTCTCTAATTATCTGCAGCCCCCCTCAGGGGGGCAAGCTCTTCAGAGCTGTTCTTAAGACATTTGTGGCTGTAATGCAGCTCATTTGTGGTCTGCATGATTGGTAGATGAAATAGTTTATGAATGCTAAGAGCAGACAGATCCTCGTCTACACATTCATTCTACAGATCTGCTTCTGTACTGCTTGCACGAAAAATGCCTACCTCAAACAAGACTTTTGATTAGGGCTGTAAATTCTCACTTGTCTTGTTCTCGTCAAGCAGATGAAATGCCACATACTTGTTCTCCTCACTTGTGAAATGATGAAATGCTTCCACCCCTTTTCAAGAAGAATTCTTATATTGGCAAGAATTACTTCTTTTGCACAACTTGTCCAGTAGGGGGAAAATGTACAAAATTCTAATACAGTGTGTTAGCACAGAGGGAAAATTGAGTCAATATGCTGACGGTTGCCAGCTAGGAAACAGACGCCACTGCCAAATCTGGAAAGTCACTCATGACTGCTGGGTTCTTCTGAAGAGGCTTTTTAATCTTAGTTGTAGCAAAGTATTTACAAGCACGATACAGCAATATTTACACCAACTGACATAATGCTCCAACATCCACACCACCACATGGTACACTGGAGTATTTCTCCTTATACACACAAACTCTAGCTAGGATTCTGATCCAATCCCCTGCTCATGTTTCATCAGCTTCCTGTCATGTGTTCACAGTGACTGTGCAGTTTGGACCTGTTATGACTCATCTCCATGCTCAAGTTGCATCAGCTTCCTCTGAGTCAGCACCTTCTCTTTAACCCATTGCATGCACCTGATACATTTTACACAGCCTGGGGCAAAAATAAACTAACAATCCCCTCCGAAATGTCTTAGGCGCTATGCAGACGGGTGGCTCTGGGCCGCCCCTGCTAGCTTCAGATCAAGGCTGCCGAAACTGTGTGCCATGGCCTCGATCCTCCCTTTTGATGCTCCTGAAAGGAGCAGCAAAAGGACACCCTAAGAGCTGGCGTGCAGCTCTTTAGCACCCCTTCTGGCGCAGCACATAAAAACGCTGCACCGGAAGGATGTCCTGATGCCACGCACCGTGCATAATGGTGCACTGCGTTGGACATCATTGGGCTGGGGTTGGGGCAGCCGGCGGGTGGCTGCCCCTCCCCATCTCTGCCTCCAGGCCGGCCCTTTGTGCCGGTCTGCAGAGGCCCTTAGTTGCCATGCATGATAAACAAACTACATCGGAATATTGTTCATACAGTCTCAAGTGTTTTCATTGAGTACAATTCTTTATCCCAAAGCCCAGCCTACTTGCTAGTCTCCTGTGACTTTCTACAGGTAATGCCTTTGTGAGGTAATCTGCAATGTTTTCCTAGGAAACACAGTATTGCAGTTTTAGGATTCCATCCTGTATTAACTCATGCACATTCTGGTACCTTACCCCAATGTATTTTTCCTGCTTTTGAGATTTTCTGCTTCTGCCATTATGATACAGGCTTTTGAGATTTTCTGCTTCTGCCATTATGATACAGGTCTTCATTGAGCCTTATTGGGGTATGGCATGGTTCACCAAGATCCCCCAATACCTGCCTGACCCACTGAACTTTGCTAGGCATTTCTGAAAGTGCAGTGAGTTCAGCTTCTGTGGTACTAAAAGCTACACAACTTTGCTTTCTGGACCTCCACACAACAGGACTGTCAGCAATTCTGATGACCAAATCAGAAACTGACTTCTTGTCTGCTACCTCTGATGCAAAGGAGCTGTCTGCATAGCATTCTAGCTGGAACATGCCTCCAGTCATCACCAGACATCTGTCCCTTGTTCCCTTGAGGTATCGCATCACACGTTTCTAAGTGGTCCAATCCATTAATCTGGGTTTTGAGGCTCTCCTACTCAACAACCCCACTGCAAAGCTTATGCCAGGCCTAGTGTTGTTTGCAATTAACAAAAGACTACCAAGCACTGAATGAAACAATTCAGGATGTTCAAACAATTTATCTGGCTCTAAACTAGTAAACTCAGGTGTCATGGGACTTCTGACTACCTTTGCATTGCTCAATCCACACTTCTCCACAATATTGTCCATCTTTTTTTTCTGACACAGCAGAATCTCCCCATCCTGGGTTTTCTCCACTTCAGTTCCTAAGTAATTCTTCAAACTGCCCAAATCCTTCAGTTTGAATTTTCTTGCTAACTCCTCCTGTACATGCTTCACTTCATCCAAACTACTTGCAGCCACACAAAGATCATCAACATATATCACTAGAATAACACTACCCTTGGTATACACATATGAATCAGCCACACTGTGTTGGTATCCAAGTTTGACAAGCTAATCATTAATGCATCTGTTCCAGCACCTAGCTTCAATCCATACAGGGTTTTCTTCAACCTGTATACTTTGTAGCTACCAGCACAGTCAAACCTGAAGGTTGCTCCATGTATACAGTCTCCTCCAAACATGAATTTAGATATGCTGACTCAAAATTAAAGTGCCTTATTTCCAGGTTCCTTTTTGCTGCTACTGCCAACACCATCCTTAAGCTCTCTGGCTTGGCTATTGGTCAAAAAGTCATATCTTAATTCTCATACCTTTCTAGTGAAAAACCTTTTGCAACAAGCCTGGCTTTGTACTGTTCCATCTGGCATGTCCTTTTTCCTGTACACCCACTTGCAGCCCACTACCTTGTCGTCTACTGGCCTTTCTACTCCTTCAAACACTTCCCTTATCATAAGTGATTCAAATTCAGAGTCCATGGCCTGGTTCCACTTCTCTTGTTCCTCCTGAGGAAATCTCAACATGTCCTGAAAATTGCCAGGTTCTCAGCTACCACAGTACAAACTCTTGCCTCTTGGATAACAAATCTATCTGGTTCCCTTCTGACTCTGTAGGTCCTTCTGGGAATGATTGCTTTTGTTCTTCCTGACTCATTCGTACCATCCTCACAATTAGTCTGCATCTCTGATACCACATCTGACTCTTTCCTAGCCTCAAACATGTGTGTGGAAATTGTTTGTACAGGTGTTGTGTGTGTGGCATGGAGGCAGTGTCCTATGATGTGTCTGGCTGTACATCTTCTTCTGCCTTAGGCAAATCCACTCCTCATTTCTGGCATTTTGTGGCACAATGCCCAGTCATACAAACACATCTTGGTTACATTGTAATGTCTCCCACCCACAGTGTTTGTCAAAATTGGCACTTCTGGAGAACATTACTCTACTGTTGCCTATCAAGAACCTGTATTTGTTCCCTTCATACCCAACAAAGCAAAGCCTTCTCCACTTTGGCTCCCTCTTTTTCTGGAATTGTGATGGAACAAGCACATTTGCATATTGCCCAAAAATTCTTAAATGGTTCGGATTGGATGCACAACCATACAATAGAAAATATGGAGTTTGATGAATGGCTGAACTCCATATTCTATTGATGATGGGGCTTGCTGTGGCTTCTCCCCACAGATTGGCAGGAGCTTGTGCATCTAGCATCAAACAGCCACACATTTGACTGATGACTCCAATGTGACTTTCGGCCAGACCATCCTCCTGTGGGGCAGCAGGGTTCGTGGTCTTATGGCAAATGCCTTTCTGTTCCAGCCAGTTTTGCAAATTGCTGCTAAGGAATTCACCTCCCCTGTCAGTTACCAATGCACCAACTTTGTGTGGAAACTCCCTCTCAACTGAGTTTACCCACTGCTTAAGTTTTGCAGCTGCCGCATCTTCGGCTTTTAACAGAAAGACATATTCATATCTTGTGTGCCTATCCACAATAACCAACATGTATTAATTGCCCTTCTCACTGGGTCTATAGGGGCCGGCTAGATCAGTATGTACCACCTGAAGTGGCCTTTTGGTGGCACACCTGCTTTCCTTGGGCACAAGGAAAGCTTTCAGTTTTATCTTTTTGCACACTGAGTAATCCAAATAGTTATTACAGGGGTTTACCTTTAACTCTGGACAGACCTTTTCCAAATGAGAAAGACTAGAAAACTTCCATGTCCCATGAGCCTATGCAAGTAATGAGCACAATTCAAATGCAATGGTACATTAGAAACATTAGCACACTTTGTTTTTGCCACCATGTGGTAAAGCTTATTCCTTTTTACCGCTCTGGCACAGACAGACCCATTAGAAGATATTGTGCACCCATCCCCTTGAAATGACAATTGATACATATCAGATGTTAGTGTGGAAACACTCACTAAACAATTTTCAAGATTGTTTGCACACAGTACATTACTAAATGTCTTTCCAAAACTGGGAAAGAAAGCAGTTCCAATTTGCTCGCTATGAGCTCCATCTGCTAAACAAACAGATGACACTGGAGCAGGTCTTAAGTCCTTTAGGAGCTTTGGACTGTTGACCATGTGGTGAGTGGCCCCACTGTCCAGCAGGTAGGGGACAGCAGCACTCCCTTCAGCTTGTGAAGATGCCCCTCCTTTCTTGAGGCATCTGCTTCTTATGGTTGGCTGACATTCCCTTTTGTGCTGCAGAAGACATCCAATATTCTCTCTGGAGATGTCCCATCTTCCTGCAGTTAAAACAGTGTTTCTCTCTTCAGACTGCAGCTCTCTCACCTCCAGACATTGTGGGAGATGTTTTCACATTGTGGATGGCTCTCTCTCTCCTCACTGAACTCTGCTGCCTGGCCTCAAAATCATGCCTCTGGACTTCCTCCAGAATTTGCGCTGATACCAGGTCCAGGGTCAGGTCTCTCTCTGCAATGCTCTGCAGGCTGTTCATCAGGAAATCCCACTCCTTGGTCAGACTTCCTAGCAGGATGTACACCTTTTGATCTTCTGGAATGTTTACACCACAAATGGCAACTTGTGTAAACAATTCTTACATGCTGCTGAGATGTTGCATTACAGACATACCCTCTTACAGCTTGCAGCTGTACAAACGCTTCACCCACATCATGTGAGACAAGATGCTATCAGACTAGTGGATGGCTCTCAAAACATTCCATAGCTCAAAAGCAGTTCTTTTCTCTCTCACGTGAATCAACTGACATGGCTCTAAGGTAAGCAAAAGAGTTGCTCTTGCCCTCCTGTCCACCTCTGCCTCTTTTGTCATCACGCATGCTTGCACAACTCCCCATAAACTTTCTCTGATCAGCAAGGCTTTGGTGTAAACTGACCAGGAAGAATAATTCCCAGCTCTTAATTTCTCAAAAAGGAGGCTCAGCTCCATGTTTTGCTTTTGCTTTGCAACTTGCCAAGGACACAGTCTTTTGGCAGACCTCCAAACCACAGCTTACAGATAAAGACTAGCAAACAGGCACTCAGTCTTTAACTATTTTTCTGCCAAATTCTCTGGCTTTTGAGAACTTTGCCTTTACCTTCACAACCAGTGAAATTACTCAGAACTCCGAGTGTTGTCCTAGTGGCTAACTGGGCCCATAACCATTGTTAGCACAGAGGGAAAATTGAGTCTATATGCTGAAGGCTGCAGCTAGGAAACAGATGCCACTGCCAAGTATAGAAAGTCACTCATGACTGCTGGGTTCTTCTGAAAAGGCTTTTTAAACTTAGTTGCAGCAAAGTATTTACAAGCACGATACAGCAATATTTACACCAACTGACATAATGCTCTGCCACTCAGCTGACATCTACACCACCACATGGCACACTGGAGCATTTCTCCTTATATACACAAACTCTAGCTAAGATTCTGATCCAACCCCCTGCTCATGTTTCATCAGCTTCCTGTCATATGTTCACAGTGACTGTACAGTTTGGACCTGCTATGACTCCACTCCATGCTCAAGTTGCATCAGCTTCCTCTGAGTCAGCATTTCCTCTTTAACCCATTGCATGCACCTGAGACATTTTACACAGCCTGGGATAAAAATATACTCACAAAATAGACCCTTGGTATCCTCTAGGCAGGACACCCTGTCGATACCAAAATCCATGGATGCTCAAATCTCAGTGGCATAGTAAAATGTCCCATATATGAAGTGGTGAAATCAAGAATTGTTTTTTGGAATTTATATTTGTTTTGAACATTTTAAATCCATGGATGGTTGAATCCATGGATAAAGAATCTGTGGATACAGAGGACCAACTGTAGTTGTGAAGTTGTGCAATACTCTCATCCTTTTCATCAGTATCTTCTACCAGTCAGCCCTCTTCAGGACTACTTCATCACTCAGACACTCCTTCTATGCTTGCCCTTTTCCTTTACAAAAGGAAAATACAGTCCTTTTGGACACAGAGAGGGTTGTTTTTTCACCAATTATGGAACTTTGTATCAGTTATTGAAAAATACAAAGCACTCCTTGTCCTGCTCTCATACTGGAGGTGAGAACTCCTTGTGTAAGCTGTCATCAACCTCTCTTAGCAAGAACAAGAAATGTTGCTGATGTTCTTCATATACTTAATTTTGGAAAATGTTCTTAAACTTGTGAATCATGTGCATGCAGTGCTTGTGAAACTCCAAGGGGGGGGGGGGGACACCCAAGGATGCTTCTAAGGAATGGATGAGACTAATGTACTCTGCACCACAAGTGACTGATCTCCACTATTCACAAACACCTAATGGGTTAAAATGCATCCATGCTCTACGTTTTGATGACGTGCCATGAATCCAGCAATCACAGATACAGTACTTTGTTCTCCTCACTTGTGAAATGTTTACATTTGTAACAAAACATAGATTTTTAAATACCTTGGCCTACTACTGCTATCTTGCTTGCAGAAAAGGTTATCTACCAGTTTTTCCCTATAGAGGAGATGTTTGCACTCTCTTGACTAGCTTGCTATCTCTAGTAGAGTCTGAGCATCTGGAGGAGGCCAACCAGCTTCTGTATTTTCCCAGTCTCGTACCAGTTACAAAGAAATAGTGAGCAGAAAGGCGAATTCCAAATCTGGGCGCAATTCACCAAAAGTTACACATGACATAAAGACTAATCCTGTCCACCTTTACTAAGAAGTACTCCCAGCAAATGACAGTAGGCCTTATGTCCAGGTAAATGTACACAGCATTACAGACTAAAATCATATTAGCAGCAGATGGATTGAAAGGAATGTAATTATATGCTTATGAACAGATGCTGAAGCTTTCCAGGGGAAGTCTGAGATGATTCTAACAAGATATATATGACTATTAAAATGTTATATTGTAGCTCAGGATATCAACAAGGATCTGTTCCATAACATGGCAGAGGGATCAAGGTTTACCAAATAAAACATTATTATTTATTAAAATTGAGGCTCTTATGGTAGCAAATATGTTTACAGCAGAGATGGGAATTGTGAGTCTCTCCAGATGCTGTTAGACTACAACTCTCACCAGCCTTAAGCATGATGGACAAAGGTGATGAATATCAGAAGTTGTAGTCCAATAACATCTGGAAGGCCAGTTTCCACTCTGATTTACAAATACAATCCTAACAACAGAAGGAGGAACACAAACCGACCTATCTAAGGGTAAAATAGGATCTCTCTTCTTTCTTTTTGGAAGACATATGGATTTTGAGATTGAAAAGGGCATGATTCCATTAAGTGCAGCAATTATAACAAAAGGATCTTGACTTCACAGGATTTTTAAAAATGTCTTTGAAGTCTATGTGTGTATGTGTGAATACTTATGAAGAAAGCTTTACCCAGCATTGCCCAAACCAATGCTGATTATTTCGCTTATGATTTGAATGAAACAAAAGATTGACTGGTAGCAAAATGAAAGCAAAATGGACCAAAAATAGCCATTTTCCCAAAATAAAAGCCCTGAAGTTTGCCATTCAATCCCAAACTTGCATGAAAGAGTTCACAACAGTCCAGAACACACTGTAAAAATAATCCAATTTGAGATTGCTTTAGCTGCCCTGGCTCAATGCTAGAGAATGCTGGGATTTATAGTTTTGTGAGACATTCAGCTTCTCTGTGAGAGAGTTCTGGTGCCACAATAAACTACCATTCCCAGGATTCCCTAGCACTAAGCCAGGGCAGTTAAAGCAGTCTCAAACTGAATTATTTCTGCAGTGTTTTGGGCCAACATTAGCCTAAATGAAGATATCAAGTCTGGTGAAAATCAATTCATAAATGTACATTCTAGAACAAACATGATAGAAAAGCAAAGTATTTGTTTAAGAAATGTCACAGATTTGGTCCAAAACTTTACTATTTACTCTTAGATTTTGTTCCATTAGATAACAGTCCAAGGCTGATGACTGTGAATCAATCATACGGGGATTTGCATAGTATAACAGAGACAGAGACCTCAGTTAGAGAGTGAATGGGTGGGAAGATAGCTGGGAGGGATTGGGTTTGCAAGGGAATGGAATTTAGTCACAGTTACATTAAGCACCATGATTTCAATTTGGATGTGATCATAAGTAATTTCTGATGGATTATGTTTCACATTTGGAATAATGGCTGCTCATTAATTTTATCAAAGTTAACGCAAACCTTTTTCAGACTAGATCTGCAAAAATGGGACGGTAGGGAAGCAAATAAAAAGGCATTAAAATTGCAGCTGCTTTTTAACCATAGTGATTTCTTGTGCTGTTAGAAATGTTAAATTGGTTCTATCTCCCCTTGACTCATCTTATGACTCTTGAACTAGTAATGGGAAAGCTGACCTCTTGCACTGTAACTGACTCCCAGGGCAACCTCTGCTGGGAAGCTTAGTCAACAGTGTTGTGATAAACATATTAAATCTGGCTTTCCTGTGAACTGTAGTTGGTAGTCAGAAAATGTTTATGCCAGACTGTACTTCAGCAGTAACCGTTCTTATCAAACATTTATTTGAGGACTGGAGAAAGAGAAGAGAAAAGTGTAGTCACCTGACCACCAATTCCTTTCTCTAGACAACATGAAAACAGTCTATTGAAATTAATGGGTAAAATGATTATTTTCAGGAGAGGGGTAGTTTGTTGTTGTTGTAGTTTCCAGCTTATGGCAACCCTAAAATGAACCTATCACAGGGTTTTCTTGGCAAGATTTGTTCAGAGGAGGTTTGCCTTTGAGGCTGAGAGAGTATGTCTTGCTCATGGCTGAGAAGGGATTCGAACCCTGTTTTCCAGAGACATAGTCCAAAGTTCAAACCACTAGTGGGGACTAGTAGGTGTAGATTAAGATGACAACCTCAAGAGATAATCTCTTGAGAGCAGATTTACCTCAGCAAACCTGTTTGGTGGGTGAGCTGGACTCCCACTCAATTTTAATTTTTTGAAAACAAAACAAACATTGAAAAAAGGAATGATGGAAGGAACTTCCAGTTGGAGACAGTGGTGAGTGGGTAGTGGTTCTCATATCAATGAGGCTGTGAAACCACTCTGAGTTTTCGTCTGAAGTTTAAAGGAGCTTTCCAAGAAGTGAATGGTGATATAGCACTTAGCACCCTGGACAGCTCCTGTATAGTGAATTTACAGTCCCATTGACATAGGCTTCATCTGTACTATAGAAATAATGCAGTTTGACACTGCTTTAACTGCCATGGCTTCATTGTATGGGATCCTAGGATTTGTAGTTTACTTTGGCATTGGAGCTCTCTGACAGAGAAGGCTAAATGTCTCACAAAACTACAAATCCCAGAATTCCATAGCACTGAGCCATGGCAGTTAAAGATGTGTTGAACTGCATTATTTCTGCAGAGTAGATGCAGCCATAGAAGCTGCCAGCCTCCATTGGTTGGAGAAGGAAAGAGATTAAAAAGAAGAATTATCATTCATTCAAAGGTGCTTTGTAGTGACATGACTTTAGAAACGGTTGGATGCAAGTGATGATCTTCTTAGAGCCATTTCAACCCAAATTGAGGCCCAGGTATGACATGGGTTCTTAGTTGCCCTTGTGGATGACTCTGTTGGTTTTCCCTCTCAGAGTGAGTTTCAGCACCATCAGCTGAATCACACATCTTCCACTGACAGATTATAGAACGGGGCCAGAAACTCTGGCCCTCCAGAGATGCTGCTGAGCTGTTATTCTCATCAGCCATAGCCACTAGAATCAACAATGAAGGATGATGGGAGCTGCAGTCCAGCAAATCTCTGCAGGGCCCAGGTTCCCCAAACCTGTGAAAGATGGGTTAATTCTTATATGCACACACATCATACACAACACAGTAGCCTGGAAACAAAATAAACAAAGAAAACACCTAAATAATTTGGAATATTATATGTTCTTTTTCATTCACACCCCCTTGATTGCCATATAAATTTCATTTTAAAATAATATCAATACTGTACCAAGAATGTAATATGATGGAGGGTGGAGACTAATTAAAACATCTAGATTCCAAATATCTGGAGAGTATAATTCAATAATTTTACAGAACCTAACAAAATCACTCAAAACCAGTGTCTTGGTCAGAAAATAAATTCAGAGACAGACATTCCTCAGCTCTCAATGGGAATAAACAGACCCCAGTTCACAGAGGGACCCCCAAGGTCACAATATTTTCATTATGAAATTATAATGCCACTCTATGGGAACTGTCAAATGCTCATTCAGCTAGGTGAATAATTAATGTTGACATCCATCAGAGGCTGCTTGTATCAGACCATTTTTTGTCTCTGTGTCATGTGTGGTATAACCACTGCCCATTACTTTGTTTGGCCCTATCAATCAAACTGCTTCCACTCATCAAGCCCAGGGGTATACTAGGAAGTGAAGAAGTATGGTTTGCTTGGCTTCCCAGACAAAATAATCAATCTATGGCAAGGGGGAAAGGACGGATTCTTCCTTCTCCTTCCCCTCTCCTAGTTGCATTGAGACCAATTACCACAGAGAGAATGGGAATGCCTACTCTCAACGCTAATAATTGTTCATGCATGAGAAAAATGGGGATGGTGGTGGACCAGGCTGCCTTTGATTATCTAATTTAAAGAGCAGCCCTAAAGTTAAAATAAGTGAGTTTGTTGCAAGCATTTGGAAGTGTGAATGCAAGAGTTATGGGTGTAATGAACAGTAAAAGCATACAATATAATTGTAACAAGGTGCTGTTCCCAAGTACCAAAGGGCACGGAAACATATTCATAAGGAAATAAAAATACAAATATTGTGCAATGTAGCAGTTGAGGAACTTAACTGGTATTTTTTTTCCCCCTAGCAAGTTACCTGATAAGCACCATCAGCTATCATCCCTGCTCTCCTTTTGGTGGCAGAGAAAAACATTTTTATGCCACCAGGCTTTCTCACACTGACATGAGTGCTGTATAATATTATATAAAAGTTTTGTATAGAGTATTTAAATTTTAATATGTAATCTTTTTAACTTTTTAAAATTGTTTAATTATTTTTTAAACTTTGTATTTTTGATGCTTAGTATTGTTTTAACTTGGACTGTTATAAATTTTGTTAGCTGCCTTGAGTCCCTATACTGGGAGGAAGGTGGGATATTAAATAAATAAATAAATAAATAACAACCTTCATGGATGAACTACTTGATCCCTGACTGGATAGGCTGTTTTAATTTGGACATATCATGAGACAATGTGGCATAGGAAGTAAAGTGTATTTCTTTTCACAATCATTTCTCAGTCTCATTTGGGGGGGGGGGGGAGAACCTTTGGCAGAGAACTGGGGAAGGGAATGGGACTGTGTAACCCTTTCATGTTAACTATTTGTATAATCCAAAGCCCTATGAGCCTCCATAGGGGAAAAAGTACAGCTCCCCACATCTTTCTCCCTTAAGAAAAAACACCTTGATGTGGGGGGGGGGGAGGAATTATTATATGGGGGAAAGGCTATTCCCTTTCCCAAAAAAATTCAGTATATGGAGAACAAAAGTACAGAACCACATCCAATGTGTCACTTGGTTCCAAGATTAACTGCTATGAAGGAGAGTTAATCCTCAAGTCACAATCATGCAGGCCATAGTATTTTCCATCTCTATATATGGTTGTGAAAACTAGAAGAAAGTTGACAGGAAGCAAATCAATGCATATGAAAAGTGGAGAATTATTCTAGAGATACCATGGACTGCTAAGAAAAACAAATAGAGCAATGGGTCCTAGAGAAAATCAGGCTTTAGCTGTCACTAACAGTCAAGGTGATTAAACTGAAGTTGTAATTTGGACATATCAATGTGGACTTACATGGGGGAAATCCCATGCAGAAACGGGATTTAAAAGCTGAGGAAAACCCACAAATGCAGGTTAATTTTCACATGCATCGCTGTTAAACTGTTGTTAACCCAAACGGAAAGTAGTCAAAAGCCACTCCTTTTTACTTTCAAGATTTTCCTAAAGTAAAAAGAAGTGGCTTTTGACTACTTTCTGTTCGGGTTGACAACAGTTTAACAATGACGTCATGTGAAAATCTACCTGCTTTTGTGGGGTTTCCCCCCCCCCCAATTTATAACCCCGTTTCTGCACGGGATTTCCCCCATGTGATAAAGTACTTTGACTCACTAGAAAAGAAAATACAGCCAGCCTTCCACATTCATGGATTTGACATTCACAATTTTGCAGGTTTGTAGCCACAGCTTAGCTATCTTGCTCTCTCTCCTTCCTCGTCCTCCTCTCAATCTCCTCTCCTTTCAAAACATCCTCAGCCAAGGTTAAACCACTTTCCAGCTCATCAATCTCCTCGCCCCAATCCTGTTCATCCCAGTCCATCTCCTCTCAACTCCTGTCCTTCCAAAAGAGCCAACTAGATTTTAAACCACTTTCCAGCCATAGATCTCCCCACCCCACTCTTGTTCTTCCCAATCCACTTCATCTCAATCTCCCATCCTTCCAAAAGAGCCAGCCAGGATGGGCTGGAAAGGGGTTTAAAGCCAGGCTGGCTCTTTTGGAAAGATGAGAGACTGAGCAGTGATGGATTGGGATGATCAGGAATGAGATAAGGAAATTGATGGACTGCAAGGGGGTTTACGATCTGTCTGAAGCATGCTGGTGGGCAGGTGGGAAATTGAGTGATGAGCTGGCAGGAGTCTATAGCATGCTTATTTGGGGACCTATATTTGTGGTTTTTCCACTTTCACAGGGATCACAGGGATGCCCGTAATCTCCACAAATGTGGAGGGGGACTGTAATGCTTGGTAAAGTGGGAGGCAGTAGGAAAAACGAAGGGCCACACTACAGGTGGATTGATTAAATCAAGGAAACCACAGCCCTAAATTTGCCAGACCTGAGCAGGGCAGCTAATGACAAAGGATCTTGGAGGTTTCCAGCCCAGAGATCCATAATGTTACTATAGGTTGAAGCTGACTTGATGGAGCAGGATGTTATCAATATGCTGATGACACCCAAATATACTGCTCCATGTCTTGGTCAGCTGCCATGACAGCAGATGGTGGTTCTCCCCTCAATCAATGTCTGGAAGCGGTAATGGTCTGGATGAGGAAAAAAATGACTCAAGCTTAATCCAGACAAAACGGAGGTACTTACAGTAGGGGCCCCAAACCAGGTACGGGGTTGTGACCGCCAGTCTTGGATGGGGTCATTCTCTCTGCCAAGGACTGTGTCCGCAATCTGGGAGTGCTCCTGGACTCGTCGCTTCACATGACAGATCAGGTGAATGTGACAGTCAGGAGTGCCTGTTATCAGCTTCGGCTGATACGCCAGCTGCGCCCTTTCCTTGAAGTGCTGGTAACCTCACGCCTCGACTTCTGCAATGCACTCTACATGGGGCTATCCTTATACCTAACTCAGAAACTACAACTAGTCCAAAATATGGCAGCCAGATTGAGCACCGGAACATCAAGGAGTGATCACATTACATCTGTTCTGAAATCCTTGCACGGCTACCCATTAGTTTCTGGGCACAGTATAAGGTGTTGGTGGTGACCTTTAAAGCGCTACATGGCCTGGGTCCATCCTACTTAGGGAATTGCCTATCTCCATATAATCCACCCCACCCCCTTAGGTCCTCTGGGAGGAAGTTGCTTCAACCAATAAAAACTAGATTGGCGACAACCTCCCAGAGGACTTTTTCTGCCACAGTCCCTAGACTGTGGAATGCCCTGCCAGAGGAGATCTGTCAGATAACCAATTTAGATGGCTTTTAAAAAGCCATCAAAACGGATCTCTTCCAGCAGGCGTTCCCAGAATAATATTATTTTCCAATCGGCTCCTCATCGTTAGATAGTTCTCTCTTTTCTTCCCCTATTTACCTAGAGTGCTGCTTGTTTTAATCTGTGTTAGATGCCTCAAAGCCTAATGTTTTAAATCAGATTTTAATGCCAATTTGATTTAATATATTTTTAAGGGGGGGGGTTATATGCTTGTTGTATTGTTTGGGTTTTGTGATTGATTTTACATGTAAGCCACCTTGATAGCCTTGGCTAAAGGCGGGGTACAAATAAATTATTATTATTATTATTATTATTATTATTAATTAAATAGCAACAAAGATTCTCAGAAGATAAAGTCTAAGCATGAGAGCTAATATGGTGTAGTGGTTTAAGAGTTGGACTATGACTCTTTGGACTACATGGTGTAGTGGTTTAAGAGTTGGAGTACGAGCTCAGGGTTCAATTCCCTGCTGTTCATTGGAAACCCACTGGGATACAGCTTCAGAAAATTCCATGACAGATTCACCTTAGGAGTCACCATAAGATGGAAATGACTTGGTGGCACACAACAACAACAACAACAACAACAACAGCAACAAAGACAACAGCAACGCAGTCTAAACATGTCAATTCCTTATAGGATGTCCAAAAACCTGCATGGACAACTTTTTAAAATATAACTCCAGGAATCTAGAAGAATTTCCAGTTATTCCAACCACTCATATAACATAACAACAATCCCTACTTTTAGTTGATGAAATAAAATTCTGTTCTAAGCAGAGCAGCAGGAGACTTGGATGCTGGAAAAGCAGTGATCTCTGGAATGTGTTTTGAAGTGTTTGCATTGCCAAAGAATGGCAAGTGTTCCAAACTTAAGCAGAGTACAAGAATAAAAAGGCTTCCAAAAATCTAAAAGGTTCCTTCCCACCACCCCAACCATGCATCTGGAAAAGGAGATTATTGCCTTTAAGCTGGAGGTGATCTCAAATTTCTTCTGTGGGCAGAGAAATAAATACCCAAGTCATCTAATGAATCTGCCTGGCTGACTGAGTAGCCTTCTAACAACCAGTTATAATGTGAAGGATTATGCACAATTTTGGTATAATCATACAATGGGCCCTTGATATCCATTGGAGTTTGGCTCCAGGACCCCACCCCACTCATAGATACCAAAATCTGTGGAGGCTCAAGTCACATTAAATACAGTGGCATAGTAAAATGTGTCATTTATATAAAATGGCAAAATCAAGCTTTACTTTTTGGAATTGTTTTGAGGAATGTTTTCAAGTCATGAATGGTTGAATCCATGGATGCAAAATCCATGGATAAGGAGGGCTGACTGTAATTTATGAATATTTTTTCCACCAAAAAGGAGGGAGAGGGGAATCTTCATAACTGATTCCATGCCAATAGATGTTCACCTTATATGCTCCATTTTAAATAGAAGAAGTGCCCTCTTCAACCCACAAACTCCCTCGCTGATGTAGAGACTGGATGACAGCTGAGCCACCAGGTGATCTCTTGGGTAACCTCTAAGAAATGGCCATGAGACTAGCCCACATGACTATATTATGGATCATTTTTCTAATTGCACAAGAACCTCTTATTCCAGTATAAGACTCCTTTCATCTGCCAAAAATTTCTGATCTGGCAAGGGGATGCTTCTGAGGAGAAAATCTTTGGCAAGTTTTCCTTCTCCCAAAGTCTCCTATGCCTCCCTCAAATTTGCTCTGGTGTATTGTGTCTAGTGGCAGCCCCAAAATATATTTTGCCCCTTAGACATCCCCTTTAAAATTCACCATCCCACTGACATGGAAGAGACTGTTAGAATCACTGGTTCTAAGGCTGCACATTTATCTGGGTCACTAAAGAAATATGTTGCAGTTGTACACAATGTTGATGCTATGGAGGGCTGACCTGACATTTTGATTGAAGCAACTGGCCATGGGGTAGATTCCCCAACTATTCCCAAAGAAAGAAAGCATCCTGAAGGGGCAGGGGGCAAGACACATCTCTCACACACTAACTGTTCCTGACAGCTGCTTGCCTTCTCAATACAGGTTGAGTATCCTTTATCCAAAATGCTTGGGAACAAAAGTGTTTTGGATTTTGGATTATTTATTTATTTATTTATTTATATTCTTTTTGGATTTTGGAATATTTCCACACATATAATGATATATCTTGGAGATGGGACCCAAATCTAAACACAAAATGCATTTATATTTCATATAAATTTTATACACATAGCCTGATGGTAATTTTATACACAATATTTTTAATAATTTTATGCATGAAACAAAGTTTATGTACACTGAACCATCAGAAAGCAAAGGTATCACAGAAAGCAGGTACAGGTTGAGTGTCCCTTATCCGGAAATCTGAAATCCAAAATACTCCAAAATTGTCCACATGGATGGAGCCACCCATGTGGACAATTTTGGAGTATTTTGGATTTCAGATTTCCAGATAAAGGACACTCAATCTGTACCTGCTCAAACAAATGCTTTATGCAGCAGTGGTGTGGGCCTCATCTAAGCAGAGCAATGCATGTGCGCACACATGAAACTGTGTGTTCTGGGCTTGCTGCCTTTTTGCCTGCTTGCTCAGCTGTGCACTGCTCCCAAAGGCACTATCTGTGTAACATGCTTGGAGGGGACATGCAAGCCAAACAACCAGCCAACCCAGTACAACAAGAAGCAGGCCTCAGCATCTCATCTGGAATAGCTCGGGAACTCTAGAGGAACAGCCTGGACTCTGGAGAATGACACCACTCTTAGCAACTGCTGCCTCAGGCAGCCACTTCATTTTGATGATGGTAGGCCCAGTTCTCAATCACTTAGGTGACTACATTTGGAAAGCTTGAGCATATCACCAAAGGCTGGAAATCACAAAAGAAAGTTTTTGGTATACAAGCACCAGATATTGTACAAGTACAGTATGAATACTCAAATTAAATATTGTAATATGAATGTTCCAATATTATCTTTTAAAAACTGTAAAACTATTTTGAGATGTTATACATTACCTCTGTATCTTAAATCAGCTTTTCCCTATCCATTGTCTGCCAGATGTACTGGATTACAATTTCAAGCATCCCTCAGCCACCTGCTTTCTTGAGACTCTGGGGACAAGATATTTGGAGGAGACTGGTTTGGTGATGGATGTTACAAAATTTTAAGAAAAAAGACTGCCTCATCTATACATTATTCTCATGTTCATCTCATACACTGTTAGGTAAAAGAACAGATGAAGTACATCCATTAAATTCAGCAATTTCAGTAGAAATATGAGATGTGGAAGAAAACACCACTCCTTATATAGACATGCACATAAATATATTTCAGAAAAAAGGTGGAGTTGAGATACAAAAAGGAAAAGGCATAAAGTATAACACTTTTATGGGTCCATTGAAATAAAACTCGTTCTTTAAAGTGTTGGCAACCTTAATAATAGGATGCATGAATAAAGCCAAGTAGTTTGGAAAGGAAATAGAAAAGGCTAATATTTAGAATATTAAATGCTTTTAAATTAGTGTAAATGCACCATAATGTGCATACTGAAAAATAAAATCAGTTGGCAAAAAAGAAATATGGCTCTAAAAAGCATGTGCCAAGTAATTTTGTCATATGCAACTGTTGGATGAGATTTTTCCTGAGAACTCCAGATATCTGACTTGAAGCCAGCCCTAGTTAGAGCATGATCACATGAGAGATTTCTGAGCTCCTTGGTTCAGCACTCTGGGGCAAAAAGTGGGATAATAAAATATATTAACATCAAAAAGAGATATCCTTTAATGAAAATTCTGCATATCTCCCCAATAGCTCATAGTGCTATTTCAATAATATTTACTCTTGTGTGACCTGATTCACATGCCCATCTGAATATATGATTATGATTTTAAAAACCAGTACTTGGTATACCAATATGTAGTGAGCTAGCTGCTAGGCTGAAGAAACTCACCAATAATACCCCATGATAGGGGTCACCTTAGGGTTGCCATAAGTTGGATATGACTTGAAGAAACATAACAACAACAACAACAACAACAACAACAACAACAACAACAACAACAACAACAACAAGCCAGTGGATTCACCAGCACTAGGACAACTTGGCTTTCAGGATGAACTGAAAATCAGATTCTGCACATAGCAGCAGGAGCATACAGCCAATTTACAGGACACCAGACATGGCACCACATGCACATCCTGCAGATTCCTGAAACATCCTTTCAGGAATCTGCATGTCAGAAAGAACACTGATATAGACAAACAGTTACTGCTGCTGCACAAAAATATGTGGTTAAATCCAAAGCGCATAGCATGCTTTCATAACTTTAGCTTTCAGCTTTCAGCTCTCTCTTTAACAATTCTGGAATCACTGTAAACAGAACCTTGCCTTTTTGGTTTGTTTGTATTTATATGTTTTGTTTTCCTGTTGTTGTAATTTTAATAACATTTAAGTGAGAAAATTTTATTTTTGCACAGTGCAGGAGCATCTTTTCAAAACATTAATTCAAAACCATTTGCCATTGTGGTTATTAAGATTTCTATATCATCCTATTTTTTCTTGCTTACCTTCCTCTCTTCTTTATTCTGTTTTGTATTTATCTTGGTTCAGTTATTAGGGTACAAGACAAGCCTCCCCTCTTCCTCTGCTACTTTTTCATTTCATGGAGGAATTCCTTCTATTTTTGGCCCTTGCTGTCAAAATATTACTATTTGAACACTTCTATGACATAATTTTTGTTGGAGACCAGGTACCCCTGACAGTAACTTCCTGTCCTGCATGCTGGGCATCTCCACATACCAAGCAGAAAGGAGGAGAGTCATCACCTTTTAACACAGCGCCTGTTTAGGTGGGTGCCTTGTAAGCACTGCTTTCCACATTGTTCTGCTGTATATTTGTTTCTCATGCTACTTCATCAAATGGTTTCCTCCCACATTTCCTATTTGAGGGACCATCTTCCCAAGGCATTTCCCCTTGATTCCATAGGTGCCACTGTTAACAATAACAGCATCAATTGCTTTTAAGGGTTTTCCTTTTTGTTAATGTCGGGCCTGACCTATATCAGCTCATTCTGCCTGTACTCTTTTGCCAGTCCTGCACCCTCACGCCTGAGCTGACAAACCAGGGGTGAGAAAAATGCAGCCCTTGTGCCCCCAGTGTCTCCCAAACTATATATATCTCTTTCATACATATACATATTTCCAGGTCACTTCTCATTGTAAAAGAAAAAGGTCTCTCCTATGACTAAATGGAGTAGGTGGGGCAAAAACAGGGTGAAATTGTCCCCCCTACCAGCTGGAGGGCATTTCAGATCCAAAAATAATGCTTTGTTCTTGAACGGGGCTGTGGTGTTGAGTGTGACCCTTTAACCCCTAATAGTTGCCCACCCCTGCCTTAAACCATGCTTTCCCCTACCATCCTCTACTCCAGAAACAAAGCATTTTTCATTCATGGAGAGGGAAAAATGTTTCTTCTTACGTGGAAATTAATGTTGGCAAATATGTTTTGAGGAAGGAGGGGGCTTGATCATCCTACACAAAATGTCATGGGTCTACATTAAATAAGCACTAATATAGTACAAAGTTTTAAGATGAGCCATCTTGCAAGGAAAAAACAGTATCATTTGGCATTTGTCTAGGAGCATGCAGATGAACTTCAAGATTGCCACATCTTCATGTAAGGAATGGTGGAAGAAAAGCTTTGCACTTGTCTTGAAACACCAGCCCTATATTTTGAGCAAATTAATAATGTGGGTTTGTATTTTTCTGGAAAAAAGAACATATATTATAGTAGAAATTATGCAGACAGTACCTCTAGGGAGCTTAAAATTGGGGCTTGGAAGGGTGTTTCTCTCTATCTCTCTCTCTCTCACACACACACACAAAGAGAGAGAGAAAGGATGTGTATATGAACATATACAAAATTGACAGAAACCCATAATGAACTCATTGTTCAACTGGTGACAATGCTTATGGTTAGACAATATGGTTGTTGGGAATCAATCTGACTAAAAGTAGGAAAGTGGGGAAAGGGGAGAATGGGGGAGAATTTATTTGGTAGGGGAAAAGCAGAGAATTAGATTTAAAATTATCCAAGATGATAAGTGAAGGGTTAGTATTGGACTACCAGATTTGAAGTTAGATTTCTCAGTATGTTCTTTGGTTTGGTTAATGGTTAATATTAAACCGTGGTTAATGTTAAACTATGAAAGACTGCTGCAAATGGAAGGCCACAACCTGAGGTTTGGATAATAATAATAATAATAATAATAATAATAATTTTTATTTGTAGCCCGCCCCTCTGCAAGGCAATCGGGGTGGGGGACAACAGCATTTAAAACAAAACATCGTTAAAACATTCCCTCTCCCCATAATCCCTTCCTCCCTCCACCCCATCCCCTTAAAATAGAATTAAACCATGGAATAATTAAAATACTATATTAATTAAATTAATAAATTAAAAACAAAATTTTAACAGAGGAGTCAGACAAATGGGGGCCCCTTTATGGGCCGACAGTTATTCCGGGAAGGCCTGCCGAAAGAGATCCGTCTTTACTGCTTTCTTAAAAGCAGCAAGAGTGGTGGTAAGACGGATCTCGTCTGGCAGGCCATTCCAGAGTCTGGGAGCGGTTGCTGAGAAGGCCCTCTGGGAAGTCTGAGACAGCCTAGTTTTTATTGGCTGTAACAGGTTCCTCCCAGAGGACCGCAGGGCGCGGGGGGGGTCATGTGGGGAGAGGCGGTCCCTAAGATAAGATGGACCCAAGCCATGTAGGGCTTTAAAGGTCAAAACCAACACCTTGTACTGCGCCCGGAAACTAATTGGCAGCCAGTGGAGGGATTTAAGCACTGGTGTTATGTGCTCCCTCCTTGATGTTCCTGTAATTAGCCTGGCTGCCATATTCTGTACCAGTTGAAGTTTCCGGGTTAGGCACAAGGGTAGCCCCATGTAGAGTGCATTGCAGAAGTCCAGACGTGAGGTTACCAGGGTGTGTACCACAGCTTCCAGGTCCCTTCTATCCAGATAAGGGTGCAGCTGGCGTATCAGCCGAAGCTGATAACAGGCGCTCCTGACCACCGCATTCACCTGACTAGTCATGTGAAGCGATGAATCTAGAAGCACCCCCAGACTGCGAACACAGCCCTTTACGGAGAGTGTGACTCCATCCAGGACTGGAGACTGTATTCCCAAATCTGGTTTTGGGCCTGTAACTGCAAGTACCTCCGTTTTGTCTGGATTCAATTTCAATCTGTTTTTCCTCATCCAACCCATTACCGCTCTAAGACAGTCATCAAGAGGAGAGGCGCCATCTGAAGTCTGAGTCGATGATCTGGTCATGGAGAGGTATATCTGGGTGTCATCAGCGTACTGAAGACACCGAGCTCCATGCCTCCGAATGATCTTCCCCAGCGGCTTCATATAAATGTTGAATAGCAGCGGGGACAGGATGGCACCCTGAGGGACGCCACAATTAAGCTCAATTTTGATAGCATGCATGTTGTGCTATGACAAGCTTCAAGTGAATTCTGATTTTAATAACTAATTCATAAGATGTGCCATTTTGAGAAGCTGGAACAGGTATAAACCCAGGCTCTGTCTTAAAATACCATTGTGGATTTCTACCCAGGAAGCATTTTATAGGGTGGATAAAAAGATGAGAAATGGGCAACTTCCCAAAATTTATTAGTGTTTGGAAATGAACAAGACAGATTTAAAATACAAGATGAATTGTTAAATGGTAGATTGGACTTAAATGGTATCACTATAGACAATTGTTGGAAAGATTTAAATTGTATTTTTAAAAACTTCCTGGTTTTGATAAAGAAAAAACTAAGATTGAAATTAATTTGTGTACAGATGATGACAACGTGACTGGGAAAATTTACGAACTGTTGTTAAAAACAGAGTTGAAAGATGAACAAATTAAAGGTTGCATGATAAAATGGACCCAAATGTTGGATCTAACTTTAGAATTAGAGCAATGGAGGGGAATGTGGACAAAAGGGCTTAAAGATATTTTGTGTTGTGATCTCAAAGAACATTTTTACTAAATGATGTACAGATGGTACTTGACTCCAGCAAGAATATCAAGATACTGTATTTTAAAAGGTAAGAATATATGCTGGAAGTGTGAAACACAGGAAGGCACTTTCTACCACATGTGGTGGCCCTGTGATAAAGCAAAGTCATACTGGAAGCAGAAACAAATGTTGATGCAAGATATTTTTAAAATCAGAATTAATCTAAAACCAGAGCAGTTCTTACTGGGACTTTTGAATAAGCAGGTTAAGAATTTGAATTATAAAGTCCTATATTATATGATTTTTGTTGCAAGACTGCTATACACCCAAAATGGAGGAACACAGAGATCCCAACAAAAGCAAATTGGATTTTTAAGATTTTTGAAACAGCAGAAACAGACAAATTTTCTGCAATGATTAGAGAGAAATCTTTGGATAACTTTTTAAAAGTCTGGGAACTGTTTCTATTTTATATAAAGAAGAAAGAAGGGAAGCTCACATTTATGGATTTGAATACTGAATTGCTCGAAGTGATTTTTAGGCAGAAGACTAAATGTTAGTTAAGCAGTAATGGAGAGGTATACAGTATTTCTATACTTATGACTTTGGTTTGGCAAGTAGTAAGTCAATTTTCTCCTTTAACATCTTTTTCGTTGTAGGGAGTTATTGGGTTAGAATTATGTTTGTGTATGTTTTGTGTATTTTATAACACAATAAAATATTTATAAAGGGAACCAGTCTGTCTAAAGGTAGAAAAGTAGGGAAAGAGGAGGAGGAGGAGGAGGAGGGAGACAGGTAGGATATTTCTTTCATCATAATCATGGTGCCAGAAATGACATGTGTTGCTGTTGCTGTGTGCCTTCAAATCATTTCTAATTTATGGCAACCCTAAAATGAAATTATGGGATTTTTTTTGGTAGTATTTGTTCAGAGAAAGTTTGCCATTGCCTTCTCCTGAGGCTGAGAGCATGTAACTTGCCCAAGATCACCCAGCTGGGAATCTAACCCTGGTTTCCAGAGTCATAGTCCAATAACGAAACCACTATGCCACACAGACTGGGACTATGCAAAGAGAAAGAGAATAGCATTTTATCTTAATTTCTGGATTTATTGTGGAATGAAAATAATCCTACTGATGTCAGGAATGTAGGCTGGATGGTGTGCATTGGAACAAAGTGTGCATCATATGAATTCTAAATAAGCAAGTGGGGAGATAAATGCATGAATAGCCCCATGGAGCCCAGCAATTCACACATCTGAGTTCTCTAACTGACTGGCACCTTGACAAATCCAGGAAAAGTAATGTTCTTTCAGAGTGGCTTTGGCTGAAAAGTTCTATACATCTGGAGAGTGTAACCTAATTTGGAACAGGAGCAAAGTTATCACCTAACAGTTGTATCTATGTTCCAAAGTCATAAATGGATGTGAAACCAGTCAGCTGGGAGTCTGGTGTTTTTTTTTCCAGGCTGAAATTTCAAAATGTTTGCTCTTCAAGGCTAGATTAGTAGCTTAGCTAATTACAGTATAGATATATAACATACACAGACACAAGATACACCTATGCTTGGGGTGGTAAGGAAATCACTGTCAGCAATCCTAAAGTACTAACAATGGCTTGTGCCAAGAGGCACTCTGCCCAGACTGCTTTGTTGTGGAAATGCTAAGTGATACAACCTTGAGTCAGCTTTTCTAACACATGGCACAATTTGACATTTTTCCGTTTCATAAAAAAATTGCTTGATGTTGCAGATGTCTGGCTATGCCCCAAGAGTATTAACTGAAACAGATATGAGTATTTCCTCTGTGACCATCATCATATCTTTTGACACATGAGTGGATTGTTTGCTGTGACATAATGAGGTACAACACAAATGTATGCCCACATAAGATGTAATTGAATGCATAATCGCAGCAAAACTATGCCAAAAATGCAAGGTGTTGTTATATTTATTAGATTTACCTGGAAGACAGAATTTCTTAATATCATACTGTATTGCCATTGCCAATCAGAGAGGCTGAGAATAGGGCGACATGGAGGTGTCTCATTCACAGGGTTGCCAAGAGTTGAAGCTAACTCAAAGGCAGTTAACAACAACAAAATCATCTGCACAACAATTTCCTCATAAAATCATAAACTGGAAGCCACACAGAGATCATCTTCTAATCCAATTCTTCATGCTAAAAAGCCAGCACCCAGTGTTTCATCCTACTCTTTCAGCATTCCTTCATACACTTGCATAACTTTAATAAAATAAAATGTCCAGGTACAAATGGTATAGGCTGGCATTCTTCTCTTGACAGCTGCCCTTAAGCTATTTGTGAAGGCAGTGGGCTACAGTCAGACAGCTGAGAGGGAACTGTTTCTCAATTTAGATCTCTGCTTTTCCTCCCTGGAATGAACCAAAGCCTGCTTAAGAAATTCTGCTGCCTGGGGCAAAGGACAACATGATCTCCCAATATTCCATGCACAAAAGGAATCTGGACTATCAGACGAATCTTACTTTAATACTAGCAGCAGGACATCTTCCATTGTACTAGACTAGCTTAGAGGGTGCAAGAAAGACTGTGTGGTATACAGAGGCAGTGATTCCTCTCCCCAACAGAGAGGAATCACTCAGAGGCTCATGAAGCATGGCAGAGAAGGGGCTACCACCCATTTCCTCTTTCCATCCTGCCAGTCCACAGCATTTCCTTCCTGAAGATCCTGGCTTATTATGACAAACGGTAGGGCAAGCCCTCTGAGAGAACCAAAGAAAGTATACAATGTGAGGAAACCAGCCTGCCTCCTCATCCACCCCCTGAACGGTTTCAAAAAGCACGGCCTATATTTTGGCCACAACAATGGAAATTAAAAGAAAAGTGGCGGTGAAAGAAAAAGTTATCCCTGAATACATTTTGGAAGAAATTTTCAAGGGGTTCAAAATGTTTCTGTTTACTTACATAATGTTTAACTGACCTGGTTGTTTCATTTTCTATGATTAAAAAGTTTGCTGGGAGGGGAAAGGAAAACCTTGAGAAGTTTATGGAGCTGGAGGACAAGCAGACCAATGAAGGAGCATGGGGCTTTGCTCTCCTCCTGCCCACAAGAACTATCATACCCAGAAAGTAATCCAGGAAGAGCTGGCACTCTTCCCTTAGACTCTGGAGAGATAGTGCTAGGCCTCAACACATCAAGTGGCTCCATATAACTCAGTAAGTGACCAGAAGATGACAAATGCAAGAAAGCAACACCCCCATCTCTTCTCCCACTTCCCAGCCCACTATCATGGTGGGTATGATAACTTAAAATTAAGAAAGGGGGATTTTTCAGGTAGCTTACTGAAACACGTCCAGGTATCAAATAATAGCACCATTGTTTCCTATTGCCAGGAGAAGATCAAGGTCATCATGGGGCCTGGCCTAGTGAGCTGTCATCTCATCCCTACTCTCAAGTCCTCACATACAAAATGTTTGTATGGAGTCCTGGTAGTGTAGTGGTTAAATGCTGGTACTGCATCCACAACATTATAAATTCAATCCTAGAGGAAGGCTCCAAGGTTTACTCAGCCTTCCATCCTTCCATAGGTCAGTAAAATGAGTACCCAGCTTGTTGGGGCAATTGGCTTATACGTTATAAACCACTTAGTCCTAGTTTACTGATAAACGGTATAGAAATGTACTTGCTATTGCTATATTGTGTCCATGCATGAAAAATACTAGTTTATACGCAGTCACACATGGGGGGGGGGGAGGTTTGCTGTTGCCTATCTTAATGTAACATTATATCCTGTCCTTCCCTAGAAGCAAGAGTCTAAAATCTCCTTTGCACCAAATATGAGAACTGTACTAGCTATGACTACTGGGGGTTGTAATCCAACAACACCTGGAGTGCCACACAGTTCCCATTCCTGTTTCACACAATAATTCCTCAAAGAGGTCTTGCTGAGTACAAAGCGCAATGAGACTCTATTGCTGGCCCCACTCCTGAGGGTATATGATGCTGCAGGCTCTGCATGGATGCTCACATAGAGGAAACCTATATATTTCCATGTTGCGGGGAGAATAAATGAAAAATAGCAATGACTATAGGGGGACAGGAGGAGGAGGAGGAGGAGGAGCAGCAGCAGCAGCACACACACACACACAAAACAACTTTACCATATAGAAAACACTGTTTCTAGACAGGAAACCTGTTTTCTGTACAGAGAATAGTTTTCCCATTAAAAAACACCACATGTGTTATTCTGCAGAATAATTCTTTCACAACACTTTGAAGCATTCAAATACAAAGAGAGCACTGCAGAGGGATATTCATTTTCTTCCACAGCAGAGAAAAAATGTCAGCATATGAAAACAAAAAAGTCAAGCATTAATATCCATTGTCTCTGCCCTTTCTGCTGCCATGCTTGTATTATAAAATCCATGGTGGTTGCATATGGTCACAGAAACATTTTCATTTTGCTTTGTTTTTGGTGGCTACATCTCCAAATCTTTTAGAAATGTAGTGACTGTAAGTTGACTTGTGGGTCTACTGCAGGCAGAAAAGAAGGATACCAAAAAACAAAAAAGCAGATCCAACAGGGACCATTGCTCAACCTGCCATGGTATCTCGAATAAGATACAAGCTGAAAACTACATATAAATGCACACTGAATGAGCCCATCTGTCTCTCAATCCTCAGTGGCATAGCCAGCAGACAGGAAAATGATTATCCGCATGAGGTGTGGAGGGAGAAAGAGATGCAATAGTAGTGGCTGCTCTGTCTGCTTCCTTCTAGAAATAGAGGGAAAAGGTAGCTGATAATTATTTATGACTGTACACAAGGCAGCACAACCTAAAGGAATCAACAAGTTCTCCATAAATAGCTGCTTGAATAAACAGGAATGCTTTGCCCACCCTTCGCACCTTCTAGGAGATCATCTGAGCTGACAGTCACTCTTCACAAAACCCTGTGAATTCAGCTCTGTTACAAACTGTCTCGTCAGTAGTTTGGTGTACTGTACTTGCTTTTCTGACAGACCCACTATTTTTAAAAAGAGGCTTTTTCTGGATGAAAAATATCCCAACAGATATGACCAGGCAAAAACCACACTGCTATCTTTCAGTCATTGTTAACATCACAGAATCAAACCTAGTTGAGTGGTTGGCTGATTGGATTTTTATAGCACTCTTCAATGAAAATTTTAACAGCAGTTTTCAAATGGTTGGCCCAAGACATTTTCTGACCAAGGTGAAGGACAAGATGGTGTGCTCTACTCTTTGTTCAAAAGCTATCTGACATTAATACTAGTAATGAATGAGGCATCCTCTGATATACATTTTGGAATAAATTTTCAAGTGGTTCAAAATATTTTTGTCTATTGTGAAGTCGAAGCCTTTCATGGCCAGCATCCATAGGTTTTTGTGGGTTTTTCGGGCTGTGAGGCCATGTTCTAGAACAATGTATTCCTGATGTTTCGCCTGCATCTGTGGCTGGCATCTTCAGAGAATGGTGGCATGGAGATATGTGGGGTATACATACTGTGTGACCCTTGATTGAGAGGATTAGCATGTAAATCCATGTATTGTTCTGTTGATGCAAGGCCTCACGGTGGGAGGATATGCAAGGAGGATTAGTTTCTATTTAATTAATGGCCCATTGTCTGCTGGGAAACCCCTTGACCCTGGGTGACATTCGTTTGCATTTGCTGAGTCCTGATTTTGGTGTTTTTGAGGACTGGTAAATAAACTTTGTTTACTTTCAGGGTTTCTTCTTTCCTGTTGAAATTGTCCAGGTGTTTGTGGAGTTCAATGGCTTCCCTGTGTATTCTGATCTGATCATTGTTGGCATGGTCCAGAATTTCAGTGTTTTCAAATAGCATTTTGTACCCAGGTTGGTTTATAACAGTAGCAGAAGTATCTGCTGCCTAAATCTTTTGTCATTGCAACAGAGGTACATAGAAAAACAACTGAATATAGAGAAAGGGCCTTTGCAGACTGCCAGGAATAGTGCAAATTGAGGCCACTTTAACTGTCCTGGCTCAGTGCTAAGGAATCATGGGAACTGTAGTTTATTGTGGCACTAGAGCTCTCTGACAGAGAAGGCTCAATGTCTCAGAAAAAAAATACAATTCCCATGATTCCCTAGCACTGAGCCAGGACAGTTAAAGTGGCCTCAATTTGCACTATTTCTGGCAGCCTGCAAAGGTTCAAAGGCTTTCTCAATTGTCATATCCTTATTTTGGTATGCCCTGCTCTGGTGTTCTCTTGTAAACTGAAAATTTACTGGCAGTCTTTTGGCTTTTTATTTCTTCTTGTTTATTAAAATATTTATATTCCTCCATATATCATGGAATCTCACGGTGTTATACAGTAAAGCAATATAAACAATTCCAGATTTAAATCAATAAAATAATTTCAACAAAATAAAAATACATCAAGTACTTTAACAATTTAAAACAACTTAAAAGATTAGAAGAGTTCAAACCACATACATATACATATTAAAAGTAAATCGGGCCCCAACAACTTTAATAAACGACATGTCTTGACTCGGTGCCAGAAAAAAAACCAGCATCAGCACCAATCAGACCTCTTGGGGCTGTATCCCCATTGCATAAATAATCCAGTTTGACACCACTTTAACTGTCATGGCTTAATGCCATGAAATTCTGGGAATTGTAGTTTTGTGAGACATTTAGCCTTCTCTGTCAGAGAGCTCTGATGCCACAACAAACTACAATTCCTAGAATTCTGTATTTTGAGCCTTGGCAGTGAAAGTGGTGTCAAACTGCAATATTTCTGCTGTGTGGATGCAGCCTCAGGGAAGATATTTAATAATTCCAGTGCCACAGTAGAGAAGGCCCTCTCCAGTGTTGCTCTAATTGGTAAGACTGAGATCAAGGCAACTGTGTCCATTGTCAATCACTCAGCAGCTTTTGATATCATCAACCACAGTATCCTGCTGGATTGGCTCTGAGGGTTGGAGAGCTCAGTGATACATTTGGCCTACTCTTACCAGCAAGCTTGGCTTCTGACAGTAAGATCAGAGGACTCCTGACTGATACTGAAGCTCTTGTTCTGCATGTTTTTAAGCAGTTAAAGCCTTTTGGTGATGTTGCCCAGGAACGTGAAATAAGGTACCATCAATAACTTGATGATATGCCGCTCTTTTGTAGGTGTACCTTAATTAGACAGGGCTTTGGCGATACCTACCTGTTGTCTGGACTCAAGAGTGATATATCTGTTAATTGTAATTATGTTTAAAATGTGTTTTAACTATTTTAATCATAGTTTTAATATACTATTATTTAATTCTTTTTTTAACTTTTGTAAAATGAGATTTTAATTTAATCTGTTTTAAACTTCTGGAAGCTGCCTTGGATCCTATCTCAGGGATCCTATCTCAGGAGAAAGGTGGGGTATAAATCCAATAAATAAATAAATAAAATACAATGGGATAGATGAGGGCACACAGAGTGAAATAAAATCCTGACAAGACATGGTACGGTGTCTTGTCATTTCTGGTGGGGATGCACTTCCTCTAAAATGTCAGATGTATGGTTTTAGAGTGCTGGGATAGAGCCTGGCTCATCTACCCATAACCTCCTGATTGAACGACTGTAATGTGTTATAGTGAGAGCGCCCTAAAAAAAGGATCAACTTCAGAGTTTCCTCCACTAACCCCTAGACTATCAACCCATCATGGTGTAAAGGTAACCATAGCTTCTCAAAAGTTCTGACAGACATTCATTGGCTGTGATAGCCTCTTCATTGTTGTGTGCCTTCAAGTTGTTTCAGACTTATGGTGACCCTATGATGTGGCTTTCTTGGCAAGATTTGTTCAGAGGGGGTTTGCTTTTGCCTTCCTCTGAAGCTGAGAGAGTGTGATTTTCCCAAGGTCACCCAGTGGGTTTCCATGGCTGAGCAGGGATTCAAACCCTGGTCTCCAGAGTTCTACTCCAAGACTCAGACCACTACACACCACTAGTAGCTTCTACCAGACTCTTAAGGCTTTGAGTGGGGCATCAGAAGCAGACTGTGAGTGGCCATCAGGTGATAACCGAGCTATGGCAAGTACAGAAAAGCATAGCAACTATGGGAAAGAGACTCACTTTTGCTTCCCTTCCTCTGCTGGACTCTGAGCCATAGCACTCAGCTGACCCAAACCAAGAAAACAAGCCACTGCCTTGGCATCCTCCCCTTCCACCACTGCCTCTCCTACATCAACGTTGTGCAGCTTTTGGCCAGTGACCCTGTCAGGTTTCTCATAGCATCTTCCACCTTTTCAGCCTCTCACCTGGTGCCCCTATTCAGCTAAGCTCATAAGTAATATTTCCTCCAGCACCATAGTACTAAATCACTTCAACACTAAAGTGCTATAGGGATTGTAAAAGAATTTTTTTAAAGGAGTAAGGGATTTTTTATTTATTTTTTTAAGTAAGGAGACATTGGGAGGAAATGAGAGACCAGATGCAAACTGGAAAGGAGGAAAACATCTGAGTGCAAAACAGAGAGATGAGAGAGGGGATTAGGCACACCTACATACTCCCTGACAACCCACATCAAACACATGCCTATAAATAATTTGAACTATGCCACTTTTAATAATGCAGGGGACATGGTTACAAAGTCTGGTAGGAACAAATGAAGTTAGAAAAATAGAGGATTTAGTCAGAAGAATCCTGTAATTAATTAAAACCCATTTGTATCTTGAATCCCCCTCCCCAGTAACTACAGCAACAAAATCTGCCAGGTCCCAACACATTTAGCCAGTCAGGATGACCCCATAGAGTAGACTCTAGTGTATCTGCACTACACATTTGTATCACTTTGATACCACTTTAACTGCCATTGTTTCCATCCTATAGAATCCTGGGATTTATTGTTTGATGAGGTCCTAATTTTTGCAACAGAGCTCTAGTAGCCAGAGTGACTGAGATATTCAGGGAGTTGTAGTAAAAATAAATAAATAAATAAATAAATAATACAACATAGTTTTTTCAAGCTCTTAATGCCTGGCCCAGCTAGAATAAGTGAATATAGAATTAACTGTGGAGAATAAAGCCTTGATCAATGTGTAATAATGGGTGGGGGTAAAGTCAGACTGTTCTCATCTTTGGTGAGAATAGGAGGGCATGCAAATAAAGACATCCCTAACTTCATCTGCAAAGTAATGGAAGGGAAAAGATCTCATTGGAAGGCAAGATCTGCCAGACTGCAATCCTAATAAAAGTGGGGAAAAATTCAAATGTAACAACTTTCTCTCCCTTCCTCACTAGGCGCCTGTATGACTGGAGTTACACATTTCTGCAAAAAGCAGCGCACACTTGGTTAAAAACGAGAAGTGAGTCATCTGTGCTATAGGCTGCATTACCTTCTGCACTTCTATGTATCATCACACAAAAACAGTTGTCTTTAGTACTTATTTTGCAGTGAGGATAAGTGAGTTGTCATGGTTACCATTTCCCAGCTACGTAGTTTTAAAAGGAAGGGATGTTGGGTAGGTGGGGAGACTTTAAACAAGCGCCTGCCCTTGGTGAGTACAGTGCAGGCATTGGGGGCAAAAAGAGCTAAACTTTGTCTTCACAAGGAAAGGGAGTAGTACAGTTAGGATCGAGCAAGGCTTGAGAGAATATGCAATTAAAAATGGCTTTGGAATAAGAACATAAGAATTCACATTATCAGATCCGCCCAAAAGCTGATGTAATCCAGCACTCTGTCTCCCAACATGGTGGCCAGCCAAATGCCCTTGGGACGTGGGTAAGCTTGGCTCTGCAGAACAGCCTTCATCCCAAGATCAATGTAGTTGCTCCACAAGAGTAAAGAGTAGGAATACAGAGTAGGAAAACTTTCACAACTACATTTTTCCTTAAAAATGTGGCATAATATAAAAAGTACTAATTTCATAATGAATGAATGCAATACAAATTGAACTGGCAAACTTGGATGGAAACAATCTCAGCCAAACCAAGACTTGGGCTGGATCTGCACTGCAGAAATAATCTAGTGTGGCACTGCTTTAACTGCCATGGCTCAATGCTATGGAATTCTGGGGATTGTAATTTGCTTTGGCACCAAAACTGTCTAACAGAGAAGGCTAAATATTACACAAAACTACAAATTAACACAACACGCTTTTAAAGTTTTGTTTAAAAAACAAAAAGCCCAAACTTACTAAAACAGCCTCTCCTGCACCCCACAGATTTAGGTAATTTGGTTTCCAAAAAACTCATCTCAATGCCCTGGAACTTTTAAGTTTTATATATTTGGTGAGGGAAGAATCAGAATTGAACAAAGCCGTAGTTTAGATTAATCATTGCCTTCTGACTTTATGTCAAACCCATGACAGGAATAAGCAAAAGTAAGCTTCAGACTCATGTTCTCTTTCTTTCCCTCTCTCTCTCCTTGTCCAGCATGGCTGCAAGAAGTTTGAGATCTTTTGCTTTCATTTTTTTATTTAACCATAACTTGTTTTGTCCAAACAAACACAACAAACAGTGACTAATCTTAACTATTGCTTGTCTGAAGCTAGCCACTGTTTACGAAGCTGGCTTGTTTCAAAAAATACAATTTGTTTTTTGACCCTAGTTTTTTTGGTTTTGCATGATGTGTTCTGTGTTCTATTTTTTTAAAAAGAAGGTAAAGGCTTTCAAAATCTTCCTTCAGCTAGACTGAAGAGGAGAGAGAAGGGAGATGGTGCAAGACCAAGGCTTGCCTAGTTTTTTTTCATATCACAGACCATGGTTAACTGTGATGTCCCAGTACAGCCAGTATCTCCAGGCTACAGTCACTCAGCAAGTCCTTGAGTACTGCGTCACTGGAGCCAATGTTCTCTTAGCCAACACATTGAACTTTAAACTTCTAATTGCAAAAGAGACTAAGAAGATATGCCATGGTTACTGATTGTTCCAGTTATCACATTTATCTAGAGGAGGGGGCAAGTGGCTTCATGGCTTCAGTTTAGCCCAGCTAGTTGGAATGGAGAGGAAAGAAGCAAAATTGCTGATTTAACAAGAGGATTTTGTTGCTGTTAATTGCCGTCAAGTCGATCACGACCCTTGGCAACCCTATGGATGAGACATCTCCAAAACCCTCTGTCCTCCACTGCTCTGCTTAATTCCTGCAAACCCATACCAGTGAATTCCTTAATAGAGTCCATCCATCTGGCATGTGGCCTTCCTCTCTTCCTACTTTCATCTACCTTTCCCAGCATTATTGTTTTTTCCAAAGAGTTCTCCCTTCTCATGATGTGTCCAAAGTGCGACACATCTTGGCTTCCAGAGAGGTTTCCGGCTTGATCTGCTCTAGGACCCACATTTGTCCTTTTGGTTGTCCATGAGATCCTCAACACTCTTCTCCAGCACCACATTATCTCAAATGAATTGATTTTCTTCCTATCATCTTTCTTAACTGTTCAGCTCTCACATCCATACATGGTAATAGGGAATACCGTGGCTTGTATGATTCTAATTTTTGTACTGAGTTGTATATCTTTGCATTTTAGAATCTTTTCTAGTTCTTTCATAGCCACTCTCCCCATTCTTTAGTCTTCTTCTGATTTCCTGACTGCAGTCCCCATTTCTATCAATGTTTGATCCCAGGTATGGAAATTCTTTTACTATTTCTATTTCTTCATTGTCTAGGTTGAACTTGTGAAGGTCCTCAGTGGTCATTATTTTTGTTTTCTTTATGTTCAACATTAAGCCTGCCTTTGCTCTTTCTTATTTGGTCTTCCTTAGCAGGTGTTTCAGGTCTGTGAGGTTCTCTGTTAGTATTATGGTGTTGTCAGCATATCTGTTGATATTCCTTCCTGCTGTTTTAACTCCTTCTGTGTCCAAGCCTACTTTTCTTATAATATGTTCTGCATGCAAGTTGGACAGACTGGTTAAAAGGATATAGCTTTGTCTGACCCCTTTGCCAACTGTGAACCATTCTGTTTCTCCATGTTCTGTTCTGACAGTAGCCTCTTGTCCTGAGTACAGATTCCTCATCAGGACTATCAGATGTGTTGGCACTCCCATGTCTTTAAGGGCATTCCATAGCCTTTCATGAGCTACGCAGTCAAAGGCTTTGCTATAGTCTATAAAGCGCATGCTGAATTTCATTTGGAATTCCCTGGCACACTCCATTAGCCATCGTATGTTTGCAATGTGGTCCCTAGTGCCTCTTCCTTTCCTGAACCCTTCTTGGACTTCTGGGATTTCTCTCTCCATGTATGGTTGGAGTCTAGGGAACTGGGTATGTTTAGCCTGGAGAAGAGTTAAGAGGGGATATGATAGCCCTCTTTAAATTATCGAAGGGATGTCATATTAAGGAGGGCACTAGCTTGTTTTCTGCTGCTCCAGAGAATAGGATTCAGAACAACGGATGCAAGTTACAGGAAAAGAGATTCCACCTCAACATTAGGAGGCACTTCCTGATAGTGAGAGCTGTTCAACAGTGGAACACACTCCCTCGGAGTGTGGTGGAGTCTCCTTCTTTGGAGATCCTTAAACAGAGGCTGGATGGCTATCTGTCAGGGCTGCTTTGATTTTGAGTACCTGCATGGCAGGGGGTTGGACTGGATGGTCCTTGTGGTCTCTTCCAACTCTATGATTCTATGATTCTATGATTGTATGTTGCATAATTTTGAACATAATTTTTCTTACATGGGAGATCAGTGCTATGGTCCTATAGTTGCTGCAGTTTTTGTACCTCCTTTTTTGTGGATGGGGATATATACTGATTGATTCCAATCCAATGTTGGCCATTGTTTTGTTTTCCATATCTGTTGACATATGTTGGTTAGCACTAGAGTTGACTCTGCCAATGTGGATTGCAGCAGTTCAATTGGAATATCATCTGTTACCGATGATTTGTTGTTGTTGTTTTGCTATTTCTCTTATTGCAGTTTTCATCTCGTTTTTTAGAATTTGGGGTTCATCTTCATATGGCTCTTCATTCCATGTGTCCTTCATTTTGTCATCTTTTTTGTATAATTCTTCTGTGTATTGCATTCAACATTTTTTTATTCCTTCCTGGTCTATGGTTCTGGATATGTATTGGCAATTCATCCTTCTGTGGCTGAGCCTTGTAAGCAGAAGTAATTTATTAAGATTACACATTGTTTGTGCTTGCAGATATAACGAATGCTCTTTCAAATTTAAATGCAGAGGATAATTATATGTTCTCATACTTGCTCAACCTGATTTAGTCTTCTCCTCTCATCAATATATTTCTCTAGATTATCCTAAAGTTGAAATCAGGATATTTTTGAATAGTTAGTCCCTGTTGTGCCTGACACAACAGGCATCAACATGTATTCTGTGTGCTCCCCAATTATGGAAGGTGGGTAGGGGAATACTGGGCACTACATGTGATCCAATTCTTTCTGCAGCTCCTAGAGTCATAAATTACATGAACAAAGAATGTTGAGACAGTACTTTTTGGTTTGCTGTCAGCCCTAACACTGCTTTGTTTATGTGCCCCCAGACCTCATGATATTTGTTTGTGCTCTTGGCTTGAAATTTGCTGATGATTCTGAAAGTGTTTTTTTTTTTCTTTTTGAATAAAACAGAGAAAGATCAGTATGCTTGCCAAGCCTATATGCCCCGTCACAAGTCAAATATCACCAGATCATCATGAGATCATTACAATTTTTAAAAACAAAGAGTTCTAAAATGATGGGAAAGGAAGGGGATGTTTTGATGTTTGAGCCATCACCCTCTTGTATTTTATTTCATACTTCATACTGCTGGGTTTTTGTTGTTGTGTGCTGTTAAATTGTTTCTGACTTATGGTGACCCTGTCACAGTATTTTCTTGGCAAGTTTCTTCAGGGGGTGTTTGCCATTGCCATCTTCTGTGACTGAGAGAGTGTGACTTGCCCAAGATCACCCAGCGGGTTTACATGATCATGCTAGGATTTGAATCCTGGTCTCCAGAGTCTACCCTAAATTCTGTTTAACCATTTAAACCTAGTATGACATAAATAAACAACTTTTTGCAAGCATGAAAGAGAAACTAGCTTTTAAATTTTTTTAAATGAAACCACAAATGTGTGTCATGTTTATTTATGTTTGATTTATAGGCTATCATTTCCCACTAGGACTGCCAGATTTCAGGGCCTGTCCCTAAGTCTTCAGTTCATGGGTGATCTCGGAGATAAGGCTACAAATTCTCCAATTTTGTGGGAGCTCAGCTCCAGACAAGAAGAAGAGACTGTGTGGAAATCTCCAGCTCAGATGCAGAATAGCAGATTGCTACAATTTGCAAGGATGTTGTTGTTGTTGTTGTTGTTGTTGATGATGATGATGATCCACCTCTCCCCATGGATTGAGGTGGGGAACAACAACAACAATTAATAGACGAACAACACCAGTTAAAACATATAACAATTTAAAAGGACAAATAAGATGTACACTTATTAAAACAATCCACATTTAAAATTTATAATTTAAGCTTCACAGTTTAAAAATCAACTGGATAAGCCTGCTGGAAGAGACTGGTCTTTAATGCTCTTTAAATTCAGACAGTGTATAAGCTGTCAAATTTCTTCCGGCAGGTCATTCCACAGTCTAGGGGCAGCTGAAGAAAAAGTCCTCTGGCTGACAACATCCTAGTCCTGGGCCTGGCTGACTGGAGTAAATTTCTGGCAGAGGATCTGTGTGTACAAGGCAGTTTATGTGGGAGGAGGTGGTTCTGTAGGAAACCTGGATTAGATTGGATTTGATTGATTTGTTGATTGACTTGCAAAGACTCTCTCAGGGGCCTATTAGCTTCCTCCTTTGCTCTCAATTGTCATGGCACCAGGGCTCACTCTCTGCTCTGCTGTGTATCTGCCTTCTGGCTGTAAACATATAGGCCACATTAAATGTTCCTTTACCCATTATCCTAAGTAAGGAAGAAGAAATAATGTCCTCATTTCACCTTGATTTGAAAACAGACCCTTGGGCTAAGATGTCTGTCTTAATTTCCAAACAAGAAAATACATCTGTCTGTTTGCATGTGCACACATATGCACCTATGAGTGTGTGTTTGAATGATGACAAGATGTGGGCAATTGTGGTTGGCACTTCATGCTTAATGATGGTCTTTAGGGGATCTTCCTAGGTCTCACAATTTGTCTGGAAATCCACAGGTTCTTATAAAGGTTGAAAGTATGTATGGTCTGAAACTCCCAGTATTCCTTTTCACTTGCTACACAATTAGAGCTCATGGGTGCTGCAGCCCAATAACATCTAGAGGTCTACACAATTGCTATCCTTATTTAGAGAATTACTGCTCTGAAATGATTTTAACATTTTTTTTCTGGGAACACACAGGCCCAGGCCTAAAGACAAATTAAGCACATGAAATAAGCAGTCATGGTGGAAATGGCCAGCAACTATTCCCAGAGACATCTCTTCCAGCTGCCAAAGCTGCATGACATTGACTTCGAAGGCACAGAAGCAGTTTCATTGTAGCAAGCCTGGGTGATCAATAAACTAAACAGTTGTTCTAATCCAAGGGTAAGCAAAGTGCATCTTACAGGCTGCATGCAGCCCTTCAGAGCCTCCAACATTAGAGGCTGAAACTTTTTTGGGTCCAAAATAGCCAGTGGCATACCCCGAAACCTGTATGAGGTGCTGTTGGCCATTTCACCTTCACCGTTTGGGGGTCATTTTTTCCAAAATGGGAATAGAAAACAATGGGGGCAGAAGAGAAAGTGAGGCTCTGGAGATCAGAGTTCAATTCCCTGTTCAGCCATGGAAATCCACTGGGTGACCTTGGGCAAGTCACATACTCTCAGCTGCAGAAAGCCCCATGATAGGGATAAGGTCACCATAAGTCAGAAATGTCTTGAAGGCGCACCACAACAACATCATAAGTGGACTCTGCATGACCAGTTCTACTATTAGGCAAAGTCAATGGCTGCCTCAGGTGGCAGATGCTGGTGAATGGAGAGTGGATAAAGCTATATGTGCCTTAGATGTAATGAAAGATGCTGCCTTGTAGCCAGTACTGAAATAGATTCAATTACAAGTCTGGTTCATCATCATCATCATCCTGTAAGATGCCCTTTGCTTACCCTTGGATAATAAAAATAATAATAATAAATTCTTTCCTACCTCTCCTCAAGGCTCATAGATTGAAAGATGAAGAGGTATTTCACCTTTCCTTCAGTAAGACATATGTTTTAGGACAGCCTTGTAGGCCTTGGTGGTTTATATAATTTTTTAAAAAATCAGTAAATATTGCATTAAAAACTGTAGATGCTCACAAAGCAAAAGCAAGCTCAAAAACAGATTTCTCACAACTTTGTTCTGGGCCTGATTTTACTATCAGAGTCTAACCACAGACTCTGAATAATGCAGTCAACATTTCATAATATTCCAGTGAATTAAAATAGTGGAATCCAGGGAGGATCAAAAGCATTAAGACCAAGATGCAAAGGAAAGAGATGTTACCTTTATGATGTGTGTTTAAATATTAAACATCCCCAATTACACTAGTGCAAATTGTCTTCCTTCTCCCTTCCATAAATTACTCTTACACACAAGCCTCCCATAGCTCAGTGGATGGCACAGAGTATCCATCATTCTATGGAATTGAGTAATTTTTCCTCAGTTGGCTAGCAAGTGACTTGACTGTGCATACACAGGTTGCCAGCACCAGAATCAAACACGGTACAGTGTACCTAGTGAAATGTTATGATTACTTGCAAAAGAGAGAAAGAGAGAGATGCAATTGACCCTAAATCATGTGTTCCTTCTTGCCCCTGACATGATGTACACAAATGGGTACTTGCTTTCCAATGAAAGTTCCATCCAGAGTTCATACAAGACAAATGCCTCCTGCATCAATTGTTCTAACAACCATCACTGGCAGACATCCACAAATCGGAGGTTGTGATTATCCACACTTACAACCAGTTTATTGGGCTCTTGGGAATAGTGATTAGACCTGTCTTTTTTCTCTCCCCCCCCCCTTAAAAAAAAAAAGAAGGTAGGAAGAAGACAGAGAGGGAAGGGGAAAGGCCAAAGGAAACTGGTTGTTTCTGTCTAGAGGAGAGATGGCACAACTTTCTAACTGAGGGATTATTTTGTATAGTAACTGGGCATGCTAATAGGGAAGGTTAGGTTTTTTAAAAGTCTACACTTTTAAGAAGTAGCCTCCACCACCATCAATAAGTAAAAGTGCGGCAAATTGAGCCCTAGGTGCACAATCAGATATGATACAAAGCTCCCATGACTAGTGTCATTTCTTGGGAGTTGGGCAGGGTGCAGGAAGGAGCTTTCCATGTATTCAAAGACGAGCAATGGACTTAATGTCTTTTTGGATAGCAGCTCCAAAAGTCCCCCAAGCCAATGGCAGAATAGACTCTTATGTTCCTTCCCCTAAGTACTATCTGAGAGCTCTCTCTCTCTCATATCTTGGCATCAGTGCGGCACTGCAGGAATGGGAAAATGTGTAGTCCTCCAGGTGTTGAACTGCAACTCCCATCATCCCTCACAAAGGACTAGGCTAGCTGGGGTTGGTGGGAATTGTATAAAAGTAATGGGAGGAATGTATTGGCTCTACTAGTGGCACTGGTGGCACATGGTAGGGTCAGAGTGGGTCATGTACCCTAGGCAGAGCTCATAGAAAATGCTTTGTTTAGATATGCATATTAGTTATAAGTCCCCTGCCACCAATCAGTACAAGATATTGGTCAATACACAGCAAGCCAAACAACTTGCTTTTTTATGGTTTGCATACATTTTAAACAAATTTTATTGTTTTTAGCTTTATTAATTGTTTTCAAATAATATATAATTATGCTTATATTGATGTTTCATCTTGTTTAGTCTATACAGTTTTTAATTATGTTGTTAGCCATCTTGAGTCTCATTACTAGAGATAGATGAAATATAAATGAATTTAATTAATTAAATAATTAATAGACAGACATGTTACAGGCAGAAAATAAGATATGCCAAGTAAATGTCGAGCAGGCTAGCCAGAGACCATGGTAAAGGTATATAGATAACACTAAACTATAAGTATTGTAATATTTGTTCATATTATTAAGGAATTCACTGCTTCTAGAAGAATTCTAGAATACATTTGCCAATTTCCCTTGTAGCTACTTTGACTATTTTTCCTCTTATTTGTGATTGGTATTTAACCTTTGAAGAACTGTGTACTTGGCAGGAACTTTGCAAATTGTTACATGGAACTGAGCTGTGTACTTTGCAAGCACTTTGCCAATTGCTGCATGGAACTGAGCTGCCAGCTTGTGAACCTTTTAATGCTTGATGGTAAAATGCCCAGATGGTGAAGAATAACCAGTGGCCACGCTCATTTTGCATCAGTCCCAACCAATCTGCCACTGTCTCTGTCCTCCAAGGCCTTGCCTACTGCTGAAAAGCAGCCATCACTACACCAACCTTTCCTAGATTGAAATTTGTTCCAAGGTCAAAAAAGGTTTCTCCACCTTGTTAGATGGTTGAGTCCAGGGCAAAATGTTGCTATTGTCTCAGGCTTTTCAGGTCTGGCTAATATATATATTACACTTAGATAGATAGATAGATAGATAGATAGATAGATAGATAGATAGACCTATACATATATACCAGGGGTAGGCAACCTTTCCCCTTTAAGGGCCGAGGGACTTCAGCTCCCAGAAGCCTCAGCCATGTTAGCCAATAGTCCCATGTTGGCCAATAGCTCCTGGGATTCTGGGAGCTAAAGTCCCTCGGCCCTTAAAGGGGAAAGGTTGCCTACCCCTGATATATATTTTTACACTTTTACATATATATATAGTGTGTGTGTGTGTGTGTATGTAAAAGTGTAAAAGTGCTATGTAAAAGTGCTGTATAAACTTTTACACTTTTATATATATATGTGTGTGTATGTGTGTGTATAAAAGTGTAAAAATGCTATGTAAAAGTGCTGTGTAAATGCTTGCAATAATATATACACTCGTCCCTCCACATTTGTGGATTTGACTTTTGCAGATTTGAGCATTCACGGGTTTTATTAATATGTTATCTCTAGGAATATCTAGGTCCTCCAGTGCAACTCTATGGTCAACTTTAACCAAAAGTCTCACTGAAGGAGGTAGAGATTCCTAAAGAGAACATTCCATTAGGCATTTGTAGCTCCTCCAGCACAATTCTATGGTCAATGTCTGGCAGATGTTGACCACAGAATTGCTCTGGAAGACCTAGAGATTCCTAGAGAGGTGTTATCTCAGGTAAAAACATAGTATTTTTGTTATTTGCGGGTTTTCCACATTCACAGGGGTCCTGCGCCCCTAATCCCAGCGAATGTGGAGGTACGTGTGTGCGTATGTGTGTAATTGCAAGCATTTATACAACACTTTTACACTCTCCAGAGAATTCAAATGCATATCTCAAGTAAGTCTTATCACAGCCCTGTAAAACAGACCAAGATCATTATCCTCATATTGCAAGGGAAGGGCTGAGCAGAAAGAAGGTAGCTTGCCTAAGGCTATCAGATGGGTTTCTGGCTGATGAAGATTAAATGAGGAAAGGGAAAGGGGGAAAAATGAGGGATTTTCTGAGTCATGCACTGCACTCACATCTTCAGCCACTAGTAGGCTAGACTAGCACTCTGGTTTATATTACCCTGATAAAATGCACATGGGTTGAGCTGTGAGAGGCACTGTGCTTGGTGAAACAATCCTGCCATCTTTTCACCATTTACAAGACCTGCTGCATGAAGCCACTCAAACTCACCTTCTCAGGTTACCAGCATGATCACATAAGTGCTTCAAATGCCCCTTGCCTACAAATAAGAAAGTAATGGACGGCAGCCTAGGAGCCAGCTACTTAGCAGCACAACTAATCCAAGTCCTGTGGAGTTTGTAATCCTCTGGTTTTGGCACCTGTGTTGAATGTTGAGGGGTTTGGGGGTTGTTGTTGTCTTTGCAAACTGTCTTTAAAAGGGGCGGTGGAATATGCCACAATAGCTATAGTGCATCTTATGAGCTGAAATGGTGTCAAGATTCCTTCCTGCCAAGGCTTTCATCCTCACATTGCCAGACATTGTATGACATTGCCAGAGCTGCAAATGATTGATGGTTTTTAGCATTTTTATATAAAAAACCCACACACAACAACAAAGATATAGTATAAAGAGCAGAATAAAATCCATGCTCAATAACCTATTTCTTTAGGGAGAATCAGTCAGCACAATCCTACACCTGTCCACTTAGGAAAGGCATTTTTAAAAATGGAAACTCAAAGCAGTTTATGATGGAATAATAAAATACAAAACACACATACTCAAACGCACACAACTTAGTAACAGAATGCTTTAAAAAGGATATAATGTGGCAATCAGAAGTTTTTGTTGTTGCTGTTAACTGCCCTCAAGTCGATCTCAACTCATGGCAACCCTATGGATTAGATTCCAGCATGCTCTAATGCCGCTTGTCTGCCGGTTTCAGACCCTAGTGTGAAAACGTCCCAAGACTCTCTGTCCTCCACTGCTCTGCTAAAATCCTGCAACCCCTTAATACCCAAAGTGGCCTCCTTAATAGAGTTCACCCATCTAGCATGTGGCCTTCCTGTCTTCCTACTTCCCTCCACTTTCCCCAGCATTGTTTTTTTTTCCAAAGAGTCCTCCCTTCTCATGATGTGTCTGAAGTACGACAGCCTCAGTTTGGTCATCCTGGCTTCCAGGGAGGTTTCCAGCTTGATCTGCTCTAGGACCCACTTGTTTGTCCTTTTGGCTGTACACTGGATCCTCAGCACTCTTCTCCAGCACCACATCTCAAATGCATTGATTTTCTTCCTATCATCTTTCTTAACTGTCCAGCTCTCACATCCATAAATGGTAATAGGGAATACCATGGCTTGTATGATTCTAAATTTTGTACTGAGTTGTATATCTTTGCATTTTAGAATCTTTTCTGTTTCTTTCATAGCCACCCTCCCCATTCTTAGTCTTCTTCTGATTTCCTGACTGTAGACCCCATTTCTATCAATGTTTGATCCCAGGTATGGGAATTATTTTACTATTTCTGTTTCTTCATTGTCTAAGTTGAACTTGTGAATCAGAAGTATGATAAAACAAATATATGGACATGACACAACAGGAACACCAAGGGCAAGAAATTGTTTACAAAAGTCAACCTGCTCATTCTTCCTGGGATTCTGATCAATGAGTGACATGCATATCCAACAAACATGGCCTCTTCTATTAAATTTATTTTTTAAAAATTATTACTACGACCATCACCATCTGCTTCTTCCTCTACCTGAGAACCAAGGTGGCTCACAATATGGTAAAGAGACAAGATGGTAGATCGACTACTTATATACTGAACTAAGATCCAAAACACACTGTAGAAATAACACCATTTGAGACTGCTTTACCCACCCTGGCTCAGTGCTAGCAAATTCTGGGAATTGTAGTGTATTGTGGCACCAGAGCTTCTGACAGAGAAGGCTGAATGTCTCACAAAGCTACAGTTCCCAGAATTCCCTAGCATTGAGCCAGGGCAGCTAAAGCAGTCTCAAACTGGATTATTTCTGCAGTGTTTCAGACCTAAGTAGCATCTCCTGGCTCAACTCTACCCCCACCCCCCAGTCCTTCTTTACCAGACAGTAGTCTCTGCAAACAATGGAGATCTGTTCTCCTGTCTGTTGGGGCATAGCATAGTGATGCTTCCACTCCACTGCCCCCAGCAACCTCCAGTAAAACATTATGGGTAAGAACAGGCAGGATCCCGGTTGTAATTCCTCCTTGCACTGGAGAATGCTGGCAGAGTGGTGGTGGAAATATCAGTCTGCTGCACCCCAGTCACCAAAAGAACAGACTTTCATTGCTTATAGCAGCAACTGCCTGATAAAGCAGGATTGGGTAAAGCAGGATATGATGATAGAGCCATGGTTATGGATATGCAGGACCAGGAATATGAATCAGTTATGGAGGTGTAAACATTCAATATCTGAAAACACATTCATATATGCCAGTCAATTAATAGAAGCTGAAAAGGAGATAAAGGCTTCTTAACATCTATGTACATTAATGTGCTAGTTTTCATTACAGTCATGTGTCAGACCAAAACAATAGTCCTCAAGCAATGTGTCCTACCTAGAACAAGTCAGACCGGAATTCTCCCTAGAAGCCAAGATGACTAAACTGAGGCTGCTGTACTTTGGCCATATCACGAGAAGACATGACTCACTAGAAAAGACTTGGCTTGGTAAGGTTGAGGGAAGTAGGAAAAGAGAAAGACCACATTCCAGATGGATAGATTCAATCAGGGAAGCCATGGCCCTAATTCTACAAGATTTGAGCAGAACTGTTGGCGACTTGGAGGACTCTCATTCATAGGGTTGCTGTAAGCTGAAGTTGACTTGAAGGCAACTACCAACAAAGACTCTCTCATCAATGGAAGCAATTCTCCTGAAGGAAGAATGTATTGCTTCCACACTTCAGAGTCAATTAACAGCCCAGCAACCATCCAGGTGGTGTATTACCCTACAGATATCAGAATGTTTATGCTGCTGCATCAGGCTTTTAAAGTTTATGACTATCTACTCTTCAACTGTCCCAGTTTGGCAGGGATAGTCCCAATTAACCTTTTGCTGTCTCACATTTTAGTTTAGTTTTACCAGCTGCTGTCAACTATATTTCAGATGGCAGAACTGGCAAAACCATCTCTGAGTATTCTTTGCTTAAGAAAACCCTATGCAATTCATGGGATCACCATAGGTCAACAGGTGACTTGAAGGCATGCACACACACACACACACACATACACACACAATACAGTAAACTGTAGGATTTACTTTCTAGTGGTTTAGTTCTTTACCAATCTTTTAAAAATAACTTCCAGTGTTTTAAATTCACAACTCTGATTCTTATGTTTTTGTCCCAATCCCAGAGACTGCCCCATAGTTCCTGCACATATTGGGAGTCAGATGTGAATGCTAAATAGTTTTTCCAAACCACAAGATAATGGACGTCCAGAGCTAACTCTTCAATTGGCGTTAACTGTTCTAGCCACCCATCACATGTCTGATTCATAAATTAAGCCTAAAAGTCTTCTCTCCACCACACTCTGGAACTGATAGCTGGAAACCTCTTTTTATTGGCCACTTGTCAGTTCAAGATTATATATCACAAGACCAAGGGCCAGAAACCTGACATCTAAATCATAGGCATTTCTTCATATAAGGCATGGAGAAAGGAGCCTTAATCTGCTAATGTTAAAAGGCACTAGTAATGGCTTCCCAGAAAGAAAAGGAAAGGGGGGAGAGAAAAAGAAAAAAGAGAAGAAACCCTATCATATAAAAAGGAGGAAAAAATCTACTTGCATTTGGGGAAATAGCTGGGAATCAGCTATATAGAGGCCAGTGTAGACAAAAGCTATGCTACAAAATAACAGTGTGGTTGTACATATGTGGCTGTCATTGCAGACAGATTCAGACCCAGAAACAAATGCATTCACTTCTATTAGAAATCTAGCAGTTTTGATTCTCCTGTTTCTCAATTTTCCAGTCTTAAATTCCTTCTTTCCTTTCTGTTTCCGCATCAATTCTTGATGCATTTTTTAAAAGTCTATGCAAAATTAACATGCATTATCATATGAATTTCTCCTATTATATTTCCTTTTTTGTATACAATATACTTTAACATAATGTATTTTTGTATGTTATTTGCAAGAACACAGGGATCTTTGTATACGTTTACCTCAAACATACATATTTTTGTGTGCCTTTTTTTCAACTGAGAACTGCATTACAAAATTTGCCCAAAAAAATGCAAATATAGTACTAGGCAGGATGTACTACTTGACTTCTATTGGCAGAACAGAATGATCCAGGAGGGGATGGAGAAGGTGATCTCTGCTTTTCACCCCCGAGGAACCACTCTGGAGGAGTGAGAAATCCTCTGGAACTCATTTCTGGTCAGCTCTGCAAGCTAGTGAGGAAGAAAAGAGAAGGGTTTTCTGCTGCACTGATGTTGCAGTGCCGGCACCGGATTGGCTTTAGGCCACTGAAAGATGAACACTTCAGTTTGCCTGCTGGCTCAGGGGGCATAAACTGGGTCTCATTATGAAGCAGAACTCAAAGTAGTGAATTCCTGGACTATAGTTCTCAGCATTCCCCAGAATGCTGGCTAGAGGGTTTCTGGGAGCTGTAGTCCAAAGCGTAACATTTCCAAGTGCTGTTATGAAGCAACTGGAGCACCAGCATCTGAAAAATAAATTTCAGATGATGTGCCAGTCAGTGCCTCCCAGGTCTTCAAATCTCAGTATGCTGTCATTCACACACACACACCCCTTTATTCAAAATTCCTTCCCTCTCAGGAAGATGAAAACTAAAAACTAAACACCCTTGTTTTCACTTTAGAGAATGAGGATCATTGTTCTCCTTTTATTACAGGGGTTGATTTACGAAGGGATATTGTAAAGTAATAATTATCACCCAGAAGATATTATGTATATTGATGAAATGTTGTCAGTGTCATCATCAGCAAGTGACTTTTTCTTTTCCCAAAAATGAAAAATCCATTGTAGGGTCGCTGATTTGACAACACAGATGGCATCATTCATGAAGTGGAAGAGTGGTTTAAGGTGCTATCTGCAGACTTCTACAATAATGGTATTCAGAGGGTCAAGAAACTCTGGGAAAACATGTGTAAATCTGGATGGATAAGTTAAGAGATAAGTTAACAACTACAAATCAAAACAAACTTTCTGTCAAATTTTTTTTAAATGTGAAAAGTAAAACTTTATGATACCTCCTCATATGTACAAAGTCACTTGAAAGATATGAGGAAAATTTCCCCTATGAACAAAGGTAATAAAATAACCAATTCAGAAGACAGCTTTGTACTGTTAATTCTGTAATGTGTTTTTGCTTTTACTCTTCTGATACGTTTCTATTGTTTCCAGCCCACCTTTTTGGTTAATGTCACATGCATAGGCCGCACACAAGCAAATCTGAACCATAAATCTTCTCATCTGGGTTTTGATCAGTGAATTATCATATGTAACAAATGATGCCTGACTCCATGTGATTTATTTGCCATGTGGATTTATTACAAAGAGACAGACCATTGCTCATTAAACAAATGTAGTTTGAATGGAAACACATGCGCACACACACGCACACACACTTTGGGGAAAAAGGCTTCAAAATTGTAGTGTCATTTAATGGTTTATGAAGCATGTTTGAATACCACAGATTTTGCCAAGCAAGTCCCTCCACTTCTGATTGTATTGAGACTGAGATTGTGTGTGTGACAGAGAGAGAAAGAAAGGACGTTTTCACACTGGGCTTTAAACGGAGGCAAACCTACCTCCGTCCGGCCCCACTCCGGCTCCAGAACCTAAAAGTTCAGACGACGTCGCAGCAAGCCCCTCCTCATCCTGCGCCATCCCTGCCTCACTCCGGGGTCTTGCTCGTCGTGTTCAAACTACGTCGCAGCAAGCCCCGCCCCATCTTGCGCAATCCCTGCCGCTAGCTGGCTTTAGCCCCATATTTCTAATTCCTTTTCTAAAAAGGAATTAGAGGGGCTGCTGCCGGAGGCAATCAGGAGCCCTTCCGGCGGCTGCTGTTTTCGCCGCCGGAGCGGCTCTTGATTGCTTCCAGGGGGCTTCCAGGCGGCTTTAGAGCCGCCTGTGTGAAAACGCCCAGAGAGAGAGGTGTTTGAGGGAATAATGTACCAATAAGACAACATTCCCTCCCAAGTGCCAACTCTGGTTGCGTCTGCACTACAGAAATTCTGCAGATTGACATCGCTTTGACTGCCATGGCTGGGATTTGCAGTTTGTTGTGGCACTAGAGCACTCTGCCAGAGAAGGCTAAATATCTCACAAAACAACAACTCTCAGAATTCCACAGCATTGAGCTGTAGCAGTTAAAGCAGTGTCAAACTGCATTATTTCTGCAGTGCAGATGCAGCCTTTGCCTCCCAATTCCTGTTACAGGTATCATTTAGCAGCACTACTCAACCAAGATCAAGCTGTTGCTCTGCATCAGCAGGTTTGGCTCCTTTATGAAGGAAACTTGGCAGGACAAAAAGAAAACTGTATATCCTCAATCTTGCCCAAAGGAAGTCTTGAATGAAAGCTGCCATCTTGGCCCAAAGTTTTTACCACTACATTTATTTTCATATGGCAAAGAGAAGTCCAGCTGGCCTCTCCACTGTAAAAAGAAATTGTTGGTGGTGTTGCTGCTGCTGCTACTGCTGCTGCTCCATTGAATCAGTGAGTTATCAATAGATAATGTGACATGTTCCAACTAGTGTCACTTTTTTGCAAATGTGCTATTGTGGTCTTACCTCTGGTGAATTCATTCAGATGTTTTGTCAGTTTATTTGAAATGGCTCCCCAAGCAGGTGTCAGCACTGGAACATCATTATTATTATTATTATTATTATTATTATTATTATTATTATTATTATTATTATTATTATTATTATCCTACTACTGCTACTACTACTATTACTTAACAGTTTTTTCAAAACATTATGAATAGTAGCAAAATGTTGGGACCAGATGAGCTTTCGGGTGATTATTATAAATTCTTGAAAGATCAGCTTTCACTAACCTTACAGGAAGTGTTGAATGCAATTTTATGGTCTAAGAAAATGCCCAAGACATGGAAAGAGGCAACAGTCATTGTAATCCTGAAAGAAGATCAAGATCTAGCAATGGCTAAGAATTATAGATCTATTTCATTACTGAATAATAATTATAATATTTCCCCCCCCCCCCCAATTGTTTTGGCAGAAAAACTGAAGGGGATTTTACAAGAATTTGTCCATAGTGACCAATCGGGTATTTCAACAAAGAGACATTTGCAGGATAACACTGGATGTGTATTTGACACTTTGGAATACTTAGGACGTTATCACACGGGGTCTAAAGCAGCCCCACCCCTTCGCCATCGCTGCATCATTCCGGTTCCTTTGCCTCCGTGATCAGAGGACGTCGCGGCAAACCCCGCCCATCCCTGCATCATCCTTGCGCCATCGCTGCATCATTCCGGTTCCTTTGCCTCTGTGATCAGACGACGTCGCGGCAAACCCCGCCCATCCCTGCATCATCCTTGCGCCATCGCTGCATCATTCTGGATCCTTTGCCCCATGATCAGACGACATCGCGGCAAACCCCGCCCATCCCTGCATCATCCTTGCGACATCGCTGCATCATTCCAGCTCTTTTGAATTCCTCTTTCAAAGAGGAATTATGGCCTGCGCGACCAGAATCATTCCGGTATGGCTCTGGATTGATTCCTTGCCGCTTTTCTTGCCGCTAGTGTGATAACGTCCTTAGACAAACATAACAGGAACCAAGCTGCTCTTATATGTTCCAATGCAGAGAGGTGCTTGATAATTTAAATTGGGATTTTCTTCTAAAGTTTTAGAAACAATGGTGTTTGGAGATAATTTTATTTTGTCAATTAAGACAATGAAATATAGATGGCACAGATATTGATTAATAGGGAATTAATAAATCACATGATATACAAAAAAGGTACAAGATTGTTATATGCTCAGAAGTGGAAAAGTACAACAATACCAATCTGCAAAGACTGACTATTGATGAAATGGATTTGGATGAAATGGATAAACTAGCAACTTTGATTAGGGAAAGATCATTGGTTAATTTTGTAGAGGAATGGGAACCTTTTATTGATTTTTTGCAGACTAAAGTGAATGATAGGTTTATTGTCAGTTTTAAAGCTTAGTAGATCAATTTAAACAGTAAAAAATATACAAATGGTGATTATTCTTATAGAAAGTGTATTATTTAGAAAGGTATGGTCAAGAGGAAGTTTCAAAGTCATATTGTTCTTTTGTTGGGGTTTTGTGTATGTGTTTATTTGTATTTTCTTGCGTTTTGTTTGTTCTTTTTTCTTTTGTGTATTATTATTATTATTATTATTATTATTATTAGAAAAAATTTAATAAAATCTGTAGTTTAAAAAAAAAGTTTTGAAGCCAAAGCTGTAAGTGTGGCTTAGCTTAACCTAGACACAGTGAGCACTTGTGCAAATGATTTTTAAAAACTAAATCGCAGACATGGAAACCTGATCTGGATCAGTATCTTGTCAGCCAGGCTACAGGACTTTTAACTCATTACTACCTCTTATGGTACTAGTCTAGACTGGATAGTCATGGTGCTGTTGGTACAGCATGTTCTCAGTGTTGGAATATTAGCATCAATGCTTGTGTGTAGCTCTGTTTTCCTTTCAGAAGGGCAGTGTCTTCTACACAGGAACACTGATTTATCTCTATGGTCATTTGGTCAGTGTTCTCTGTTCCCATACTCCTCCTCTTCCTGGGGGATTCTTCCTGTGGTAATAAAGTTTTGTGATTCTTTGTTTGCTAGCGCACTTTCCTCTCTGCTCATATGAAGCATGGACGCAGAAACCAGGCTTTGCTCCTAAAGATGTTTTTCTTCCTACTTGCACACATGGAGGTCAGCTATCTAGGGACCTCTGTACCAAAGTATAGTTTTCTCTACTGCTTAGTTATTTTTGTAGAACCTAGATGTAACAATAAAGTAAGTTTCTTTTTATCTACCAAGGTATCCTGTTTATTTACCCAAAGCTCAGATCTAGTTGTTTTTAACCAAATACCTGTGGAGTACACTCTTGTTGCTGCTGTGCTGCTGCTGCTAAACTGATATAACCACAAATTAAGCAAAACCGTAATTTTAACACCCAGTTCAACAAGTGGATGCTTCCTTGCAGTGCCAGTAAATGGGAAGGAGGGCCTCTCACCAGCTGCTGAGGTGCCTGGCTGCTGTTCTCTCCCTCAGAGGCCAGAGTAAAGTCATTTGGGATGGAGGGAAAGCCTTTCATCAGCAACTGGAATCAAGGCATGATGGTGCTGTGCCAGGATAATGTGTTCTTCCTCCATACCAACTGCCATTGATGTGGTCTCTTGAGGGAGAGAACAGCAACCAGCATCTGCCAGGTGTAATCCTCTCCTCCACTGCCATCTTCTTTTCCTTAAAATTAACCATTTGCAAGCTGCTCTGGGAGCCTTTGGCTGAAGGAAGTGACAAAAATGTACTAAATAAATCATAAATATATTTTCTGAAGGGGATTGGATTTATACTAGGACCACGGCAGGGGGCAAAGGTCCCAGTCCAAATCAGCCACCTCCCACACCTGCACTTTACTTTTAAAAAGTCATTCATATAATTGCTACTGATAACAATGTCATATCTAGGGGTCCCCTCAGATTAAACTAAATGTCCTGAATATTGATAGTGATGTTATATGACAACTGTCGTATACTGTGGGGTGTGTTGTACTGTTTGCCATTCTATGAAATATCTTAAGCATAGCAGCCCTCTTAGATTCCACACCTGGCAACACATACCTTACATCAGAGGGTGTGAGTCAAAACTGAGTAAGAGATCAAGAGCAAAAAGAAGTGATTTGGCCTGGTTTTGAACCCTACCTGTTCAAATAAAACTCATGGCCAAAACAGGATGAAACTAGAATGAAGCCGCACTCTGGGCCAAAACACTGGAGCAGAATAATCCCAGATTTGCTCCATATCAAGCCAGAAAGTGCAAAATATTGCACGAGAGTGTGGACTGCACAGCATTGCAGAGATGTGGGAAGAGGCTGGCAAGCTACCAGTGCCATTGTTGCTGATAATCAGATTGTCACCCATCTACAAGTTGATCATATATGTGCATAGGTGGTCAGCTGCACTCCATAGAGTGAAATTATGACAAGCACACAATACAATGGATTTAACAAGAAATGTAACAAACTGGCTAATCCAACAGAGGACCATGGGAGGAAGGGGGGACAAGGGGCATGTACAGCCTCCCTGATGATAATGATATACCAATGTGTCACTGGGCGCACTGATGCACCTTATGGGCAGTCAATTGTGCGCTCGAGTGGCCAGTTGCATGGCTGCTGCACACAACATCAAATGACCTGGCAGCTGGGCAGGATGAGGGAGGTGAATGGTGGCTGCTGGTGGCATGTCCGTGCATGTGTGCGCACATATTTGGGGCAGAACAGAAAAAGTAATCATGGAACAGCACAGCTTGTATCTATGAATGCCTTGCTTTGGCCAGTCCAACCTTGCAGAAGAAGAGGGGCAAGGCAGACTACCCATCGGTTTTCAGTCCATTGTAGGAGCCAGTGGTGCGGTCAGTGGGTTCCCACAAAGCGGAAAACCCTGGAAGTAACCCAGCTGTTCCCTGTCTGCTCAGCACCTTTGTCTTCAAGGGAAGTGTATCAGCTTATGGGAAGATTTGATGTCAGGAAGATTACAAAAAGAAGACAGACCCATATTTATTTCATATATGAAGTAATACTTATATGATGGTTCATTCTTTTCATCATTTACAATATCAGCTGCTGTGAATGTGCTGCCTTGGAGTGTGGGGTTTTTTTAACAGAGGCTGGATGCCCATCTGTCAGGAGTGCTCTGATTGGGTATTCCTGCATGGTGGGGGTTGGACTAGATGGCCCAAATGTTGTTGAACTGCAAGTTCCACCAGCCCTAGCCAACACAGGCAACAGTTAGGAATGCTTGGAGTTGAAGTCCAACAGTATCTGGAGTGCCGTATCTGATTCTCATCTCTGATTTAGAGGAGTATTTATTCAAAGTCCAGATTACCATAGACTGCTTGTATGATGTCAGGGTTTTTTCCCTAATAGCTATCTGCCTAAAAGGGTGGGAAGGGAGACCTGTGGACCTTCAGATGTCCATCAACAACTAATGCTTTTATCTCTCACCACTGCTAGACTGCTGGGATTGATGCCTGGCTCATTTGAAGCCTTGCATTTATACCTTCAACTATCTTCCAAAATACCACTTTTAAGAGACCAATTTTCTTTTAAAATTTCAGGATAATAATAATAATAATAATAATAATAATAATAATTTATACCCCGCCCCTCTGAGCTCAATCAGGGTGGCTCACAAGTAATAAAAGTACAGATACATTCAAACCCTTCCCCCCCTTAAAAAAGTATTAAACCAGCTAAAATTTAAAACCATACAGAATTAAAACAAACAGACAACAATAACAATAACTCAATAAAAAAAGCTGGCGGTGACAAGTTGACTAGGCGGGATAAGTGGAAAGTTCCTGGAAGGCTTCCCTAAGAGGGGTTTCTGAGGCCGGGAATCTATCCTGGAAATCTATCCTGGAAAGGCCTGCCAGAAGAGATCCGTTTTAACAGCCTTTTTAAAGCTGTCTAAAGATGTAAGCAGACGGATCTCTTCCGGCAAGCTGTTCCATAATCTGGGGGTGACCATAGAAAATACCCTCTGGGAGGTAGCCGAGAGTCTAGCTTTATGTGGCTGGAGTAAATTCCTCCCAGAGGACCGGAGTGCGCGGGGAGGATTGTAGGGGAGAAGGCTTCAAAGGTGATAACCTTTAGGGCTTCAAAGGTGATAACCAACACCTTGTACTGGGTTCGGAAACTAATAGGCAGCTAGTGGAGGGACTTTAATACCGGAGTAATATGGTCCCTCCTAGATGTTCCAGACACTACTCTGGCTGCCATATTTTGTACCAACTGCAGTTTCCGGACCAAGCACGAGGGTAGCCCCATGTAGAGTGCATTACAGAAATCTAGACGTGAGGTTACCAGCGCTTGCACAACAGTCTCAAGATCCCTTACTTCCAGAAAAGGGCGCAGCTGGCGTATCAGCTGAAGCTGATAACAGACACTCCTGACTGTCGCATTTACCTGATTCGTCATCAGGAGCGATGAGTCAAGGAGCACCCCCAGACTGTGAACGCAGTCCTTTACGGAGAGTGCGACCCCGTCCACAACCAGAGGTTGCAGCCCAATTCTTGGTTTCGGGGCCGCTACTGTGAGCACCTCTGTTTTGTCTGGATTCAGTCTCAATCTGTTTTTCTTCATCCAGCCCATTACTGCCCGAAGACCTTCATTGAGAGAGGAGACGCCATCGAATTTCGAGGCCGACGAATGAGACATGGAGAAATAGATTTGGGTGTCATCAGCATACTGATAACACCCAGCCCCATAACTCTGAATAATCTCACCCAGCGGCTTCATATAGATGTTGAATAACATCAGGGACAAGATAGCACTTTGTGGAACACCACAGGTGAGCTCCCTTTGCTGGAGCAACTGTCCCCGAGCCGCACCCTCTGGGATCTGCCGAGAGTAAGGAATGGAACCACTGGAGTGCAGTGCCTCCAATTCCCAGCCCCCTCAGGCGATCCAAGAGGATGCCAAGATCTATCGTGTCAAAAGCCGCTGAGAGGTCTAAGAGCACCAACAGGGTCACACTAGCCCTGTCAATGCTCAGACGCAGATCGTCGGTCAAGGCAACCATGGCGGTCTCAACCCCAAAGCCTGTCCTGAAGCCAGTTTGAAATTGGTCTAGATAATTGGTTTCATCCAAGACAGCTTGGAGTTGAAGAGCAATCGCCCTCTCGATTACCTTGCTCAAGACTGGTAATAAAGAGACTGGCCTGTAGTTGTTCATATCCAGGGGGTCCAGGTAAGGTTTCTTCAGAAGCGGCCTAACAGCCGCTTCCTTCAAACAAGATGGAATATGTCCTTCCCTGAGGGATGCATTGATGATGTCCGTAAGGAACAGCCTCAATGCATCCCCCCCCTCCCGGACGGCCAGCCATGATGGGCAAGGGTCGAGAGAGCAGGTTGTTTTCCTCACTCTACCAAGGAGCTTGTCCACGTCATCGGTACTCACAGATTGAAACTGATCCAGGATAATTTCATTCACGGAGTCGCTGAACACCTCATCTATTGTTTCTGTTGAAATACTGGCATCTAAGTCGGCTCTTATCTGAGAGATTTTATCTGCGAAGAAGTTGTTAAATGCATCACAGCAGGCCGTTGTCGGGTTAAGTAGAGAGTTCTGCACAGGAGGTACCTGCATCAGTTCCCTCACCACCCTAAACAGCTCTGCTGGATGGAACTCTGCAGACGCAATACGTGCAGAACAGAAAGATCTCTGTGCTGCACATATTGCCTCTTGATAGGACCAAAGAAAGTTCCTATGACGAGTCTGGTTAGATAAGAGTCGAGTTTTCCACCAGTTGCGCTCTAGTCGTTGTCCAGCCCACTTCATTTTCCTAAGCTCTAAGGTGTACCATGGCTTACGGTTTGAAGTGGGTTGGCAAGGATGCTTGGGAGCAATCGTGTCGATAGCCTTGGTGAGGTCAATGTTCCAGGTGTTAACCAAAGCTTCAACAGGATCACCGGCATTACCAACCATTAGACCCTCCAAGGCTTTCTGGAATCCAATTGGTTCCATTAGCCTTCGAGGGCGGACCATTCTAATAGGTCCACCACCCCCAGAGGGACGGGTAGAGGCTCTTAGTTCCACCTTGACCAGGAAATGATCCATCCATGACAAGGCAGTGGTTTTAATGACCTCTGCCCACGAATATTCCTGTTCCGTACTAAAGACTGCATCGAGGGTATGATCTGAACAATGTGTGGGCCCGATGACCAATTGGGATAGGCCCATGTTTGTCATGGATTCCATGAACTCCCAAGCTGCGCCTGTTAAGCTGGTCTCGAGGGGAATGTTGAAGTCTCCCAAGACTAAAAATCTGGGGGACTCCAGCAACAACTCAGAGACCAGCACTGTCAGCTCGGTTAGGAAGTCTGTTAGACAACAGGGTGGTCGGTATACTAGCAGAATCCCCAAACTATCCCTGGTCCTCAGGCTAAGGTACATACACTTGAAGTGGACTGTGTTCTGGACAGTATCCTGGTCAAAGTCAGATTATTCTTATGAATCAAAGCCACTCCGCCCCCCCGCCCACTTCCCCTCACCTGCTCACTAACAGAATACCCGGCTAGGAGGGCCTGAGCCCACGTAACAGCGCTATCCTCTCCCAACCAGGTCTCTATAAAGCAAGCCAGGTCGGCATCCTCATCCAGAAGATCATGGACAATGTGAGTTTTATTTTTAACTGACCTGGCATTGCAAAGGAGCAGAGTGAGGTTCTGTGGAATGGTTGGTCTGCTCTCCAATCCCTTCCGTGGAACAGAGGGAACTGAAGGCGAGATAACTCTCAAACAGTGATCTCGCCTTCTTTTGTAACATTTGTTCGCTCCATTCCATCCATATCTCCCATTCCCCAGCACAACTCCGATAGCTGCCCCCGCCTCATTCCCGGCCTCAGGTAAAGAAGGAGAAAATAAAGCCACAAAAAGAGGGTAGGGTAACTAAAGCTGGACCCACCCCCAACCCTTAATCTAGTTTCTACAACAGATTAAAAAAATATAACATTAAGTCTTCCATTTATCCCTTTCAAGGCAGCCTCTAAAGGCTGCCTGGGCCTCCCCGGCCCCGTCGCCACCGCAGCTGCTCCACTGCCGGTAGTGGTAAGAGGCAGCTTTTTAAAGGTCCCCTTCACCGCTGCAGCTGCTCCACTGCCAGTGGTGGTGAGAGGCATTTTTTTAAAGGTCCCCTTCGCCGCTGCAGCTACTCCACTGCCGGTGGTGGTGAGAGGCAGCTTTTTAAAGGTCCCCTTTGCCACCGAAGCTGCTCCGCTGCCGGTGGTGGTGAGAGGCAGCTTCAAAGGGTCCCCTTCGCCGCCGCAGCTGCTCCGCTACCAGCGGTGGTGAGATGCAGCTTTTTAAAGGTCCCCTTCACCGCCGAAGAGTAACAAGTGGGCTACCAGGAAGCAATTTATGAGCATTAATTCTGTCTGCTACATAATGGTAGAGACATAATCTTCTGTACCACTCACTAGACAACTTGAGAGAACTGAAGACTGAACAATTTATGCAACATAGTTATTTTCCCCAAAAAAGATGATTATTATTTTTTTCAAGATACATACCATGATATAACAATCTGACAACTCAGATTATATCTTGCACCCATCCTTCAGTCTGGAGGAAATATTTCAAGCCATTCACATCCTATGGCATTTAACAGCCTAATTTCCAGTTGAGAACCAAACTAGACTCCCTGGGGCCTCCTTAGCTTTTCATCCTTCCCAGAAGGAATGGGGAGTGCTGTGTGTTTCAGCAGATGAAAAATGTTCATGGCCACATATCAAAAATATATTCCTTTTACAAATGCCCCTAGAATGGGATGTTCTAGTCTACCACCTGAATATTAAAGGCAATTGAATGTTTAATTGAATGTTCATGCCCCCTCCTGAAGCCCTGCACTGGGGCAGCTGGCAATCTTGTTAAATCCAAGCAGGTCTGGGTCTAGTTACCTCCTAGGCAACTGTGACACCTGTCTGGGAGGTGAGAGCCCTGTATCCCACCATAAAGGACTCCATGGGAGAAAATTCCTATAACATCCAAAATCCACCAAACATTGTACCTTTATTGGGCCAAACAAAACACACAATATACATGTTGCAAGCTTTCGAAGCTCCACAGGCTTCTTCACCAGGCAAGGTGTTAAAAACCATGCAAAAGGGGGTGAAATGAGGATATTAGTTATTTTGTTGTTGTCGTTGTTGTTCTCAGTTCATATGGTATAGACGGGTTATTCATGCAGACTGGCCCCTCCTCCTTCTGGCCATGTGGGTACTGGGAGATTCTCAAAGTCCAGGAAATTGAACTTCCATTTGTGACACAGTGTGTCTCCATCCTTTGTTCCATGGGAGAAATCTTTCTGATCTTGGATGGCTTTAAAGGCAAGCCGTACAGAGAGGAAGGGGGACAGGGCTCACATAACTAGGCAGTTCAGAACAAACCAGAGTAGAGGAGAATCCCCTGCTTCAAGCAACAGAGGGAAAAGGAGAAACTGCACTCCCCCACTTCTAAGACAGTCCCAGCATGTCAGCTCTCAAATACTGAGTTTAGATGATGGCTGTTGAGGCTCCCATTTTGCCTGGTGTCTCATTCTGAGGGAGTGTGCTCAGAGAAAACCAGATATACCAGCATCTCTTGTGAACCACACCAGCCGCAAAACAGTATTCTATGTAGCGCTGCCAAGGCCCAAATGCCTTATCCTGAGAAGTGGGGCAGGGACACTTTGGGCATGTTAGCATTTATCCTTCCACCTCAGACAGTAGGAGATTTGCCAGCATTCCTGTTGTAACAGAACATTTAGCTCCTGCTGTTCAGCAGCTGCATCTACCTCTTCCCTTTCAACTCTTGTTGTTGGACTATGATTCCCATGAGCCAGTCTGGGGCTAATGGGGACTGTAGTCCAACAACAACTGGAGTAATTAAGGAGTCAGTTGAATTGATTTGCTGGAACATTCTCTCTCACAAGCATATAGTGCCATTCTCAGTGTAAACCAAGAGTGGATTTTTGTGTGGAAAGAACTTGAGTTTCATGTTGTTATTTGCTTCTTAGTACACAATAGCCAGCATTTATTAGTGATATACTGTGGTGTATGTCCAACGTAAGAGTAAGACTCAAGAAGAAAACAAAAACAGTGATTATACCAAAATATGATCTAAATAATACCTCAACAGAACTTACTGATAACATAAGAAACAGATTCACACTACTAAGCATAATAGACCAAGAACCAGAGGAACTATGGTCTGAAGCCAGGGACATAATAAAAGAAGAATGCAGACAGACACTTTCAGTAAACAAAAAGAAAGAGAAGAAAAACAAAAGGGAGATAGGAACAAACTAAGAATTATGAATGCAACAGTACAACGGCTTGTGCAGAAAGATAAAGAAAATTACTACAATGACCAATGCAGAGAAATAGAAGACAACAACGAAAAGGGAAAAACAAGAGATCTATTTCACAAGATCCAGGAATCAAAGTAAAATTGAAACCAAGGACTGGGACAATCTATGGCAATAAAAATAACATAATTCAAGAACAGGAAGGAATAAAAATATGTTGGATGCAATACACAGAAGAATTATACAAAGGATATGACAAAATGAAGGACACATTGAATGAAAAGCCATAGGAAGATGAACCCCAAATTCTAAAAAGCAAGGTGGAAACTGCAATAAGAGAAATAGTGAAAAACAAATCACTAGGAACAGATGATATTCCAATTGAACTGCTGCAGTCCACATTAACAGAGTCACCTCTAGTGCTAACCAACATATGTCAACAGATATGGAAAACAAAACGATGGCCAACAGATTGGAAGCGATCAAGATACATCCCCAGCTACAAAAAGGGAGGCACAAGAGACTGAAGTAACTATAGAACCATAGCACTGATCTCCCATGCAAGCAAAATCATGCTCAAAATTCTGCAAGATAGACTCCAGCCATACATGGAAAGAGAGACCCCAGAGGTCCAAGCAGGGTTCAGGAAAGCAAGAGGCACTAGGGATCACATGGCAAACATACGATGGCTAATGGAGCGCACCAGGGAATTCCAAAAGAAAATCAGCATGTGCTTTACAGACTGTAGCAAGGCCTTTAACTGTATAGACCAGGAAAGGCTTTGGAATGCCCTTAAAGACATGGGAGTGCCAACACATCTGATAGTCCTGATGAGGAATCTGTACTCAAGAGGCTACTGTTAGAACAGAACATGGAGAAACAGAATGGTTCCCAATTGGCAAACAGGTCAGACAAGACTGCATCCTTTCACCCTATCTGTTCAACTTGTATGCAGAACATATTATAAGAAAAACAGGCTTGGACACAGAAGAAGGAGGAGTGAAAATAGGAGGAAGGAATATCAAGAATCTAAGATATGTGGATGATACCATAATACTAGCAGAAAACATCACAGACCTGGATCACCTACTAAGGAAGATCAAAGAAGTGTAAAGGCAGGCTTAATGTTGAACATAAAGAAAACAAAAATAATGACCACCAAGGACCTTCACAAGTTCAACCTAAACAATGAGGAAATAGAAATAGAAAAAGAATTCCCATACCTGGGATCAACATTAATGGAAATGGGGACTGTAATCAGGAAATCAGAAGAAGATTGAAAATGGGGAGGGTGGCTATGAAAGAACTAAAAAAGATCCTAAAATGCAAAGACATGCAACTCAGCACAAAAGTCAGAATCATACAAGCCATTGTATTCCCTATTACTATGTATGGATGTGAGAGCTGGAGAGTTAAGAAAAATGATAGGAAGAAAATCAATTCATTTGAGATGTGGTGCTGGAGAAGAGTGCTGAGGATCCAATGGACAGCCAAAGGACAAACAAGTGAGTCCTAGAGCAGATCAAGCCGGAAACCTTCCTGGTAGCCAAGATGACCAAACTGAGACTGTCATACTTCGGACATACCATGAGAATAGGGGACTCTTTGGAAAAAACAATGATGCTGGGGAAGGTGGAGGGGAGTAGGAAGAGAGGAAGGCCACATGCCAGATGGATGGACTCTATTAATTAAGGAGGTCACAGGTATTAAGGGGTTGCAGGATTTAAACAGAGCAGTGGAGGAGAGAGAGTCTTGGAGATGTCTCAAACATAGGTTGTCATAAGTCAAGATCAGCTCAAGGGCAGTGAACAATGACAACAACCATGTCCAACGTACTCCACAGACATATTTTGTTGGTGCAGAGATCGGAATTCTCCACAATACCCAACCCACCCACCCCCGACTCTGTTTGGCTGTGCAGCCTTCCCACAACCATTTAGTGACTGACAGAGAGCAGGGGAGAGGATCTGAGAAGCATCTAGCTTCATCTTAGTAGACAGTCACAGAATTATTTCATCATCCAAGGAGACCTCCACTCCAATGGCCAAGGAGCAATGTTGAAGCATCTAAACAGTGAACCTGGAGTAGGGAGTTGAGAGGAAAGACATAGCATAGTTTTACCTATGGAACTTCTACACTACCCTGTGCCATACAGGATCTTGGTATGTATATGCTAATTGACTTGCATACTGCCAGGATTCTTGTGTTATCCATAACACTTTTCTGAATAGCCAACATTAATAATGAAATTGCCACTATCAGTACTTACTCCATTTGATTTTCCACTGTCCTTGCTGCCTAATGTGTACTGTGTTTATATATGGGTGTACCTGAAATTCCGGATAACACTCCATGCATGTGAGGGCCTGGACTATAGCCAATAGGAGCTCATGATTGAAAAAAAAAACAATGTTTGCTTTTAAAGACCCATGGGAATCTTTGCTGTTTTAATTTAAAGTTCATGTCTCTTGCACAACTCTATGGCTGGCGGATCAAGGAAGAAGTTAGAAAGTTAATATTACGAAGAATTGGTACAAGGACATCATGAAACCATCCATAACTGAAGTTAGGATGGTCCCATAGCAGTGGGACCCTAGTTACTGTTTCCATGCTACAGAGCTTAGAAAGTTACTTTACAGAAGAATGTATATATAATGTCATGCTGAAACCATCCATTTGCCCACACCTGGTCTATCACTATCAAAGTACCTGAAAACAAACGGGCATGTTACTAGCTAGTTTAGTGCCTTCCTACTCACTATACATGCAGGTGGATCAATTTAATAGTAAGTCTGTAGATTGACCATGGGCTAAAGACTCTCAGAAGTATTGTAAGTTCCCATCAATTACCAAATAATGCTATATATGTACAAAATAGTATTTAAAGAACCAAACCAACTGTGTGTTTTTATGAGCATCTGGTTTGGTGCTGAGCATATGAGATGGGAATAGTGCATTAAAAGTCTAGAAAGTGATGTTCCATTTAAGTGAACCAGAAAGATATTGCACTCAGAGAGCCACAATGGCAAATCATATAGTAATTGTTTCCTTCCGCAGTGGTTATTGTAACACAAAGAAAAAATGGTCACTGCATTCAATGAGGTTTTTCCAGTGGCACTTTTACTGTCCTGCTAATAGTCCAGTTAAGGTGAGGTGGTGTTGGGGTGGAACAAATAAATTATCAAACAATGGAAAGAGAATAGCAGTTTGCAAGGCATGTTCTATATAACAATTTTAAAAGGCTATAATGCAGGTTTATTGAATCTGGCACAGGCATAAATCTCAGCTCCTATTAGTACACCACTGGTGGATGAGGGAAGCAAAACAAAGCAAAACAAGATGCCCTTCAAATTGTCATTGGCAGTTTTATACCTAAGTGTCTTTTTAACAAATTTATTCCCCTACTACTCCCCTCAACACATACCATGGGGAAGATCTGCTAATAAAAATGGAAAGGCACAGGAAACATAGGGAAATATCTGGACATGGAAATGTTAATTTTATGGACTACAACTCCCAGAATCCGCCAGCCAGCATGGCCACTAGCTAATTGGGGATTCTGGATGCTATTATCCAGAAGGTAATATTTCTAAGTTCTGTGCAGAACAGCATCATATTTTCTCTGCACTCTCTACACCAATGTTTTATACTTGGGGTGGTAGCACAATTTAAGTATTATTAGTAATCTGGAGTAGGGTGTGTAGACTGGGACATGTAGGGCACACCAGGAAGACTTGGGAAGTCTGGGCTGAGAGGCATGCAGGAGTTCTGTGTCTGGCCTACAGGGTGGAGGTTCCCTGTCTCTGATAGGAAAACATGTGTGAGTGACACTGCTTTAGCACTGCAAGGGAATACCATCAGTGATTCAACTGTGTGATATTTTCCTAGCTGCTGTCTGTAAAGTAGTGTAACAGCTTTACAGAGGTTTCCCTTTAAAAGAACGCAGAGATTGCAGCTGATGCAGTAAGACCTGACCTATTACACTTCTTCTGAAATCTCTACACTGACCGTCAGGTTTAATTCAAGATACTAGTATTAGTATTCAAAACCCTGAACATCATAAGATACAGGTTCTATGAGTTCCTTCCTCCCATTTGACCTATTTGGTTTTTAAAATCAGCCATCAACGCTTTGCTCATGGTGGCCCAAAACAAGGCTGACTGAGGAGTTACCACACATGGCAGGGCCTTTTTGGTGATGGTTACCCAGCTGTTAAAGTCCATTCAGCTAACTCTCACACTTACATCACTGAGGTGGCAGCTGAAAAAGTATGTATTTGTGTGGTTATTCAGGATAGGAGCAAGTGAACTTGCTTACTTGCTGCCTATTCTATCACAGTGAATTCTATTTTTCATACATCTGTAATGTGTGATTTTAAAGGTGTGCTTTTCCATGTACATTTAAATAGGTTGTCAGCCACCCTGGGCTCCTATGTGGAATGGAAGAATAGAAATTATATTGTCAACATCATCATTCTGAAATAGTTTGTAGTGTTACTGTAGTCCTGAAATGTTTCTATTACATCATCTGCCTTGGAGCATTCTAAATGCTCAGAAGTCCAGAAACAATTATATATATGATAGCACCTAGAACAGGGGTAGGCAACCTTTTTGAGCTGGGGGCCGAGTTGCTGTCCCTCAGACAATTGGGGGGCCGAAGCACCAAAAATAAATAAATAAATAAATAAAAATAAAAATTAAAAAATAATATATATATATATATATATATATATATATATATATATATATGCATGCACACTCTTTTAGCCCCAGAAAAGCCATGGCAAAACCCCTGTGGAGATTTTGCCAAGAAAACCCCAAGAACAAGCAATAACAATAATCAATATCATCATGGCAGGCAGCGGCAGGGGGCTGGCGGCGGCGGCGGCGGCAGGACCGGCCTGGGGCCGGTCCAAAGGCCTCGGGGGGCCACATCTGGCCCCCGGACCTTAGGTTGCCTACCCCTGACCTAGAATGCTCTAAGGTAGAAATCTGAAATTCCCATCATTATCCTGCAACTTTACTCCCCTCCCAGTTCACATCCACAGTTTGTTGGAGAAGTAGAACAACTTTATTATACACTTATTCCATCTGGAGCTTGAAAATTACTCATTAATAATGCCACTATTTCAAATTAATCCTTCTCCACAAAACCAAGTTGTAATTACAATACAATTGTAGTTTAACAAAGGATAAATTATTGCTGTGTAACTGTAACTTTTTAGTTTAGTTTAGTTTTACTTGTAGTACTAATGCTGCTGTGTATTTGTGCTGTGTTTCATGCTGCTGCATAGAAACCAATTCAGATATAATTATTTTTCTAAGTAACTAAAAGTAACTAATGAAGCTACTTTTAAGACATGAGAAAAATAAGGCACTATTTTTAAAAATGACAGATACAATTAACTACTCGGGTGGGGGGCTATTGAAGTATAAGTGTAACCAATGATTCTTTAGAAGTATTTCCAAGCTTTGATTCTCACTATGACATCACTTTTGTTGTTGTTAACTACCCTTGAGTTAATCCCAGGTATGGGAATTCTTTTTTCTATTTCTATTTCTTCATTGTCTATGTTGAATTTGTGAAGGTCTTCGGTGGTCATTATTTTTGTTTTCTTTATGTTCAACATTAAGCCTGCCTTTGCACTTTTTTCTTTGGTCTTCCTTAGTAAGTGTTCCAGGTCTGAGAGGTTTTCTGCTACTACTATGGTGTCATCTGCATATCTTAGATTGTTGATATTCCTTCCTCCTATTTTCACACTTCGTTCTTCTGTGTCCAAGCCTGCTATTCTTATAATACTAAGCATAACAGACCAAGAACCAGAGGAACTATGGTCTGAAGCCAGGGACATAATAAAAGAAGAATGCAGACAGAAACTTTCAATAAACAAAAAGAAAGAGAAAAAAACATGGATGACAGAAAAAACACTACAAACAATAAACAAAAGAAAAGACGAAAACAAAAGGGAGATAGGAACAAACTAAGAATTATGAATGCAACAGTACAACGGCTTGTGTAGAAAGATAAAGAAAATTACTACAGTGACCAATGCAGAGAAATAGAAGACAAAAACAAAAAGGGACGAACAAGAGATCTATTTCACAAGATCTGGGAAATCAAAGGAAAAGTCAAACCAAGGACTGGGACGATCTATGACAATAAAAATAACATAATTCAAGATCAGAAAGGAATAAAAAGACGTTGGATGCAATACACAGAAGAATTATACAAAAGAAATGACAAAATGAAGGACACATGGAATGAAGAGCCATATGAAGATGAACCCCAAATTCTAAAAAGTGAGGTGGAAACTGCAATAAGAGAAATAGCGAAAAACAAATCACCAGGAACAGATGATATTCCACTTGAACTGCTGCAATCCACTTTGACAGAGTCAACTCTAATGCTAACCAACATATGTCAACAAATATGGAAAACAAAACGATGGCCAACAGATTGGAAGTGATCAATATACATCCCCATCCACAAATAAGAGGAAACAAGAGACTGCAGCAACTATAGAACCATAGCATTAATCTCCCACACAAACAAAATAATGCCCAAAACTCTGAAACATAGACTCCAACCACACATGGAAAGAGATGTTACCCATAGTCCCCTTCATATCCCAAAATATGGACCTATATGGCACCCATAGCTCCTCTGATACCAAAAATATGAAATTCCATGATGACCTCCAGATGAACTCTGGTGGTGGAATTAGAGGCAAAGGTCCTCTGCGCCCATGGCTTGGGCAGACCACCCTTAATCCTTAATGCACACAATAGCCCCAGATAGTCAGGAGAGTTGCGAATGGGATTTTCCATGATGAGATCATCTAGCCCAGGGGTAGGCAACCTTTCCCCTTTAAGGGCCGAGGGACTTCAGCTCCCAGAATCCCAGGAGCTATTGGCCAACATGGGACTATTGGCCAACATGGCTGAGGCTTCTGGGAGCTGAAGTCCCTCGGACCTTAAAGGGGAAAGATTGCCTACCCCTGATCTAGCCCATCGGAAAGGTGTATTGTGCCACCCAGTCACAAGCACCCTTAGCCATCAGAGGTGTAATGTTAGTATTATGCCACCCAATCTCACACTCCCCCACCCATCGGAAGAAGCATTGTGTCACCGACTCACACATTCCCCCAGGATATTGGCCCCTCGGATTACAATGGAACCCTATACAGCAGGGTGCCATCATCGCAATTATCGCCTTCCGCCCCAGGGCCCGTTTAGCCCTATATAAACCCTAGATTTTGGGCCAGACAGTGTGCTACTTCTTGGTCTAAACGACTCCACGTCACTCTGACCTCTGAATTAGTTACCAGCAAGTCTGCTCAAACCCCAGGCTGCGGAGCTCTGACTTGTCTCCCCATCATTCCGCCCTGCATCTCGCTTCCCGGAGGAAGGCTACATTTCGGTAAGCATCACCATTAGTAACGCCTGTATTCTGTTCCAATCTCCAACCCATACTTTCCTGAGCCTTGAGTGTGTGTGCGAGCGCATGTGCTGTGAGTGAGTTTTCCCTTATTTCAATAAATTAGACATCTAGTGGTTAACCAACATCTGTCTCAGCTTCATTTCTTGGAACCCCCTGGTCTCTTGGTATAAACACCGGGAGAGCAGTCTCATTGGGCTTTCGTAGCAAGCCCCCTCTTGCAAATTCCCCCTAAGGATTTGGTGCTACAGAGAGATCCCAGAGGTCCAAGTAGGGTTCAGGAAAGGAAGAGGCACTAGAGACCACATTGCAAACATACGATGGCTAATGGAGTGCACCAGGGAATTCCAAAAGAAAATCATAATGTGCTTTACAGACTATAGCAAAGCCTTTGACTGCATAGATCATGAAAGGCTATGGAACGCCCTTAAAGACATGTCAACACATCTAATAGTCCTGATGAGGAACCTGTACTCAGGACAAGAGGCTACTGTCAGAACAGAACACGGAGAAACAGAATGGTTCCCAATCAGAAAAGAGGTCAGACAAGGCTGCATCCTTTCACCCTATCTGTTCAACTTGTGTGCAGGACATCACTACTAATACTTAAACTAGGATCAGGGAGTATTGTTCATTATCACAGTTATTAAATGAATAAGATGGTTAAATATGCACAGGAATCTTGTAGCACCTTTGAGACTAAGGGCCTCGGCAGACGGAGGCCCCGGAGACGCCGCGGGTCGGAGCGCCGGCGGAGCTCAGCCTCCGCACCGCGGCGCTCCTGCGGCGAATCTAAAAGGAGCTCCAAATTGGCGCTCCTTTTAGATTTCAGGGAAAGTGCGCCCTAAAAGCGGCGGGCGCACTTTCCCTGACTTATCCTCCGCAGCGCGTCCGGTCGCTGCGGAGGGAGGTTGCCCTGGAAGCACCGGCCGTGCGGAGGGCCGGCAGCTTCCAGGGCGACCTCAGGAAGAGGAAGGGACGCCGCGCGTGCGGCTGCCCCTCCTCTTCCGGGTCTCGGAGACGGCCCTATTAGCCGTCTGCCGAGGCCCTAACTGTGCAGAAGAAGTTGTAGCATAAGCTTTTGCAGATCCTTTTTGGTTCTCAGCCTGCACATAACACATTTCAAAATTCCCTCCACCATTCATATGGTCATCCGTCTACCCTGGCCTTTGACAACATCTTTCAACCTCAATGACCATCAACCATAGTTAAAACTGAACTTTTAACCACCTTATCACCATACCCACAACTTTTGCATTTCTATGGATATTCATACAGTCTAATTATAAAAGTCCTTCCTGGGCAACACCTCACTCCATGCATTTGAGGAATAAAACAATTCTATGAAAGCTTATGCTACAACTTCTTTCATGCAGTTAGTCTCAAAAGTGCTACAAGATCCCTTTCCATACTAATATTCCAGACTAACACAGCAAAGTCTTTGAATAAGAGACTTAAGTGATCATTAAATATGTCTACCTGGAAATATATTCAGAGTTAATGGTCCATGTAAATAATGGGTGCCAGAAAACACCTAGTTTTAAATAATCAACTGGCCTACAAACTAATGCACATAAATCTTTTGGTTAAAAAGAGAGAGAGTGAGAAAGAAGCCAAAAAGCATGACTCAGCATGTTGCATCTTCACAGTGTGCATTGTTTAGTCTATCTGCTATGGGGAAATGGGGAAATACAATTAAAGTTAAATGGACCACACAAGAATAACAATTAGAATATTGTAATGTATCAGAAGGTTGTTGATTGGAGCATTAATACAAATCTGGCAAGATTTTCTCTTGTTTTCATTAGTATCCTCGATTTGAACTATGCTGTGATTTTTTCCCCCTCACTGATTCTCATTATATTTGTAAAGTGATTCCTGCCTTGCTTTTGGAAACATATGGTAGCTTTAGTTTGTGGTTCAGGATTCAGCACACAGTGACCTTACTGAAAGAGGCAGGAAAAAAAGAGCATATGTTGGGAAGAATACTTGAATGAGATCAGGAGAACTGGGACATTTTGCCTTGGCATTCAAAACACAGCTTTGCATCAACAAAACAAACTGCTGGGTCTATCTGGTGACAACTAAATGAATAATAAACACATGACACATGCCAGTTATAGGTATGGTACACAGCTAATGCCAATTCACTCTGGCACCAGACACAATACCCCAAGCTCTCTGGGTCCCATATCAGAAGAAAGATGGGATACGAAGGAATGAATGAAAATATGATTAAGAATTAAGGACTTTGATCTAGGAGAGGGATGTGGATGGCTTCTAAAGAAATATGATTTGGCTGTCATTCTGTGCATATTTTAAAGATAACACTATTTACTTCTAAGTGAGTCTGTGCAAGACACAGCGTGGTGTGGTGTAGTCATTTGAATATTGGACTATGAAGCCAGGAGATGAAGGTTCAAATCCTTGCTCAGCCATGGAAACCCACTGGGGCCCCATCCACACTACAAAAATAATCCGGGATGAATGTGGTATTTCCTTGGTATTCACACTTGCCCCCAATGCACTTGGTGGACTTTTGCCGTGGCTACCAAAAAACCCACTTAACCCAGGATATTCGATACTGGGGTTTTCCCCCAAGTTTTCCTGAAAGATCTGTATTGTCGGCAATGTGAATAAGCTCTCAAATGGATTCGGATTGCTCTGAATTGAAAGGAAGGGAGGGGTTTCGTAAGCAGGGAGCTCCCTCTCATCATTTTCTTGTTGCTGCTTCCCTCAGCCCAAGGTGACCAGGCATCCTCCTTTTCCAGGACCTGTCCTCAATTCCAACCTTCTTGGCAAACTTGGGCAGCTCACACACTCTCAGCTTCAGAGGAAGGCAAAGGAAACCCCCCTTCTGAACAAAGGAAAGCCTGTGCTAGGATCACCATAAGTCAGAAACAGGGTGAGCAGATGCCCTCCTTTTCCAGGACATGTCCTTCATTTCAGACAGTTTATGTCCCTCAGATTATATTGAGGGTTTTGCCACTTGTGTGTGTGTGTGTGTGTGTGTGTGTTGTTTGCCTTAATTTCCAATTTAAGGCAACCCTACAGCCACCCGATCACGAGGTTTTCTTGGCTAGGTTTCTTCAGAGGGATTTGCCATAGCCTTCCTCTGAGGCTGAAAGAGTGTGACTCGCCCAAGGTCACCCAGTGGCAGAGTGACCAGTTGTTGTTATTGTTGTTGTGTGCGTTCAAGTCATTTCTGACTTATGGGGTTATATCATGGGGTTTTCTTGGCAATATTTCTTCAGAAGGGGTTTGAGGCAGCGGTTGTTATTTACCCCCCCCAACAACTGTCAAGTTGTGGGGAGGGGGGAATAACGCTGTGGTTGGGAAGCCAGAGATGTAGTGGCTTAGTGGTTAAGACACCAGTTCTGACAATCAGAAGATCAGAAGGTTGGCAGTTCGAGGCCCAAGTGCTGCATGATGGGGTGAGCTCCTATCACTAGTCCCAGTTTCTACCAACCTAGCAGTTTGAAAGCATGCAAATGCAAGTAGATAAATAGGTACCACTTCTCAGTCAGAAGATAACAGTGTTTGCTGCAGTCAAGCTGGCCACATGACCTTGGACAACGCTGGCTCTTTGGTTTAGTAACAGAGATGAGCACCATCCCCTACAGTCAGTTACAACTAGACATTCATGTCAAGGGACTACCTTTACCTTTACCTTTTGGGAAGCCTGGCTCTCGCATCCTTGCGAGGCACTTTTGTTTCCAAACACACATTCTCCCAATTTTTTATTTGTTTCACCAAAAGCCCTGGAATAAACAACCCCCACCACCCCATAAAGCCACGTCATAAATATAAATACAGACGTGAAGGGCACTGATGGCTGATTCCCATAGCTCACAAAAAAGGGGGGGAGGGATGACACAGATGTGCATCATTTGATTGACATTTTGTTTTTCAAAAGGGAAGGCTCGAATGCATTTGAAAAGGCCACTCCATTTTAAGCCAAAACAATGGCATGTGTGAATAACAACAGGATTAAAATGACTCGGAGAGATTCAGGAACCCAAAACGTAATGGGAACAACGATCCAGGTATGCATCAGCATGGTGATCTGAATCTCCTCGGGATAAAAAAGTGAGTGTGAATGCACGCTGGGTAACTTTAGGCAAGTCACACATTCTCAGCTTCAGAGGAAGGCAATGACAATTCCCCCCCCCCCTTTATATGGTCACCATAAGTCAGATTTGGTTTGAACAACCAAAAATCAACACACTTAGTCTGGTGATTGAGGATTCCACACTTAGTCTGGTGATTGAGGATTATGATTTTAGTCACATCTAGATCTCCTTTTCTTCCTCACTACTGTGAATCTGGAGATCATTCAAAATAATATATTTTTGTGGTACAAGAATAGATTTATTTTATCACCTCCATAGTCCACTCTGCCCAGTATCTGGTCCCTGAGAGTGGACAAATCAAATGCTTTGGAAATTAATGGTAGAAGAAAATAATGAAGTATACCATTCTCCATCTTGGATAATTTAAAGATTGCAAACATGCTTAAAACTAAAATAGATTATTCCAGCTTCCTACTGTCCCAACATTTGCAAATTTGTCTTACATTATTTTGAAGTGTGGTTTAGAAATTTCAAAACTTGTACCTCTCTCTTTCTCTCTCTCTCTCTCTCTCTCTCTCTCTGCATGTGTGTATGAGAGGGTATCATAAAGTTTTATTTGTAACCTTTAAAAAATTTGAGAGAAAGTTTGTTTTGATTTCTTGTTGTTAACTTTTCTCTACGTAGTCACCATCCAAATTTACACATTTTTCCCAGTGTTTCTTGACCCTCCAAATCAGGGGTAGGCAACCTTTCCCCTTTAAGGGCCGAGGGACTTCAGCTCCCAGAATCCCAGGAGCTATTGGCCAACATGGGACTATTGGCCAACATGGCTGAGGCTTCTGGGAGCTGAAGTCCCTCGGCCCTTAAAGGGGAAAGGTTGCCTACCCCTGCTCCAAATACTGTTATTTTAGAAGTCTGCAGATTGCACCTTAAACCACTCTTCCACTTCATGAATGACGTCATTTGTGTAGTCAAATCAGTGACCCCACAATGGATTTTTCATTTCTGGGAACAAGAAAAAGCCACTTGGCACGAGGTCGGGAGAATAAGGTGGATGCTGCGAGATCTCAAAGCCACATGCCCTTGCTTTGTTAACTGCAAGTTGAGATGAGTGAGCTGGTGCATTGTCAGCTAGGAGATGAATCCTTCTGGAGAGCACACCGCAGCATTTCTTTTTCAGAGTATCTCGCAACTTGTCCAGAAGATTGCTGTAGTATGTGCCAGTAATGGTTTGTCCCTTTGCAAGGTAATCTGTGAGAATGACTCCACAACAGTCCCAAAAAACTGAGAGCATGACCTTCCCTGCTGACTTTTTCACCTTTGCCTTTTTGGGGGGAGGGGAATCGGCATGCTTCCACTTCATGCTCATGGTTTTGGTCTCTGGATCACACTGATGGATCCAAGATTCACCAGACAACCAAAAAAATCCTCTTCATCCTGTTCCAACAGCGTCAACCTCTGTCTTGAAAGGTCACACCATGTTTGTTTCTGGAAAGGGGTTAGCAAACGTGGAACCTAGTGTGCAGACACCTTAGACATGTGCAGTTCATAATGAATAATTTTCCACACACTACCATAACTGAGACCAGTTTCATTCATGATCATTTGGATGGTTGCTCATCTGTCTTCCAGGATTAAATACTCCACTTTCCTCACTGTGGCCACATTATCCATCAATGATGGGCTTGTCTGTAAGGCACATGTGACCAGTTTGGAAATTCCTTTTCCACTTTACAATAGTATCATAAGATGGGCAATAATTTCCATGAACTACCATCATCTCATCATGAATTTGCCGGGCACTATTACCTTTCAAATGCAGGAACTTTATCACGCTGCAAGCCTCAATCTTCTCCATCTTACACTTTAGTCACTTCTGGCACAACTCGTAACAAAAATAAAGGACACAATGAGCTAATTTTCTGTATATTATCTAGGTGATAATTATTACTTTACGATACCCCCTCATACAGTGGGTCCTTGGTGTCCACTGGGGTTTGGTTCCAGGACCCTCCTTTGATAACAAAATCTGTGGATGTTCGAATGGATAATAAAATGGTGACCATTATATAAAAAGGCAAAATCAAGGTTTGTTTTTTGGAATTTATATATTTTTTGAAAATTTTCAAGCTGTGGATGCTTGAATCTGTGGATAAAGAATCCATGGATACGGAGGGCCGACTGTATATGTCTGCATACTGCTGTTTTCAGTGCACTGTCAGAAACATATACAAACACATATATAGCAAAAAGCAGTTTAAAATTACCAAAGATATCAAAGTTTATAAGTTGCTTTTCCAAAACCTTTTCCCCATTTTGAAAGCAAAAAGAAAACTTATGCCAAAGGGTTTTTTGGGTTTTTTGTTGATCATAAAGCATGGGCTTAATAATCATTTTAGGAGCTGACCTGCAGCTGTAGCACTAAATGCATATACTTGAAAATAAATTTTCTTGCCTTTCATGGGACCTGCCCATGATTAAAAGAAGGCCGGTAAAGTATGTGAAACCTTTGTAGATAAGTGGAATGTGACTCTCCCTCCAGTTTCAGTCTTTCTCAAGTTGATCTTACTTAATGCAGTGGCACTTAACCAGTTAGATTGCTTTTTGGGTTACTTGCTGGGTGTCAAAGTGAAGCTCATTCAACTCAGGTTTTTTTAGAGCCAGCTTGGCAACAACTACTTTTTTCTGAGATCAGAGACACATTTAATATGTAAAATATGTTTCTTGGGTAAGAAAATGCTCTCATTTATTCCTTTTTCCTTTTATCATTTTGTGCTGAGCAGCAGAAAGCCTTTCATTAACATACTTCTCCACCACATAAAAGTGAGCCATTGTGTCAAAGACTACAGCTGGTGAAAGTAGCAGATGAGGTAATATCAGGCAGGCAGCAGAAGACAGATGCATATGCATTCATCAAAGGGAATTTCAGATGCTCTGGGAATGAAGGTAGTGGAATTTAGGGTGATGCTCAAGTTTTTCCACCTTTATTAATTGCTGCATCTGTTTGAAAGGAATACCTTTGGTATTTAAATCTTCAGAAAGATTTTCAGAAACCCTTCCTAAATCCTCTTCCTATAGCATCCTGATGCCATCTAACCAAATGTCTGCACATCAAAGCCTTGGACTCTCACTCATCTCTGACTTCCTTCATCCCCTCCCTTCTATTGGTTGAGCTCTGCGTTGAGCATGCATGTATTGCCAACATACACCACATTGTGACATGGCCAGGTCAGTTGGATGGTGGATGTGGCACACCACTCTGGTGTGGTTTGCATTGGAAGACAAGGACTGAATCCACACTTGTAAAATAATTATTACTTACCTCAGTGCCAATCCTGTAGGTACACATGACGCTCTTCTGGATTCAAAATGAACACACTTCTTTTTGATGCAGTCATCTTTTTACTCTGCATTTTCCCAGAAAAACCAGTTTTCCTAGGTTTTTGCAACATGCATCCTGCCAGACTGGTGTGGCATCAAAGGGTAGGTTGTAGTTAGGAGGCAAGACAGATTGGCTGAGCCTAATCATCCGCACTTACTCATTCACCACTGGGATGGGAGGGGGACAAAAGACAGTCATTATATTATTATTATTATTATTATTATTATTATTATTATTATTATTATTATTATCTACACCAGGGGTAGGCAACCTTTCCCCTTTAAGGGCCGAGGGACTTCAGCTCCCAGAAGCCTCAGCCATGTTGGCCAATAGTCCTATGTTGGCCAATAGCTCCTGGGATTCTGGGAGCTGAAGTCCCTCGGCCCTTAAAGGGGAAAGGTTGCCTACCCCTGATCTACACCAACTCACTTCCTTTGACCCAGAAGGACCCAGTCTACACCCTACCCAAGCATGCCCAAACTACCCAAACACATACTGTTGATCTCATGGCGGGGCCAGGCTGAAAGGTGGTGACCATGGCCTCAAGGAGAAGGAGAAGAAGAAAGAAAAAAGTGGTATTCAGTCAGGAAAGCAGCAAAGTCCCCAATGAGAGGCCACCACCTTTCTTTCTCCTTCTCCCCAAGTAAGCTGAGCCTCACTCACAAAGTTGTTCTGAAGTCAAGTGGCTCATTGCTGAAGACTTCAGCCAGAACAAAGCACCAAGCCATGAGATCAACTGTGAGGGGGGTAGCCTGATCTACCTGCTTGGTCCCACTTGGGTGGGGTGGGTTAGACTAGGTCCATCAGAGAAAGTGAGTTGTTGTAGACCGGGCTTGCCCATTCATGTTGAACGGTGTTTATGATCAACAGTATTTGTGGTCAATACTGAGCTGGGAGATCAGGGAGCAAATGGCAAATTCTCAGTTTCACACACTACACAATGATTCTGTGAGGATGAGAGAGATTCACTGTACATGCACTTCCCTGAATTCTTTGGAAGAAACACAAACACAAATGTGACATATAAATTATGCTTGGTCCAGAGTCCAGCATTTTACTTAAGTTGAACAGTAGCCAGTCTAAAGTGTTGCATAAGGTGACTTAAAGTGCTTAATACACCCCAAGTAACGCCACTGTATCCACCAAATTTGTTTCCATAGGAGCAGCTGCTAGCAGTCCGTTCCCACTTCCTCCTCCTACTGCCACCATCCCACCCACCTGCCCCAGCCCTCCCCTTATCCTGCTTCCTCTGAGCATACAGTACCCACCCTCCATTTTGTGTGTGTATCAGTAGACATTTAAAGTTCCCTCACTTACAAATGATCACTCACTGGGGTGTGAAAGCGGGAAGAGGATGAGGGAGGAGCCATCCAATGAGAGTGCAAGGGGTGGCAAGACTGGTAAGAAATCAAGAAGAGCTATTGTTTGATAGGTTTATGCATGTGGGAAGGGGGGAAAAGTACGGCCACTGCCATCATGTTACTTAAAATACTCCAATTCAGTCATGGGGAGAAACACTCTTTTGTACCAAATTAAATTTGGGCAAGAGAAATGTGTGACTATCAATACAATTTTTAAAATATATTTATTAATTTTTTTCTATATCTATAAAATAAACAGTTATCACATAATCCACATTCTAAACCAACAAAATTTCATAACTTGGATAACATACAGACAAAACACCATATAACATTACCTAACAAACACATCCTATTCTATAAAACTAACATAACATTTTGTTGTTGTTGTTAACTGCCCTCGAGTCGATCTTGACTCATGGCAGCCCTATGGATGAGACATCTCCAAGACCCTCTGTCCTCCACTGCTCTGCTTAAATCCAGCAACCCCTTAATACCTGTGACCTCCTTAATAGAGTCCATCCATCTGGCATATGGCCTTCCTCTCTTCTTACTGTAGTCAAAAGTCTAGTATGGGGAATTTTATTCAGCTCAAATCTAGAAGGGGTCGGCTACAAGGACCCTGCAAGACCATCTCCCATGTGTATACCAAGAGTCCGGTGGATCTAAGAATTGATGCAGAGACAGAATTCTCCAATTAAAGTATTATCTATTAAAGGGAAAAATCACACAGCAATTCACATACACACACACACTCATGCAAGGCTCAGGAAATCAGGGGTTAGCTTGGAAAAGGTTTAGAGGTAAAACTACGGATGATACTTACTACACATGAAGCTTTCCCCAGGATCCAGTTGGGTGAAGTGGTATGAGACACAACCATTCCAAGAGTGTGGGTTAAACAGAGGTGCCAGTAACTAGATCAGAGTACAAAGGGACACAGGGTTTCCCCTCAGACTAGTGACACTGAGGGGAGAAATCCAGTGTGAGACTGCCTGGGTGAGGTAATCCCGTCTGGCAATATTCACAGGGAAGTGGGATAGGATTAAGTCATTAGCTGGCCCATCAGGTGAGACATCTAGGCAATTATTGCCCATCCTTCTGATTATGGAGGTGATTATGGTCCATTTGCAACTCCCACATTATTGCCTGGCTCTGGGGTTGGGGGATTTTCCAGTCTTCCAAGTGACCTGGGCATAACCTATTTGCTTTGCCATAGTGGCACTTGGGGTTCACTGCAGAGTGCATCTGGGGCTATGTGGAATTCATACACATGCCAAAATTCAGGAAAATGTACTGTTGCTAACACTACTTCCCTCCACCTTCCCCGGCATTATTGTCTTTTCCAAAGAGTCCTCTCTTCTCATGATATGTCCAAAGTATGACAGCCTCAGTTTGGTCATCTTGGCTTCCAGGGAGGTTTCTGGCTTGATCTGCTCTAGGACCCACTTGTTTGTCCTTTGACTGTCCATGGGATCCTCAGAACTCTTCTCCAGTACCACATTATCTCAAATGAATTGATTTTCTTCCTATCATCTTTCTTAACTCTCCAGCTGTCACATCCATACATAGTAATAGGGAATACAATGGCTTGTATGATTCTAACTTTTGTGCTGAGTTGTATATCTTTGCATTTTAGAATCTTTTCTAGTTCTTTCATAACGACCCTCTCCATTCTTAGTCTTCTTCTGATTTCCTGACTGCAGTCCCCATTTCTATCAATGTTTGATCCCAGGTATGGGAATTCTTTTACTGTTTCTATTTCTTCATTGTCTGGGATGAACTTGTGAAGATCCTCAGTGGTCATTATTTCTGTTTTCTTTATGTTCAACATTAAGCCTGCCTTAGCACTTTCTTCTCTGATCTTCCTTAGTAGGTGTTCCATGTATGTGAGGTTTACTGCTAGTACTACGGTGTCATCCGCATATCTTAGATTGTTGATATACCTTCCTCCTTCCTCCTATTTTCACTCCTTCTTCTGTGTCCAAGACTGCTTTTCTTATAATATGTTCTGCATACAAGTTGAACAGATAGGGTGAAAGGATACAGCCTTATCTGACCCCTTTGCCAATTGGGAACCATTCTGTTTCTCCATCTTCTGTTCTGACAGTAGCCTCTTGTCCGGAGTACAGATTCCTCATCAGGACTATCAGATGTGTTGGCACTCCCATGTCTCTAAGGGCATTCCATAGCCTTTCATAGTCTATGCAGTCAAAGGCTTTGCTATAGTCTATAAAACACATGCTGATTTTCTTTTGGAATTCCCTGGTGCGCTCCATTAGCCATCGTATGTTTTCAGTATGGTCTCTAGTGCCTCTTCCTTTCCTGAACCCCACTTGAACCTCTGGGATTTCCCTTTCCATGTACGGTTGGAGTCTATGTTTCAGAATTTTGAGCATGCTTTTGCTTGCATGGGAGATCAGTGCTATGGTCCTATAATTGCTGCAGTCTCTTTTATCTCCCTTTTTGTGGATAGGGATGTATCTTGATCACTCCCAATCTGTTGGCCATTTTTTTGTTTTCCATATTTGTTGACAAATGTTGGCTAACCCTAGAATTGACTCTGTCAATATGGATTGCAGCAGTTCAGTTGGAAGATTATCTGTTACTGGTGATTTGTTTTTCGCTATTTCTCTTATTGCAGTTTCCACCTCACTTTTGTCCATCTCAGCCATGTTGTATATCTTCCAAAGTCAGTCTTCCAATTATCAATAGAATTTGAGTCCAGTTCACTACCTGTAAGTGTGGTATTTATGAGGTGAGACCATGAAGAATACTACACACTGGAGTTGGATTATTTTGCTGGTGTGGATTCAGCCAAGGAAAACCATAGTACTGGTCTCCACTTGGTGAGGGCTCTCCCAATAAGCAACTTTGTATGTTCCCAGTTCTGAAACAACTGGGAGCATGCAACACCTGGAGAAAGATGACGAGTCATCAAAGGGGAAGGCAGGCCTGCAGATGGCATTGCCCCTACTCATCCTGCAACCACCCCACCTACCCCACCCTGTAACTTAGCAGGGGAGTTGTGAGACTTGAGGACCACTGCCACAATAGGCCCTTGAAACGGTGCTCCATATGCACAAAATGAGCCCCATTAAGTGATTCCTTGGATTTCCCAACCTAGCATGCTCCAAATGTCTAACCATATTAGCTGGTGCTGATGGGAGTTATAATCCAAGCAAGATAGAGAGTGCCAGCTTGCCCTTTAACACATCATATGCACTAGTGCTAATTTTAGAGCCCCACCCTTCCACTGCTCCACTGCCGCATTTCTTCAGTGGAATACTACCAGGAGCCTCCATCCCCATTTTGCTTCTGCCTCCTAGAATCACAGTTCAGCTTCATAGCAAGATTCATGGTCAACACAAGACTTGTCTTAAAATTACAGAACTTCAAACTCCTAAAAATTACATCAGACATTGGTCAGGTTTAAATGATTAAAAGCATTTTTGTTACTGATATTATAAATTGAATACAGTTATTATGCAATAACTGTAATTATTATTGTCAGTCTGATTCTGGTTGTTGTTGTTTTTTTATTTCCCTTGTTATCCTGAAACCTAGAATAAACAAAATTATTTGGTTTTTAAATACACTCCCATTTTTAGTGTACTGTTTGTAAGTTTGGTTTCCACTTGATGGTTTTATAACCAGCTGGCCTCTCCTCTGTGGGTGGGGGGATCCATTCAGTGGATTTTGGGGATAATCAACTAGAGAGCCACATATTGTCACAAATATCCTTGATAGGAAAACTAATCACATAATTAGAGATGAACAGCTATTATGAACAAAAAAAAATGACAGAGAGTAAAAGTGATCTACAACAATTATGACTTTCCTTAACAAGAGTCTTACATTTATGTATGTATTTACTAGTATTGCTCATGGTGTTTCCTTTTTCAGGGCTGCCTCCTGATGCATGCAGCATGAGAAGTTGTTATGTACTGTAATCAGAATTTGCAAGTAATCTAGCCTCAGATTTTTGGCAAAATGTGGGTCATATGTAGAGCCTCATGAGCAAAGCACTCTAACTCTATAAAACCATGCACAATGCATGGATTTAGGGATATCATTTATTATACAAACCCATAGCATCTTGTTATAACTGGCATGAATATAATACTTTCTTGGAACTAGATGAAAAATACTTCTTTCATTGTGGACAGTGCACCACAATCTATAATTGCAGAGGTTCTTTCTGCTGATTCATTATTTCAGTGCACAAGCACATTCTGATCTTCTTGATGTTATACATTAAAAGCTCAATCTCTGTTTCTGTGACAGTTCCTTGGCATTCTGCCTGAGGGGCTAAACTTGTAGATATATAGATATATAAAACTCCTTTGGGAAAATGCAACCTTGCATCTTCATGCACTCTTCAGGATATAGTATTTGTGAGTGACCACAATTTGTGAGTGATTTGCTAGTGACCAAAATACATTTTAATCAAAATGTGGAAACATCACTTTTATATACTAAAATGTCCAGATTTCCCCAGCCAGCATGGCTCACATGGGAGTTGTCATGACATATATATATATATATATATATATGTTCAACCTCTGACTTTAATCAACAAAGAGATACAACCAGCCTCACCCAACAGTGTATCTTCTGATTTTAAACACATTATGGACAAATGTGGTCCATCTCCCAAATAACCATGCTGTAATACCAAATATTGGTCTTAGGCCAGGGGCAAGTAGCAGTGAACTGGAGTACAGAAACTGAAATTCAGTCATACTCTTACTAGGCAGTTTTATGTTATTTACACTTGCATTCTGTTGGGAAGTTACATAATGATACACAAGTTACAACTGCATACATTTGAACTGTGCCACTGTGCAACATTTGTATTCTATGGAAGGAATAGAGATGTAACTATGCCATCAATGCACAAGTGAAGCCATGCACAAGTGAAGCCAGTAGTGTGGCCAGTGCACAGCTTGTCCAATGCATGTGTCCCAGTGTACAACATGTCCTGTTGTGTAGTGGGAGTTCCCACTGTACAATGGGATATCTTCTGTGGTGGCCCATTGTTCATTGTAGCAATTCACTAGTATTGTTGTGTATTGTGTCAATGATGTAGTTCCATCAATGTAAAGTTACTCATCAGTCTCTAATGCAAGATCTCAGCCTTCTAGTATAAATGTATATAATTTTGCACCAATGGTAGTCCTATCTAATTAGAACAGGCACAGTGAAATCATTAGGAATCATACCTGACCTAAATCCCATCGATTATAATGGACTGAATCAAGGTAGGAAAAATCTTGGGTTTAGCCGAGAGTGGGAATTTCTCAGAAAGCAGTTTCACAGGCCTTTGAAATGGCGCTCCCTATGCACAAAATCAGAGCCCTGTAGGTGAGTCCCAGGACTGCTTTTACTAACATGGCATATTTCAGATACTTGGGAGTACAACTGCCATTATCTCTAACTGGTAATCATGCTAATTGGTGATAATGGGGACTGTAATTCAAAGCACCTGGATAATGTCAGGTTGCCCTAAAACAGACCACATTCACTACTGCAAATTTAGCCCAGGGGAGAAACATGTAGGTTGCACCTCCCATGGCATCTTCAGTCCCCCTTCCATGTATTTTTAAATAGCCAAAAATACCTTAGAAGAGGATTGATTTTATATTTTTAAAGTATTTTGGACCTCATTTCATATCAAAATGAGGGGAATCTCAACAACTGTACAGAATGTCATAGCTGTTTTCAAAATTGGGTGTATGTCGCCAGCACACAGTCAGAAGGATCCCAAAGTGGATCTTGGCTTATACTCATCCCTGTTTTAGCCTAATTTGATATGAATTTTTTTTAAAAAAATGCATTATTGTAAATAGCTATGTTTACTTACATTTTAAAATTAAGTAGCACCTTCTACCTACCCCTTTGTAATGTATTAAAGATATTAAACTATTAAACCAATGGACCTTCACTGTTACAATATTTAAAGTTCATATCATCTATAATAAATATTTTCTCCTCCTCATGATTGCTAAGAATAAGGTCCTGAAATGGAGCATTTGGGGGACAGAGCTGTCTTTAGATCCACTGGGTACAAAGATACTCCATTCTAGCTGCATTCGCACCACATAAATAATTCAGGCTGACACCACTTTTAATTGCCATGGCTCAATGCTATGGAATTATGGGATTTTTAGTTTGTTGTGGCACCAGAGCTCTCCAACAAAGGCTAAATATCTCACAAAACTACAGATCCCAGAATTCCATAGCACTGAGTCATGGTAGTTAAAAGTGGTGTCAAACTGGATTATTTCTGTAGTTTAGATGCAGTCTCTAAAAGAAACTAAACGTGGACCCCTCACCAGTTCCAGGCTACTCTTAGCAGGAAGGAAACTGAAAAATGATATCTGCCCCATCAGGAAAACAGGAGAAAAATAGTATTTCATCCTGGCTGGCACGTAATGGTGCTGTTGTGGATGAGAGGGCAGATCTGTCTTTCTTGCTCTCTTTTCCACTTTGGATCGCTCAGTCAGGATGGAATATTCTCACAGCAGCCAGGAGAACAGTGGCAATTCTGGCACGGCTGGGAGCTTCTGGGAGCTGTGGTCCAAAAAAGTAACTTCTCCAATTTCTGAGTTTCACTTACACTCACTTTCTCACACACACAGTGAGTAAAGTCCACTACAGCTTAACAGGAATGCCTGACTAAATTGTGGGGCATTACTTTTATGAATAAAGGGACCTATTATGCTCATAAATTACAACAAAGAATAACAACAAACCTGTTGAAGGTTTGGCAACCCTTTTGTGTTTTTTGGAAAAACTGGAGACAAGACATAAATACACACAATCATGTTTTATTTTGGTAAGTTTGTCACAGTATTCCTATGCTGGCTTTTTCCTTTTTTCTTAGGCAGTGTCACTGAACTCTTTACAGTAATGTTTTAAAAGAAAGCAGACTGTAACTGGAACTTGAAGAACCCTGATCACTCAGCTGTCTCCTCTGTGGCTCTCCATATAATCATTTCCACCATGGGTGGGAATCATGCAGCCCTCCAGATGTTACTGAACTGCAAATCCCAGCATGCCCAGCACTGACTATGTTGGCTAAGGTGGCTGCAAGGTGCAGCCTAACCATGCAGCCATTTGGAAGGCTGCATGGTTCATACCCCTGTTTCCTGTCACTTGCAATGACACCTTGTAAAGGCCAAGGGTATTTCCCATGTTATGGCACCAAGCATTGCCTTCAATGTTGTTTCACATCCATTTACTTGGTTTTCCAGCAGGAGAAATGGAAATTCAAGTGGAAGGACATAACGGGGAAATCGGCTAAGTCACACATTAACATTGGTAATCCACTGTTTCAATTGAAAGTGGCCTGTTTTATATCTGTCATGATGGGATCCACTGATCATCAGGCTTGTTCTTATCTACTTAGTACAGATGTCAATCTTCACTTATTTTGCATGCAAGAACAATTAATTTCACTGATTTTCCCCACTCCATGAAAAGCAACATTTGTAGACAGTTTTCAAACACAATTTGTAAGGGTTATACAAAAATACATGCAGCTTTTGTGTATATTATATGCAAAATACATGCTCTTCTATACTAAAATATTGTTTTATGTGCACAGAACATTTCCCCCCTTAAACATCTTTCCTGTGCAGAAAAAAACACATGGATTTTATGTAAGCAAATTTTCTGAAATGAAGTGCTGATGTGCACAAAATTTCATGGCTATTCTCCTTTTCCTCAATAGGGTGTCTCAGGTGTTGCAACACCCCGTTTTCTATCAAGGATGTAAATATTTGTGAATAGCGTTCACATTCCTCTGGTTAGGCAACCCTGGGTGCTTTTACTTGCCAAAGATGAACCAAATCATTTTGGTGCCTGGCAGCTGAATCTTTGTGAAGTCGAAGGCTTTCATGGCTGGCATCCATAGGTTTTTGTGGGTTTTTACGGCTGTGAGGCTGTGTTCTAGAAGAATGTATTCCTGACGTTTCTTCAGAGATGCCAGCCACAGGTGCAGGTGAAATGGCAGGAATACGTTCTTCTAGAACATGTCCTCACAGCCCGAAAAAAGCCACAAAAACCTACAACTGAATCTTTCTTCAATACTGGTGATGGGAAAGCAGCACCCATTGCAACTGAGAACAACGGGTTAGTTCACAGTGCACTGGGCATCCTCATGGCATACCCAGTTCTGTCTGTCAAGAAGGCCTTGCTATTGCTCTGTAGCATGTGCTGCCTAATGCAGTCACTTCATAATACAGCTAACCATGTTATTTGCTCAAATTCAAACAGAACCAAAAATCAGAATCTAAGAAATGTTTTTTCAATGATTAGCAATGTGCTATAAATGGCTTATGATACAGAAGTTATAAGGACCCAGAATGACCAACTTATGCTTCAAACCTAACACCATTGCCATGGGGGCCACTACAACACAACTCCACCCTGCAATGCAGAATTAACAGGAAATATGCCAGTCCACAAGCAGTGGTTTTGTCCCACATTAGCATTGTTCCATATTCCAAATGTACAGCATGGGTATATGGAGGAGGGGCTCTGGGGGTTTCTTCTACAAGGCCCTGGGTTTCCTTGAATTACTCAGGCTTTCAGGAAAAGCGTGCCACTAGTGCAACTCTCCACATTGCCAGCATTATTTGAACCTAGGCCTAGGGGGTGTCTTAGATTTTAAGCTAGACTGATCAAAGAGATAAGAATCTTTAAAAAGAATCAGGAGAGAGAAAATCCAACCCTTTAAAATTGGCAGCCAGAGCAGAGACTGTGGCAGCCAGAAAAGCCTTTCAAGAGGAATTTCGAGGAGGATTTGCAAGAGATGGAGAGGCAGCCTACGGTAGAATCTGCACTGACGCTGGTCAGGAGATGCAATAGAATTTATTAACTGTTTAGTTCTGATCCCTTCAAGGGCCATGGCATATGGTATCATCTGGCTGGCCAATGGTTGTAGAGAGAAACATGAGCATGTGCACACATACTTCCCCCAATCATTGGATGAGAGCAAGCTTAAAACTCCCTTCTCTCCCCTACCCACTGAATACGAAACACCTAGGATGGGGGAGTATTTAATTTCTCAACCTATCCATGTTGCCTGGGATCATCGAGATGGGGTGAACACTCAGTAGGAAAGAAGATACTATATACATACACACACACACACGCACACACATATATATATATATATATATATACAGGAAACATGTCAATATTCAGCAAATCAATTTGGCAATACTGAGAAACTATAGTATTGAGTTAGCAATTGTCTCCACCTGCTGGTGCGGAGGAACAGTGTCATTGGTTTTTGCATGGTCTTTCTTATTTCAACATCATAAGCTCAAACTTAGGACTTCATCACACCAGGCTTTTAAGGCATCACAATCCCATTAGTTTAAGAAATGCAAACATACCAGGGTTGGGGATAGTCATTATCACACAGCTCTTCCAAATTGCCATAGTGCTGCTTCTGTCCTGGCCTCTGCCTTCCTCACGTCAGCATCCATAGCCCTGCCTCCTTGCCTTAGCCCTTTTCCAACATGCCCTACATTCTGTATTTTTCATTTTTAGCACAATTATGCAGTCATGGCAATCAATTAGGTTAAAAAAAGAAGAAAAAAGAAATGGGGGGGGGAGGAGAAAAACAGCTGGCTTGGGAATAGCAAGGGTGAGGGGGAAGAGAAGCAGAATCATTCCCACTTGCATCATGTGACTGCCTGCATATTGGAACTGCTTTGGGAGGAACTTATCACACTTGAATCAACAGTGCAAAAGTAATGGGGGCAATTGAGGGGTTTTGCCCATCAATTAAAAATAGCATTCCAGCAACTGATGGACTACAGAGCAGGCACTGGACAGACACAGTGTCTTGTTATAAGGTACAGCCACAGGCCTACTATCCTGCTCTAATTCTACTTTTCAAGCCTTATGTGACAAAGTCCTAATTTTCTTGAAGCAACCCTGGGAACTATAGTTCTCAGAGAGCAATGGATCTGTAATAGAAACTTTCAGCATGCACAATAATTCCCAGGATTCTTCTAAGTGAGCATAGTCCATTAAAACATTTCAGGTATAAATCCACTAAAGGCCTTTGCAGACTGCCAGAAATAGTGCAAATTGAGTCCACTTTAAATTGAGGCACTGCCCTGGCTCAGTGCTAGGGAATCATGGGAATTGTATTTTTTTCTAAGACATTGAGCCTTCTCTGTCAGAGAGCTCTGGTGCCACAATAAATTACAGTTCCCATAATTCCCTAGCACTGAGCCAGGGCAGTGCCTCAATTTAAAGTGGACTCAATTTGCACTATTTCTGGCAGTCTGCAAAGGCCCTAAATTTCTGCAGCATATAATTCATCCTTCTTTGTCTTGATAATATCTATCCTGGCACATCCAACTAAATACACATGTTCTACAAAATAAAGAAGAAATAAAGGGAGGCATATAACTCAATAACAAAGCACATACTTTGTGTTCAGAAGCTGCAAAGTACCATCCCATATATAACCAGTTGAAGGCATCAGGTGGCAGATTATAAGAAAGGCATGTCTTTGAGATCCCCTAAGAGGCTGCACCAGTCAAAGTTGAAGCACTAGTCTAGATGAAACTATGTAAGACTTCCCATGAAAACTGCTCAGAAATTTTAAAAAAATTGGATTACATCTCTCAGAATTACTAAGCAGCACAGTCACTGGGCATGGCAAACTCTGCCTTTGAGATAGGGTTATAAAACCTCAGAACTCGCAATGCCCATTCAAAATAGTGTATTGGTGGAATATTTTCCCCTAGAGATGGAGTTTCAAAACAGTTCTAGGGCAAAAAAAAAAAAAATTGAGTGTGTGTACATTTTTTAAAAAACTGATTCTTTAAAAACCTGAATAACCTATACACCTCACATTTGCATACTCTATTTTCACCCACTATCAGAGTGGTCGAGATCTCACTAAATTTGTAAACTTGTTTCTGGACTGAATTTCACACTGGAGTTAAAGCCTCAAGTGACTGTGTGCTCCTTCATTTAAAAAAAGAAAATAAAACCCAGAACTAGCATGCCAGTCTTCTCCAAGCAGGATCAGTTTTGTATGAGAAGGAGGTGCTCCATTTGCAAAGCAGCTTCATTTATATACCGCTTCATATCCCGCTATGTGATGTCTAAGCGGTTTACAACTGTGAGCTGATTGCCCCCCAACAAGCTGGGTACTCATTTTAGCGACCTCGGAAGGATGCAGGCCTGAGTCGAGCCTCAGCCCTGGCTGGTATTGAACTCGCAACCTTGTGGTCTATGAGTGAGTGGCTGCAGTACAGGCATTTAACCACCGTGCCACCAGGGCTGATTTGAAGAGCTCCACCTGCAATCTGAAGTGACACAGGCCACATTCAATTGCCAAACTCACACCCAGATCGCTATTCTTCTGTCTCACAAATCTCACACCTAAGAATATAAGAACAGGGGAAGAGAGCTTGCTGGAGTGGAATAAAGGTTCCTTTGTACTAGCAATCCATCTCCAATTGTGGACAGAGCAGCTTTTCCCAAACTGGTGCCCTTCAAATGCATATTGGGCTAAAATTCCCTAATAAAAATATACACACTGGCTGGGGATGATGGAAATTGTACTTCAGGAAGGTGCCAGGCTGGGAAAAGTCCTGGCCAGACAGATGATAGATGGAACCTGAAATTTATTACTTACTGCAAATGTATTACTGCCAGGGGCTGATTCAACACAATAAAGCAGGCAAGAAATGATTAAAGTTGTTTTATATGTTTATAAAACTGTCAAATCATGAACAACCTGAGTGCTGCAAAACTGACTAAAATGCTCTCCATTGCCACCCCTTATTACGTTAGATATGACATTAATTGCACCGGTGCAATTCACATGCCTGGCTGCTGTTGTTGTTGCTCTGCTGAGGGGAGGTCTAGTCAACCTGAACACTATAGTACTGCAGTATCAAAGTCCCAACAAAAATCTCTTTGACAAAGCTATGATTTCCATTTCAAGAGAAGTTCCCATGGGTGCCAAAAGAGGCTCCCCTGAAAGGCAAATAACAGCTTTGTTAGAAATGCAGCAGCGAAAGTAATAATCTAACCTCCTCCTCTCCCCCCCCCCCCCCCCCGCTCATCACACACATTCCCTAGGTTTCTTGGCTGCTTTTTTGAAATGTAATGAATCATTTTTTTACTGGATTTTCTGTTTTGCTTTGTATTTAATTATCTTAGTACCCCCATTGTCTTTAAATGTATATGATTTATTGTAACTAACGTTAAGATTATTATTATTATTATTATTATTATTATTATTATTATTTATTAACTAACGTTAAGATTTTTTATAAAAAAAAATGAAAGGCAGTTTTAAAATTATTCTTAAATAAAAGATAAAATAAATAAATAACCCCACTGCACATTACAGTGGGTCTTTGATATTCAATGGGGTTTGATTCCAGGACCCACCCACCCCCATGGATACCAAAATCTGAGGATGCTCAAATCCCATTGAATACAATGGGGTGGTAAAATGGTGTCCCTGATATAAAATGGCACAATCAAGGTTTGCTTTTTGGAATTTATATATTTTTGGAATATTTTCAAGCCATGGATGCTTGAATCGGGGTAAGGAATCTGTTGATACATAGGGCAGACTGTAATTGCATTCTCTGAATTCATGCTACATCCATTGTGGCCCTCCTTTATGAATCTTCCCTCTCTTTCTCCATGAAACAACTTTACAACCATGTTCAAGAAAGCAAGACACCTGCTGACTTAACCAGCAAAGCCCAGGAAAGCCCGAGGCCAAAGGAGACATGACTGTTTTGCAACGTGTGCAAAAAAACAGATGGGTTTTCCCAATTCCTGTGTTGAAACCAAGCGTAGGCATGCAGGACTGTGGTGGCTTCCTTGTAGCTCTTGCCAAACCCAAGCTTTGTGGTCTCACCAAATCCATGATTAAAAATTAAAATACAGCAAACCCTCCTGTAGCTTGGAGGCATTTAGCATATGTATGTAAACAGGAATCTTCTATTCTGCCTGATGAATATTACTCTGCCACAAATATTAATGGGAAGATTACTTTGTTCCTTTGTAGAGATTTCTTTAAAAAAAAAAAATACAAAGGCCTAAATCCAGTTATTGGTCCCAGCTATAGTAGACACATTGAATCAATCAAAGGGTTGACTTGCCAAATTTTCACTGATTCAACCAGTCTACTCAAGATGAAACTAACAATTGGATTTAGGCCAAAGTTATGTTCCAGAAAGTTAATAATGAAACAAATAAATTAATATAATAGCTGTGCATTATATATAAGGCTTGTTATGTATGAGTAGTGTATGTAATATAGTATATGAAGCCGCTGGGTGAGATTATACGGAGTTATGGTGCTGGGTGTTATCAGTACGCTGATGACACCCAAATCTATTTCTCCATATCTCGTTCGTCGGCCTCGAATTCCAATGGCATCTCTTCTCTCAATGAATGTCTTCGAGCGGTAATGTGCTGGATGAGGAAAAACAGATTGAAACTGAATCCAGACAAGACGGAGGTGCTCACGGTAGCGGCCCCGAAACCAAGAATTAGGTTGCAACCTCCAGTCCTGGATGGGGTCACACTCTCCTCCAGTGACTGTGTTCGCAGTCTGGGGGTGCTCCTTGTCTCATCGCTCCTGATGACAAATCAGGTAAATGTGACGGTCAGGAGCGCCTGTTATCAGCTTTGGATGATACGCCAGCTGCGCCCTTTTCTGGAAGTAAGGGACCTCGAGACCGTTGTGCACATACTGGTAACCTCACGCCTCGACTTCTGTAATGCGCTTTACATGGGGCTACCCCTATGCTTGGTTCGAAAGCTTCAGCTGGTTCAAAATATGACAGCCAGGGTTATTTCTGGAACATCTAGGAGGGATCACATTACTCCAATTCTGAGGTCCCTCCACTGGCTGCCTGTTAGCTTCCGGGCCCAGGATAAGGTGTTGGTTATTACCTTTAAAGCCCTAAATGGCTTGGGTCCAGGCTATCTCAGAGACCGCCTCTTCCCATATAATCTTCCCCGTGCTCTCCGGTCCTCTGGGAGGAACTTGCTGCAGCCCCAAAAAGCTAGGCTTGCGGCAACCTCCCAGAGGGCTTTTTCCGTTGTTGCCCCCAAGCTCTGGAATGACCTGCCGGACGAGATCCGTCAGTTGACATCATTAGATAGCTTCAAAAGAGCTGTCAAGACGGATCTCTTCCGGCAGGCCTTTCCAGACTAATTATCCTGGCTAGGATTTGTTACTCCTGCATCCCTATCGTGGCCCCATCATGATGATGGATGTGGTATGTAGTAGAAATTGTTCAGGATACCGTAACCTCCTTAAGTATGTTATTAGTTTTTTGTTTGTTTGTTTGTTTTTTAAATGTTTTTATATTATGTTTATTGTAACTTTTAATCATATATTATTTAATGCTGTTTTAAGGGGGTGGGTTGGTTTGATTGAAATGATGTGGGTATTTTTACTGTAAGCCACTTGGATTGCTGTCATTAAGCGGGATATAAATTATTATTATCATTATTATTATTATTATTATTATTAGTCTATATTATAGAAAATAAGATTTTAAAAAAATAACATATAATCATGCCCTGTAAAGAATAGTTGAGGGAGCTGGTTATGTTTAGATTGGAGAAGAGAAGATTGAGAGGTGATATGATAAAAAAAATAAATATATAAAAGGAGATCAAGTGGAAAATGGGATGAGTTTGTTTTCTGTTCCTCCAGAAAGTAGGATGATTCAATCGATTCAAAGAACAAGAAAAGATTTTGATTAAACATTAAAAACAGCTTCCTGACAATGAAAAGTGTTCAATAGCGGGACAGATTGCCTCAGAGAGTAGTGGATTCTACATTATTGGAAGTTATTAAACAGAAACTGTACGACCACCTATCAAGGATACTTGCTATGCTCTCCCATCTTGATGGGGTTTTGAGTAAATTACTCTTGCAGTCCCTTCCAACTTTGTGATCCTATCATAAATATACATTAATACATGCACAACACACAGTAAAGACATTATCTGTTTTTAGGTGTAGCAGACAAGCGAGTTCGCCCAAACTACCCTCAACAGAGTAACAGGCAAAAAGTACAGTCAGCTCTCAGTATCTGTGGGGGATCCATTCCATACACACACACGCATCCATCTGTGGATGCTCAAGTTTCATTGTCCCCAATCGCAGTGCGTGCGATTGTTGTCCCCAGTGGCAGCGCATGCATGTGGCCACTCCACCATTAGGGACGATAAGACTTCCTTTGTCCCTAATGGTGGTGTAGCTATGTGCACGTGCCACTACTGGGGAAAATGGGGGCTGTCCCTAATGGCAGCACAGCCACATGAACACACCACCATTGGGGACAATGCAGGCTTGCCACCCACGGATACGCAAATCTGCTGATGGGCTAGTCTGCGGATATTCATGGGTGGCAAGTCTGCAGATACTGAGGGCCGACTGTATGTGTCATAAAGATACAATGAGAGAAAAAGAAAATCGGTAATAATCAGTTTATATATTAGTTAGTTTTAAATGTTTAAAAGTGTAAAAAACTAGACACAGTAAAGCTGGAAAACTCACAAAATGGAAAGGTAACCAAGATGAATGTTGAAAATCAGTGGCAAAGAACAGTAAGGATCACCTCAAGATTTCCCAGCTACTTTGGAAGGGTTTTTTTCCTTCTGTCTCAGATGTTTTGATCTCAAAGATAGCAACCAATGGACAGAATTTCTCACAATGTCACACTTAACCTCCAGCTAAGAGCCATGGCATGGACTGCACTGGACGCTTGAGCACGACTGCTCCTCTAGGAAAAAGAATGCAGGAGACTTGGTTGGAGAGACCCTGCAACTCAGTTCAACAATCATATGCTTGTTTTTATCCAGAGAATTCAATGGAATTTACTTTTGTATAATGGACAATTTTGGAGCAGAAAATCTATAGAGAAATGTGTTGATTTGTTTCTCTAAAATGCACCTTCCTGGATTTGTTTTTCATAGTCCTAGCTGGCCCTGGGCCATATGATCTCAGGTAGTAGGTTTTGACTGTCAAGGAATGGCAACAAACTGTTATTATTATATTTTGACTGCTAGCTTGGGATTTTGCCTCAGGTATCAAAAGAACCTGAGTAATCTTGAGTACATTGATTTGGTGGGAGAGGGACCAAAATACCTTGGGCCATCCCAAGAGCAAATGTTTAACATGTAACTCGCCCCTCAGTATCTGTAATTTTTTTAAGACTGTGCAGCCTGACATTGCAGTCTTGTACATGCTTTCTCAGAAGTAAGTTCCTGTCTCCTCAATGAGGTATACTTCCTAATAAAAGTGCTTAAGACTGCAGTCTTCAGAGATTTCATTTTTCACAGCTAACACAGCAACTACTGTTTATTGCAATAAGGATTGACTTATAAACACAGGGAGGCATGGTGGTGAATTTGAATAGCTTCAGATTCTGATTTTTCCCTAACCACAGAAATATTGTTCTACAGCTTTCTTTTCCTTGTGGACCTGCTCTGCTTACGCCTGCTGCTGCTGCTCCTGTTGCTTCTGCCAATGAAATCTGAAGCTCTTCAGCACACAGCTGCTCTGCAAATATAATTTTCCTATCAACTTTGACAAAGAAAAATTGCTAAACGGTTCCCACTTCTGCCATCATTGCTCTTGACAGTGTTTTAACAAGCTAAGTGTTTTCATATGTTTGCTTTATGTAAGAGATACAAATTGGCAACAAAGAAAGATGGTGGGGGCAGTTAATGCCAAAGCTGGCATAGTTGATTCCAATGTCGTAAAATAAAATAATAAAAAACACCCAAACTTGTAGTTTTTCTTTCCAAAAGAGGATTCTGATCTGATCTGATCATGTGTCTTTTTCTATTTCTGATTAACAAAGAAACTGCAAGGCACTGAAGAGCCAAAACCAAAGAGACCCATCTGGCCACTGAAGACTGATGGTTGGAAAAGAGAATCGCAGGCAGTTTTATATGGGACACATGCAACTTCCCAGAATCCTCCAAGCCAACAAGATCTGATGACAGCAAAGGCCAATCTGCAGCCACTGTAGAGATGTAAAAAATATTCACTTTATGCACACAGGAAAATATCTTTTCTTGCATAGGAAATTTATTTTTTAATGCAGACAATTTTCTGCAAAGCATTGTTTGGTATAAAACTCTTCAGTTTGTGCAGCTTTCTGGCATGGGAGCCCTCAGATTCTCCCCTTGTTCTGTCAGATTCAACTAAATCTCCCCTGGTCTGCTCTCCCCTAAGTATTTTATTTAGTTAATTAGTTCATCTTGGCTTGCCTTAAATGAGTTCAAGGCAGTATATTCTTTCTTACCCCAGCATCCACCTCCAATTTTATTGTCACAACCACCCTCTTGAGCAGAGAGATATTTCTAGGTGATTCAACAGGACCCTAGCTGGTTTTAAAACCTTCACTGCCAAATGATCTACATAATCCAAAGGGTGTGTGTTGGTCTTGTGTAACTTACTGGGGTCCTATATGTGGCAAGGATCATAGGCTGATCAACTAGACTGGTCCCACAACAAAGAAATCAAGAGGCACAGTCAGAGATATGGCCTTCATCAGGGCCAGCCCTACAATTAGGCAGAATGAGTCAACTGCTTCAAGTAGCAGATCCTGCAGAATAATAGTGGCAGCCCCCCAGTCATTCCTTCTGAGCCTCTGGAAATCCTCCACTTTGGGAAGATAGAGTACTTCTGCCACAGAGTCTGGTGTGCACCCTTTAAATTGTTCTGCTGTCCTCAGATGATGTGGATGAAATCACCTTACTGGGCAAAACTGCCAGTCCTATCAGCTTCTGTGCTTGGAATGAACTGGGTAGGGGCCATCTTGTTCTTTGCCTCAAGAAGTAAAATGGCTGGCCTGGCCTTGGATCTTCTTTCAAATGATTCCCTTCTGAAATAATGTTAAGGAATCTAGAGTTCCTACTAAGTCTGTCAAGCCATTATAAATATCCTGTACTGTACTCTCTGTGCTCACTAGACTCTGGCATTGCAAGCAGACTTCCAATCTGAAGGCTGAAGAGAATGGTGACACCTTCAGCAGATGGATAAACCAACTTTAGTTATTATTTAGCATTAGTATGGTACGCCCTCCATTTAGCAACAGCAGCTGTGGCACTATTGGTATTACCTAACTCTGTATTTATTATTGTATAGAGCAGGAGTAGGCAACCTTTTTGAGCCGGGGGCCGCATTACTGTCCCTCAGACAATTGGGGGGGCCGAAGCACCATAAATAAATAAATAAATAAATATTTTTTAAAAAATACATGCACACTCTCTCAGTCCCAGAAAAGCCATGGCAAAACCCCTGTGGAGATTTTGCCAAGAAAACCCCAAGAACAAGTAATAACAACAATAATCAATATCATCATGGTGGGCGGCGGCGGCGGCAGGACCAGCCTGGGGCCGGTCCAAAGGCCTCGGGGGGCCACATCCGGCCCCCAGGCCTTAGGTTGCCTACCCCTGGTATAGAGCCTAACAGTTTTGCATGTTGCTGCTTCTTGCAATTCTTCTTGCTCCCCCTTCACTGTAATACAATAACATTTGTCAATAAACATATGGCAAGATATCCATCATACATATAGCGTCCTTCAATTTTATATTCCCCAAAGTACAAGTGTGATCCCACACTGGACATAGGCAAAATGTGGGGTCCCATTTCCCCATTTATAGCATCTAGTTCGCTTATACCATCTTCTGACTGAATCACAATGCATTTATCTGCTTCGCTCCAATGATGGAAAATGGGGACAGGGAAACATATATTGTAAGAACCTCAGAATAAGGGCTAAGTTGAACTTTTCAGCTACTAACTACAGATTCTAAAGTGATAGGCTGTGTTATTTTATTGCAACAAAAATCACAAAGAGTCTTGTGGCACCTCAGAGACTAACTAATTTGATTGGGCATTAGCTTTCCATGCATTATGAATTTTCTAAGAACCATGTCTATCTGTCTGTCTGTCTGTCTGTCTGTCTGTCTGTCTGTCTCTCTCTTTTTATGGACTTTGTCACATGGGCCTAGTCCATGGGCCTCAGTCTTGCCTCAGTCGTTCTCTAATAGTGTTATTTAAAGAGAACAGAAACATATCCGTTTTGGAGCTTTTATTATCACACCTCCTTTCAAGTGTGCAACAAAGGCTATTTGTGCCATTGACAGTCCCGCTCTCTCTCTTCCACATTCCCCCTTAAACCTGCCCTCCTGACCTATGCCATACCTGGGCATACCTTTCATACCGTGCCTTTCTTTTTTTAATTTTAATTTTTATTTGCAACACAATTCCAGAATTATGGGAATGTGATTTAGTTCTAAAAAGAGAGAAAAGAACATAAAAGAGGGGTGGGACAGGCTACCTGGGAATAGAGAGGGGGAAAGGAGGAGACTGACACCACATGACTGCCCAATATTAGGACAACTACAGACTGTCACTTATTGCACCTGTGGAGTAATGGAGTGGCAGCAAGATTAGTTGCTTATTGATGGGTTTTCACCATAAATGAAAAGATGCACTCTAACAATGGCACAACAGCAACTAGGCAGAGATGACATCATGCAGTAGGAATTGCCAAAGATTTTCTAGTGAAAATTGTGGTTTAAAACAAGCATGTGATAAAGTCCTACATCTGAAATACAGAATAATACTTCATGTACATAATGAACTGGACTATACATAACTTATGGAAACTCATGCTATAATAAAACACTTAATTTTCAAGGTGCCATTGCATTCTTTGGCCCAAAACACACTGAAGAAATAACCCAGTTTGAGAACGCTTTAACTGACCTGGCTCAATGCTAGTGAGACGAGATCAGACCAGATGAGACCAGACCAGATCAGCCCTCTTATTTAATATTAAGTTAATATTAAAAGGGATGCTGGGGTGAATGACCTAGGAATGATCCACTGTGGAAGCTTGGCCACTTCACACTTGGAAAACCAGTTGGTTCTAACAAGGGAGCAAGGAAAGCACTCACCATGATGAGATCCCCTAAGGCTCCAGAATAATCCCTTTTGTCTTTAGAGGGCCACAATGGGACATGGCCAAAGGAGATAATTGCCTGTGCATACACAAAACAGGGATATTCCTGCAAGGAATACAAATTCCTTTGTGTGAGGTAGTCACACCAATCACCCAAACATTTACTGCAGCTGCTGACCATTCTTTTCCTCCTGGGAAACCATTTAGCAAGACTCTATCCTTTCATTCCTTGGTTTCTGCTCCCAAGACAAGGTTATGGGTATAAATGTTAGTGTTAGTTCCTTTGTCTAGTTTACAAGCAGACAGACATGCTGTTGGTTTGACTAGACTAAATGAGACTCTTCAATACGCCTGCCATTCCACTTGCTGTGGCAGCTATTGAGCTGTCTCTGTTCTGGACTCCCACCAATTTGAAGCACGATCCATGATTGGTAACATATCACTATTAGCAAGGTCTCCACTATTCCACTTCTCCCACCTCTGCTTCTTTGTACGTGTGTGTGTGTGTGTGTGTGTGAGAGAGAGAGAGAGAGAGAGAGAGAGAGAGATCGTGTATGTGTTGTGTGTGTTGATTATTTCTTTAATAAAAATACAAAAATCTAATTGGGTTTGTCTCTGGAGATCTGTGTGATTTGGAACAAGTATAAACAGAGTTGGTCTCAAGGCCAATGTTGCCCTGGCCAAAATATTATTTTATTTGATCTATTAAAATTCCCCTAAAACATAGTAATTTGTGGGTGCTCTCTCGGGACCCACAGCATTTTGGGTAACACTAGGGAATTCTGGGAACTATAGTTTTGTGAGACATTTAGCCTTCTCTGTCAGAGAGCTCTGGTGCCACAATAAACTACAGTTCCCAGGATTCCCTAGCACTGAGCCATGGCAGTTAAAGTGGTCTCAAACTGGATTATTTCTGCAGTGTGTTTTGGACTTTTGTTGTTTAGATATCACAGAGAAAAGGAAAACTTGAAACAAGGCTGCTGTTTGGGAGAACAGGCCCATTTTCTTCATCACATGTAGTTCTACTCTTAAATTCATGTAGTTCTCTTAAAACTGCCAATGCCCAGCCAATTTTTTGCCTTTGTTATTTCTTACTCCATTTTAATATGGAAAATAAAATATAGCTTTCAATTAAATCAAAGTATGCATCACAATTAAGTGGGGATCAAAGTGTAACCAAGCTGATTCAGTTAATATCAATTGTTCAGATTATTTCTGTCACATGATCACCGTTAGCATCATTTAAAATAAAAACCAATAAAATGTAGTTTGGATGATGGAGTTGGACTGGGGAATGGCAACAAAGCTCATTTTGTTACACAGGTTGCCATTAAAACAAAGACATGAAAAAACTTATTTTATACAATCAGCATTTCCAAATAAATAAGCTTGTTACCATGTCTGGTAGTGTGAGGCATTCGGTTTCCCACAAAGAGTCACACCGATGTGGAAATACATAAGAATACTAATAACATGTATTTTTCCCATCACTATTTTTTCCAGGTTATGAAACAAAATGGGAGCGCATCATGAAACAAATAAAAACCACTTTCTTTAAATGTGCATATTAAAATACACAACAAAATCTGAAATTCTCTCAACATCTCCTCCCCAATTCCCAGTTTGAGATAAAATCTCAAAATGCAAAGAGGATGAAAAGTTATAAAGCATCATCTAAAAGTAAACTCTACAGGACGCAAGGAAATGTTCAAACTAAATACATACTGGATTGCATCACTACGTGGTGTTGAAAGACATACAGATCAGAGCCAGAAGTTCAGCTAATCATTCATTTTCAACAAAAGCAAGCAGAATAATATTTGCCAAAAGTGTTTGGTCATTCACATGGCTCTCCTTTTTCCTTTCTAATTAAAGCAGATGCTCTTGTTACAGTTTCCATCAATAGAGTAATGCAGTGAAGAGAGCAACTTAATATCACTTTAATGTTGTAAACCCTCCCTTGATATTACTGTCTGCATTGGAAAAGAAATCCCTCCACAGACTCCTATGGAAACCAGAGTGAGGCAGCCACCTCTGGCAGCAGATTCTGGGGGGCAGCAACACCTCCTGTTAGTTCTCCTTGAACCCCCACCTCCAGTATTTCTGTTGGAAGGCAAAGACATAAATGACATACAATCTGTTCTGAGGGGTGGGGGTGGGGATAATACCCCAGTTTGAAATATTTTAGCATCATCCAAAATCCACAAACAGTGATACCTTTATTGGACCAACCAAAATGCAAAAAGAAAAAATACATGTTGCAAGCTTTCAAAACTCCATTGGCTTCTTCATCATGCAAAGATGTTAAAAATCATACAGGAGGGGGAGGGGGAAGCATTCAACATGTATTTTGTTTGCATTTTGGTTGGCCCCATGAAAGCATCACTGTTTTGTGGATTTTGAATGTTATTGTATTTTGCTACATGACCAACACAGCTACCCCTGTATATGCTTTTTTAGCATTATCCAGTTTGAAGTAAGATGTAAGTGCCAGTCCTGTGATCCTCCAGACACACAGAGAGGAGAGGACACTTATGTTTCTTCAGAGAACTCCAAGTTTTTCTCCTAACAAATATTCCAAAAGTAGGGAATAGTGAAGAAGTATAAGCTGTTATCTGTCTTGTTTTGGAGTCCTAGAGAAAAGCCCAACTTCAACACTCTGACTCAGCAGAAAAGGCACTTTGGGGGGTTGCAGACTGTCAAAAATAGTGTGAATTCAGTCCACTTTTAGGGTTAGGGTTAGTGCTAGGGAATCATGGGAATTGTTATTTTTCTGAGACATTGAACCTTCTTTGTCAGAGAACTCTACTGCCACAATAAAATTCAGTTCCCATGATTCCCTAACCTTAACCCTAACCCTAAAAGTGGACTGAATTCACACTATTTTTGACAGTCTGCAACCCCCCTTTGTTAGCAGGAGGGAACAAGAAAGGAGGAGAAGAACTTAGGAAAGGGATTTTATTGCACTGCTTTCAGATTTCCTTCAGCCTAGCCATAGTGGCTAGGGATTATGGGAAAACGTAATTCAAAAAAGTCCATTTTCCAAGCTCTATTGAAGTGCAACAGCTGGCCAACTTCTATTCTCTTCCATTGTGTTATCTCAGGTGCTGTTTGCTGTCTCCCCTCTCAACTGTTAAAGAAGATTAGTTAATCCAGAAATAACAGAATAAGAAAAAAAGTAACTAGCCAGCAGCACCTTGATGTGGAGGGATAACTTCTCAGTCATGGAGCATTGCCTGAGCAATGTTGTTGTTATTAACTGCCCTTGATTCGATCTTGATTCATGGCGACCCTATGTATGAGACATCACCAAGACCCTGTGTACTCCAATGCTCTTCTTAATTCCTGCAACCCCTTAATACCCATGATCTCAAGAGAGTCCATCCATCTGGCATGTGACCTTTCTCTCCTACTTCCCTCCACCTTCACCAGCATGACTGTTTTATTCCAATGAGTCCTCTCTTCTAATGATGTGTCCAAGGTACGACAGTCTCAGTTTGTTCATCTTGACTTCCAGAGAGGATTCCAGCTTGATTTGCTCTAGGACCCACCTATTTGTCCTTTGGCTGTCCCTGGGACAGTGTCCTCAGCACTCTTCTCCAGCACCACATCTCAAAGGAATTTATTTCCTTCCTATAATTTTTCTTAACTGTCGAGCTCTCACATCCATACATGGTAATAGGAAATACAATGACTTATATGATTCCAACTTTTGTGCTGAGTTGTATATCTTTGCATTTTATAATCTTTTCAAGTTCTTTCATAGCCATCCTCCCCATTCTTAGTCTTCTTCAGATTTCCTGACTGCAGTCCCCATTTCTATCAATGTTTGATCCCAGATATGGGATTTTTTTTTTTTTTTTACTATTTCTATTTATTCATTGTCTAGGTTGAACTTGTGAAGGTCCTCGGTGGTCATTATTTTTGTTTACTTTATGTTCAACATTAAGCCTGCCTTTGTACTTTCTTCTTTGATCTTCCTTAGTAAGTGTTTCAGGTCTGTGAGGTTTTCTGCTAGTACTATGGTGTCATCTGCATATCTTAGATTGTTGATATTCCTTCCTCCTATATTCACGCCTCCTTCCTCTGTGTCCAAGATGCTTTTCTTATAATATGTTCTGCATACAAGTTGAACAGATAGGGTGAAAGGATGCAACCTTGTCTGACTCCTTTGCCAATTGGGAAACATTGTGTTTCTCCATCTTCTTTTCTTACAGTAGCCTCTTGTCCTGAGTACAGATTCTTCATCAGGACTATCAGATATGTTGGCAGTCCCATATTTTTAAAGGCATTCCATAGTGTTTCATGATCTATGCAGTCAAAGGCTTTGCTATAATCCATAAAGCACATGCTGATTTTCTTTTGGAATTCCTGGTCCACTCCATTAGCCATCGTATGTTTGCAATGTGGTCTCTAGTGCCTCTTCCTTTCCTGAACCCCGACTGGACCTCTGGGATCTCTCTCTCCATGTATGGTTGGAGTCTATGTTGCAGAATTTTGAGCATGATTTTGCTTTCATTCAGAATTTTGGGCATCATTTTGCTTTCAGTGCTATGGTCCTATAGTTGCTGCAGTCTTTTGTGTTTCTCTTTTAGTGGATAGGGATGTATATCAATCATTTCCAATCTGTTGGCCATTGTTTTGTTTTCCATATCTGTTGACATGTGTTGGTTAGCGCTAGAATTGACATTGTCAATGTGGATTGCAACAGTTCATTTAGAATATTATCTGTTCCTGGTGATCTGTTTTTCGCTATTTCTCTTATTGCAGTTTCCACCTCACTTTTTAGAATTTGAGGTTCATCTTCATATGGCTCTTCGTTCCATGTGTCCTTCATTGTCATCTCTTTTGTATAATTCGTCTGTGTATTGCATCCAACATCTTTTTATTCCTTCCTGATCTTGAATTATGTTAATTTTTATTGTCATAGAGCGTCCCAGTCCTATGTTCCAATTCCCCCTAGTATCTCCACTGTAAAAAAGAAAGCAAAGAACAAGGAAAAGGAGGAGGATGCTTCTAGATGCCATTTTTGTCCACAAACTGGAAAAGTCCTTTTTAGATTACAGTACAACTCCCAGAATAGTTTTTTGTGGGTTTTTCGGGTTGTGTGGCCATGTTCTAGAAGAGTTTCTTTCTGACGTTTTGCCAGCATCAGAGGCTGGCATCTTCTGAAGATGCCAGCCACAGATGCTGGCGAAACGTCAGAAACTCTTCTAGAACATGGCCACACAGCCCAAAAAACTCACAAAAAGCTATGGATGCCGGCCATGAAAGGCTACGACTTCACACAACTCCCAGAATCCCCTAGCCAGCATGGCCAGCACCTAGTCCATACAAGGAACTTTTCTAAGCTCTGCTTTTATCATGTAGTTGTCTGTCCTCATTGAATTGTCTGCCCCAGATGATGTTGTCCTCAATGTTTAAGTATGTTTCCCCAAATATCTAAAGTGGACAAAACTTAATAGCTGCTGTGTATTTTTTATTATTAGCAAGCACTAGACACTGTCCATCAGAAAGAATTTCAGATGACAAGAAGAACCTTTACTTAAGGCTCTAATCACCAAAAGCCACTAGCAATCAGGATAGACAATTCTGGTCTAGACAGACAAATAGTAAGGCGTCAATACTACAGTTATAAAATTTTTATACCCTATTAACTGTTGCATTTCCATCTCATGAAATCCTGGGATTTCTAGTTTTGTGATATACCTTGAATCCTCTACTGGAGAGCCACAGTGACCTCACCTGAGCAGCAGCACTAGACATCTCTAGCAAAGAGAATTTCATATGCTCCATTCATCAAACTACAAACTAGGATGGAGCTTTATTTATTGTTTATTTAATATTCTTTCTTTCTTCCAAATTAGAGACCCAAGGCGATTTGCAACACAGAAATAAAATGGAAGCAAAAACAATCATAACAGAGTCCAGGAGTATACCCAAGCTGCAAACCTTAGATTTCAAGGCAAATAACTCCATCCAGAATAAGCTAAATCCTATTCCCTAACACATTTTGACTGACCAGGAGCATTCCTGTATGGAATAAGCTTCAATTTATTTACCTTCAGCCAGTCCAATTCTCATACTAAACACTGGTTCACCACTGAAACAGCTTCTCTAGGACAATACAAAAAAGAGAGAGAAAGGGATATGGTATCAGCATTCTGATGGCACCAAAGCCCAAAACTCCAGACAATCACTTTCAGCAGTTTCATATTATGTTAAATAGCATGAAGAACAAAATTGAACTACACAGGCCAATAGCTGAGGTGTTGAACAGGAATTCCTCAGCACCACCTTTGGATTGAGTTCACCCTTCCATGAAAGGACCAGATCTGCTATAAAACAGTCTTTCCAATTTCCAGTGAAGAGGCCCAGAAGGAGTCCATGATGAATGACATTAAAAGCTGGTGAGAGGTCCAGCAGAAATAATAGGAACACTTTCCTCATTCCCATCTCCCAGTGTAGGACATCTACCAAGGCAAGCAAAGCCATACCTTAATCAGACTTGAAGCTGGACTGAAATGGATCTGGACAATCTGTCTATTCCAGGAACCCTTGGAGCTGGGAAGACACCACACGCTCCAGTAGTCTGCCCTAGAATAGGATATTAGAGACTGGCTGGTAATTATCTTAATGTGTCAGGGTTCAGGAAGGGCTTTATAAGCAAAGGACTTACCATCACCTATTTTAGGCAGGCCAGAATCCTGCCTTGCTGTAAAGAGGCATTTGCCACTCTCCTTAAAATTCAAACTATCCCCATAGTTTTTTGTGGGTTTTTCGGGCTGTGTGGCCACGTTCTAGAAGAGTTTCTTTCTGACGTTTCGCCAGCATCTGTGGCTGGCATCTTCAGAGAAAACTGGAATGGAGGAGAATGGGTCTATATATACTGTGAGACCCTGGGTAGGGAGGAGTGGTTCCCAGGTGAACTGTGTGTTGTTCTGTGTTGAATAGGTATTGTTCTGTTGTTGATGGCATGGCTTCCAGGTGAGGATCTGCAATCAAGGAGATTGTCTGCTATTGTCTGCTGGGAAAGCCCCTGACCCTGGTTGGTTTCCCATTTGCATTTGATGAGTGCTGATTTTCTTATTTTGTAGGACTGGTAGCCATATCTTGTTTACTTTAAGGGTTTCTTCTTTCCTGTTGAAGTTATCCAAGTGTTTGTGGATTTTGATGGCTTCCCTGTGCATTCTAACCTGATAGTTGTTGGCATGGTCCAGAATTTCAGTGTTTTCAAACAGCATTTTATGCCCAGGATGGTTTATAATGTGTTCTGCTACTGCTGATTTTTCTGGCTGGCCCAGTCTACATTGTCTCTCATGTTCCTTGATTCGTGTTTGGACACTGCGTTTGGTGGTCCCTATGTAGACTTGTCCGCAGCTGCATGGTATGCAGTAAACTCCTGCAGCTGTGCGAGGGTCTCTCCTGTCCTTCGCTGAGCGCAGCATTTGTTGGATTTTTTTGGTTGGTTTGTAAACCATTTGGAGGTTGTGCTTCCTCACTACTTTCCCTATTCTGTCTGTGACTCCTTTGATATATGGTAAAAATACCTTCCCTTTGGGTGGCTGCTTGTCTTCAGTCCTCTGTCTCTCCTTGATTGCATATCCTCACCTGGAAGCCATGCCATTAACAACAGAACAATACCTATTCAACACAGAACAATACACAGTTTACATGGGATTAGCAGACAATAACCTTGAGTGCATTTCCTCCCACCCTGGAGCCATGCCATTAACAACAGAACAATACCTATTCAACACAGAACAACACACAGTTCACCTGGGAACCACTCCTCCCTACCCAGGGTCTCACAGTATATATAGACCCATTCTCCTCCATTCCAGTTTTCTCTGAAGATGCTAGCCACAGATGCTGGCGAAACATCAGAAAGAAACTCTTCTAGAACATGGCCACACAGCCCGAAAAACCCACAAAAAACTATGGATGCCGGCCATGAAAGCCTACAACTTCACATTCAAACTGTCACCCTCTGGAAGCTTTTATAATGAGCGCAGAATCAACAGATCATATTCATCAAGGATTAAGTCCTGGACTGTTCCGATTTTCCTATATACCAGTAACTCCCATGGCAGTTAAAGTGCTATCAAATGCCATACAAAGTGCTAGCATTTTGATGGTAAAGCCTTTGCTTATAAAGCGCTCCTTGATCCCTGATACATTATATAATTATACCACAGAATGTGTAGTGTAGATGCACTTATAGTTAACCAAATGGGAGGCAGCATCCCATGATCTTAATTCCTTCCTTTTCTCTATCATAATGGTAAAAAAATAGCTGTATCCATTAACATCTTTGAGACAGAGAAAAAAGTTTGCAGTATAAGTTTTCATAGGGCACATTCACACTTATGTTTTTGTACTGAGAAGATCTGAATCTCCACAGCAATGTGATACCGAATTAAAGTTCCCACTATGTTTATCTCGATTGAATCTCTCCGTGGCATTTTAACCCTATTGCCATTCACACTGCCATCGTATTGATTTAAAATGGAGCCTCCATTTCAAATGCATTCAATCATTCTCAGGTTGTTATTTTTTATGTCAATCAAGTGATGCGCATCTTCATCATTCCGCTTCCATTTTCACTGTTGGTGACGTGAGTCTGCTTCTGTTTGTCACAGGTTGTTCGAATTAAAACACAAAAAGTGTATAAATGTATAAATAAGCCTTCCAATGCTAAGCCTAAGGAAATGGAGGCAGTGGTGAAAATACTGACTGGATTTATGGAGCTGGCATCTTCACTGGCAAGACCAGGTGGGATGTGTATGTTCTGCCCCTCTGCACATAACTCCTCCCTTCCTGTTTTGGAAGAATCAGTTTAGAATGCCCCAAATTGAATCAACAGTGCATTTTCATTTACAGTGATCCGCATCTTTTCAAAAGACATGGAAAAATACCTAGTATTGAATGTACCGGGGTAAGTGGGTTTTGAGGCAGCCCCCCCCCCAGCACCGAGTGCACTCGGTGCAAGTATGAATGCCATGGAAATAACCTGGTTTCCACACCGGGCTATTTCATCGTGTGAATGAGCAAACATCTGGGTCTATGAACCAGGATCACTGAGTAATTAACTTATTCCTGTACCTCAGGCACCACTGACAAGGACAAGAGCAGTGTTCTCAGACTATGGGTTGGACCTCCATGGGGGTAAGTGAGAGTTGCTCAAGGGGGGCATGACACTTGGATGCCCTGATCCCTCCTCATCCTCCCAAACTTTTTTATGGGTAAAATTTACATACATTGAGTTAAATACTGAATTTACTTAAATAAAACTGTTCTAAGTTGAACACTGTTATTTCCGTATAAAATGTTAAAGTATGAATGTACATGATCATGTAAATGAAAATATGCACACTAAATAAGCAAATTATTTTTATGTAAAGGGGACTCCCAAGGATAAAAAAAAATTACCACTGGATTAGAACAAGGAGACTTGCTGTATGACAAGCAGAAGCTGCTAGGCAGGGCAAATCCAAGATATCTTGCTGCCTGAATCAAGGGACAATCAACACACATTCACAATTCCACATACAAAAGCCAAACAACACAGCAGCTGAATCTTGCTTGAACACAAACTCTGGTCACAGGACAGTATTCCCTACTGTACCTCAGGGCAAATATGGCAGGGTTGGAGTCTAAATTGTTGCCCCTAGCACTTACTGCAGGCTACACCAGGCACAGAAATACTGAAAAATTAGAGGGGGGAAATGGAAGTGGATGGATACCTACTTTCAGTTGTGATTATGGGATGAAGAGATGGTGCACCATTCCCCATGCAAAATCTGTTGCTCTGGAAGCCTCTAGGAGTTGGGGGACCATTTTTCTGGGCATGTGTGGCAAGCCTGTAAGGCCCAATGCCCTTCAAAACCAGTCTCAGGAAATGAATGGAGCCAAAGCAAGGCACTGTGTTCACCTCTGGAGGTACAGCTAGGTACATGGAACACACAGATCTGTCCTCCAACATCCACTACACCAACCAGCAACTGCTACCTAAGCCAATTGCTTCATTCTTCCCAAGAGTAGGGTTGGCTTTGCTCTGTGGGCAAGTGTCAGTAAATCTCATAGCTGGGAAATCTCACTATGGGAATGCCAGACTGGTCCAGTAGCAGCTCTACCTAGTTTGAAGAATAATAACTGATAAAGTGCAGCAGAGACAAAATGGAGTTTTGCAGCTGCCATGTTTGAGGAAGTCCTACAAAATGTGATTCCACAAAAACGTTTCACACAACAGCAAATGCAAGCCCACTGTGGCCCAAAGCCTGAGAAACACTTCTGTTTCTCAGGGCCAGCAGGACTGAACAATCATTGTCAAGAAAGGTGATGTGCTCAAGGATGTGTGTCTTGGACATGAGACCTTGTCATCTGTGTTCTCTCACTCCCAAACAAAGAGGTAATGTTCAGAAACACTTATGTTAACCTAAACTTCATAATCAAAAGGGTTTGGTTTTAGGATTTTAGAGTCATCTGGACCAGGATATCCTCTGGAGAAGAAACGTTGATTTATAGCTGTGCACCTGCTTGATAAAGGCTATGCTTATGTAGATGGATATTTCTAGACCTTCCTGCTGCAGCATGGCCCTTGGCAATCTACCCTCTCCAGTGCTATTTTAATGCTGTGTGAATCATTTGGGACACTTACCCTCCACACATTTCTCAAGTAACTACAGTGAGCTAATAATATTAACAGCAAGACTCTCTTGATTCTTGGTTAGCTTAAACTACTACTTCTGTATGCAAGGCATTTATGTTCCCAGTGCTGCTGTCTAGGAATGTGTTCTCCATCATCTCTTTGGTTGAGCTTCCCCTACATGCACGCACATGTATTTTACAGAATGGTTGCCAATGCATACCAGCTTCTTAATCACAGCCCCAACTATGGAAAACAGAATTAGCAAGTCTTAAAGCATTACGGGTCTCAAATGAATAAGCATATCTAGGCAGAACTGGGGGGCTATACATCTTGCATTAGCATATAAGGCATCATCATTTTGAAGGACTGGCTACATCTGTAAGAAAGGAAAGCAGGGGCCTAAAGCTGTCCATCAGCATTTAGTATCAGGACAATAGACTGAGCAGTCACAAAGGTCATCTGGACCCTTTCCTACTACAATAATTTGCATTGTATTTCTATTTTAAATGGGGCATATTTATTTACAATTTGTATCTTGTTGGAGTGTAAGCAGCAGGTGTCAGGTGGGGCTCAAGCCTTGAAAACCCTTCTGCACCCACTCTTGGGGTCCCATCAATCAGCTATATGACAGCTAGCATATTTGGGCTGGGTGGTGAAACACTTAACACACTCTGTCCAACCAGATTGTTCCCAATTTGTCCTGGCTTCTGTCCACTGAACACTGAAGAGCATCCTCTTCCCATCCCTGTGTGTGTATGTTCATGTGAAACCAGGATGGCAATTCTTGATTTTTCCACTGACGGCTTTTTTTAAAGGCCCTCAATGATAATTCCCGATTCTTTTACGGGCAACTTTTTAAAAATGGCCTTGAAACATGACAACTCCTGCAGAACAGTTGCAAAATGCAAAGCAGCCTTAAACATGTTTATTCCAAAATAAATACCAATGCGTGGTTTGTGGTGATGTGGTTTGCGCTTTGGACTATGGCTCTGGATGCTGGGGTTTGAATCTCTGCTCAGCCATGGAAACTCACTGGGTGACACTCCTCCTTAATTTCTAAGCAAGGGTCAGGGTACAGATCTTCAGGGTACTTTTCCTTTTTTCTTAGGGCCTAAGCAGACTGCCAGAAATAGTGCACATTAAATTGAGGCACTGCCCTGGCTCAGTGCTAGGGAATCATGGGAATTGTATTTTTTTCCTGAGACACTGAACCTTCTCTGTCAGAGAGCTCTGGTGCCACAATAAATTACAGTTCCCATGATTCCCTAGCACTGAGCCAGGGCAGTGCCTCAATTTAAGGTGCACTATTTCTGGCAGTCTGCAAAGGCCCTTAGTTACATTTACCTCCAGTGCCTGTGTGTGTTACTTTTCCAGACTACAACTCCAAGACTCCTCCAGCTAATACAGCCATGTCATATTTCCTGACTCGGTGTATAATCTGCTTTTCCACCCAAGAGCACATGGCAGAGCAGACCTGCACAACTTGGAAGTAGGCAGGGGCCAAAATTAAAATCACCAAACTTCTTTGGGCCGCAGATAGGTTTTAATTAACTATTATAATAAATTATTAATCATTACTAATTAATTATTAATTAACAATATTAATTAATTAATAATATTATTAATATTAATTTCATCCTCTGCCACCACCGCCCTTCTTTTTCTTGGGAGATGCCCGAGCAATGGAGGAGCGTTGAGCAGAGTGGCCAGATGTTAGAACCAGAATGGAGGAAAAGAAATCATAAAATGTAGGATGTTCGAGAAAAAGGTAGGACATTACAAAAAATAATAATATAAATTCACAAAATTTATAAATATAAATACACAAAAACCCTCCTGATGCCCCCTCATGTCATCGCACTCCCACCCCCCTGGCAGCCCCCTCCTTATAGGTGATTCAGCTGGAAAAGCACATCTCACTCCAGAAGATAAATATACTTCAGCAGTTTGCGCTCTATGTCTTTCTATAATAATAGCTACAAAACTGAATAATAGTAATAGCATACGGACCATATAATTTTTCAAAAATAGTCCATATTTCAATGCTGCTTTAAACATTCTTTCTGTCTCCAAGCTCTGAGATGATGGGGGGGGGAGGAGAAAGTGTTGGGAGGGAGAGACTGCCAACACATTAGGTGATGCATTCCAAGATATATACTGTTTGCAACCAAGTAAGTGAGCTTGGGCAAGTCACACTCTCTCAGCCTCAAAGGATGGCAATGGCAACCCCCTCTGAAGAAACTTGCCAAGAAAACCTTGTGATAAGGTTGCCTTATGGTTGCCATAAGTCAAGAAGAACCTAAAGGCCGCAACAACAAGAAACATGGGAATGGGAGGGGTGTTAAACGCTGGCTCCCACTGCACGCTCTAACCCACACATGAGGAGGCAGCCAAGGAAACACCAGACTTCCCTGGAGCACATTATCACCGGTTCTGGAGCCCCCAGAGCAGAATAAGGAGGAAAGGGCAGAGGAGGAGCCCTTCCTCAGGCAGTGCCCCCCCCCCGAGCCAGGCAGCCCTGACCGCGCACTCTCCGGCCCCAACTGCACTGCCTGCCTCACTTCTCTCATGAGATGAAGGCAGCAGCAGCAACAAGAGGCGCACACAGCAGCACTGCTCAGTCTTTCCCTTCTCGTCCCCTGGCTGCCCTTCCTACTGGCCCAGGCAAGGCAGAATCAAGCTGCCCTCTGTCTCCCCAACCAGCCTTAGCAGCGCAATCCAGCCCAGTGGCCTTCTTTCTCCCTTGCCACTTGCTCTCCTTGCCTGTCTCAGCAGCTCCCCCTCACCCATGGCGCCCAGCCAGGATTCCACCTCCCTACCTTTCCTTCCATTTTGGGTGCAGCTGCCCTGGCGGGAAGGTCTGGCTGGGGCAAGGACTCAGTAGAAGTTGAGCCTCCTCAAAATGGAGGACATTTTGCAATGTTTCCAAAACAACATTACTTGCCCGAGAAAAGATTAAAATGTAGGACTTGTCCTGGGAAAAGAAGGATGTCTGGTCACCCTGGCCTAGAGAGGTGAACGTTTGCTTTTCCTCCTCCTCCTCCTCCACCTGGCTCTTTCCCAGGGGCTGCCTGAAATCCTTTGCCAGACCACAAGCGGCCTGCGAGCCATATGTTGTGCAGGCCTGTGGCTTTCTTCCTTCCCTTTTGTATCCGCATAACAACCCTATGAAGTAGTTCAACCCAACAGAATGACTGTTCCAGGCTTACCCACTACATTTATGTAGTTTAGTGGGGACTTGAAACTGACTCTTCCAAATCTTGGCCTAACACTCTAAACACTACACTACGTTGTCTTTCCAACACATGAAGATATATTGCTTCATGTCTATTTTTTTACAGATAGGAAGGGGAAGTGCAACTTCTAGCTAGCCCCCTAAACTGGACTAGGGAAAACAAGTTTCAGGCAATTTTCACCACAAAACCACGTTCAAAATGCCACATCATGACCCAAAATGGCAAGCAAAGTAGAATGTCACTTCCAGTGTGCCCAGGTGCATGAGTGCAACCTATGGGAGGGAGGGTTGGCGGTAAAAATTGTTCCCTACCCCTGTGCAGTTGCCTGGCCTGATTTAAAGACAGCATACAGAGTGGCTTTGTATATGAGGAATTATGCTAATTTTGCATAATCAAGACATTTGCAAGAGATTTAAACTGCCACTCTCCATCCCTATACTGCTAGTAAAATGTTTGTAGTGTTAGAATAAATGTTATGGAAATTTTTGATTAAAACAGGAGGTACTGTTAAAGTAACCAAAATTCATTCATTACAATGTAGCTGGCATGCAATGCATTTTTGAAGAACCTGTGGTGCTGGAAACTATAGTTTTTCTTTAATCCTCTTTTTAAAAGAGCTAGCTAGAAATGCAAACACATTTAAAAGAAAGCCTGATTGGGAATAGATATAACCGAAAGCTCTTTTGCAGACATCCAGTGGGCTATGATTTTGAGTGTAGGAAGCTAGCCTGGGATAAAAAGATCTTCCTTTAGGAGCAAGGGAAAGATTAGCTTTATCCAATCAATCTAATACATACAAAAAACTGATGTGGGAGAAAATGTCAGTAGCTGGTGGATTAACACTACGTCTGCAAGATATCTCTTTTTGTGTGTCTCATTCTGGATTAACACTTGCCCAGACTAGCTGTAGGAAAGAGAGCTTCCAAGTTGCACTACAAGAATTAAACTTTACATAAGCTCTGAACAAGAGTTCCCTAAGTTTCATTGTTAGCCACTTCTTCTTTTTCTTCAGAACTAAGGAAAGGGGCTTGCCACTTTACTTCTCTTTGATTGGCTAGTTCTAGTATCTTAAGTAAAAGTTGTTCCAAGTGTAGAATTTATATTCCATGGCTGCTGAGAATTTTGCGAGTGACTACTAAAGTCTGCCCCCTTGTGTCTAATTCTCTTTAAGCAACGGCACAATCTCTAGCAACAGTCTAAAAGCAAGTTTTAATCAGTAAGGATTTAGTGGATTAATCAACTAGCATCTGCTTGGTTAGCCCACAGGGCTAAAAGAAAAGCACACCATTTTGAATGTTTCAACTATTTTGGTCTACATGTATCAGTGTCACACAGAATGGAAAACAACAGGAATTATTAAAAATATCCTTTCTTTCCAAAATACGTGTGGCAGGCGCTATCCTTTTTCACGTAAATTATATTTTCTGCAGTATTTCCAAAAGCCATTGATACTGATAATCCTCATATTTACAGAGTTAATCTTGTGGTGGAGGTGAAGAAAAGAAAACCTGCGATAGTTAGCCTTGCAAACTGAAAGAGTAATTGATTGATTAAAAGATAATTAATTAATTGACCATCCTTACACTTTAAACTGTATTTCAGCCCTGATGATCATGTGGAGTGATACTTATTCTAGATACCTGTAGTGGACCTAAAGAATCGCTACACTTAAACAGGATTGTTTGAAAGGGCAATGCCCTGCCTGTTTGTTAGGAAATTTGATTGCATTTCTCAAGGACTGAAACGGGGAGGGAGAGGCTTTCTCATTATTAAATGTGTCCAGGGTCCATTTTATGATATACATGCTGCCTTTATAGCTCCAATATTAACTTTGTGTTTTATATTCGTATCATCTTTAGGACTCACTTTGGGATTTTGTGGATTTATTTCCAAAGGTAGGGAACACATTCTGACACAGAGTTCCTTCACTCTCCAGTTAATAATTCTTTGTTTCAGTATTTGATCGTTGTCATATAGTGGATGTTTCTGAAATGTTATGTGACTGATAAATGACATGTTTCTGTCTTGTTTTTAATGTATAATCTTAGGGCCTTTACAGACTGCCAGAAATAATGCAGATTGAGGCCACTTTAACTGTCCTCGCTCAGTTCTAAGGAATCATGGGAACTGTAGTTTATTGTGGCACCAGAGCTCTCTGACAGAGAAGGTTCAGTGTCTCAGAAAAAAATACAATTCCCATGATTCCCTACCATTGAGTCAAGGCCGTTAAAGTGGTCTCAAGCGCATTATTTCTGTCAGTCTGTAAAGGGCCTAAGTTACTATGACTTTAACTCACTTTGAGCACAGGAGTACTCCCAGATCTTAAAAGGCCAACATGACTGGATGATCTGAGCACACAGGATGCAGATCAGATGGAAAAGTTGGTATTTGAAGAAAAAAATATGCTTCAAATTGCAACATCATCAAAATCTTCTGCATATTTATTTTAACTTAAAATCTGTGTTGCAAAAAAAAAAGAAAAAGAAAAAGAAAAAGGTCCAGCCAAAGGATTCAGAAAGAAGTCTAGGTATGACCAAAAACAGATGGAAGACATTTAAAAAATAAAAGAGTAGACCCAGTGGGGGATGTAACAAAACAAATACAACTGCTGAGACAGAACTAGACTTAGGCTATCAATCCATTCGAGGGGAAAGTGGAAAAAGTAACAACAACAGAATTAAGCCCAACATGGCATCACCCTCAGCTTTTTAACAGAATGAATGGCCCAGATCTCACCTTCTTTTGCCTCATCTACTCCCAGATATATGTCATTTCCATTCATATTTAGACTTTTGGCTTAAATCTCTCTCTCTCTTTCTCCGCCTGTTGGGCTGTCACCTGATCCTGTTTATAGGACTTGTGTTCAGCATTCCACCGCCATGAGGAATATAAAAGGAATATTTGCTGCAAAGTGATCGATTTCTCCAATTGCAAATTCAGCATATTCAGACTTATTGGCAAGTTGCTGCAACCACCAGCTACAAAAGCAAGCTGACTGTATTAAATCAATCTATCTCCTGTGTAGAAGGTGATGGAAATCAACATTGCTCAACAAAGACAAGGCTCCTGGGATTTACTCCAGGGATTACTGGAATTACTGATCGATGAGATTACTGCAAATTACTATATCAAAATATCCAGCAGCAAAATGCCAACAATAAAGCTGCAAGCAGCAGCATGGCCTAGTTTGCAACAGAAGATCACCTGTTGCTTGAGGATGTTCAATCAAAACCTTAAAGATTACTATAAGGAACAGCTGCATATTTCCACATCTGTTTTGCAGGTAATTATTCTGACAGGGTCCAGGGTCTCCCAGCTCACCCACAAGAACATGTCCTGGGAGTAGCTGATGTATGCAGGAGTCAGATCCTATTGCTGTCCTTGACCCCGAAAGAGGAGCAAAAGCAAAATTTAAGAGAAACTTCATATTACAAGTGTTAATTTTTAATCAAAATACCCATCTAGGTTATTTCTTTCTCAAGAGAAGCCATGGGAAAGCACAGGGTCCTTAACCCATTCTACCTCATCTACCTTCTATTCAAAATCACCACTCAGTTATCTAGAAGCAGTATTTACAAATAAGGGGAAAAGATCTGGTACAGAAGAAAAGTAGCTGGAAACAGGTGGGTGAGTTGGGGAAAAACTAACTGGCAGGGAAAGGCTTACTGGTAAGCATATAGCCATAGCTGTTCCTACAACTGACAGCCTCCCAAGTCTACTTTATTGAAATAATTCTTGGGAGTTTGTTGTGCACATTTGTATGTAATATTTTTATTCCTCAACTCTTTGCATGTTTATCTCTTTGAGTCTACACTGCATCTCTATCAGCTAATGGTGGAGTGTACTAGAATTTGGCTGGGTTTAAAGGTCTGCCATGCCACTGTCTGAGCCCTGAATATGTGAAAAAATAGGAAGTTGGATAATTATGGCCAGAAGCAGGGAGCTGGAGATAGAAGGCCAGAAAGTACTATTCTCCCTTGAGCTCTGAAAGGCAGAAGGGCAGGCTCCTATTACTTACACCAGGCTTGGCCAATCCATAGGCTTCAAATTGCCTACTGCAAGGGACCTTATCCCTGTATCCAACCTGTGTGTGGACATCTATGAGAAACTGGTTGGCTAATGCTTGTCTTCGAAATGCCAGACCAGACAGTCCTTCGATCTAATCCAGAAGACTAGGCTGCCTTCCAATTTTTAACCAACTAGTGCAGAATGCATTCAGCAAATTGTGTTTCATCTATTTATAGCAATTATATCTGCTATTTGGGAGAATGGGACAGAAACCACTGCAAGTCACAGAAATAGGATGTAGTAGTAATAAAGAGATGGGAATCAAGGAAGTACTAATTCCCTACCAGTTAGTCTGAGCCCTTGGATGTAAGACAAAGGACAAAGATTTAACTCTGAGCCCATGAAATAAGACAGACCAATAAATAATTCTGTTTTCAAGTATGACAGATGAAGACAAGTAGCAATTAACCTGGGCCAAAAACTGAGTGTTGGACTAGAACTCAAATCCCATTTAGCCATAGAAACCTATTGGGTGATTTTGGGCAAATTCAGCCCCAAAGGAAGGCAATGGCAACCCCTCTCTGAACAAATCTTCCCAAGAAAACCTCCTTAAGTTGGAAATGACTTGAAGGTACACAACTTTACCAATTTTTTTTTACTCTGATTCCCCTTGACATAAATGTCTAGTCATAATCGACTGTAGGGGACAGTGCTAATCTCCGTTACTAAGTCAAAGAGCCAGCATTGTCCAAGATCTGCTCCGATGGTCACATGGCCAGCATGACTGCACCAAATGTTTCCTTCCCACCAAAGTGGTACCTATTTATCTAATTGCATTTGCATGCTTTCAAACGGCTGGGCTGGCAGAACATGGGACTCCCCCATCATGTGGCACCTGGGCCTTGAACTGCCAGCCTTCTGATCACCAGAACTGGCGTCTTAACCTCTAAGCCATCGCATCCCCTTTTACTCTGATTAGTCAATAAATAACAGAAATAAAACATGAAAGTTTTAAAAACTCATTTCTTTAAGCTAACTCTTTTAAGTAACATACTTTCATTTTTAACAACTTATGGGTCCAATAAAGCATGATTTCAGTGTTATCTGATCAGCACTGACATTGTTCCTGTTAACTATACTGTACTTGGCTGCTGCACTATGTATGAGTGAACATGTATGATTGGAAAAGCATGCCACAGATTATATGGGCTGGATGTCTCCTGCCCCCTACAGGCTGCATAGACAACAAAAGCAGAATTTGTTAAACTCATCCACAAAGTAGAGAACAAGTCTGTACTTGTACGTGCATGACATGCATTTTGACAAACTATCACACTATCAATCACTTTGAGAAATCATCACTATCAAGCATCAAAATGTTATTTATTCATCTGGGAAGGAAGCATCGACTTTTCTCCCAGGCATACAGAAGCATCAAATAATCTCAGTTCAGGCATTAAGTGTGTGTGCTCCCAGAGCATCTCACACATGAACAGGTTACACAATAAATTAAACAAACAATGTAAAACAAAATTAAACAGGTTGTATTCCTCAGGAGTCACCCCATCAAGATCTATGTCTCCAGCATGGTAGAAATCTCCAGTTTCAAATAAATAAATGCACACAAGAAACTGAACTGCAGATGTCATGATGCTGAGTTTGTAACACAGAAATAAATATGCAATAACACTATTCACCTTGAATAAATGCAAGTAAAACTGCACAGTTTACAGGAGAGCATAATGAGCAGCTTTCCAATGGCAGTAATCACATCCATAACTTTAAAATAAATCCAAACCATTTTTAAGACCATTGAAACCAGTAGTCGTCATCTATCTAGCTCCTCAAGCTTCCAGTTCCCCAGCTTCAAAAAATGTTATATACCATGAGTCATTCTCAAGTACAAAGTCTACAGAGCAGAAGATGGTATCTGTTGATTCCCAGATCAGTTTCATCGAGATATTCAATTCAGAAATAATATTTCAGCCTCAGTGTTGAGAACAAACATAAGCACAAGTGCTAAAGAACAAGAAGATAAAACCTGCATATAACCTGACTATTATACAAACATATTCAATATAAATCTGTTCATAAATAAAGCATCTAAATATAAGGAAAAGACAATATTGATCAATAAAAAAGATTAGAATGCCAGGGGCCCATTCATTCTGCATAATTATAATACTATACTCTTCTTTAACTGCTGTGGTAACATCCTACGGGAGCCCAGGTCTTGCAGTTTGATCAGAGGCACTGGCGAGTTCTCTGGCTTAGAATTCTAAAGGCCTGTCCACCAACTTCAATTCCTGGGGCTCAATAGGACTGAACCATTCCAGTTAAAGTGGACTTATAATGCTATAATTATATAGTGTTAATGGGCCCCTGCGCACAAATGACTTTCAGGAAACGATTTTCTGGATGATGAAATCCTGAATACTTGAAATTAATGCCTTCTAAATGCACACTCTGAAAGGGGTTTTGTATCATAATGGAACTATGCAAGAAATCTGTTGGCTTGTTATATTTTTGTATTCTCAATAACATTACAATGCTGTATTTGTAATATATGGTTCAGTGTATGCCTTGTGCCATATTTAGGCTGTGTACAGCTTCGTACTTTTGGTTCTTAGTACTTCTTGCATTTATATTTATATCCCTGTTAAGAACTGTTCTTCTTTGTTGATATTCCAGTCCTGAGAATGCCTCAGTCAACAGCATCATCAAACTGACCATCCACCAGCACAGCCTCTACCTGCTTCAAAGTCAGTGGTGCCACATGGTGTAAGCTGGGGTCATAAAAAGGATGTCCTTGAACTGAACATGGTGCTGCTGGATCTTGATCCAAGAAATCTTCACTTTGGATAACATCGTCAAAATCTAAACAGATAATTAAGGAGTGGTTTTAGATCAATATGGTATTTTATTATTTTTTACATATCTGGCTGTCTTCATTAGTTCTCAGCTATAATTCAAAGGATCCATGCTACGGAATAAGACCCCACATCTTATCAAATTATTTGCATCTCTTAAAATAAACAGGCTGAAATACAAGTGGTAATGTATGATTTACCAAGGACAAATTAACCACTCATTTGAGCATGTTGACAGGTATTTCCCTTGCATTATTGTGATTAATAAGCTAATACCTAAACCTACTCAATATTAATTCTTTAAAAATATAACAGTTCGTGTTTATCTGGAAACTCAGTTGCTGAAACCTCTGTCCAAATACGTCAAATGACTCTTAAAGAACAGAGCTTATAATGATCTGTCATGGATGATGAAATCTGGGTCTGAATCAGGACTGAGTAAAATAACACTGCCAGTGACTTCATTATTTCCAACATCAAGATCTATACAACCCTTGCTTTCCTTTTCTGAGGCAATGTGTACTATGGTCTACCCATCAGCACAACATAATTCTTTTGACACTTGATAACTCATACTTTTTCTTTATGTTACACAACTTGTCATCAAAACTACAGCAAGTTATGTTAAAAACTAGCAGCATACCAGCTTGCTCCTTTGATTAAAAAAAATTTTCAGGAAGACTTCAAGACTAAAGACTTTATCGCACCAGCCTGCTGTCCCACCACAATCACACTAGTTTAAGAATGAAAGCATACAGGTTTGGCATCATTTCTTATCACACATTCCCCAACAATAGCACTTTGGAAATCCATGGTTGTGTGATCTCTTTTCCACTTTACCAAACACCGCCTCCTAGGAGGAAGGGGATGAACAAGCAATCACGGCTGCCAATCGCCTCCCAAAACAGGCTACTGTGTGAATGTGCACACAGCAGCTGGCTTCGGGAAGATGTTGGCTGCCACAATCACTGCAAGGGAGAGAGGGAGAAGGGCAGAATTATGCCCATTCATATCACTCATGACTGCCTGAGAAGGGACTGTAGCATGAAGGACCTACTGGCAATAATAGAATAGCAAGATTGAGAACCTATTGCCCATCAATGAAAAGATGCACTACAGTGACGAACGGAATGCAAGGCAGAAGCATGACTGCTAACTACCAGCCAAATACACTTGTGTCCTATTAAAATTTTGCTTTTCTAGCCTCATGTCCTAGATTAGTATACAATTCTTCCCTCTCCCATGTAGTTTATTAAGATTTTCCTGTTGTTATAACACATAACAATGTATGAGAGAGAAGTAAAATTAAAATTCAGATAAAACCTTGCAAATTATTTAAAAAGGACATATTGTCCATTTACGTAGGTGTTAGGATACTTCTGGAAATAAGTATGGAATAATCAGGTTACATCTCTGTTAAAAGAATTACTTAACCCAGAAAGTAAGAAGGTAAGAAACAATATGGACTCTCCCTCCTCCTAAAAAAAAAAAAAAAAAAAAAGAAAGAAAGAAAGAAAGAAAAGAATAAAGAAATCTGGGGGTAGGCAAATCTCTAGACTTTTGCTTTTGCTGAGATAAAAGACAAGATGGAACTCCTCTGCACATTTCATGTACAGAATCTGCCTGGAGTGTCCATTAAATCTTACTTTAACATTAGCAATGCTCCATCAACCTCTACTTTGTCCCTAGACACTACTGGACTCCAGTGCCCACCATCCCTGGCCACTGAACATGCTGGCTGAGGGTGATGGGAGTCGGAATCAAGCAATCTCTGGAGGGTTAGTTGCTCAGCTCCAGTTTTATTAATCCAGTGGTTCTCAAACGTGGGATAGGACCTCCAAGGTAGGTGCACGAGTTGAGGTGAACATGAGACTTGGGGGCCCTGATCCCTACTCCTCCTCCCAATTTTTTTTATGTGTAAAATGTACGCATGCATTGAGTTAAATATTGAATTAAATTAAACTGTTTTAATTTGAACAATGTTATTCCTCATAAAATGTTAAAATATCATGAATGTGCAAATGAAAATACACACACTAAAAAAACTGAATTATTTTTATTCATATGCTATGTTTGGGGGATGGGAATGTCTACATGTAGATGTAAAGGGGAGTCCCAAGGGTAAAAAAATTGAGTACCACTGTATTAATCACTTACATTCCTGTCCAATAGCACGGACTGAGCTCCACAGTTGGTTCTGGAGAGCATCATACCTTCCAACATTTCACAAATGAAAATAAAGATACCCTTGTGGAACTGAAAGGCCCCTATTTTCAGCTCTCTCCTACATTCTGAAGCATGGTGGATTAGAATCACTACAATTTCCTTTTAATCAATCAATAAATAAATAAATAAACTTAAGGTTAAATTTCACAAACAAGTTGGCTCTACTTATTAGGAGAGTGTCTGTAATAATAATAATAATAATAATAATAATAATAATAATACATTTATTTATATCCCGCCCCTTTGAGATCAATCGGGGCGGCTAACAACAATAAAATATAACATACAAAAGTAAAATCCGAATCCCCCCCTCCCCCTTAAAAAGTTATTAAATCCATTACAAAATTAAAACATACAATATAAAACAAGAATAATGTAAAAACATCTCACAATGTGGCTGCGGTTCCAATTTTAGATGTTTAAACTAAGAACCTAGAAGCCCTCTTGCAGGAGGGATTCCTGAGGCCGGGATTAACTATCATTGAAATGTAATTGTAACACATTCGGGAAATGTTTATTATCTAGATCAACTTTTATGAAAGGATGGAAGAGAATTGATTCATTGGCATTATGTGTCTATCTGCACAAATTTAGATACATTTGTGTCAAAATTCATCCACCTAACACTGAGACCTTGGGGAAGAAAAAGTGAAGGGGAAAAAAGCATCCACCTAAATGTATCCACAAATTATCTCCAAAATATTCCAAACAGGTACAACAGGGACAATGATTTACCAAGGCAACTATCATAAAACAGTGAATTTATCTGGTCAGGACATACTGTATGAGGGGGTATCATAAAATAACAATTATCACCCAGAAGTTATTATGGTATATTAATTAAATTTTGTCAGGTCATCATCACCAAGTGACTTTTTATTTTCCCAAAAATGAAAAATCTGTTGCAGGGTCACCAATCTGACAACACAAATGACGTCACTCATGAAGTGGAAGAGTGGTTTAAGGCACAATCTGCAGACTTCTACAATAACGGTATTCAGAGGGTCATGAAACACTGGGAAAATGTGTAAATCTGGATGGTGACTACGTAGAGATAAGTTAACAACTACAAATCAAAACAAAAATTTCTGGCAAATTTTTTAAAGGTGATAATTAAAACTTTACGATATCCCCTCGTATAGGATAATGAAGAAGTGTTCCATGTGAGTAAAAGAGATACTATTATGCTTCCAGCTTAAAAGATGGGAATACCTCACAGATGATTCTCTCTATAGCAGGGGTAGGCAACCTTTTTGAGCTCAGGGCCGGGTTGCTGTCCCTCAGACAATTGGCGGGCCGAAGCAAAATAATAAAATAATAAAAATAATAAAAATAAAATAAAATAAAATTTAAAAATATGCATGCACACTCTCTCAGCCCCAGAAAAGCCACGATGGCAAAACCCCTGTGGAGATTTTGCCAAGAAAACCCCAAGAACAAGTAATAACAACAATAATCAATATCATCATGGCGGGGGGGCAGGACCGGCCTGGGGCCGGTTCAAAGGCCTCATGGGGCCGCATCCGGCCCCCAGGCCGCAGGTTGCCTACCCCTGCTCTATAGCTTCTTAAACAGTGAAGCCCTATGGAGACTCTGTAATAAGATGACTCCATTTCCATCTTAACCCTGAAGAACCCTTGCTTCTTTGACATAAAAAGTCACAGGATCCCCAGTCAGCACGACAGTCATAAACTAATTGTGGAAAAGGAAGGATGACTAGAAATACACATTACTTATAGACCATCTAACTCACCCACACAATTCTCCTACACTTATGGAAAAATGAGTATTCAAAGCAAGCCAGAGGCAGTTTTTGTGTAGTACACAGAACTAAGGAAAGAAAGCAGTTCAGCAGTCTTGGATTTAGCTTGTATTTCTATGCTAATAATCTTAAATGGCTAACAACATGACTTGAAGAAGAAATAATTACAGGAAACAATGACAATGCAGAATTTTGGTAACATGCCCCTTAACGCACTACTACAGCTGTTTCTTAGAGACAGGTTAAAGCACATATAAAAGGTCAGCTCAGAATAAATGAATTACAGAAACACTGAGATAAATTCTACAAAATTGTTGCTAACCTATCTCCCATAGTGCTTTAATTTTTTTTGATACAAAAATTTCAAGGGGAGGAATCGATGATAGTCTGTTGCAATGCAAACAACTAAGTATTTTGTGTCATCTTAAACAGTTTGCAGTCCATGAAAACTTATGCCAAATAAAACTCATTAGTCTTTAAAGTAGCACAAAACTCTTTGCTGTTCCTGTTTTAATACTGACTTAAACAAAGAGGGTCACCTACATCATTTTCGTTATTGGGTTTCCTACAGTATAATCTTCTATAAAGACTACATCAGACAGAAAAGCAATAATAGTAACAAGAGCAATTCCCTTTCTCTTTTTGGAGCATTCAGTTTTCATTTTCCTCAAATAAAGGAGCACTGCAGAGATATTTGCATTGGTGTGTTAAATGACTAATCCAAGAGCAGTCCTTTTTCACAAGGCTCCTCCACCCGATCACCTGGCTTTCTAACATTCAATTTAATATATATGGAGGTCTCCACCTACCATAAGGATTGTTAATGTTTTCATTGTCTGCCAGCTCTTTATCCCAGTCCTCTTTCTCATGCTGGAATATAACTTTCATCTCGGGGAAAGTTGTACTAGTGGTGGGCACACTGCCATCTTCACCACATGATTCCCACTCCAAGTCTCCATTGTCTGACTCCAAATCTTCAAAGTCGTCAGAATCTTTTAAAGTGTCTGATGCTTTCTCCACCACACTCCCTGCCATATCTAGAAAGAAAGTTCCTTTAAAATTGTGGGGAAAAATTCTGGAAAACCAGTGAGGAGTCAGATGGATTAATGCTATATGCCAACTAAGTAATTTCTTTGAGATTCACTATACAGGGTTTTAGAAAAACTTGCATTCATCTTCAAGGTAATTTTTACAGTAGGAATGGGGAATGTGTAACCCATCTAGAGTCTAGATGTTATTGCACTCCAGCAGCCCACAGTGAAGAGGAAGAGCTGATAAAAGTCAGTCTAGCAACATTTAGAGAGCCACAGAATCAACATCTCTGATTTACATATATTTTAATATTATAACTTCACAAATAATCATTTTCTATTCTCAACATATGGTTCCTTCTTTCTTAATTTAGTAAGGGAAGCTTTCTGCATCCAGCATATTATGTTGATTTACACCCGTTTCTCGTATATGCTGCATTCTGGCCAAGGAAAAACAGGGGCTACATTCCCAGACAGTATACCAGCAGTGCTCTCATCTTTAACCCCATCATAGGAGACTTGAAATGTCAATGCCCCTGTGGAACAGCCTATAGAGGGGAGCTAATAAATGCACCATCAGGACAACTGCACCTGGATCATTTTGGAGCTGCACCTCCTGCACCATCATGTTCACAAGGACAAATTAATCTCTATGGGGTGGGGGACATTTATAAACCCAATATTCAAAAGCTAGCTATTCTTCCAACTCCCAGTTAATACTACCATTGAGGACTTGTGATAACTAGGCTATAAATACATTAAGAGCATTGTGTCTTGAGTATCACATCTCTGTTTAGAGTAGTATTTGCTTTTTCTGACTACGAAAACATGCCTCTCTTTTAATATCACCTTATTTTAGACAAAGCCAATTGTCTATCTAAATGACCACTGAATAATGTCTCTTTGGGGTCTTTTCTTTCCTAGCCTTGCTGCCCAAGATCTCTTACAGGGACTGGATGTGCGAGTTATGTATACAGTACTGTGCATCCTTCTCCAAGGAACATGGAAATACAGTTGGCCCTCCATATCCACGGATTCTTTATCCATAGATTCAAGCATCTACAGCAGGGGTAGGCAACCTTTTTGAGCTGGGGGCCAGTCCTCTGAAGTCGTCCCTTCCAGCAGGCCAACGGGGGGGGGGAATGGCGGCGCACGTGCTCATGTACGCGCAACCCCCGCTGCCATGCGCAACCCCCCCCCATGCGCGCGCTGCCGCCGCCACAGCCGCTGCTCACACTGCCGCAGCCGCCTCCACGCATGTCGCGGCTGCCATTTTGTTCTCCAAAATGGTGGCCATGACGCGTTTCCACATGTGCAGGAGTACTGCGCATGCGCAAACTAGTCGTGGCCACCATTTTGGAGAACAAAATGGCGGCCATGACTTGTTTGCGCATGCACAGTACTCCTGCACATGCACAAACGCATTGCGGCTGCCATTTTGGAAATCAAAATGGCGGTCGCGGCACACGCGCGACCAAAACGCGTGGCAGCTGCAGGAGTCCGCCTGAGCCAGTAAGCGCGGGGCCCTGGGCCAGAACCAGCCCATGGGCCATAGTTGCCAGCCCCTGATCTACAGCTTGAAAATATACAAAAAAGTATAATTCCAAATAGCAAACCTTGATTTTTCCATTTTATATAAGAGACACCATCATACTATGCCATTGTATTTATTGGGATTTGAGCATCCACAGATTTTGGTATCCACAGGGGGCCCTGGGACCAAACCTTAGCAGATAACAAGGGGCCCCTGTCTCATGTACACTAATCTGGGGTAGTGCCTCTCACCATTACCATCCCCCCCCCACACACACAAACTTTAAATACCTTTTCTAGGGCACCAGTTGAAAATCTTCACCATTTCTATTTCCTTCTGAACAACAAAAGCAGATCCATCATCCCTTATCTGCAGGGCAGAAATACTGATTTAAGTCAAATGATAATTTTCTATAGGAATTCTCATAAGACTGCCTGATAGGTAGTAAATAATTCTACACTATAGAGTTTTTCCTACAAAATTGTTTATTATGTTCTATGCAACTGTTAACAACATATGTGTGACCATTCTGCACATATGTTTCTATATTAATGCCACTATTACATTAAACAATGTTACAGGTTGATGATGATTTGCAACATGTGCTTGGAAATCATAAGCTTCCTCTTGTAAACCTCATAAAACCAATCTCAACATCTGTCATAGGCAAGTGGCTTTTTGCTTTGTCAGGTACACATTGTGATATTTATCCCACAATCTGAAGGAATCTCATCATCAAACCAGGGTATTGTCAAAATTATCCATATGAACATGTGCATACACACACACACAACTACTCCCAAATTGTTCAAATCTGGTTGTTCAGCTGACAATGCTAACACAGATTGTATAGAAAAGTTTCTCTTCTGATCATATAAATCTTTCACCTTTTTATCAAGGATTTCTGCAAACAGAAAAGTTTATTTTTTGGATCTAAATCCAATTATTAGTTCCAATTAGAGTGGATCCATTCAATCAACAGAACTTATATTAAGTGCTGATTTACCAACTTCCCATTGATTCAATGGGTTCATTGAATCAAAATGCTAATCATCACTGGTGTAATCCTACCTCAAACCTCTGCTCTTTTCCTAGAGCACCTAATGGATCCACAACTGTCTATTGCTTTTTAAGGCTCCTGGCTCAACTTCTCTATTACACTGGAGCAACCAGGCTGTAGGCATGCTTATGTATTAAATACAATTTAAGATAATATACCACTCTCTACTCTCCAGCATGGTGTAGTGGTTTGAGTGTTAGATTATGATTCTGGAGACCAGGGTTCAATTCCCTGCTTGACCATGAAGCCGACTGGGTGACCTTGGGCAAGGCACATGTTCTCAGTCTCAGGGGAAGGAAATGGCAACCTGCCTCTGAACAAATCTTGCCAAGAAAACCCCATGATAGCTTCACCTTAGGGTCGCCATAAGTAGGAAATGACTTGAAGGCACATGACAACAACAACTCTTCACTACACAAATATTTGTAAACTGCAGCTTTCATTTCTTTTAATACACTGTTGAAGAATTAGTCCAGCACAGGAACTTCTCTCACACAGTGTCTCTTTTTCCCTCTCTAGATCACAGAACCTTCCAATAACTCCCAAATTATATTTGTTAAATATGACATCAATCTTGGATAAGGAATTAGAATATAAACATTGGAGGTTAATCCTATATTTGGTGACAGCAGCAAAATTGATGATTGCTAGAAAATGGAAACAAGAAGACATACCTCAAATAGAGGATTGGAGGATAAAATTAGTCAAAATGGAAGAAATGGACAGATTAACATTGATGGTGTATAACAGATTAATGTACAAAGTAGAGCAAGATTAGTTACCAATTATAGTATGGATAGAGGAAAAAAGTTGGGGCATAAACGGTAATTTCTTATTAATGTAACCCACAAGAATGAAATTACAAAGTCAGGCACAATTTACAAGGATTGGAAAATAGTTTGTGTCATAGTTAATGTAAAATAAAGGAACAGAAAGATGTCACAAGGGAAAAAATATATACTGTGGAAGATATTTAAGGTTCAGGTAATTTAATTACCATATATACTCGACTATAAGTGGATCTCATATATAAGTCAAGGGCAGGTTTTTGGGGGCAAAATTATGCTGTGACCCATGAATAAATTGAGGGTAAAACTTAGGAGCACATAACAAAGGAACTAAAGGATGAAGCAAAGGAAAACAATGCCAAAGAATTTACAAAATTCTAGCAGACATAACTATTTAATCTCACCCTAAAGCCTGGATGGATGAGAAAGTAGGGGAGGTCATTGCTACCATGATAGATTACACTCTTGCCTTTGACCAGGCAATGTTTCCTTTTTAAAAAATAAGAGTTCACATACAATATCTACATTGACTTGTAGACAAGTCGAATCAGGTTTTTTGGGTCAAATTTTTGACTAAAATTTCTAGACTTATACATGACTATATACAATATGTATTTTATTCTGTAAATTATTTCAATGTTATTGTAGTCAGACCAAGATAGAACAAATATAAGCGAACCTAACATAAGGGAGAATATTGAATCTAACGTAAAAGAGGGACAGGACTTAGAAGTGATCTATTGTTCGATTTACATAGTATGGCAAATGTAAAGAAGTGTTTATAGTAAAATAATATATTTTTTGCATAATATGTTGGATTCTATTCACTTAGATATATGCAGTATAAATCAATAAAAAACAGAACATAGATCCTTGTCTTTATTTTAAGTATGATATTCTTGCATAATTCAAAAGTGCCATCCACCACCATTCCCTAAACCTATCACCATCCACTAATTCACTCATTTACTCCACCTCAACATTCTAAACCCAGCAATCAATTTTCATATACTGTACAGTCAGCCCTCCACATTTGTGGCTTTGACTTTGCATATTTGATTATTCATGGACTGGATATTAGATAAACCTAATTTTGACCAAATTACCAGCCCCCACAATTTATGCAGGATGTGTGTCTCATTTATTGTTCAAGAACTTAAGAGTTATGGATAACCAGCTGTTTGCCTAGCCTCCTCTTTTTTAAAAAAATGAAAATTTGCACATTTCATTTCATAACATTACGTCTTTTACCATAGTAACAGTCAACTGAAATTGGGTCAACAGCACCACTAAACACAATGAAATTGCCTCCTACCAGTGTGCATCATTTCTGCAAACTCCTCTTATACACATCCTATTCCTTTCTGCAGTATTGAATACCACCCAAAGGACTGTAGCTGAGTTCAAATCAGTCAGTTTGTGCTGTGAAATGCAGCACAAACACACACACACACATCCCTTAGCTTTTCTTGGCTTCTGCTAACCTTAGCATTGCCCAGGTCACAATGCCATGCTGCCAGCAGAAGCCAGATCAGACAGGATTGCCCTGTCTACACCATCCAGATTTCTTTAGAGCACACCATTTCATTGAGCAGTCTCATTGGCACTCATGTTTTTACTTCCCTTCAAACATAGCCATAGATGTTATACATAGTGTCATTTCTTCTGAACCACAGGTCTCCATTTGGCATTACAGAAAAATGAAATGCACGTCAGCTTGCCCAGAAACTCTAAACTGACCACAATTGCATTTAAGCATTCCTGATACAGTCTGATAACAAAAGGCATTAGAGCCAAGTTAAATGTAATGCTAAACAGTTCATTAGGAAGTTGATCCACTTGTTTATACGTTTAACAGCAGGCTTGAGAAGGGACCAATGGAAGTTTATTTTCTGAAGCTAGTAGCAGTTCATTAGGACTATTTTAGTCAAAACAATATGTAGGGCCAGATCCGCTAAACCTCACCTCTATATGCTTGCCATTTTTTAAAATGAAAAATGGACAAGATTCCTGATAAAACATTTAGTGTTGTTTGGATACAGGGGGTGTAGTTTGAAAATTTATACAAGAAAAGAAAATGATGGGGCAAAGTACAAAAGAGAACTTTTCTGAGCTCTGCAAGATCTCAACCATCTTCCGTGGCCACTGTGGTGGCTTTGGATAAAGCCCCCTTCGAGAGCAAATTCAATCTGCCTTAATGCTGAGGGTTAGAGTGACTTCTTCATTTTGTGCATTAAATGCATATACCTCTCAAAATGACAACACTCTCAGAGCCACATACAGCAAAGCTTTCAGAAGCTCCTATTTGATGATGATGCTTTTATTAGGACCAAATAAGCACAAAGTTGTGGGCAAACTTTCAAAAGACCCTAAGAGCTGTGCCTATACGACTAAAAGCCTATCCAGCCCAGCATACTGTTCACACAGTGGCCAAACAATTAGCTGGAGGAAACCCACCAGTAAGTCCTGAGAACAACTCCACCTTTTAGGTTCAGCATCACTCCTGAACAGACTGATTATACAAAAAGGCTGAAACTAGGAAAGGAAACAGGCATGAAATGACTGCCTCTTTTGTCCAAAGATTATAGTTAGTATTATAATAATTTTAAGACTGAATGCAGAAGGAGTGCAAGAGATGTATTAACCTCATTAGGTGCTTTCAAGATGCACTCAAAACTATTGGGCCTAATAATAATAATAATAATAATAATTGTGTTGTTCTTGAAAACAGAATCAAGAAACCATTATATTATTTGTTCAGTCCTAATCAGAGCACACACGAACCTTGTGAGGAAGAAAACAAAACTGGGGGAGGGAAGCTTGGCAACATTGTTATTAGCAATGTATATTGAAACCAGTAGTGGATTTAGTTCCCAAAGCCTGGAAAAGTAGTAGTAGTAGTAGTAGTAGTAGTAGTTATTATTATTATTATTTTGGACTGTACTGGCCATGTTGGCTGAGGGATTCAGGGTGTTGTAATAAAAAGTAACAGTCTCATCCTCTTCTATTTCCAAGTAAGCGACGCTTGGAAATAACACTTAATCCAGTTCATTCAGGAAGGCAACAAAACCAGCCATTATTTACCATGTAAAAACTGATTTGAAGAAGAGTCTACCTATTACAGGTGTGCTGTTCTGGCCCTAACTTCAGGACTCATGCTTACAAATATCTATTAAGTATATTAATTTTACTTCAGCTCTTCATAATAATTTTCTTCCTTGGTTGTACAGCATAGTAAACTCTTGAAGCATTCCACCTCACGCCAACAAGAGAGTGCAGTGGTCCCTCCACGTTCGCTGGGGTTAGGGGCACAGGACTCCCATGAAAGTGGAAAAACTGCAAACAAACAAATACTACTTTTTAACCTGAGAGACCACCTCTAGAAATCTCTAGGACGGTCCTCCAGCAGAACTCTATGGCCAACACTGCCAAAAGTTGACCATAGAATCATGATAAAACACCTATAAATGCGTAGTGGTATTTTCTCTAGTAATCTCTAGATCCTCCAGTGCAAAACTATAGTTAATTTCCAGTAGAATTTCTCTGGAGGAACTAGGGATTCCTAAAGAGGACAAATAAATCAAATCTGCAAATAATCAAAACCGCAAAAGTCAAAGCCGCAAATGTGGAGGGCCGACTGTATTTAGAAAACAGTTAATTTTTGTTTCCTCTCCTGCGTCTCCAAGTCGTTTCTGACTTGTAGCGACTCTCTCATGGGGTTTTCCTGGCAAGATTTGTTCAGAGGAGGTTTGCCACTGCCTTCCCCTGAGGCTGAGAGAGTGTGACTTGGCCAGGGTCACCCTGTGGGTTTACATGGCTGAGTTATTTAAGCCGTGGAAGGTAGAGAAATGAGCCTTCTGTTTCTGAGAAGAAAGGGGAAGAGAGAAGGAAACTCTGAAATAGCCTATTTGTTCCTAAGATTTGTGTCAGGCCAGACCCACTCTCAAGCCCCACTGAGGTGAGGGAGACCCAGGGGGGTTGCAGTCTGCCAGAAATAGTGCAAATTGAGTCTAGTGCTAGGGAATCGTGGGGACTGTATTTTATTGTGGCACCAGAGCTCTCTGACAGAGAAGGCTCAATGTCTCAGAAAAAACAATTCCCATGATTCCCTAGCACTAACCCTAACCCTAAAAGTGGACTCAATTTGCACTATTTCTGGCAGTCTGCAACCCCCCTCCCCCCCAGTCACTAAAGCAGACTGAAGCCTAGGAAACCTCCTGCTGCCAACTTCTTCCTTTCAGCGAGTCTCAAAGCTGCTACAAGGTCTCTCTCTCTCTCTCTCTCTCCAGACTGATTCTACAGACTAACCCAAGGGCTATCTACCGTATATCTTTGGATTCAGGCCCCAGAGGGTTGTGTTGTTGTGGGGCAGGCTGACCAGCCGCCCTCCTTTTCCAGGACGCGTCCTCCATTTCAGCCTTCCGTCCAGGAGGACGTTCCAAAACGTCCTCCATTTTGAGCAGGGCTCAGCAGCACAACGTTATATTCCTACGAGTGTTTTGGGGTTTTTCTTTTGGAAAACGCCCTCCCTGTTTTTTCCTTGAAGGTCCTCCATTTGGCGGCGCCGGCGGTTAACGAACACACTGGGTCCAGAACACGCTGCAGAAATAACCCAGTCTGAGACCGCTTTAACTGCCGCGGGTCAATGCTAGGGAACCCTGGGTACTGTAGTTTTGTGAGAGATTTAGCCTTCTACGTCAGAGACCTCTGGTGCCACGAGTAACTACAATTCCCAGGATTTAACTGAGCCAGGTCAGTTAAAGCGGTCTCAAAAGGAGTTATTTCTGCAGTGTGTTCTGGATCCTGGTTGTGGGGACAACAACGGCGAGGAAGGGCCGTCTTAAGAGGAAAAATGGGACAGGGATGTAAGGCGTCAAGTCAAGCCTGCCCAGCAATGGCGGCGTCAGTTCAATTCAGTCAAAATACCCCAGCCTCAATTACAGGCTCCGCTCCTCCATCCCCGGCCTTCCTCCTCCTCACCCTCTGCTCCAGGGGATCCCGCTTCCCAGCCGCAGCCGCTTCCTCCATCGCCCCCTCCCAGCCCCACAGTCTCCCAGCGCCCCCCTCCCAACCGACCGCCTCTCCTCCTGAGGCGAAAATGAACAGCTGCCCTCAGGCCGCTACCAGGGCCACGCCGCGGGTCACGTGCCCTGAGGGAACCGACCAATCCGCGACGCGGGTAGAAAGAACCCCGCCTGCCATTGGCTATTTTGTCCCCCGCGCGCTCAAGCGTCCCGTCGCTTCCCTCAGGCTGTGTCGGCACTGCAGAAATAACCCAGGTTGACCCCGCTTTAACTGCCATGGCTCAAGGCTGTGGAATCCTAGGACTTTTATGTAGTTTCTTGTGGCACCAGAGCTCTCAGACAGACATGGCTAAATGCCTCACAAAAAATAGTCCCCAGAATTCCCTAGCTTTGAGCCGGGGCAGTTAAAGCGGTCTCAAACTGGATTATTTCTGCAGTGTATTTTGGACCCAAGTCTCACTCCAGGCAGCAACCCTATACATATATATATATATATATATATATATAGAAATAACCGGGTTTGATACCGCTTTAACTGCTATGGATATATATGCTCTCTCTCTATATATATATGCTCTCTCTCTCTCTCTCTCTCTCTCTATATATATATATATATAGAGAGAGAGAGAGAGAGAGAGAGAGAGAGAGAGAGAGAGCATATATATCCATAGCAGTTAAAGCGGTATCAAACCCGGTTATTTCTACAGTGCAGATTGGACTTCTGTCGCTCTGATGCAGGAGCAGTGCAGGAAAAGGGTATCTTGCAGGAAGCAGGGTTGGGAAAAGACCAGTTTTAAAAATAAACAAGGGTTGGGGGTTTCTTTGGTTTAAATCAGCTGTGTTTTTTGTTTGTGTTTGGCATTAATGACTAGGACAGGGAGCCTTGGAGAGATCTCATCCGCTACGAGTCCTGATCAACTAGAAGGCAGTTAATGAAAAAGAAAACAAAACACCAATATAGGACCAATATAAGAAAATTAAGTAGCAAAATGCAGGTCAGATGTTATGGCCATTAGCTTAAATAATAATTGTTCTTTGGTTGAACTCATGATAATGAAATAACAATCCACTATTACTTTGAATTATTATTTTTAACACTTTTGACTGATGAAGAAGCCAGTGGAGCTTTGAAAGTTTGCAACATATATTTTATGCAGTTTGGTTGGTCAAAAAGGTAACACTGTTTTGCGGATTTTGAATGTTATTGTACTCTGCTATGTGGCCAACACAGCTCTCCCTGGATATGTTTCCTGTCAAAACAAAGTTAGCTTGTTCTTTGCACCATCACTGATTTTTTTGTTGTTGTATATGACCAAGAAACAGCAAAGTCTATCTTTGTTATTTAAGTGATGGAAAAGTGAAATAACTTATAATAATAATAATAATAACTTTATTTTTATATCCCACCTTTTGCCTTTAGGCAATTAAGGCGGCTCACAAAGTTACATATAAAACAAACAAATCCATCGCAACAATAACATAAAAACAATAATAATAATAATAATTTATTTATATCCCACCCCTTTGAGAACAATCGGGGCGGCTAACAATAAACTACACAAGTTGTTTTGGTTGAACTCATGTTAATGGAATAAGAATCCACTATTACCCCCCTTAAAATTACATATAATAATATGCATGTTTAAAATAACTGGCGAATTCACACCAGAGATATAAAATGAATACCCTAAAACATTAAAACTATAACATAAAACATAGAATATAAAAACATAAACATAGAAACATAAAAACATAAAAAGAGGGAGAAGCATCCACTAATGCAGTCTGTTCTATTCAAGGAAGGCCTGCAGGAAGAGATCCGTTTTGATGGCTTTTTTGAAATTCTCCAAGCTGGCTGCTTGACGGATCTCCTCCGTCAGGGCATTTCATAATCTGGGAGCAGCGACAGAAAAAGATTTCTGGGAGGTTGTTGTTAATCTAGATCTCACTGGTTGCAATAAACCCCTCCCAGAATATCTAAGGCTGTGGGGCAGATTATATGGGAGGAAGCGAGCCCTTCGGTAGGTTGGACCTAGGCCATGTAGGGCTTTATAGGTTATTACCAACACCTTACACTGTGTTCGGAAACTGATAGGCAGCCAGTGAAGGGATTTCAAGATTGGAGTGCTATGCTCCCTTCTTGATTTCTTGGTGACTAACCCGGCTGCCATATTTTGTATCAGTTGTAGTTTCCGAACTAGGTATAAGGGTAGCCCCATGTAGAGTGCATTGCAGAAATCGAGTCGTGAGGTTACCAGTGCACGCACTACAGTTTCTAGGTCCCTTATTTCCAGGAAAGGGTGCAGTTGGCGAATCTGTCAAAGCTGATAACAGATGCTCCTGTTGCGTTCACCTAAGCAGTCATGTGAAGCGACGAGTCTAGGAGCACCCCCACACAGTCCTTAGCAGAGAGCGTGACCCCACCCAGGACTGGAAGTTACAACTCAATACTAGGTTTAGGGGCCCCTACTGTAAGCACCTCCGTTTTCTCGATTCAGCTCGAGTCGGTTTTTCCTCATCCAGTCCATTACCGCTACAAGACAGTGACTGAGGGGAGAGATACCATCTGTCGTCATGGCTGATGATAAAGACATGGAGAAATATATTTGGGTGTCATCAGCATACTGATAACACCCCGCCCCATGTCTCCGGATAATTTCTGCCAGCGGCTTCATATAAATATTGAAGAATATCAGGGACAGGATGGCGCCCTGAGGGACGCCACAATTAAGCTCTATTTTTGACGAGCGGCTGTCCCCGAGCATCACCCTCTGGAATCTACCTGAGAGGAAGGAATGGAACCACTGGAGTACAGTGCCTCCAATCCCCAACTCGCCCAGGCGTTTCAAGAGGATGCCGTGATCTATCGTGTCGAAAGCCGCTGAGAGATCCAAAAGCACCAACTGGGTCACGCTTCCCGTCGATGTTTTGGCAAAGGTAATCTACCAGAACAACCATGGCAGTCTCCACCCCAAATCCCAGTCTGAAGCCGGTTTGAAATGGATCTAGAAAATCGGTTTAATCCAAGATCACTTGGAGTTTAACAGCCCACTCGATCATCTTGTTCAAAAATGGCAGATGGGAAACCGGTCTATAATTTTTGAAATCCAGGGGGTCCAGGGAAGGCTTCTTTAGAAGTCTCACAACCACTTCCTTTAAACAAGATGGCATAATTCCTTTCCCTAAGGGATGCACTGATGGTCTCCTTGAGAAAGGCCATCAGTGCACTGCCCCTCTGGACGACCAGCCATGATGGGCAAGGGTCGAGAGGGCACGTTGTCTTCCTCACTTTTCCAAGGATCTTGTCCACGTCATCGGTACTCATCAGCTCAAACTGATCCAGTCTAATCTCAGAAATGGGTTTACTGGACACCTCATCAGTCGACTCAGCTATAAACCCAGCATCTAAGTCAGCTCTTATCTGAGAGATTTTATCTGCAAACTAGTTATTAAACACATCACAGCAGGCTGCTGTTGGGTTAAGTAGAGGATTCTGCACAGGTGGAGCCAGTGTCATCTCCCTCACCACCCTAAACAGCTCTGCTGGACGGGACTCTGCAGACGCAATACGTGCAGAGCAGAAAAGTCTCTGCGCTGCACGTATTGCCTCTCAATAGGAACGAAGAAAGTTCCTATGACGAGTCTTGTCAGATAAGAGTCTGAAAACAGATGCTATTGGTTAGCCAAAATGGATGTGTCATGTGGGGCCCTTTCTGGTACTTTGAAGGCATGTTAAACATATGTAATACAGTAGGCATCTAGTCATTTTGTGTGTTATTTATACTGTTATAAACATACTTTTCCTGAGCAGTGAGAAGTTACAGAGGCAATGTTTACTGATTCAGTTTCCTTTAAATAAGAGATCATGGGAGACCTTTACTTTATAATGCCCAATGCTGGCCTGCATATGCACCCACCCAGGTCAGGCAATCCCTGCAACATATGCTCAGTTCTGTCTTTGTCTTTTCCAAGCACAGTTTCTCAGCCTCACTTTGCCAAATGTTCAATTGAGATCCCATCCCTGTGAGTGACTGCTGATAGCTATTAAGAAATACACTGGTATTGCCAAGTTTGTACTCTAATCAGGCTTACTGTCAGGCAAAACTGTGATGAAATTCCCATTCACAGTAGCCAGACAATCCTTAACAGTATTCCATGTTACATCTATAAAATCTCTATTTGCAAACAAATATAATCAGCATCTTTCAAACGCACACATGCACATAATGCTCAAGATATACAGTAAATTTGATTCTAGCTATCACAGTATTACTTTCATATGAAAGCCTATTTATTGCCAAATCATTTAAAGGAATTAGCATAATATTTGTAAACATGGATTGCCCATCTATAAACAAATCCAGTTTCAGGACAGAATTGTTAACAAATGGAAATGGGAAATGAAGTCACAGTTCCTTTCTGGTCATTTGTTATACACTCCATACACACACTGTTCTACAAAATTACAGTCGACCCTCGGTATCTTTCTTTTTATGTGCTCAATCCAACAGCACCAGTCTGTGACAACCTATGTTCTCCACTTCCAGTCCTTTGTCTTCATGGAAATCGCCAGCAGCACGCTCAATAGTTCTTATCTAGCATAGAACTAGAATTGTATTTGCTTTTGGAAGAACAAAGTATACACAGTGTTTAAGGGGGGGGGGAGGGGAATGGTTTATACTGATCTGTAGTTCTTTTGATGTACATCAATGACAACATTTATCATAGGTGACCAGTTTGCAGCAGTGTGTACTTTGAAATAAAAGTGTCCACTTGTTCTCCCTGCAATGCTTTCATTGCTCTCCAGTGAATACTGCCACAATTCTCTGGTTTCCCTTGAGGATGAGTCAGCTCTTCCTTGATGTAATCCAGCCAAAGATCTTCAAACAAAAAGAAAGTGCAGTTAAGACAGTAAGAAGGGTAATGTTACAGAAAGAGAAATCAGTGTAGGCCAAAAATTTCACAATCCATGATCCTGTGTATTTGTGTGGATACCCATGGATTCATCAACTGCACAATACTTTGGAGCACTCAAGCATAAGTGTAAAGAACTCAAATCTCATTACTCCTATAGTCCCATGGTTGCTCCTTTGGAAGACTGGATACTCTGCAGCAAAGAGGAGGGAAATAGTTGCAGCAGTAATAACGACTTGTAAATCTCTATTCCTAACCCATACATCTCTCCAACAACTTATGGAGAGACTCCTGCTATCCTTTATCTCAGTAAGGACAGCTTGAAGAACAGAGGTCTTCACCAACACCCTGCTCACTAGGAACTACCGTATTTTTCGGCATATAAAACGCTCCGGCATATAAGACGCACCCAATTTTAAAGGAGGAAAATCTAGAAAAAAAGATTCTTAACCAAATACTGTAGTAAAATATTTTATATCAACTGTATAAAGTTAACAGCAGTTTAAGAACAATTTTAAGTTGTAAATGTAAGTTTAAGCCAGCAGCAGGGCCAGGTATTGCACAAATTCCCTGCCCAACTTTCTTGCAAGTCTCCTGTCGCCTTATGGTGACTCCATGAATTTCTTAGGGATTTCTTAGGCAAGGAAGACTCGAGAAGTGGTTTTGCCAGTTCCTTCCTCTGAAATACAGCCTGCAGCACCTGGGATTCTTTGGCGGTCTCTCATCCAAGGACTATCCAGGGCTGACCCTGCTTAGCTTCCAAGATCAGATGGACTGGTACCTTTGGAGTTTTTAGGCCATTGGCTTATGGAGTAATTTATGGCTTATTTTGACCCTACCATGAGGGTTTTCTTGGCAGATTTCTTCAAGGGTTTTTTTTTTTTTGCCATTTCCATCCTCTGAGGCTGAGAGAGTGTGATTTGGCCAGAGTAATCCAGTGCCTTGCAGTAATTTCTGGCTCATTTTGACACTACCATGAGGGTTTTCCTGGCAGATTTCTTCAGAGGAGTGAGTTTGCAATTTCCACCCTCTGAGGCTGAGACAGTGTAACTTGGCCAGGGTAATAATCCAGTGCCTTGGAGTAATTTCTGGCTCATTTTGATCCTACCATGAGGGTTTTCTTGGCAGATTTCTTCAGAGGAGGGAGTTTGCCATTTCCACCCTCTGAGGCTGAGACAGTGTAACTTGGCCAGGGTAATAATCCAGTGCCTTGGAGTAATTTCTGGCTCATTTTGATCCTACCATGAGGGTTTTCCTGGCAGATTTCTTCAGAGGAGGGGGTTTGCCATATCCACCCTCTGAGGCTGAGACAGTGTAACTTGGCCAGGGTACTAATCCAGTGCCTTGGAGTAATTTCTGGCTCATTTTGATCCTACCATGAGGTTTTCCTGGCAGATTTCTTCAGAGGAGGGAGTTTGCAATTTCCACCCTCTGAGGCTGAGACAGTGTAACTTGGCCAGGGTACTAATCCAGTGCCTTGGAGTAATTTCTGGATCATTTGGATCCTACCATGAGGGTTTTCCTGGCAGATTTCTTCAAGGGGGGGGGACTCTTTCCACCCCTGTCCTGGGTGCTCCAATGGACTCTTCCTGGGATGGGAGGATGTCCTCTGACCCCAGGAAGAGTCCATTGAAGCCCCCAGGATGGGGGTGGAAAGAGGAGGAGCACATTCAACTAGCCAGGAAAAGAGGACTCTTTCCACCCCCGTCCTGGCTGCTCCAATGGGCTCTTCCTGGGATGGGAGGATGTCCTCTGACCCCAGGAAGAGTCCATTGAAGCCCCCAGGATGGGGGTGGAAAGAGGAGGAGCACATTCAACTAGCCAGGAAAAGAGGACTCTTTCCACCCCCGTCCTGGCTGCTCCAATGGGCTCTTCCTGGGATGGGAGGATGTCCTCTGACCCCAGGAAGAGTCCATTGAAGCACCCAGGATGGGGGTGGAAAGAGGAGGAGCACATTCAACTAGCCAGGAAAAGAGGACTCTTTCCACCCCCGTCCTGGCTGCTCCAATGGGCTCTTCCTGGGATGGGAGGAGCCCACTGGAGCACCAAGGCTGAGGTTGAAATGAGGCCTACTTTTAGCCTAGGCCTCGGCAGTTTGCCCTCAGCTTGTATATTCGCTTCATTAGGCACAGCAACTTCCCCACCCTCGTTTTGGGGAAGAAAAAGTGCGTCTTATATGCCGAAAAATACTTGATGTGGTAATTGATGTGGAAACATCAAAATGATGTGGTAGGAGGACAGAAGGGAGTTTTAAGGATAAGTCATCTTCCTCAGCAATTAGCTCTGGTTTTCTAATCTAAACAGATTCTACCAATGTCACCAAATAATTGCAGAAGGGATTTAAAAAAGACTTTAGATTACAAAGGGAAGTAAATTTATTGAACATTGTTTTAAAGCTACTGTACATGCTGACAGAATCAGTAATTGGTATTGAACCAACCTTCCTTTCCCCTCAAGCTACCACTGGTTCTAAATCTACCAGGACATCACTTACCAAGGAAATACCCTTTGTTTGCTTTTACACAGCAAATGGATTTCACTTCCAAAGGAAATTTACCGTAATTCAAAGGAGACGCTATATGGGCTGCCTATCAAACTAGTTAATGGCCTCTATTGTTGTTGTGATTGTTAAACTACATGCTGCCCAAGCATATGCGCCACCCAAGCAGGTCCTCAAGATAGCTAATGACAAAAGATATTAAAATAAGTTAAAATAAACTAGTAGCTCTAACCAAGATATACACAAAGAAAGGACAAGAGTAGAAATTTAAAAATATGTAACTAATGCAGAGATGTACCTAAATGTACCAGATTTTCCGAGCCTGTTGCCCACCAGATTTTAGGGGGGGCTACATCCCCTGACCACTGGCTGTGCAAGCTCAAGCTTATGGAAATGGCAGTCCCAAGCCTCTGGAAGGACATTAGGTTGGGACAAATTAGATTTAATCCATCAGGATTTACCAGGGAAGAGAAAGGATTCTTACCAGGTTCTGTGGCACCAAACTCCCTCAAGGCACGTTCATAATATTCTCGGATACTGAACATTTTACTGGATTCCTTTAAAACAAAAAAAGTGAAATAATTGACTCAGAATGTTGTTCTTACTTTAGATTATGGCAGTTAAATACAACCTTCATCTGACAGCAATATTAATATTCCTGCAAAAGTGTTCACAAACCCATTGAGACCCTCCATGATAAGGGATCAGCCAGAAGAGAAGTAGTAGTGGTGAGCCTGGGCAATAAATTATGAGCTTTTTCCTCTCACTCTCCATTGACAAAAGGCTCTCTCCATGCCTCACTTGCCTAATTCACAGTCTGTGTGCTTCCCCACCCTTTTTGGTTTAGCTTCTGCCAATCAACCCAGTTACCAAACAGTCTTCCCATTCCCCTATTCCATCACATCCAGTGAAGCTCCCATTGAGCCACAAACAAGGAACAAATATACACAAAACAAGGGCTGCAATTGAAAAAGACCCTGCCTGTCAGTCAACACCTAGACCTACCCAGAGATGTGAAGGCCCAGAAAAAAACCTTAAAAATTAGAGGGGGGGGGACTGTTTCCCCCCCATTTTTTCCTGAAGTTTGTTTTGTTTTGTTTTTCCCAAAAAATTAGAAAAATTGAAAAAAGGAAGAAAATTGATTATGGAATGTTTCATTTTAGCATGATGAATAAAATCTTTAAGAGAAGGTGTTCATTTCTAAAATCAATTCTAAAAACTATGTGGAATATCAGATTATGTTCATTTCTGTGTGCTGAGTGAGGAGGACAGGAAAGTCCTAGGTGACAAACTGAACTCTCCAGTGGAAGAGCAAGATGCATTTCTCCCTTTAGGAGGCACTGAAAGAATCTGGTCTATGTTTGGAAAGACTCACATTAAATAAAGAAATAAACGGACATGTGAAAGGGTAGAAAAGTTTGTTTCAGTCTAGCTAAAACATTTGTTTTTTAGAAGTCCGTAGTAACTGTGATGGTGACAAACATAATGAAGCAGAAGCAGAGACTGAACTTGATACTGATAGCTAGGTCTACATCTACACTGCAGAAATAATGCAGTTTGATATCACTTTAATTGCCATGGCTCAGTGCTATGGAGTTCTAGGAATTGTAGTTTTTATGAAACATTTAGCCTTCTCTGTCAGTGTTCTGGTGCCACAACAAACTACAAATCCCAGAATTCCCTAGCATTGAGCTGTGACAGTTCAAGTGGTATTAAACTGGAATATTTTTGCAAAGCGGATGCAGCCCAGAGCTTGGAAAATGAATCTGATTAAAATTCATGACTAGTAATTGAATCCCTCCTCCCTTCCACACATCCCCCCCAATTCCTTTTAAGGGAATGGGTGCTTTGTGGCTATCTGATACAGTGGGGAGGAAATATAAATAATTGTCTTTGTTACTAATGTTGATTATTTCATCCATTTTTGTTTTTATTGTTTTGTTTATTTTAAATTGCCTGCTCCAGAGTTCAAGAGATTATTACTCCATTTGTTACAAATATTGTTTAAAAATAAAAGTAAATTCCATTTGTAATAGTTGTTTGAATACAATGTATTTTAATATACCAATTGTGCTAATTTTATGCCAAATCAAATTTATACATACAGTAGTTATATTTTATGTCCCTAACGTAACAGAGTAACTTTCAATCTGTAAAAAGTGCTGTTGCATTTTTTCAATTTTTCTGAAAATGTTACAGCTCTAGGCCTGCCAAATGAAAGACATTTTCAAGAGATAGAACACTATCTGAGTCTGAATCTGCACTGCGAAAATGATGCAGTTTGACACTGACTGCTTTAACTGCCATAACTCCATCCTATGGAATTCTGGGAATTGTAGTTTGTTACAGGGAAGGCTAAAGTCTCACAAAACTACAAATCCCATAATTCCATAGCACTGAGCCATGGCAGTTGTCAAACTGCATTATGTCTGCAGTGCAGATGCAGCCTGAGAAGGGGGTGACAAAAATCTTCTAAAGTAGGAGTTTCCAGTGAGTTGATGCTGCTTCTAAAGAAGTTGTCACACACTTTCCTGTCAACTGCACCTCAAATGGGATGGAGCATGTGATTAAGGTCTATCATGTTAGGACCAGAAAGGAGGTGGCATTCTATAAAGTCTCAAGGTTTCTAGAGGCTTAAGTTGTTAAAATGGAGATGGGCAACTTGTGGCATTCCAGATTTCATTGAATAATAAACAGCTCTTTGAATCATATCAGAATACTGGTTCTCTTACTACCCAATGTAACCCTATACTATAGCGAATTAATTCCTGCTTCCATGAGAAACCACACATCAGCACACATTCCTAAACATACAGCATGTAATATAAGAGGATACAGTCCTTATATCCATTTAAAACACTTACTTGCTCCTTTTCAATCTGAATCATCTTTTTGAAGAACTCAAGGGAAAATGGACGGTTTTCATGTAAACTAGGACATAAAAAGTCATGTGAGAAATGCAGCTTTTAAAAACAAGGGGGAGGAAGAAATTATTGTTGTATGCCTTCAATTTGTTTCCAAATATGGAGACCCTAAGGTGGGCCTACCACAGGGTTTTCTTGGCAAAATTTGTTCAGAGGTTTACTATTGCATTCATCTCAGGCTGAGCGTGTGTAACTTGCCCCAAGGTCACACTGTGGGTTTCATGGTCAAACCTGAACTTGAATTCTGGTCTCCAGAATCATAGTCCACCACTCAAACCAGTACACCACAGTGGCTCACAGAAAGAAATAAGGTGTTTTTAAAAGGGAGGTTGTCTAACCTTGTAAAGACTTTCCTTGCTTTTTTATAACCATCTGTTCTATAAGCCCATTCAAGGTACTTCTCTTTCATGGTTACTGAGTCAGCTGGAAGTGTGGCAAGCAAAGATTTCTGCAAGTTAAACACACACAATCTTAAATCCATTGGAAAACAGTTAGGAAGCTTTTACACATTTCTTATGGAGTTATGAGGGTGTCTGTATTTTTTTAAATTGTAGCTATATATCTGACATGGCAAGATGCCTCCCACCCTTCACTGGAGCCCTTAGCAGCCTGTCTCTTTTGAACTACAAAACTTGGGCTCCTATCATTCCTTTGTTCTCCATAGGGCCCATATCACACTCTAAAACAAATGTAACAAGGAGTAACAAAACTACGCAGTTGCCTTCCAGAATGGCTATACCCATGATTTATAGTTTGTTTTCCATGGGTTGTCCATTACCTGATAGATAGCTTCAGTTTCACTCTTGCTGTTAACACTCTCACTCCATTCAACCCATAAAATCCAGAGGGGCAAGCTGTCCTAGGAGGAGGAAAGGGATTAACAGCAAAAAACTAGACTAAGAAAATGCTAAGTATGAGGTCTATTACACACATGACAGTAGCCATCACCAACACTACCTGAAACCTCAGAGGGACTAGCAGAAATGAATTGTGCTCATGTGCCATTGTCACCTTCATCTTTTGGCCACCCTATGAACAAGAGACCTCCAAGATGCCCTGTTATCAGCAATGAACAAGAGACCTGCAAATTCAGGGCTTTGGCTTCCTTGACAGACAGAATCAATCCACTTATTAGACGACCTTCTTTTTCTACTCCCTTCAAGTTTGCTGAGCATTATCATCTTTCCCAGTGGGAATTAAAAAGCTTCTCTTGAGGCTCCTCACTTACAAATATAAAAGGCTAGCAAAGCAGGAATAAAGGACTTCAGAAGACACCTGTGAACACCTATGAGCAGGAAACTGTGTTGCTATCACATTTGTGTGAGCTTCTCTACAGACTTTAAAAATGGCCACAATGTCCAGTAGCTCTGAGATGTGCCACCACAACTGTGTGCTACTCACTAAGTGATGATGGCCATTCATTCCAGGTAAGGTGGCAAATCAACAAGGTGCACTGAAGTTTTTAGCAAAAATATGTACACCAACAACCTTCTTATTAATACAACCCCCACCTAATGTCACCTAATTCCCAAAGGCATTCAAGGAAACAACCTGAGCTCTCTGCCACCTGCTGCCAGCACAACCACCACATATATAAATAAATAATTTTTTTATTTGTATCCCGCTTTTCTACTATGATAGCAATCAGAGTGGTTTACATGTTAAAACAAACCAATACAATACATAATAGCAGTATATGATCATATATCTTACTCCCCCCCTTAAAAAAGAATTAAACTTTGCACAATTTAAAATATATAATCTGTTAAAATCTATTAATAACAACAAATCATGGCTGGAACACAACCCCAGGAGGGTGATCAAGATGTTAAAAGGCCTGGAACCAAAGCCCAATGAAGTCTGACTTGGGGGTCTGGGTATGCTTAGCTTGGAGAAGACTGAAAGCTAACATGAAAGTCATCTTTAATTATTTGAAAGGGTGTTATGTAGAGATGGAGCAAGCTGATTTTCTTCTGCTCCAGACACCAGTTCACAAATCAACAGATTTAGAATTGCAAGAAAAGAGATTCTGGCTAAATATTAGAAAGAATGTCCTGATGGTAAAAGCTGCTTGACACTGGAACAGACTGACTCAGAGGGTGGTGGATGCTGCTTCGCTGGAAGTCTTTAAAAAAGTTGGATGACCACCTCCCAGGATTGCTTTAATTGTGTATTCATGCATGGCAGGATGTTGCACTAGGTGGTCTGAGCTCCCTTCCAACCCTCTTATGAAAAGTACTACTTCCCTGGCTGCCACTGCATGCACTCCTCACTGGTACTTCCCCCAGATCTTGAAACAAGGAAAAATATTTCCCCTCACCCCAAACATTCATCAGAATGCTGCTTCAAATTTGGGAATAGGATATATTTCACGCAGGCCCTATCACTCACAGAGGCGCTCACAACAATCAAATATTTTCACATAGCCTAGTAGGTTACAATCTGTCAGTCCATAGATTTTGTTGAGTTATACATTTGAAAATCCCTGACAACTGGCAATAACGGCTGGAGCCTGTGAGTGTAGACATTCAACAATACCCTGGGACCCAATTTGAAGTAACACAGCTGGAGAGGGTAGGTACTTACTTTAGCATTAACCATTTTAAAGGCTTTCTGGAAACAAGGGGCCACACCATCATTGTTCACCTTCAGTAACAACTGCAGTCTCATTTCCCACATTTCTACCAACTGGCTGAACCGGGAGGTTGCTGCTGCTGCTATCTCTTCAGCCTTCTGTCTGAGGTCAAGCTCCATTAAGAGCTGAAGCTGGCAAAATGCAACAATTCACAAATAAAATGTGAAGGTTTAATTCAGAAATTTGTTCCCAACTTCCTGTTTTATGTGATGAGTTTGTTTTTGTTTTTTTTTAAATGCAAAGGACTATATGCATTGTTTAGCTATATAAATGACAGGAATATAGGAAACTGCTTTACACAGAGTCTGATCAGTGGTCCATCTACACCAGTATTGCCAACTCTAACTGGCAGCAGTGGCTCTCCAGGATCTCAGGCAGGTTTTTTTTTTCCTGGCCCTGCTTAGAGACCCTTTTATTTCCCACTGATTCGCCACCCAAGTCTTAACTACACCCAACCATGTTTACGTCGGACACAACATGGGTGCGTTCAAGATGGTATGATGGATCCCTTACCCATTGTTTATAGAGGGAAGATGGCAGCAGTTGCAATTCATGGGCTCGACTATAAACACTCAAAATCCTTTCGAGTCTCTAAAGTGAGAAGGAAAAGAGAAGGAAAAAATGAAATGTACTGCCTAAATCAGACAACAGGAAAAATAAAGTGGAAACTCTGAACACCACAATTCTAAATACTAATAGTAAAGTCATTCTACAAATGCCAGCCCTTTAAGCAATATGGCACCCATTCATGCACAAGAGCATGTGGAAACTCCCAAGTGAAAACAGATAAAGGCCAATATAGGACTTGTACAGACCAGACAAAAGGGCTGACCTGAGGTTGGAGTTGGGGTGTGCTGACCACACGCTGGCCGCCCTGACTCCGCTCCGGTGCCGCCATCACACCATGTGTGACACGCTGCGCCAAAGAAACGCAGAAAAGCTGCCACCGTAGCAACAAGGATGGCTTTTTGCCACTCTAAAAAAAGAGTGGCATTTGCCAGCTCTTTTTAGAGTGGCAAAGTGCCAGACTGGGGCTGCAGCATGTGGCTGCCATAGCCCCAATCAAGCAAGGAAAGGCCCATTGCCTAATACTGAAAAAAAATGTTTTAAATTCTTTTCTAGGCACCTTTTTGGCCTCAAAACTTACAATCTTGATTTAGTTATTTCAATGCATCAACCAATAACCAGAGAAAAATGTGTTATTCTGAAAGGAGGGAGAATTTACCTTCTGCCTTAACTCTTCACTGTTGGTCTTCCGCTTATATCTCTCTAGGCAACAAGTGATGTAACACTTCCACATGTCCTCTGGAGGGTTAAATTTTTTTTGTTAATAACAGCAGTTACTCCTTCTGAAAAAATTTAACTGTCACACAACTCATTCTAGCATCAGGAACAAAAGAAACCAACAGCTAAGCAATCTCTATTAAATCAAATTAAAATGGCAAAAACACCCAACTATTAATTCACTATAAGTCTCCTTACTCCTTCAGCAGGCATGGTATATTAGACAAATGCTAACTTGTTCCCTTTATTGCTCTCATGTCCACATTTTCATAATGAGTAGGAACTGTACTACGGAAAGTGGAGGGGGGATGATGGGAAATGGGAGGAGAAAATCAATATTTGACTATCAAGAAAAAGTTTCTAACCTGTGGGAAGTGAAGTGACTGCTTCCTCAAACACTGTGCAACACCGTTCTTCTTTGCGGGCCATGTCCAGTGCTTTTGACTGTTTAGACACATGTTCCAATACTGGCAGAGCTTCCATCTCCAATTCCCGCCGGGCCATGTAGTCCCATACAAGAGGATCATTTGTGTATTCTGCCTGCAAGCTAAGAGGGGAAAATGTATCATGCCATTATCTGCACATAGCCCTCTTGTTATGAAGTTCAGGAGTAACTAGGGGTGCTTTCATTCTCTAACAAGCAGGCAATCACAAACAATGTCCTTCTGTTCATTCTGATGTATTATTGATACTGTTCAGATTTTTGAAAAATTGCTTCAAGTGGAGCTATAGCACATAAGTTAGGGGGGATGCAGACCAGGGCATCCAGGACGCCCTGGTCCGGAGCACCGCGGGGCCATGGCAGCCACACCGCGGCGCTCCTCCAGCGACTCTAAAAGGAGCACCAAATTGGCGCTCCTTTTAGATGTCAGGGAAAGTGCGCCCTAAAAGTGGCGGGCGCACTTTCCCTGACTCAAACGCTGCGGCGCGTCCAGTCGCTGCGGCGTGAGGTCATCCCCGGAGCGCCGGCGGTGCGGATGGCCGGCGACTCCGAGGGTGACCTCAGGAAGAGGAAGGGGCGCCGCTCGTGCGGCTGCCCCTCCTCTTCCGGGCCCGGAAGACGGCTCAATCAGCCGTCTGCCGAGGCCCTTAGTCTATCAGATCATAGCGTGATCTTTGTTGTTGGTAACTGCCATCAATTGCAACATGGTTACAGGGTAGATCATGGCCAGAAGATTCTGGCATTGTGCTTACAGCAAATTACATAGTTTAATAGATATATCAATGTTATAGATCAGGGGTAGGCAACCTTTTTGAGCCGGGGGTCAGACAATTGGGGGGCCGAAGCACCAATCCATCAATCCATCAATCAATAAATATTTAAAAAAATTAAAAATTTAAAAAAATGCATGCACACTCTCTCAGCCCCAGAAAAGCCATGGCAAAACCCCTGTGGAGATTTTGCCAAGAAAACCCCAAGAACAAGTAATAACAACCATAATCAATATCATCATAGCGGGCGGTGGCGGCAGGACCGGCCTGGGGCCGGTCCAAAGGTCTCAGGGTGCCGCCTCCAGCCCCCGGGCCTTAGGTTGCCTACCCCTGTTATAGATAATGAAAGAGCCTTCCAAAGTAAATATATCCTGACAAGAATGTACTTATCCAAAGCAGCCAACCTAAATAGAGCACTGGCAGTAACACTCCTCCACACCATACTTCTACACCCAACCCAAACTTACTTCTCAAGAATTTCATTTTGAAGGTCTGTAGTAAAATCAAAAAGTTTGGCAATTGACAGCAGTGACAGAAGGAACCCTGCACCTAAAATGGAGAAACACACTTTAATCCTGGATGACTTTAGCCTTACAATAATACTTTCAAAGATATCGTATCTCTGAGAGAGGTCAGATCTTGTCATTTCAAGAACCTTAACAAGAATTTGCTCTATTGCAGTAGAATGACATGAACTTGGATCCATAATGCAAATACGCTAAGTAATTAATTGTATATTGTATTAATAAACAGAACACAGGCTATTAACTTAAAGCAAACAACACCATGTTACCTTTGATTTTTTGAGTGGCATTTCTGTAGACAACTCGAGCCATTTCACCATTAAGCACCTCCTCAGAATAGTTGAACTGACCCTGAAAATTGTAGAAAAAGCCCTCCTACAATTAACTATTTATCTCCCAGATCTTTCAACAGAGACAACATTTAGAGTACATGACCAATAGTTTTCCTTCTGCATGTAAAGTAGCAAGCTGAAGACCCACAGGGGCATCTGCACAAAAAGGAGCAACCATGTACTTTCCAGGGTCAGGCAAATACTTACCTACAATGGTAGGTATTGACTATGCCTTGATAAAGAGAAGTGCCAAACCTCCCTGCACAGAGTTGGGTTGGCAAAATGGAGGTGCTTGGACACATACATCCTCACCTATACCTTGAGCAGTGGCTGGCAACTGGGCCTCTGAATGATGTTGGACTACAACTCCTCCTCCTCCTCAGCACTGTCAATGCTAGCAAGGTCTGATGGGAATTGCCCACTCCTCCTCAAGAGAGGTAAAGCACAATGCAATCAAGTCCAAAGAGGAAGAAAGCAATCCAAAACCAATTCATTTTGTTGGAAGGATAGGGCATGGAGAATGAAAAAGCAGGTCACAAGGAACTGGTGACTCACCAAACCTGTACTTCAGAGATGGGAATCAGGAATGCTACTCCAGTTGGAGTGCAACTCTTAGTGCCCTCAGTTAGCATAGCCAATGGTGAAGATTGCTGGGAATTGTAGTCCAGCAACATCTGATAAATCCACACACATTCCCTGTCCCTGTTATTGAACTTCTAGAAACACCATAAGACTTATTTTTTTCAAAGTGTCTTTTGCTGTTCAGAAATAGGGAGGGACAGAATAAATGAGCTTATTGTTACCCAACACATGCCATCTTGGTAAGAGCTAGGCTTTAGATTCAATCAAATAAAAATAAATAAACTCTGAATTTGACAACATACTTTTGACACAAGGGATACTCCCTGAAAGAGATGAGTCAACGAAAGGTCACCCACTCTTCATTTTACATTTTTTAGCAGCTATGCAAGTTACTAGAACATATTCACTGTTCACACATGAGCTTCTCATGTTCCTAACTTAGCAATAATACAGAAGCACTGAGATGTTTTATAAGAAAACAATAATGTCCTGTCATATAGAGTGCCTTCATGTCCCTTCTGCATTTTAGTGACAAACATAAACCTAGGCTGCATCTGCACTGCAGAAATAATGCATTCTGATGCCACTTTAACTGCCATGGGTCAATGTTATGGAATTTTGGGATTTGTAGTTTGTTGTAGCTGTCTGACAGAGACCTCTGTGACAGTGAAAGCTGAATATTTCACAAAACTTCAAATCTCAGAATTCCATAGCACTGACCCATGTCAGTTAAAGTGGCATCAAATGGCATTATTTTGGCAGTGAAGACACAGCCCCCAAGAGGAAATGTCTTGGATGTTGCATTTGCTTTCAGTTTAATTTACCAAGTGCAGGAGACCACTGCCTAAATGTATACTTATTATTACATCATGAAACTGTACTTCAAATATTGCAAATCTGAAATGTGAAACTGTTTCTGACCTGGTTGGATATTTACCTAGGTAGACATCTATAATAAGTCCTCTAGCTTCTTACCAAGTCCATCTTTGCTTGTTCAAATTCTTTCTTCTCTTTCCTTTGCTTTTCTGCATGCATCAGCTCCATTCTAAAATACTATAGAAATAAATAAAGACAAAAAGGGGGTCATGAAGCCAAGGGATCCAACAATCACACAACAAATAGCTTCAAACTCCAGTTTTAGTTCCTGGTTGAGGATGCCATGTTAATACTGACAAAAATGTCATTCTTAACTGGAGTAACTCTGACAGAGAGACCCCATGATCCTCTGGTCTGTAACTTCCTCATCCCTAATCACTTTATACTGCCTGGGGATGACTGGGGCTGTAGCTTGATACCCCTGGAAAGTGCCATGTAGGGTGCTCATCTGTGCCCAAGACTTCCATTGCTTTATCTGTACACCTCCCAAAACACTCGTATCATTTTTGTTTTCATGAACATTGTCATGTTTGTTTTTGGACTTCTTTTCTTCCACTATTGTCCTTGAAATCAAATAAGTTTTTACACAGTTAAATGCTTCACCAAAACTTAACATCATGATTATGGTGAGTCCAACACAAACATGTCTATTTTATATCAGCAGAGTTTGTTAGTGATAGACAAAAGCAATGCTAGGCAGTATACATAGTGCAAATGAGGCTGTCATGCTAAAATCTTGAAGGTGTAGCTCCCCTTAACTTTGAACGCAAATCTGCATTTGAATAAAGATAATTTTAAGATGAATAATTTTCAGGGTGCAATGATGCATTTGCCATGTAGTTCACAAACTCCACCACAAGTCCTGTTTTACCTGGACTCTAAGGTAGCAAGGGAGATGGGTCAGAATTTACCTCTTGATAAAGTTTTGGGCACTCAGGATGGAAACGCAAGGCACGGAGGAACAACTGCCGGGCACTTTCAGATGACAAACGGTCCTCCATTTCCCACTTTGCAGCCATGATCCACAAAGCTACAACACAGGGCCACATGATGTTGGTTAGTACAGTGACTCCAATGGAGAAGCAAGAAGTTATTCCAAATAGCATCATTTATGCTTTGTCTTCCTAGAAAAACACCCTCCTGGTTTCTGGCCAAACAACATATTATACTCCACATACATATTGCAAGACAACTTGTTCATATCTCTTTTATACTGCTTGAAAAGCAGTTGTGTGTTTGTAAAAATGAATAAAACCCATCTTCAAGAGCCATGACATGTCTGATTTTCAGACAATCAACTGCTGTTCAAATGAGTTTCACAGACTAGGGCCTGCAACATACAGGCCAAAAGAAGTGACTTCTGGCTGTTTTAGGAGTGTGATGTATGCCCCCAAAGTAGCTGGAAGCAGCTCCGATTCCATTCTCCAGTCCAAAAAACTGGATCATAAAGGTGCTGCCAGCTTGGGGCTGCAGGTGGTGGCCTGTTTTGCAAGCAGGCCGTGCGGTCACCATGGTCCTGGGCCGACTGCAACCAAAGGCCACTCCTTCCCAGCCGTTTGTTCCACACCTATGAATACCTAACATTTTCAGGCTATTATGAAGAAACAGTAAATATGCGGTGCAGCTTTCAGTTGCTATTGGGATTGCAAGCCCCAGAAACTCGTCATCAGAGCCAATGGTGAGGGATGCTGGATGTTGTAATTTAACATCAACATCATTCAATATTACATAATTTCCACCCCTGCACTAGATAAATATTAAGTGAAAAACAGATATGAAAAGTCAGATCTTCATTATACTTACAGGGAGACAATGAACATCTAACCCTTCACTAGATTCACACACAGACAACAAAAATCCATGAAAAAGCCTGACTTACTGACACAAATAGCTTTCAGGCTGAAAGGTCTGAGACTGGAACATCCCCAGGAAGGGAAGAGCCATGCCTCTTTTTCAGTGTGATGCAGAGATTTCAGAAGCAAAAAATGGACTCCCAGCATCTTGAAAAGGATCCATTTTTACTGCAAAGACAGGATGCAGGATCTCTGGTCTAGACACCAGATGCAGTTTGTGGAAATGGTCTCTTCTGCTGTTACTTCCAGCCAGTGATTGGAAATAACATATAACCTGCTATTTAAAGCCTCAGAAAGTGTTACATGGAACTGAGCTATGGTTTGTGTTGAGGGAATCTGAGGCTTTCTCCTAGGAGGCATGTATTTAACTGAGCTCTTGCTTGGTGGGAAAACATCCATGATGGTAAGTTACAACTGAACCTACCCACTTTGCTTGGACCCACTACATGCACATAGCATCACCCACTGCTGGAAAGGAGTCCAGGGGACCTTCCTAATCTGGCATATGGTTCCTTGGTCAAAACAGCATGATCCCTATAAAGTACAAAGCAGCACTCTATTATTATTGTTGTTGTGTGCCTTCAAGTCATTTCAGAGTTATGGCGACTCTATCACTGGGTTTTCTGCGGCTGAGTGTGACTCGCCCAAGGTCACCCAGTGGGTTTCCATGGCCAAGTAAGGAATTGAACCCTAATCTCCAGAGACATACTCCAATGCTGAAACCACTATACAACACTGACTCTCTATTATGATTAGTCAGTAGCATATCAAGCTAACTTATTGCATCAGTTTGAATTAACAGTACTACCCAGATATCCTACTTGTCTTTTCCAAGACTCCATCTGGAATGGATCATTAACCCTATTTGACCAACTTTAATTACAAGGAAAGTTACATTGTAGTACCTGGTTTGTTTGGATGAAGGGCTAACATGGACGAAAACACCTTACTCAGCTGTATTTTCTTGTTCTGTTAAGAAACAGAAAATATAATTCACCCCCATACACCATTCAGATTTCAAACTAAAATGTTTATCTTCATTACAGAGGGCTACTATGCTGCTGTTTGTCATACATTATACAACTGCAGTGCAAGCAGTTGCTTAGTATCTACCCCCCCCCCCGCTCAAAAAAGCAGGGATTGGTTGGGTGGTGGAACAATAAAACCTAAATAGCACCATGACTACAGAAGAGTGCCAAGCATAAGTAAAGCAAAAATGCCCTTGGTCACCCTGCAAAAAATATATGGAAGCCATCAGGGTCAAGTCATACAAGTGTTGACACAACTTTTCAATGTCCACATGGTGAGGTTATCTCAACAGGACTTTAAAACTGGCATAATGTTTAATCTTACCAGGGCAGCAGAAAGTAGCATTTTCCTAACCACCACAAAAAAGACAAAAAAATCACCTCATGGTGACCTTTTCAATTAAAAAATTGATTGTGAGCATTGGTCCACCTTTGATGACTTGTTTCCTCTTTCTAACCACTCTCTTTCAGTTGTATATATAAATGTATATATATAGACATATCACAATCAAAAACAAATCCAGTAATTTCAACAGAATTCTACCAAAGTATCTCAAAAGTTAAGACTATATTCAGTTACTTTATTTGAAAGAAGGCTCTATAGTTTAACCAGCAGATTGCAACACACACCCTAAATAAGCACATTACACCTCAGTACTCACCCATTTTTTGCAAAATGCAACATGAGACAACCACAACTGAAGGTCATCCTATTGGAATGAAACAAAGGGGAGGAAAGGATCAGCAGAGAACACGAGTACTATCCATCCATCACAGTGATCCTTTCTATAACAATCAGCAACAAATGCTGGGGAAATGTCAGCATTTCTACAGGCAGCTTTAGCATCTCATCTGACCAGCTCTTGATAGGTCTATCCTTCAGAAGAAAGAAGAAACTTTTCAACATAACCATTTTAGAAACCGGAAAAGCACAAATACCATCTTTGTGTCCACATGGTGAGGTTATCTCAACAGGACTTGCAATGAGTGGAATTGAGGCTTTGTTTACTTCTGCTGTATTTATTAATAGGAATTTACAATCCATGAATCCTGATTGTGTGGAAGAGGTAATAAATTGGTCTTAAGCCCATTAAAATTTAACAGAGGTCTAACTAAGCATTATGGATTTTAATACACACTGGTTAGGCTCACATATAATGGTAATGCAGTTTGTGGTTTATTACATTCTGACTTGTAGTATTGACAGTAGTATTTGAAAAAATAAAATAATGAAATAAAATGGTTTTAGTCAATGTAAGGGCCTGAACAGACTGCCAGAAATAATCCAGCTTGAGACCACTTTAACTGTCCTGGCTAGAAATCTATATATTTGTGTTGGTTCTGTGAGAGAAAATAGAACACTATTTTACAAAGCAGATAATTTGACACTCAACTAAGGGCCTTTACAGACTGCCAGAAATAATGCAGCTTGAGGCCACTTTAACTGTCCTGGCTCAGTGCTAGTTAATCATGGGAACTGTAGTTTTTTCTGAGACATTGAGCCTTCTCTGTCAGAGAGAGCTCTGGTGCCACAATAAACTACAGTTCCCATGATTCCCTAGCACTGAGCCAGGGCAGTCAAAGTGGTTTCAAGCTGGATTATTTCTGGCAGTCTGTTTAGGCCCCGAGTCACATTTAGAAGCCATGGTTTGCTATTGGCTTGTGAATGCTTACTTGTATAAACTGTGGCTTGTCACACCATTTGAATCTGCACCTGTGGCTTGCCCCCGACTTGTTTCATCAGCTGCCTACATGCAAACATTAGCATACACAAGGGACAAACCATAGTTTTCTTGGTCTTCTGCAGAACAATTTATGTGTAACACAGAAAACTGTCTGAACATGGCCATTATCTCTTGATCTTGATCTCTTTCCACTCCCTCAGGACAAACTCAGACAGAAAGGTCTCCCAAAACATACTCAGGTGAATTTCCAAGGGGTGGGACTAAGAATAATTTTTACTTATTTATTTATTTCCAGGATTTCTATCTCACCTTTCTCCCACAGTGGGATAAACTGTATATCCCCAATTCCCTCTGCATCCTTCCTCTATAACAGGTGTCTAAGGGATCAATGGAATCAATGTACAAAACCAGTGTATTCAGTAATAAAGCATGCTTAGTACATTTGAAATATTGGTATTTTGCATAGAGTGAAAAAATTCAGTACAGCAAGCACCAACTGTAAAAGTAAAAACACTATGATATATGACATCATAAAGATATAATGACAGGAGTTATATGAGAATATAAACTGCGTCCATTTATTTATTTTAGTTAGGTTATGCTTAATGCATTTGAAATACTGAAATTTTGCATAGACTGAAAAGATTTAGTAGAACACGTACCAATCATAGAAGCAAAAACGCAATGACAGGAGTTAGGACATCATAAAGACACAATGACAGGAGTCAGAAGTCAACAAAGGAGAGAGGAAAAAGCTACACACATTCTATTGCTCTCCTCCAGACTATTATTAATTTCTTAACTTTTACTACTGTTTTTTAAGCATGTTCACCTCATTTGAATGAGACTAAGGGCCTTTGCAGACTGCCAGAAATAGTGCAAATTGAATCCACTTTAACTGCCCTGACTCAGTGCTAAGGAATCATGGGAACTGCAGTTTATTGTGGCATCAGAGCTCTCTGACAGAGAAGGCTCAATGTCTCAGAAAAAAAATACAATTCCCATGATCCCCTAGCACTGAGCCAGGGCAGTTAAAGTGGACTCAATTTGCACTATTTCTAGCAGTCTGCAAAGGCCCTATGGTCCAAAACATACTGCAGAAATAATCCACTTTGAGACCACTTTAACTGTCCTGACTCAGTGCTAGGGAATTCTGAGAACTATAGTTTATTCTGGCACCAGAGATCTCTGACAGAGAAGGCTAAATATCTCATAAAATTACAATTCCCAGAATTCCCTAGCATTGAGCCAGGGCAGTTAAGGTGGTCTCAAACTGGATAATTTCTGCAGCGTGTTTTGGACCTGTAAGTGTTCAAGGAGGGCCAGCATGATGGAGTGGTTTGAGCGTTGGACTAGGACTGTATAAGACCAGGATTCAAATCTTCAGTCAGCTGTAGAAACCCACTGGGTGACCTTGGGCAGATTTTGCTTCACACATTTGAAGTACTGACATTTTGCATAAGGTGAAAAGATTCTGTAGGTCAAGAACCAAATGCAAAAGTAAAGACACAATGATAGGAGTTAGGACTCAAAAAAACCCTGAGATATGATCACCCATATGTTGGAGTTGACTTGAAGTGATATAACAATATAATGCACATTATAATGCCAAAACATGTTGACCTCAAGCTAGTCTTATAGTACAGTGGTCCTCACTCTTTGGACCAGACGTTTCGCATTTCATCTCCCAGAATTCTTGACCTTTACTGGCTGGGACCTCTGAGAGAACTCCAAACGACGTAGAGGACCAAAGGATGGGATCCACTGCTATGATTACATCACTGTTATTCATAAATAACACACAAAAATTCTAAATTTGAAAGATAGAGACTGTGCATTACTAAATACAGGTTGAATCTCCCTTAACTAGAATTCCAAAATCCAAAATATTAAAAAGAAAAAAAACACATTTTTCATGGGTGGCAAGATAGCAACACCTTTCCTTTCTGATAGTTCAAAAACTTTTGTTTCATGCACAAAATTATTTAAAATATATTATAAAATTACCTTCAGACTGTGTGTGTAAGATGTGTATGAAACATAAATGAATTTTGTGTTTGGACTTGGGTCCCATTTCCAAGATCTCTCACTATGTTTGCTGTTGTTGTTTTGTGCCTTTAAGTCATTTCCGACTTAGGTCAATCTTGAGGTGACCCTGTCATGGGCTTTTCTTGGCAAGATTTGTTCAGAGGAGATTTGACATTGCCTTCTCCTGAGGCTGAGAGAGCGTGACATGCCCAAGGTCACCCAGTGGGTTTCGTGGCCAAGTTAGGAATCAAACCCTGGTCTCCATTTCAGATAAGGGAGACTCAACCTTTGAAAAAAATTATCTTAGTCTCCCAAGTCTAAATCCAGAATTCTGTTCACTGTAACACACTAACGTGGTATGGACTACAATACCTGGAGACAAACCACCTTGAATACCATTTTGGGAGAAAAGTGGGATATAAATCAAATAAAATAAATAAATAAAAATAATTTTCCTATTTAAAAAGATTAGGGCCACACTTCTTGGGAATCCTTATTCTGGTATCAGATTTTCAATGACATGCTGCAAAGTACACCCACAAACGCATAGAAAATAGTTCAGAATATACAGAAGCTTTCCAATGCCTCTTGTACTATCACCCATTTAGATCAATGAGAGAATGTGATGTACCTTTTGAGCATATTCATTTTATACCAAGTGCCTGTTGGATAAGAAGCAGCATTTTATGCCATGTCGTCTGCTAAATACTATAAAAGGTGGCCAGACAAACCATGACCTTCCAGATATCGCTGGACTACAATTTCATCAGCCTTGACCTTCAGCCATGCTAACTAGGGTTCCAACAATATCTGGATGACTACATATTCTCCATCTCCAAAAAAACATTTGATAACAAGTAAGCCAAACCAATTCCTAGCTCACCTATGTGATTTGTTTTAGAAATTCAATGTTCCAAACTAAGTAACATGTTAATTTTGGATGTAAAACCATTCTGAGAATATACACTGCTTCCATTTATTTATTTTATTGCTATATTACAGAAGAGATTATGTAAAACCATCATGACCAGCACAAAGAAACAGGCTTACTTTCCATTTTGCTGTGGCACGTTTGAAGACACTATGTATTCTCTGCACAATGGAGTACTCTATCTCGTCTTTCTTAAATGAGTAGCCAATTCGCTAAGGGAAAGAAAAACAGTCATCAACTTTACAATATTTTAAACTTGCATAAGAATCTCTCCCAAATTCACAATTTACTTACTGATCTTCTTTTCTTAATCAGTTCCAATAAATTGATTTCATACTGGGGAAGAAAAATATTTACAAGTTAAATAATATCTTGAGGCTGTTCAAGTTGAGCAGGCAAACACAGCAAAGCCATACAAATTATTTGAGTGGGAAATAGGATGAAAATTGCAAGTTAGGCAGGTTGTTCCTAACAAGAGATGCCAATTAATCAAAATCCAATTTAGCATTATTTACAGCATTTCCTAATTGTCCTATACACTGACAGCAACTCATTTTGCAAGGGGCTATTCTTATGTAGCCAGAATACTATCAGCAACACACAAGAGAGCAATATGAGCCTGAGAGAAGCCCACAATTAAATATAAAAAATATCCTAGAACTTTAGATGTTACCATTCTTTTGCAGTCTGAAATTAGAAAAATGTCCAAGGATGTTCATTTTACAGATATCTTAACAGACTGTGATCAGAGGCAATTGCAGAAAAATGAACCACCTATTTTTGTATGGCAAGAGGAGAAATAAATGAAGACAACTCTGTAGCAACTTGGTACTCATTTGTAATATTTTTTCAACAATTAAATGTTGAAGATGGGCTCCCAACTAATCATCTGGATTTTGGGCATAGCAAACATTAATATATTATAGAAATAGATGAACTAACAGTGTTGTGTATGGATAGATAAGTAAGTAGACAAAATAATTCATAGGGGATCTGAAACTATACGTTCATGAAGATAATTTATACAGTGATACCTCTACTTACGAAAGGCTCTAGTTACGATATTTTCGAGTTACGAAATGCTTCTTCTAAAAAATATTGTCTCTACATACGAATATGTCTCTACATACGAATGGCTGTAGAGACATATTTGTATGTAGAGACAATATTTTTAGAAGCATTTTGTAACTCGAAAATTTCCAGCCGCAGCCTCGGCTATTCCTTGGGCTGACTCTGGAAGCGGAGGATTCCTCCACTTCCAGGATCAACCCAAGAAACGGCTGTGGCTCCGACTTGAAGGAGGCCTCCTTCAAGTCGGAGCCTCGGCTATTCCTTGGGCTGACTCTTGAATTATCAAACGTTGACCGGTCCATGGCAATAAAAAGGTTGGGGACCACTGGTGTAGAGCACATATGGAAGTTGTAGACCCCTCTTGACGTTGCTGAAAGGCAACTCCCAGCTGGCGATACATCAAGACTCTAGAGATATTTCAACCACTAATCAATGCTTTCTTGCATTATGTTATTGGTTCACATTTAAAAGATAAAGGAATCCATGAAAGAGGAAACACATAATAACTGTGACGCATCTCAAGTGACAGAGAAATTGGCTTTTTAAAAAATTACCTGAATGTAACTGATAAAATCTTCCTTGTGAAGCGCTCTCCGCTGTATTTTATATTCAAGGGCTGAGGACTTCTTAATAACTGCCCTATAGAAATGAGGAAAAAAAAGAGCCATTTCATGGTTCCTGAAGCACAGTGGAGTTCAGAAAGGGCACCCTTTTGGCTGGGGGATTTGGGGAGCTGTAGTTTAAAAAAAGTAATCTTTCCAAGCTCTCATCATACACACATTGGCACTACATTTTTAAAGGGGGCCATACAACATTAGCATTGTTTTAGATGAGACCAATGACTTTAGCCAATTTTTAACAAACATCCCTTCACAGTAGGGATGAAGCACACATGGCCCTCCTTATTTCTTAACATGCAGCTCACATTAGCCCTAATGCATACAGCCAATAGGGAAGAATGATTAGAATGCTCCTGGTCATTTGGAAGGCAGATCAAAGAATGAGAATTCAGCTTGTGCAGATGCAGATTGCTCCAGGATTGATCCCCGTGTCTAGAAGTTCGGGTCCTGGCACTGGCCAGGACTGCATTTGCACAATTAAGGCTTGTGAACCAGCTGTGCCACTTCGCGGAGATGTCAGACCTGGCCACAGTGAAACATGCTTAGCCATTTGGATTACTATAACACACTGAGCCAGCCTGGTGTTGTGGCTTGAGCACTGGACTATAGTCTCAAGAACAGAATTCAAATCCCAGCTCGGCCATGTAAGTCCACTGGGTAACCCTGGGCAAGTTACACTCTCTTAGCCAAGAAAATCCCATGATGGGTTGCCTTAGGGTTGCCATAAATCAGAAACGACTTGAAGGTACACAGCAACACACAACAACACACTCTACATTAAGCTTCCTTTGTAGACTGTTTGGAAACTTCAGCTGGTTCAAAGAGATGGAACACTTCAGACTACTGATAATGGGAAACATTGGGGGAGGGGAATACAGTTGCCCCTCTGTTTTCGCAGGGGATCCGTTCCAGACCCCACCCCATGAAACCAGAAACTCGGCAATATTCAAGCCCTATTGGCTTGAATGGGCACGCAGTCCTTTACGGGCCATTTTAGCCAAAGGGGCTCACCCCTCCACGAAGAACCACGACCGCAGACTTCAAGGCCGCGAAAACGGAGGGGTGTGTATATAATCATACAAGGCCTACTCACTAATCATGATTTTCTATCACCTGATCATTTTACTTGATGGTTTTTATTACACATCACTTCCATATGAACAAACAGTTCTCCAATTTGAAAAAATTACTTTATCAAATCAGGTTCTCTGTAAGTGCAGCACAATCTCTGAAACCTTCACTTTGAAATAAATCACACTGCATTCAATGGAACTAACTGCCTAGAATTAGGATTAAAGCTTTAAAAAATGCAATCAGCTTTAAGTAATTGTATCATATTAAATTGCTAAAGTATAAAATTTACTAAATTATAAAAATAAGCAATTCAAATTTAGTTAGAAACTCTGGCTCAAATGTGTGTGGACTGTACACAGAAAATAATCTGTATCTGTACATGAAAAGGGAACAGCTTCAACATAACTTCATAATTTTAACAGAAGCTGTAATTTCTGAATACACACTGCAAACTTTATAGTTTCCCCAATTCTTTGCAGAAAGTTGTTCTAAGGAATTTTGTGGTTCTAGTCTACAATTAGACTTTGTCTGAGTCAAAAGGAACAACTGTATGTCAAGCTGGGTTTTTGAAAAAAAATAAGTGGACAAGCCTGGTAAACTAATTTACTTTGGGGGCATCAGTTACAAGCAAGGCAAGTGAAAGCAAGTGTTGGATAGCTGCCCCATTCATACATCACAGCGGGACAAATATTCACCACCTTCGATCTTGGGGTGCATCTACACTGTAGAAATAATGCAGTCTGACACCACATTAACTGCTATGTCTCCATCCTACAGAATCCTGGAATTTGTAGTTCTTTGAGGCACCAGCACTTTTTGGCAAATGAGGCTAAAGACCTAGTAAAACTACAAATCACTGGATACCATAGGATGTGGCTGCAGCTCTTAAGAGCCAGTGTGTTGTAGTGGTTTGAGTGTTGGACTACGACTCTGGAAACCAGGGTTCAATTCCCCAGTCAGCCATGGAAACCCACCGGGTGGCCTTTGGCAAGTCACATGCTCTCAGCCTCAGGGGGAAGGCAATGGCAAAGCTCCTCTGAACGACTCTTGCCAAGAAAACCCCTTGAGTTCTTGCAGTAGGAGAAAAGTGGGATATAAGTGAAAATAATAATAATGATAATAATAATAATAATAATAATATCACCTTAGGGTCACCATAAGTCAGAAAAGACTTGAAGCAGGGGTAGGCAACCTTTCCCCTTTAAGGGCCGAGGGACTTCAGCTCCCAGAATCCCAGGAGCTATTGGCCAACATGGGACTATTGGACAACATGGCTGAGGCTTCTGGGAGATGAAGTCCCTCGGCCCTTAAAGGGGAAAGGTTGCCTACCCCTGACTTGAAGACACACAACAACAACAAAACCTAGCGCTTAAAGTGGTGTTAAACTGCATTATTCCTACAGTACAGATGGACCCTTGGAGACAAGAGGAATGAGCAATTCCAGTCTCATTCAGAGGCAACACCTGGGACAAGGGTATGGAGGAGGAGGAGGAGGAGGAGGAGGAGGAGTTGTGTTTTTGTGTGTCTTAGATCCAAAACACACTGCAGAACTAATCCAGTGTAAGACCGCTTTAACTGCCCTGTCTCAGTGCTAGGGAATCCTGGGAACTGTAGTTTATTGTGGCACCAGAGCTCTCTGACAAAGGATAAATGTCTCACCAAACTACAGTTCCCAGAATCCTCTAGCCTTGAGCCAGGGCAATTAAAGCGGTCTCAAACTGGATTATTTCTGCAGTGTGTTCGGGACCTTAATCACACACAGGCTTAAGCGCTTGTTCATGGATATCCAGGGGACTGGAGAGTCCCAGAAGCGCTGATTCCCAGCCAAAGGGCAAACAGAAAACGCCCCTGCCCCGCACTCCATCCCTTTCCCCCTTCCCCCTCAGCTCACCGGATCTCTTTGCGGGTGAAGAGCCCGACCCGCTCCAGCTGCTCGAGCTCCGGGATCCGCTCCTCCACGCGCTGCTCGATCCGCTCCGCCATGGCCGCCGGGGAAATGGACGCTCCAGCCACACGCCAGGCTCCCCGGAAGCCTCCCTATCTCCACTGCTTCCTGTCTAACTCTCTGGTTTCCTCCCCGCCTAGACGGGCCACTGAGTCCCGCTGCTGCCACCCTGCGGCTCCCAGGAGCAACTGCAACCTCTTGGCATGGAACCGTGGACCCATTGAGTAGAGAGATCTCGTAGCAGTAGCAATAGCAAGTACATCTCTATACCGCTTATCAGTGCACGTAAGCACTCCCTAAGCGGTTTACAATGTGTAAGCTGATTTGCCCCCAACAAGCTGGGAACTCATTTTAGCGATCTATGGAAAAATGCCAGGATGAGTCAACCCTGAGCCCCTGGCTGGTATTGAACTCACAACCTTGTGGTTTGTGAATGAGTGGCTTAAGTACAGGCATTTAATCACTGTGCCACCAGGGCTCTTGTAGCACCTTTGAGACAAAGGGCCTTTGCAGACTGCCAGAAATAGTCCAAATTGAATCCACTTTAACTGCCCTGACTCAGTGCTAGGGAATCATGGGAACTGTAGTTTATTGTGGCACCAGAGCTCTCTGACAGAGAAGTCTCAATGTCTCAGAAAAAAAATACAATTCCCATGATTCCCTAGCAGTAACCCTAACCCTAAAAGTGGACTCAATTTGCACTATTTCTAGCAGTCAGTGGCATCCCTTCTCCTAACCAATGAATAGAGGGCTTGAGCTAGGCTTAAGGTGCTATAGGCTAAAACACATTTGTGGATTTTCTCACTGTCTGATGCAGTGGCGTCCCTAGCGTTGGTGTCACCTGGTGCAGTAACTCATGGTGTCACACCCCCTCCATTGACCTCCTCCTCCTCCTCCTCCTCCTCCTCCTGTTTCACACCATACAGAATCCTTAGCCATGCTTTTTTGCACTAATGTTAGTTGTCAATCATTAACTCCCATATACCACTGAATGTAACGCTAATAGTTGTGATGTAAACAACTAGCAAAATTAAAATTATACCTTCGAAGTACGATATCATACGCACAACCTAAATGTATTTACATATACATAGTGAAGGTTTGGTTAAAAATTTGATGTTTTTAAATAAAATTTTAAAAGGATTTTTTTAATTTCATTTTTTAAAAAAAATATATAAAATTAAATTTTCAAATTTAAAAATTTAAAAAAATTAATATTTTGACATTTTAAATTTTAATTTTAAACAATTCTGGGGAATCGCCTTTCTCCTCCCGCTGAGCTTCACCCCTCCCATCATCTCTTAAAGCATTTTAAAGGGAAACAGATGAATGCCACAGCCCATTTCTGCCAAAAGGTAGGTATCTGAGGAGCAGTGGTGCACACACACACCCCTTAGGGCAGGGGTAGGCAACCTTTCCCCTTTAAGGGCCGAGGGACTTCAGCTCCCAGAATCCCAGGAGCTATTGACCAACATGGGACTATTGGCCAACATGGCTGAGGCTTCTGGGAGCTGAAGTCCCTCAGCCCTTAAAGGGGAAAGGTTGCCTACCCCTGCTCTACAGACTGAGTCTACAAACTAACACAAGGGCTATTTCTTTGAATTCTACCATTGAGTGGCAACACAGTCAGTGCAACCAGACACATCCTCCTTTTCCAGGACATGTCCTACATTTCAACCTTCCATCCAGGAGGAATTCCAAAATGCCTTCCATTTTGAGCACACCTGGGAAGGATGAATTTACATTTGTATATGAGTATTTTTAGCTTTCGTTTTTGTAATGCCGTACTTTTTATGGAATGTCCTACATTCTGCACTGCCTTGTCCTCCTTTGCGGTGGGGACATCTGGTCACCCTGTGCTATCATTGTGTGGTGTTTAATGGCCTTCAGGGTCACATGCTACGCTGTGCAAAGGGATCTTGTAGTACCTTTGAGATTAAAGTCCAAAAGACACTGGAGAAATCATCCAGTTTGAGACCTCCTTAACTGCCCTGGCTCAATGCTAGGGAATTCTGGGAACTGTAGTTTTGTGAGACATTTAGCCTTCTCTGTCAGAGAGTTCTGGGGCCAAAATAAACTACAATTCCCAGGATTCTCTAGTTCCAGGGCAGTTAAAGCGGTCTCAAACTGGATTATTTCTTCAGTGTATTTTGGGCCTAACTGAAAGAAAGAAGCTGATGGCATGGGTGTTCCTAGACTTGAGCCTACTTCCTCAGAGGCACCCCACGAATTGGTGAAAGTAGACTCAAGTCTAAGAAAGCTCATGCTACCCAATTTCTGTCTTTCAGTCTCAAAGGGACTACAAGAACCCTCTACATCAGGGGTAGGCAACCTTTTTGAGCCAGGGGCTGGGTTGCTGTCCCTTAGACAATGGGGGGGGGGGCGAAGCACCAAAAATAAATAAATAAACAAATAAATAAAAATAAAAATAAACAATTTTAAAAAAATAAAAATTTAAAAAAATATGCATGCACACTCTCTCAGCCCCAGAAAAGCTATGGCAAAACCCCTGTGGAGATTTTGCTAAGAAAACTCCAAGAATAAGTACCGTAATAACAACAATAATCAATATCATCATGGTGGGCAGCGGGGGGCAGCGGCGGCGGCAGGACCAGCCTGGGGGCAGTCCAAAGGCCTCGGGGGACGCATCCGGCCCCCGGGCCTTAGGTTGCCTACCCCTGCTCTATGTACTGATTTCCCAGTCTAACACAGCTATGTCTTTGCATACTACGCTATTATAGCACTATTATTCGACTGCTATGGCTGCCTCCTGTGGAATTCTGGGCTTTGTAGTATAGGGGGGTTGCAGACTGCCAGAAATAGTGCAAATTGAGTCCACTTTTAGGGTTAGGGTTAGTGCTAGGGAATCATGAGGATTTTTTTTTCTGAGACATTGAGCCTTCTCTGTCAGAGAGCTCTGGTGCCACAATAAATTACAGTTCCCATGATTCCCTAACCCTAACCCTAAAAGTGGACTCAATTTGCACTATTTCTGGCAGTCTGCAAAGGCCCTTAGTGAGTCCTAAGAGCTCTCTTGGCTGAGAATTCTCAATACCCTTCCCTAAACTGTAAATCCCAGAATTCCACAAAGTGGAATAAGAGGTTTATATCAGTACAGTCGCCCTTCTGTTTTCATGTACTTGAGGTCTGTGTCCCTCGCCTGTTCACAGGCAGCAAACGGAGGGGGACAAAATGAAGCACCCATGGGCACACGCCGCCATTCAAGCCTATGGGGCTTGAATATTTGCAGTTTTCCATTTTAACGGGGGGGGGGGAAGAATTCCCCCACAAAAATGGAGTGTGTGATGTTCTCCTCATGAAAAAACAGAGAACTGAGAAGACTTTGTGCATCTGAAAATCTTGCAGTTTGACATGCTTTAAGTGCTGTATCTCCATCCTAAGCAATCCAGGGATTTGTAGCTTTATAAGGTCTTTCAGCCTTCCCTGCCAGAGGGTCCTAGTGTCTCACAAATCTACAAATCCCAGGATTCCATAGGATTCCACCTTGGCAGTTTAAGTAGTGTGAAACGTGCGTTATTTCTACAATGCAGAATGCACCCTTAGACACCAGTCAGCCCACTCTTGCCTTGGAGGACCACAGGGAACCTTGACACCTGCTGGGGACCTTCACACTTCAGAATTATAGCATTGTTGGTCCATTTCAACTGATATGGTTTAGTATCTTTACACAAAATAGATGCTCTGTTATGTTCCCGCCCTATTTTAGGTTTTCACCTTGGAGTGGCAATTTTTTTCTTGTCCTTGAGGATTTGGATCTCAAGAAAAGCATTGTTTTGCATTGCTAATGGAATTTAACTTTTATTTCCTGGAATATCCACATGGTCAGAAGGGCCTGCCTGTATTAGCACCCCTCCGTAACACCTGAACTGAGAACAGCTATAACATCTTGACAAAATGCAGGCCTGTGACTAATACACTTTATTCCCTCCTGTATGACTTTAAACGCCTTTGTGGGATAATGGACCCAGTGGAGCTTCAAAAGCTTGCAACATTTATTTTGCACATTTTAGTTGATAAAAGTATCACTGTTTTGTGGATTCTGGATGTTAACATACTTTGCACCATGGCCAACACAACTACCTCTGGATATTTTTTTTTTAATTATGCCTATATTACCCTGATACCTAAATGTGGTAAGGACCATACTTGCTATGCTAACTATTGCCCTATAGCTTTTCTTAATGTTGACAGCAAAATATTGACATCTGTTTTAGCTAACAGATTCCAAAAAAGTTATTTCATCTTTGGTAAGTTCTGCCCATGCAGGATTTATCAAAAACAGGCAAGGAGCTGATAATATTAAATTAGTCATGGACTTGATTGTTCTAAAATGAGGTAGAATTTATCAGCCAGCTGTGATTTGCTTACATGTTGAGAAGGCCTTTGATAAAACTTACTGGCCATTTATTTTTAAGGTTTTGGCTAACTTTGGGCTTCCTACTATATTTTTGAAGTTGATAAAAATATTTTCAGTACCAAGACTATGACTTATGAACACGGATTTTCTCATCCTTTTTTACACTGAACCATGCAAGATGGGGATCCACTGTCTCTGATATGCAATTTGTCATTGGAACTCTTACCATACGCTATTAGACAAAATTCCAGAATCAGCTAATTCAGCTAATCAGCTAAGAGACATCCCAGAGGTCCAAGCAGGGTTCAGGAAAGGAAGAGGCACTAGGGATCACATTGCAAACATATTATGGCTAATGGAGCAGACCAGGAATTCCAAAAGTAAATCAGCATGTGTTTTATAGACTATAGCAAAGCCTTTGACTGCATAGATCATGAAACGCTTTGGAATGCCCTTAAAAACATGGGAGTGCCAACACATCTGATAGTTCTGATGAGGAATCTGTACTTAGGACAAGAGGCTACTGTCAGAACAGAAGATGGAAAAACAGAATGGTTCCCAATTGGCAAAGGGGTCAGATAAGGCTGTATCCTTTCACCCTATCTGTTCAACTTGTATGCAAAACATATTATAAGAAAAACAAGCTTCGACACAGAAAAAGGAGGAGTGAAAATAGGAGGAAAGAATATCAACAATCTAAGATATGCAGATGACACCATAATACTAGCAGAAAACCTCACAGACCTGGAATACCTACTAAGGGAGACCAAAGAAGAAAGTACGAAGGCAGGCTTAATGTTGAACATAAAAATAAAAAAAAACCCACTGAGGACCTTCACAAGTTTAGCCTAGACAATGAAGGAATAGAAGTAGTAAAAGAATCCCCATACCTGGATCAAACATTGATAGAAATGGGGATGGCAGTCAGGAAATCAGAAGAAGACTAAGAATGGGGAGGATGGCTATGAAAGAACTAGAAAAGATCCTAAGATATACAACTCCTCACAAAATTTAGAATCATACAAGTCATTGTATTCCCTCTTACCATGTATAGAGGTGAGAGCTGGTCAGTTAAGAAAGATGATAGGAAGAAAATCAATTCCTTTGAGATATGGTGCTGGAGAAGAGTGCTGAGGATCCCATGGACAGCCAAAAGGACAAACAAGTGTGTCCTAGAGCAGATCAAACCAGAAACCTCCCTGGAAGCCAAGATGAACAAACTGAGGCTGTCATACATCAGAGAAAAGAGGACTCTTTGGAAAAGACATTAATGCTGGGAAAGGTGGAGGGAAGTAGGAAGAGAGGAAGGCCACATGCCAGATGGATGGACTCTATGAAGGAGGTCACTTTGGGTATTAAGGGGTTGCAGGAATTAAGCAGAGCAGTGGAGGACAGGGAGTCTTGGAGATCCATAGGGCTGCCATGACTAGAGATCTACTAGACTAGAGGGCAGTTAGCAACAATCAGCTAAATAGCAACATCTACAAATTAAACATTTGTTACAATACAGATTTGACCCTGCAGCTTTAAATGCATTCAAGGTTCACTTAATATTGGAAACAGTGAGGCCAACCATCCAAGCCAACAATGTATATAAGCATGTATTTCTATTATCTATAAATAAATATGACACACATGGTTTACAGCAGTAATAGGATAGACAACTGAATACCTGTTTTTGAATAATCAATAGCCATCAGTTTTAATATCTATAATTAGTATGGCTATAGAAATATTTATTTGGGGTATATTGGTCCCCACATGTCTATTAAAAAGGGGCTTCCAAATTGGAGATTTAATACTTGTACATGCAAGCTAATGTTCCTTAACACATATGCTTGGGAGTTTTCCCACAGTAGCTACATTTTGGGATGAAGCAATCACACAAGTAAATTTGGTGTTGGAAAGTTTCTTGATATTCAGGGATGTGCATGTTCTTTTTAAGTAGTTGTGTGTTTCTTTGTAATTAACAAATGGTCAAGCAAAATGGATTTTTCATCCCCTTTTGACTGCTAAAATGTTGATACTTCACTATTGGAAAGATAATTTTCTTCCACTTGTGATCCAAATGGATAGAAGATACAACAACACTTGCAACATCTGAAAGAAAAATGTATAGAATAAATTTACAAATTAACTTGTATTTGGATCTTTGGACAGAATTTATGACTAATATGATTATTTTTCCTTCATTTGTGTTTTTATTTTCTTGCTTTGTTATTGCCTTCAGGTCATTTCCCACTTATGGTGACCCTATCATGGGGCTTTCTTGGCACGTTTCTTCAGAGGGGGTTTGCTATTGCCATCTTCTGAGGCTGAGAGACTTGACCAAGGTCAGCCAGTGGGTTTGCATGGTCAAGTCAGGATTCAAACCCTGGTCTCAAGTCATAGTCCAATATTCAAACTACTGTACTACACCACACTGGCTACCAGAACATTATTGTATATAGTTGAAAACCCTTGAAACTAAATACATAGGGCTCAAACACACTGCAGAAGTAATCCAGTTTGAGACCACTTTAACTGCCCTGGCCTAGTGCTAGGGAATTCTGGGAAATGTAGTTTATTGTGGCACCAGAGCTCTCTGACAGAGAAGGCTAAATGTCTTACAAAACTACAGTTCCCAGAATTCCCTAGCATTGAGCTGGGGCAGCTAAAGTGATCTCAAATTGGATTATTTCTTCAGTGTGTTTCGGCCCTTTGTTAAAAAAAGGGGAAAAGTGTGCAAAGAACTGTAGCCTGTGGTTTAATATTTAATTCCTCTCCCCTGGAAACTGGTTTGCACACAAGGGAACTTGAACATTGTCTCCAACCTTGCTAGTTATCTGGAATCTTCAAAGGAAGCCAAAAGCAGAAAATTAGTATGAACACAATATAGGAAATCTGCATTGAGAGGAGCTGGAAAGAAGATTTTAATTTACTAACACTCAATTCTTGTTTATATAGTTAAATTGGTTCCTTACAAAGTCCCTTTCCTACCAAACTGATGTGGGTAGGGAGCATGGAAGGAATTACTTAAGATTTGCTTCCTTTGAAAACCTCTTTACTTACAACTGAGTACAAAACTCAGTTGTTCTCCATATTCTTACAGGCCTTAAGCAGAAATGTATTTATAGTCATGACACTAAAAGTTTAGAAGATATACTGTAATACAAAGGAGGGTATTGCTAGAAAGTTTCTCTTTCTCTCTCATCACCACCAAATAAGTCCACCATAAGCAGGGCACTTATCGTTTCTGTACACTGTTGAGTACCCAAATTTATGGGTACTTTAAATTTCTGTACACTTTACAAGACTAAAGGATCAGTCTGGATTTATTTTTCTTGTCTAAATTCTATTAGGTGTAGTATGACTCTCACCCATCCTGTGACTACAGTAGCAAGTATAAATGGATTTCCCCCCTATAGTTGTAGATCTAATGACTTTATAAAGATACCTACCTTTGGGGCAATGATGAAGTTTGATTAATTACATGCATGTACCCATCTAGAATCTACACATCTGAACTATTTATTTATATTTACCACTGTACTTTGCAACCAACAGCAGAGAGGAAGTAGTCTGCCATAATATGCAAATGCCCTAAATAGTTTTACTTGTAAGTTAGTAGAAATACGCAAAAACACCCCTAGCTGCAAAACATCAACTATACTCTATCAGATTAAAGTTTCCATTAGATTTAAATAATTATCAGAAAAATACATGGAAAAATGGTCTTGTGGTACCTTAAATACTAATTAATTTGAGCCCTTTGCTGCAACAGCTCCACAATGGAAAGAAGGATAAAAGGGTGGCATGTACCGTACTTACAAACTGGCTAAAGATTATGACTTAAGTTACTCTCAAGTTGCAATTTAACACATATTTACTTAGGAATAAGCCCAACCAGACACAAGTGAACTTGCTTATGAGTAAACACATCTAGAAAGGAGCTGCAGAAGTTAATTAGAAGCAGTACTTCTGAACACAGAGTTGCCTAGTAGCTACAGAGTTTTGCCTTCTTACCCAGAATATTAAATCATCGCCATCATCATCATCATCATCTAGTTAGTTTCAGTGAAGATATATTTGCAAAGTCAAAATTAAGACAATAAAAAAATTGAAGGGATTTTTTTTTTTAGTTCCAGGCTAAGCTTCAATATCCAGATACAAGCATTCAGTATTGTAGCTCAGCAAAATCACTTAATGGAAACAGAAGGAGTTTGAGAACATCACATTTACCCATAGGAAAAAAAAAACTACAGGGAAAGGCTTAAAAATGTGGTTTTATGTAGGCAACATGTATAGTGGGATGACATTCCCCCCCACACACACAAATTCAAGTATACACTGATGGGATCTCAGGTAGCTGCAACTGCAAAAAACAATAAAACTGTCCATATCATATTCCTGTTAGACACATTTATGAAACAACCACACTTAGAACACTATGTATAGTTTGTGTCACTGTATCTCTAAAAAGATAGTGTAGAATTGGAAAAAGTGAAGCGAAGGGCAACTAAAATGATCAGATGCTGAGTCAACTCCCCTATGAGGAAATGTTACATAATTTGTGTCTCTTTAGCTTAGAAAAATTGCAAGTAAGGGGAAAGAAGGTAAAAGGGTACATTAACAATAGATATGTTTGCTCTGGCTCTCTTATACCTGTATTACTGGAACTTGGTGTCATTCAATGAATCTGGAGGGTGGGAGACTCAGGGAAGACAAAAGGATATTCTTTACACAGCATGTATCTACACTACAGAATTAACTAACACAAGATGTAATGATGGCTATTAAGGTAAATGACTTTAAAAGGGGTTTGGATAAATTTGTGGAGAGGCTGGACAACTAGCTGATAGGGATGCTCTCCTGCACTCAGATGGAGGTTGGACTCAGTGGCCTATGAAGCCCCTTCCAACTCTACAGTTCTATGACAATGGTTCAACACACTGCAGAAATAATCTAGTTTGACACCACTTTAATTGCCCTGGCTCAGTGCCAAGGAATCCTGGAAATTGTAGTTTTATCGTGGCACCAGAGCTCTCTGACAGAGAAGGCTAAATCTCTCACAAAACTAGTTCCCAGGATTCCCCGGCACTAAGCCAGGGCAATTAAAGCAGTCTCAAACTGGATTATTTCTGCAGTGTGTTTTGGACCAATATTAGCAGTGTGCAGACTGCATACTTTGCCAGTGTCAGTGAACACAAACACACAAACACCTGGGCATCTAATGGTCACTCTGTGAAAAGAATGCTAGGCCTGAGAGGCCTTTGAATTGATCCAGTAAGGCATCATATACTATAAAATTACAGTACATATCTGAACAACTTCAGTATCTCTTTTTGTGTTAATATGCCAAATACAACACATTTCAATTCCTCCTTTAGCTTGTGAAGTGGGATGCAGATCGTTTGACTAATTTTTCCAGAGAAGTATAGGTTTGTCTTCTAAAAGTAGGAATAGGAAAATAATTTTTCTTCTTCACTTGTTTCAATTTCTCTAGACTAGAGGCTCTTCGATCAAAACAGCTAATGACAGACTTTTAACATGAAAGTTATTAATACATTGTCCACATATGAGTAAAACTATATGGCAAAGATGATCAATTGGCCATCAATAGCACTTGTTAAAAATTATAAAAGCTTTACAATCTCACAACTGATACGATCATATTGCCAAAGCTGAAACCAGTCTGTATGACCCATAGCTGTTAGGCTGAAACCAGAATAAAAAGAAAGACAGCAGTGTGCAACAGAACAATGGAATTCCAAAGGTTTTCTATTTTGGACTGCTTAAAGCCATGTTGCTAAAAACGCAAGCACTGAGTAACAACCAAGATATTTAAAATGCTGAGACAAACTTGTCTGTGATGTTACATGAGTAAAGTACAACTATATTGTTTCTGAAAAATAGCCCCAAATAACAGCCCAAGCAAGTGATCCTTAGAACAATTAACATTATGGACTGTCAAAACTATTCAGAACAAAGTAATGCACACAGCACATGGCAGGGAAGCAAAGACTGAATCTACGAGAACACTGCACAGTAGATTTGGAATGCAAATCAAAATGCAACCTGACATTTCCTTTGTTCTTTCCTCCCTTCAGAAAATCTACTTTAAATGCTTCCCATGTGCCCCTTTTTGTAAGCTCATAATCTGAACGGATCACAGGAAAATCAGGAAAAAAGGATCCATTACAAATTTTTAAGACTGGGGGACCGAGGTCTCAAAAATGTTACAGGGAAATAATTAGAGGGAGACTCACAATTGTTTCTCCTGCTCTGCTGCTGCCAATTGTTTGTTCACATGTTTACATAAAAGTAATTTGCTCTTGAGCAAATATATCAAGTACCATACATTGCAAGAACTTGTACCCTGAAGATCAAAGTAAGTCACCTCAAACTATGATGCTACCTCCTATCAAAACATTAAATTATCATCAGAATAATCACTTTTACTAATTTAGGGCCTTTGCAGACTGCCAGAAATAGTGCAAATTGAGTCCACTTTAAGGGTTAGGGTTAGGGAATCATGGAAACTGTAGTTTATTGTGGCACCAGAGCTCTCTGACAGAGAAGGCTCAATGTCTCAGAAAAAAACAAACAATTCCCATGATTCCCTAGCACTAACCCTAACCCTTAAAGTGGACTCAGTTTGCACTATTTCTGGCAGTCTGCAAAGGCCCTTAGATTCCATTTTAAACAATTTAGGAAAAGGTATACTTCCTATTTTAAACAGTATTAAGCCCTGAAATATCATTGCCTCTTTTAAGAGAGCAGTGGCCATTTATTCCAAAAAATATCTATACTGAAAAAGGTCGATTTTCTATTAGTGCCCCTTACTTGCCTTCTTAAAATGGGATGGTGATGGTATTAACCCCAATCATTTTGCAAGAAAACTATATAATGTCTATTCAAGCATAATATATTTCTCAACTACCATCCTGCTGCTTATATAAAGAGACAGCAAAAATGCTCTGAATCAATAACTGGAGAAAACAGTATCAGAGTTATGTTCCAATGTCGTATGTGTTAAGGAAGCTAAACTTATATTTTTCCTATCAATAGCAAAAATACTGTAATTGGGCATACATTTTCTTTGCATTTGTGTATGAATGCACAACCACCAAGTTCCAAACATTATAATTTATTCCCCATTTTGAACAGTAAAGATTTGGGAACCTCTTACCTACTGCTGACACATAATTTGAAGCTTTAACTTTTATGAGTCATAACATGATTGCCTATTACTCATTTTCAGAACAAAATTAACGCTTCTTGGTTGCCTTTGGATTTGCTCATCTGTAGGAAGGCTATTTTCTGTAAGTGATGTGGATTGCCATGACTTCAGTTTTCCCCATAAATATTAGTCAACTACATTCAATGAATAACTTAAATCCAGGATGCAATCCTATACTTACTGTCCTAGGACACCACACTGAATTCAGAATGAAGTATGAGTAGTCATGGATAGAATTATGGTTTCAGTAGCTTACTAGCCATTACAGAATTTATTGAGGCATGTCATGCAGTCTGAACCTACTACCACCTGCCAAGTATAAATAAAGTTGCAAACACATTCAGTAATTTAAATGTGTAAGCAAACTGTTATTTTTGTTGCTTCCATGTCTTTTATTAAGACAACCTGATTGTTTAAGACCTGTTTGCCAGCACTACACCAGTAAACAGGTCTCCAGTTTAGTACCTGAAGTTAGTTTGTCCCTAATCTCTGCCAGTAAAGAAGTCACTAGTCAGATCAGAACTGCTGCTTGATTCTGGCCAATATTTGGAAATACCCATCACAGAGGCATATATATATATATATATATATATATATATATATATATGAGCTCCATATAGATGAATTCATGACATAGTTCCTTAAGTCCATATACAAAAGGAATTTATGAATAATAAAAGCCACACAATATAAAGGCAAAATGGTTTCCAGAGGAAGTTATATTTCGATTTATCCATAAATGTTTATTCAGCCTTTTGCATCCATCAAAGACCCCCAAAACACACAAATGGACCCAGCAGAGTATAAAAAATGGCTACCAGGATAATTTTTCCCAGGGGTGCTTCTCAAAATTTTAAAATCATGCAATCACATTGCCTTGTTCATATAATTTTATGACACACAATAAGGTCTTCCCTTTGAAAATCTTAATTATTTCCCCATAGCCTTTTCCATCTTTCTTCTTAGCCATAAAATATTGGTTAAGGACAGAAAAACAGATGAGCTGTATAATGGCTTTTGATTGGTAGCAAAAAGCATGAGTGTATTTTAATTGTTTTATAGTATTTTAACTGTGGGTTTATATGTTTTTGTGTTTTGTAATTTAACGTGTTGCACTCCGCCTGGGTCTTGAGGAGAGGTGAGAAAGAAACAAATTATTATTATTATTATTATTATTATTATTATTATTATTATTATTATTATTATTATATCTTCATGCCCTAGCAATTCTGAAATACACCATTGTTTTATTGTCCCAAAACAATTGTTTTATTTAATACATGTTATTGAGAGCCAATGGGGTGCAGTGGTTTGAGCACTGGATTATGACTCTGGGGACCAGGGCTCAAATCCCTGCTTGGTTGTGGAAACCCACCTTGGGCAAGTCACACTCTCTCAGCCTCAGGGCAAGGCTAGGGCAAACCTCCTCTGAACAATTCTTGCCAGGAAAACCCCATGATAGGGTTGCCATAGGTTGGAAACAACATATTTATTTACCTAGGGGATTTATATATATTTACCACAATGGAATTCAAGGAGGCTTAGCACTAATTTAAAATACTGATTACAAAAGTTTAAAAAATAATTAAATATAACTAATATTATCACATGTTAAAAATAGCAAAGTTTCAACCTATAAAAAACCCCATTAAAACAGCACAACACATTTCTACCACTTGATACAATATACAAGGTGATTTGCATGAAATGTATAAAAGACAACACAAATGATGTTTAAAAAAAGGTTTTCAGACAGCTGAATAAAATAATTAAGCTATTAACAGGCGAAAGGAGGGGCAGGGATGGAAATAGCAAAAAGGGCGACAGTTTTGAAGGCTCCCTGCTCTTGGGGTCTTTTCCAAACAGGGTGCCCAGACACGTCCTCCTTTTCCAGGACATTTTGACCTCCTGTCCAGGAGGGATTCCAAAACGTCCTCCATTTTGAGCATGACTATATGAAGTATGAATTTTTAAAAATTTATGTTTTTAGCTTTTATTGGGTCATGCCATGCCCCCCACGTTTTTCTTGAATGGCCTCAATTTTAATGCCTTCCATTATATTGTTTTAACTAGGACTGTTTTAAAATTTGTTAGCCGCTTTGATTCCCTATACAGAGAGGAAGGCGGAATAATAATAATAATTAATACTAATCATTTTAAGGTGCCTCGTCTTCCTTCGTGCAAGGATGATGATGATGATATTAATAATAATAATAATAATACTTTAAAGGTGCCTCATCCTCCTTTGTGGTCACTCCGCCTTGCAGCTAGAAAACCACTCACAGGGAGATAAAAGGTGGGATATATTAAATAATGGATATATATTAAATAATAATAATAATAATAATAATAATAATACTTTTAAGGTGCCTTTGTGGTCACTTTGCCTTGCAGCTAGAAAACCAGACTCACAGGGAGATAAAACTTTGCCTGAGGGGCTACTTGTCTCCTCAGAGAAAGTGAGTAGGAGAAAAACCTTTAAAAAATGGTAAAAGAATACATGATAAATGTTAGATCTGGTATTAGACGATAAACAATTTGCGTATCATATAAAAATAACGACTGTTATAATTTGTAATTTATATAACCGCGTAACATAACATAGCAACGCTTGTTATCAGAGAGGACAACCATACTAGGGATTGTTTTATTAAAATTTATTTGGGAAGAAGAAGAAAAGAAAAATGGCACCCCGCGCCCGGGCTTCACTCGGAGGGACATGAGGCACCAAAGCCCCCCGCAAATAACCCCCTCGAAAGCCGGCCTTTGAGAAAACGTCGCCCCGCAAAACGCGGGCCGCAACCGTCGCCTCAAAAGCCGCCGCCGCCGCCGCCCGCCGCCGTTGTTTCAATGAATTGGGCGCGAATCCTCCTCCAGCGGCGGCGAAGGCCAGCCCCGTTCCCATCATGCACCGCGGCCCTGTGTGGTGTCGGGGGGGGGAGGTGAAAGAAGGAGCCGCTCCGCTTTCCCGCGAATTCAGTTCAAAGGCGAGGAGAGGGGGAGGGGCCGCGGGGAAGCTCCCAGAGGTGAAGCGCGCGGCCCAACCAAACTCGCGCAGGGCCATTTTGACGTCACGCCCGGGCGGGACCTCTCTCGGCCAATGAGGCGCCGCGGCGCCACCGCCGGAGCCAATGGGCGCTGGGTGGAGGGGGCGGGAGCCGCGGCCCTGGCGCCGTCCGGTTTGGCTGGGCCGAGAGGGCGCTTGAGGAGAACCGAGCGGAGGAGGAGGGAAGACACTGCCGTCGCCGCTTCCTCCTCGCCTCGGGTGGCTGCTCCCCGTCCCCTCTCCCGCTCCTGCTCCGCCGGAAAGGCCCTCATGGCTCCTCAGAAGCACGGAGGCGGCGGCGGCGGCGGCGCGGGGCCCAGCTCTGGCGCTCCGAATGGAGGCGGGGGAGGAGGCGCCGTCGCGGCCGCCACCGCCATCGCCGCCACGGGAGGGGGCTTGGGCGGCTCCACCTCCGCCGCGGCGCCGGGCGGCAAGTCTGGGGGCTCCGCCGCCGCCGCCGCCGGAGGAGGAGGAGGAGGAGGAGGAGGAAGCAGCGGCGGCGGCGGCGGCGGCGGCTATTCGGTTGGCGGGGGCTGCGGCGGGGGCTCCTCGGCGTCTTCTGCTGCGGCCGCCTCAGCCGCGGCCCTGCCGCCGGTGAAGAAGCCGAAGATGGAGCAGATCCAGGCCGACCACGAGCTCTTCCTTCAGGCGTTCGAGAGTGAGCGCGGGGCGGAGGGAGGGAGGGAGGGGGGAAGCGGGGGGGGAGGACGGCGGAAACCCCACAAACACACACATATGTAAATATATAGGTATGTATTGGGCCACCGGCACACACACACACACTAGCCAGCCCAGGGGACCCCGGGGAGAGAATAGCCGTGGCCCCCTATTGTGGCTCTCTCTAAATCCCCAGGTGTGTGTGTGTGTGTGTGAGTGAGAGAGAGAGAGAGGGGGTCTTGGGGTCCTTTGGGCGGGAGGTTTGTCTTTCTGTGTGTTTGGCCCCTTGCTTCTAGGCCCTTGGCCCTGTGTGTGTGTGTGTGTGTGTGTGTGTCGCAGCGGGGAGGGCTATTTGTCCCTGTTTTCCAGGGTCCTTTGGGCGGGAGATTTGTGTGTGTTCGTGGCCCTGGGGAGGGATGTTTCCCCCTTTCTTTCTGGGTCCTTTGGAGGGGGGTTGTGTGTTTGTGTTGTGTGTGCCGCCCTGGGAAGGACTGTTTCTCCCCTTCCTTGGGTCCTTTGTGGGGGAGGGCGTGTGTGTGTATAGACACACACACACACACACATATATGTCTTTGGGAAGGGATTTTTCTCCCTCTCTCTCGGGTCTTTTGGCGGGAGGTCTATGTGTTTGTGTGTGTGGTTTCTCTCCTTTTCCTGAGTCCTTTTGGTGGGGAGTTGTGTGTTGTGTACGTGTGTCCCTGGGGAGAGGGGTATTCCCCCTGTTCTTCTGCTGGGTCCTTCCGGGGGCAGGTTTCTGTGTTTGCGTGTATGTGTCTTTCCATGGGGAAGGGTGTTTCTTCCCATGCTTTGGGGTCCTTTGGCAGGAGGTTTGTGTGTGTTCGTGGCCCTGGGGAGAGAGGGTGTTTCTCTCCTTTTCCTGAGTCCTTCTGGTGGGGGTGGGTGGGTTGTGTGTTTGTGTTGAGTGTGAGGCACTGGGGAGAGAGGGGCTGTTTCTCCCCTTTCTGGGTTTTCAGTCGGAGGGCTCGGCTCCCCCGTGGGGAAATTGTGCCTGGCTAATTGTTTCGTTAATGAGGTGCTGCTGCCACATGAAGCCCACCCGAGAGAGTTTGGATTTTTGTTTGTTTCAAGGGGCGAGGAGATTGCGCCTCTCCTTGGGGTTTTATGTTATTGGGGTTGATAGTGTGTTGTTTAGGGTGTCTTCTTCCCACTCTTCCTTCAGGAACAGGATTAAAGGTATGGTCAGAAAGATGGATTTCATAAATGGCTTACTGATTCTGAATGCCTTGCTCTGGAAAAGGAGACTTTAAAATTCCACATTTTACGCACTGTAACAAAACTGCTTGCTTGCTGTTTGAGGCACAGAAGATTAGACAGATTGCTCTGATTTTAGAGATTGAATGTATCAATTAAGGTTAATAATTGTCCTTTCCTCCTTGGAATCTTTGGGATCACCAGCTGCAAAGGGAAAAGTTTTAGCTGTTTTGGTCTGATTTGATTTCACCAGTTTTTAGATTCGAAGGTCAATCCAAGCATATTGATCAAACAAGGAAACTTGAAAGACCAGCAGAGTAGTTGGCTTTACAACATTTAAACGTGTCTTTTCTGATTCACATGGCAAGAACTTCCTTGTAAAATAAAGTTGTGACTAGTAAATATTTGATAACACTGCATGGAGCTAGATTTTACAATTGGGCAGGAGCAGAAGGAAAATGATGTTGGTGGTTTCTTGGAGGTTAGGTTTGCAAAACTTAAATTGTGATTAGACTTGTTTTCAGACTCTTTGTTGAGATATGTATGGCAGGAGGTTGGACTCGGTGGCCCTTGTGATCTCTTCCAGCTCTGATTCTATGAATGTTGAAGCTGCCAGAGCAAACATGTGCTTTCTTTAAGCATTTGAATATTCACTCTCTCCTCAAGAGAGGATTGCTGGTTTGTTCTGTGCAAGCACTGTATTTTGCAGAAATAAACAAGGTTGTTAATTAAAAAACTAAGTAGAACATTTTATTTGTGAACACACAATAGTGGCTTTACTAGCACCAGTAACACAAAATTGGGTTGTGGCTATATTAATACAAGCTTAGGTATATTTTTATAAAAGTATTTTAGATCCAAGTTATTTGTTTTACCCCAGTATATTACAAATGCTTACTTATACTTGTGCCATTTTTACAAATAGCATTGAGGATGTCATGGGTTTTCACTGGTGTGTATGATAGTTATTACTTTATCCCCAGAAGTTGGCCACTCATCTCACTATGATCAAGGTTTTGTTACATTTTGCGGGTGTCATAGAGTGGAGAATGTTATATGTTCAAAAGTTTTTGTACTTGTGAAAAGGCTTAGGGCCTTTACAGACTGCCAGAAATAATGCAGCTTGAGGCCACTTTAACTCTTCTGGTTCAGTGCTAAGGAATCATGGGAACTGTAGTTTATTGTGACACCAGAGCTCTCTGACAGAGACGGCTCAATGTCCCAGAAAAAAAAATACAGTTCCCATGATTCCCTGAGCCAGGACAGTTAAAGTGGCCTCAAGCTGCATTATTTCTGGCAGTCTGTAAAGGCCCTTAGTTGAATGTCAAATTATCTGCTTTGTAAAATAGTGTTCTATTTTCTCTCACAGAGCCAACACAAATATATAGATTTCTACGTACCCGCAATCTTATAGCTGTGAGTAACTATTAATTATTGCCTTGAATTTTATACAACCATTTATGGCAACATTCAGTTGACCTTTTTCCTTTCTATTGCAGCCAATATTCTTGCACAGAACTCTCACTTACATGTCCCACAGAAACTCCCGAACAAATATCAAAAGGTAAACTCACTCTTTAAAAAAGGCACCTTGTTTAATTTGCTAAAGTCCCTTCCCCTTCGAATAAATGAGCTGATTATGATAGATTGAATAGTGTGCAATTCAGATACATTATGAATTGTATCTATCTGAAAGTGGAAGTAAAAGTCTTGTGATGGATGTTCAGCTGGAAATATACATAATGACAACACAACATGCAGTTATGTAAGATGCTGTCCTGTATTTGTCTTAAATTGCCACTTGGTTTGGTCTTCAGTGTGAGGTTGTTTGAAGATCTGCTTTCTTGATGTTTAGGAATGAAAAAAATACAGCTTTGTGCTGCTAAAAAGGGTTAAAAGATTACAGACTAATAAAAATTAAGTATAGAACTGGTAAAACATGGAAGTAATTCAGTGTTTGTTAGTTACCATTGACTAATGCTTGTTTAACTTGTGATACTATATGATGTCATATTGCCACTCTTCAGCTAAGTGTGGCTGATGCCTTTTAATACTAGCTTCTCAGTATAAAACATGTATTGATAACATCTGGTAAGTTAAACAAAAGATCTGGTATTGCTAGCTCTGAACTGTTCCTCTTTGAGCAATCAGTTACTCAAAATACTAATACACTCTAAAATAATTAAAACGGCCTGTAGCTTTGCTTCCTTGCAGCTTGGTGTTATCTGAAAAGGTATAAAGATTAACTTTGCAATTGAACTTGAATGGAATTAGAGGTGCAAAACATTATTTAAGTCAACAAGATCCAAAATGGATGTACAGAGCAGAAAGAGCACAGAAGTAGTAAAATGTAAGACCTACACAGTTTGAAGGAATGGTGTATGTTTGTACAGATACAGTGCATATTTCTTCCTCATACATATAAAGAGCTGCTGTCAACCGTTAATGGAAACTATTTTTCACAGTCTTTTAAAATAAAGCAAAAGTCAACGCATTTAAGTTACACATGTTAAAGATAAATTATCATATAAGTCATGTTATATTAAGTTAAAGATTTGTTTAGTTGTTAGACCTGGCAGTAAAATAAGGTTCAGCAGGCATCTTGCTGAATCCATCATTGGATATGTGGGTTAATTGAATGGATTTAAATGTGTCATCTATTAGTAAAAAGGAATGGTTCATGTTTTGATCATATTCTGGTTCTGAAGTAATTTATGGAGGAAGTTGTAATGATATGGTTTATTGGAAGATAAAGAGAATTGTTGCCGTATGTAGCTTTATTTTCCTCTTGTGCTTCTCTGTTTCCATGTACTGGTGGTAGCAAAGGAGTAATGGCTGCTTAGCCACTCCCCAAGTTCCTCAGACTGAATCTAAATTTGTTTCCTTGTCTTTTATATCCTAATAAGCATACTAGTCTGTGCAGCAGATTGTGATTCAGGATTTTTACTGTATCGTGTGAGACAAGTCTGTGTCTCTAAAGTAGTGAAGAAAGATTACATGAGTACAAGTCTTTTAAATTGTAGCTAATTGATTAAGAATTCATAAATTTTGTATTGCACTTTATAAAACAGGGGTAGGCAACCTTTCCCCTTTAAGGGCCGAGGGACTTCAGCTCCCAGAAGCCACAGCCATGTTGGTCAATAGTCCCATGTTGGAATAGCTCCTGGGATTCTGGGAGCTGAAGTCCCTCGGCCCTTAAAGGGGACAGGTTGCCTACCCCTGCTATAAAATGTTGTCAGTTCTCAGCTTTAATCTGTAAAATGTGCTTGATAATAGTCACTCGGTTGGTACACTTGTTTGGATTACGATGAATCATGTGACATAATATCTCCTTCATGTGCTGTGAAGTAAAGCTTTTGTAAATTTAGAACAATTGATTTCTCCAGGTTGTGTGCTGCAAATGATTTAGCATAGGTAGGCTATAGATGACTGGGATTTTTTTTACAGTGCTTAACTACCTGAGCTACTCATAGACTGAAATAAATTCTGAAACAGTGGCTGAAATCCAGTTGCTAATCACTGTTAGATAGACCAATTAATTCATTCAGTGAGATTTATATAAGTGTTGATTTAATGTTCAAGAATTGATTCACTGAGTCTATTCTAGTTGGAACTAACAATTTGATTTAGGCTGTAGTCATGGAAATGGAAAATGAGGTGTTACAGGGAGTACTTATATTGCTGATGACCTGTGGCTGATTATTTCTGTAAACCATGTTCTGTAAGGAGTTAAATCATACGGTTTTCATTTGTATTTATTTAAACTTTTTTATTCCACTGGAACATACTTAGGATGCTTCACAATAAAGTTTCGAATCATGAAATGCAAGCAAAAACCAAAATAGTAAAAAATCTCTACTGAACTATATTTGTAGTCACCATTTAGCAGGAAATGGAGGGGCAGACATATGTCTATAGACACATGGTTCAGTAGTTTGGACACTAGTTCAGAAGGTCCACACTCATGGGCTTTCAAACTGTATGCTAGATGAGAAGGAAACACAAGGGAGGCTCTCCATTGTCGAATGTAGTTCTCAGGCAGGTTCATATGGAGGAGAATATTCCTAGCTTCATACTATTTAGGACTTTGGAGATTAAGTCTAATGTTATGAGCTGATCCCAGAAATATGCTGTTAGCTACAGTGGAGAGAGGATCTGATCTGGCCTCCACCCAGGGTGACCAGACATCATCCTTTTCCAGGATGTCCCACATTTCAACCTTCCATCCAGGAGGAATTTCGAAATGTCCTCCATTTTGAGCATGACTAAGAAACATGTATTTACATTTATGGTAGTGTTTTTAGCTTTTATTTTTCAATCCCCTACATCTTCCTTGAATGTCCTGGATGTTGCAGTGCCTTGTCCTCCTTTGCAGTTATGGCATCTGGTCACCTTGCCTCCACCAGAATATAACTGTTCTGGACTAACTTCAGTTTCTGAACTGTCTGGAAGGGCAGCCCTACATGTAGCATCCTTCAAACAAGCTTGGCAGTGACCTGATCTGGGGTTAAATACCACGTCTTTGGGTAAGATGACCGTTGGTATACTATGCTGCTGTGAAAAGTACTCCTGTCTGTAACTCCCCCTGTACAGTGACAATGAATACTAGATACAGGAGATTCCCAGGTTGCAAGTCTGTCTGAGTGGAATTACAGTGCCAACCAAAACAGCCTGTACTTTTCTTGCAGCATTGCTAGATTGCCTTACTAGGAGTACCTCTATTTTATCTAGATGAGGCTTCAGTTTTTTCACCCACTTCTAATCCAGAACTATTCCAAGTACAGTTTAGAGCTCCAGCTCCTCAATCTCAGAGAATGAAGCAAAAGATGTCTATCACCTGGATAATTGTGCCAGAGCCTCCAGATGATCTCCCCAACTATTTCATGTAGCATAGAAAACAAACCTGAATTCTGTACCACCTTTTTTTTACATAACCAAAAGCTTGAAGAATAGTGGCCCAAAGTCATCCTTGGAAAGAAAGACAACTATAAATCAGTGTATCTTAGCCTTATCCCAATAAGGCAGTCCAGAATTATACCTTGTTGATAATACGGAAAGCTTTTGTGTGTCCATGGGGACCGACTAGATTGTACTTCCTCTGTATGTATCCCAGCATGGACCATCTGTGGGGATCACCATTGTAGCTTTCCTTCCAGGTTAGGCTGGAAGCTACTCTGGAACCTTTCAAATAATTGCTGCTATCAAAGAAAACCTGGACCTAGTACACTACCACTTGCTCAAGTATTTTAATTAAAATTATAGATTAACATTGTCAAGTCGCACATACTAGGATGTACTGATAGAAAAAAGGAATGGAGCTCTTATACCAGGTAAGACTAGCTCTGAAAATTAACATCTACCAGGGTGGATATCAGTTACTATTATTGAAGTGTCTTGTAAAGTGATTGTGCAGATCTCATGTATTTTGACCACAATGTAGTCAACTTCCAAGGGGTTGTGGCTCAATGGTAGATCACCTGCTTGCATGCACAAGGTTCAACCAGATACCTCCAGATAGGGCTAGGAACGAATCCTGCCTGAAACCATGAAGAGCCACTGCTGCCAGTCAGAGCTGACAATTCTGGGGTGATGAGCCAGGGACCTGACTTGATGTAAGCCTGTTCTCCCAGTGAGAACAGTGGTTCCATTGGTGAATAGATGGTGCAGATGTAAGATTGCTTCACTGCCACAGCATAGGCCCTTAATGGGCTGCAACCTACATGTGTCACGTCCAGGTTGCAGCTTCAGCCATTTGCTGCAATCACTAGCCCTGGTGGCGCAGTGGTTAAATGCCTGTACTGCAGTCACTCATAGACCACAAGGTTGCGAGTTCAATACTAGCTAGCCAGGGCTCAGACTAGACTCAGGCCTGCATCCTTCCAAGGTTGCTAAAATGAGTACCAAACTGTTGGGGGGGAATGAGCTTACAGTTGTAAACCGCTTAGACATCCCATAGTGCTATATGAAGCGGTATATAAAAATGAAGCCGCTATTTGTTTCATCATTCACTACCTGTTCATTGACCAAAGAGAAGATTTGGTGTTGCTAGATGCTGTGCCTGGCTTGTTGTGTTCTGTGCCTTAACTGTCTATATTCCAGGGATGCATCAGGAGTACTAACCATGTTAGCAGGCGTCTCAAAACCATCCAGATCCAAAATTCTGCAAGGATAAACTGTTCTAATAGTCCTGCTTTTGGAAAGTGAGGAAATTCCTAGCCAACTAAGTAGTGATGAGGAAACCACCATTCATCACTCTAATATCTCTCTTGGTTTACAAGTCAAAAATCACACACATGACTTGCTATATATACCAAATACAGTCCTGGGAACCTGAGACAAAGGACCCTATTTACATGGGTAACCATGAATTCCTGAGCTGTATCTTACAAGTCTGCCCTTGTATGGGTGCTGAAATTCCTAAAGATGACAAGTTAAAGGGGTCTTCCCAGCACCATTTGTGAAATCACTTCTGTTTTTTAGACAGGGAGACTGTTATGAGATAGGGTAGACGAGCTTTTCAGGTACTTTTAATGGGTTGTTGTCAGGCTGCTAGATAGAGCCCCCTGGAAAGGGAAAGGAAATTCTAATAGACTAGAATGACTTCCTTTCTTGTACATATCTAGTTTAGAGAACTGTACAGTCGCCCCTCCGTTTTCACTGACTTGGAGTCCATGGTCTCTTTATTATTCACAGAGGGGCTATTGGATAAAATGGTGCGTGCAGGAGTGCGCAGCCATTCAAGCCAATCAGATTTGAATATATGCAAGTTTCCGTTTTTGTGTGTGTGTGTGTGGGGGTCCGGAATGGATCCCCTGTGAAAATGGAAGGGTGACTGTATTTACAGAACAAAGCCTTGAACTGCTGGGCAGTGCAATTTCATCATATGTGTTAAAAGTCTTGTACATGGTTGTAGAGGCTAAATGCCAGTGCATTTAAAAAATTCACTATGATCTTTCATAAAGAATAAAAACAAGGTATTAGTGTGTCCTTGATTCTAAAATTTTAATTTTTGATTGTGCTCTTGTATAGCTATTTTCATGTACAGGGCTATTAAAACCTTTAAGAAACTGGAGTTTTTTTACTTTTGTTCTTTGTTTTATAGATTGTACTTTAGCTTTATTTGAAAATTCTTATTGCTGTTTTTTTTTTTTTTTTAAAAAAAGGTTGACAGCAGCTCCCTGAGTGTAAATTATATAAATGCTCCCAAGTTAGAAAATACATTATTACCATCCCAGATTGAAATATCTTCTAGTTTTCAAAGTGTCTAATACATTATTATTTCTCAATATGTAAGAGTGAAAGGGCTAATGTTCTAAAGCTTAAAAATCCTGGGTAATGTAAATCGTAAGAAACAAATTCTTACTAGTTCTTAATTCTTCATTGTTTTTGGCAGGCCAATACCAAATTTCTCAACTATTTCTAAATGTTTAAACCACCTGCTGGTGCTGAATTTTGATGCTTCTGAAGATTTTGTTCTGAATCACCAAACCTGAATTTTAGTATGAAGAATATTTGTTGCTAATGTTTACATGAGCTCTCAAAACAAAATAATGCTGAATTGAAATTATAGAAGTCTAAAACTGATATCATAGTTCAGTCGGACCGCCAAATCCATGGAATTTTTATCCATGGATTCAACCATCCATAGCAGCCAGTTGGATGCTTCTAGGAAGCTACTAACTTCAAGCAAATATCAATTCCAAAAAGTAATATTTTTTTGCCATTTTATATAAGGGATGCCATTTTACTACCTCATTGTATATAATGGAACCTGAGCATCAATGAATTTTGGTATCCATGAGGGGTCCTAGAACCAAACCCTAATGGATACCAAGGGCCCACTTTACCCTTTTGTGTTTTCATGTTTTAATGTGGGTGACAATAAAATGCTGATGGATACATTTTAATTATGTGTGTTTTTAAACCAAGAGTATAAACATATTAAAAAAACTAAAGGGTTGACTATTGCATAGTTAAAAACGAGCATTTCTTGTAAAATTTTGAAAGATCCCACTTTTTTGATGCCAGCAACTTTTCTAGATTTGCAAGAAAGTATTCTTGGAAGAAATCTTTATGAAGCAGAATTGTACTACATAATGGAAATCAATGAAATTTCAGAAACCAACTTTTATTACAGGAAAACTTTCAGAGTAGACGGGATGCTGACGAAAGTAGAGAAAACAAAGGGAGAACACGACTTGCAAAGGTAACATTCATTTTGTCAAGTAATATGTTTCAGTGCTTCAGTAACAATATTTCAAATGTAGTTGATGCATAATGGGATTAAATATCCATGTCAATAGAATTCTTGCAGAAATGTGACACAAAATAAATGTTAGGCTGAAGATAATTTATATCTGCTATAATAAAACAAATTGAATTCTGCTAGAGGGGAATGTGTGTTTTTGATTGTTCATTCTCTGGTAAACTTGTGCTTTAGCAGATTTTAACTTAATGAAACACATTAGAATTATCTGTAGGCAAGATGCCTATACATAAGCAGGTTTCTGAGTGTATTCACTTCCTGAATAGGAAGTAAACATTCAGATTGGAACCAATGGTTGATTCGTTTTTATTTTCATTTTTTTATTTATTTTTGGAATTTCATTGATTTCCATTATGTAGTCCAGTCACCCTTTACTTTACAGGTATGGATTGGAATGAACTTTTCCTCTACTGTTGTATTGGAAATGGGAGTGTGCTTCCTCATTTACCATTTCAGGTTATGAGTTGCCAACTTAGGTTGTTGGAAGAAAGCACTGTTGTGCTGTCATGCTAGTTACTGAATGTTACAAGTTGAAGTAGTCTTCGAAATCATAGGCTTTTATTTCAGGATTGCTTCTGGATCTGGCCTTAATCCTGGTATGCCAAGCCTTTGTCAGAAAGCCTTCACAGAGTTCCTGGTATTGACAGGAATATATATTTATTGCAAAATGTCTTTCTTTGAGATTCCACAAGGGGGAAAAAAATCACTGTCTGTTTTATCTCTAAGCAGTTCACAAATAGGCAACAAAACCACAGAAGCAAAATACAGAACTACTTGAGAACTGGTGTCTGTTTTTGGTTATCAGAGTCCTTTGTAAAGTTTTTATCATAAGCTTGAAGTGAAAAATTTGACTCCTTTCACCCATAGTCCTTTGTTATGAAATTAGCAGGTACTAGTACTGCACCTTGAAATCACAGGCTTTCAGGAATGATTTTGGATCTGGGATAGGTCCTGCATGCCCAGGTGACATTCATGGCCAGACGTGCTTTTTCCCCATGTTGGAGGTGTGCAGCAGCTACACCCATCTCTTTAGAAGGCAGACTGGACTGTGGTGATGCTTGATTTAGTTACATCATATTTTCAGTATGTTCACTGTGGATCTGCCTTTGAAAAGGGATCGGAAACTTGTAAAAAAATGTAGTGGAGCTGTTTGTTAACTGGATTTTTGGAAGCTTGTGTTATACCATTGCTGAATTAGGTACATTGACTCCCGTTTTCTTTTTGCACCCAATTCAAAGTGCTGATGGTGATCCTGAAAGTACATATACAATTTGAGGCAATGATGTGACATGAAGCACCAACTTTTCCAGTTTGAGCCTGGTTTGGCTGAACTGATTTGGCTCTGTAATTTATACTTTCTGTTTGTGCCTGGAGGGCAAGTTGGTCTTTCATATAGAAATATCCTTTTGCTCTAGAATTCCCTTACTTAAAATAAAGCTTTTCCTTAAGGTACTCTGCCTCTCTTGCACTCCTTTTTCACATTCCTTAGCTTGGCCCAGTTCTTCCTTACAGTTGGCAAAGGAAGTACCAGTGGAATTCCCCAGCAACATCCTGATGCATTTGTAAGTTGGGGTAATTGAGTCATCGGGTGTTGACAGTAAGTTCTTTAGATGAAACGTGGTCTCAAGGGGTCCCATCCAGCTCAGCAGGAGAAAGGCATCAATAGAGATTCTCCTTACATGCTACAAAATTATGGTTAAGTAAGGCCAAAGAGTCTTTCAGTGGCTCCATCTAGACTTGGGAATTTATTGCACACAGGTTCTTCTCACTATTCCATGGTTTTAATTTAATTTAATTCTTTTGTCATATGAAGATCTTGCTTTTTAGGAGGGCTGTCATTTGTTAGTGATTTTAATTATCTCATGTGACATTTTTACTGCTGTTCTTGTGAGCTGTATTGGGTCTCATACTGGGAGAAAGGTGGGATATGCATTAAATAAATAACAATATATAATCATCATTCTGATTTTCTGAATTTTTTGGCTCTGTTTCTTCTTTAAAATAATGTGTTAGGGTTTTATTTTATCTTTATGTGTTTTTCATCCCAATTTCTTTTTCTTTGTCAGCCACTATATTCTTTAGAGAAAGGTGTAATATAAACCAGTGTTGGTCAGAGTGGTGTTCCATGGACTGGAACTGGCCCATGAGCTGTCAGTTGTTGGTCCCTTGAGATATTTTCCAGGAAATAAACAAACCCAATTATAGTCAAGAGGCACAAATGTGGTGCTGGTCCTAGTAACAATGAGGGGAAAGGTGTTGTCCCCCTACATCAGGTAGCTTAAAAAGCTCTGATACAAAGGTTTTAAACAAACTGATTTATTTATTTTTCAATGTCAAATAAGCTTGTTTAAGATTCTTAACTTAACACTATCACTTTGCTGTTCTTTAATTCATGATTCTTTCGTCAGACATGTTGAGTAAAGGTTTATTTTACATGAAAAACTCTATGGATTGATAACCATGTGATATACTACTTAAAGTCAAATACCTACACGTAGCACAACAGAGGTCTATTGTATAGTATATATGATAAGTCGTGAAACTATATACTGACTTTTTATCATAGATACTAGTATATTGCCAAAACCTCAGGTACAGGTTGAGTCTCCCTTATCTAGAATGTTTGGTACCGGAAGTGTTTTGGATTTAGGAATGCCTTCATCTGCATAATGAGATATCTTGGAGATGGGATCTATGTCTAAACATGAAGTTAATTTATGTTTTGTCTACTTTACACCTAGTACGTATAGCCTGAAGGTAATTTTATAAATAATATTTTGAATCTGTGCATGAAACAAACTCTTGTGTTCACTGAACTATCAGAAATGTTCTCAGCCACTCGTGGGGACAGTTTTGGATTTTGGAGTATTATGAATTTTGGAATTCTGGATAAGGGATATTCCAGTATCTCAGTAGTATTACACACAAGCTCACTTGCTTGATTTTAGAAAAAAACAGCTTTGGTTAGCTCTCTGGTTATGACTGAATGCCTTCACCTGCCAAATAAAGCAAGGACAGATTTCAATCAAGATCACTTAACAAAACCAACCAACCATTACCTAATAACCATTTTACTTCTGGAATTTACTGGGCCTGTTCAAGCAGTAGTTTGTCCCATCACAGTGTCAGAGGGAGGAACAAGTCATGAGTTAAGGAAAGCCTTCCTAATTCTGACTATAGACCTCTCATAGCAGCCAGTTGGATGCTTCTAGGAAGCTACTAGCTGAGTGTAAAAGCAACTGCTCCTTCTTTCTCCCCCCTTTCCCAATTATACCCCATGGACTGATATGCACTAGCTTGCCACCTTAGCACTGAAGCTTCGTGTAGGCATGATAGCTAGTAACAGTTACTCTAACCGTGTTCTAATTTGCCTGTTAAACTTTATCTAAAAGTTAAACTGCATATTTACGCAAGTTAAGATCCTTTAAATTAGTAGCCATCATGTCATATAGGAAAATGGGAGAAACCTGTTACCACTTTTATGGCAGTTCATAAAATTATTCATGCTATGAAAGTTGAAACAAGTTTCTCCCATCTTCCTATATGCCTAAGACCAGGTTAGTCTTGGGTAAAATCTGAAGCATACTACACAACATAAATGTTAGTGCATATGGTATCTGTTAATAAAATTAGGCATGCTTTTAAGGATTTGCATGAGTGTGGAAGACGGAACATTAATTTCAAAAAATTCTTATTTCTAATTAAACTTCTGTGATACAAAATTTTTGGATTACCTTACTAGATAATATAACAACTCTGAGTAGCTATAAATCAGTGTGTTTCTTTCATTGTGAGTTCAGGAAATATCAGAAGTACAGAGAGAACATCTTTGGGGAAAAAGTGGTGGTTCTGTTGGTGATTTTACTGCAACTGCTTATAATTTCTTGAACAGATATACACATATGTAACTTGTTAGAATGGCAAGGGGGGAAATTCTAGTGTCTTAACCATGGCCTGCAGAAGCCATGGTCTTCTAATGCATATGAAAATACCAAGCTTGCAAGAAATGGTGTGTTCATAATTCTATAATTAAGGTCCTGATTTATGCTCTGTTTTCTGGTTGGTTTATGCCACTGTTTAAAATGCAAAACAGCTACCACAATTCATAAATTATAGACTAACTTAAAACAGTTCAACCAATAAAATAATAAATATATCTGTCTGTTCTGATTTATTTTTGAAATTTGTCTTGATAGCTTTTAGAACAGGAGCTGGAAAAATATTTCAGTCAGTTGCAAAACAACCTGAGATGAAACCAACCACTTGCAGAGAGGGGAGAACATAACATAATTTTGGTTTCACTGCAGAAAAAGCTCTGCCCTCTACACTCTTTCTACCCCATGATGCAAGATTGGCTCACTCAACGTTTTTCACTAATTGTTGGTTTTTTTTTTATTATTATAGCAGGTTCCAGTTGTATTTGGAAGTTAATCTTTTATGTACTCAAGATTTTCTTCTTGTTTTATGGTTTTAAGATGTTTTGTGCACATTTATAGTTTTTAAATACTGCAAACTGACCTTAGTGGTACTTTTATATTGAAATGGTACAGTGTACCACCTGCTGTTATATTTCTGTTGGGGAAGGGATGCAGAGCACTGCCTCCACTACTGATCCAAATGTTTAAACAGATTCCTATCAAATGGTCACACACTGGGAAGGGCTGCCTTTTTTATGCTGGTGTTTTCCAAATGTCTTTGACTGCAAACCCCACAATTCTCAGGTACCGTTGACAGTTGATGTTTGTAAAAGGACTTGTAGCTGTTATTTCTGTCTTTCCATCAAGGACTAGTGCCTGGTCTAGGAAAACCCCAACGAATCTTAGGTCACCTGACTCTTTAATCAGCAACATTCTCTTTTTGTCTAAATTAAGCTAACAAGGAGTAATTATAGGATAACGGTGAGGAGCTGGTCAGTTATACTTGCTGACTGTTTTAAAGATAGGAATTTAAAAATACTTGCTTATTGTATTACTATAGCAGTTATGACATAACAGTTTTTATGATGTTTTTGAATGCTCTGTTCTTAGATGCACATAGACTCTTAAGAATTAATAGAATGTCATATGTACAAAAAAATAAATCTGTTTTATTTTGTTTTTTATTTAGTTTGTCTGCTCACCTACAACTCACCTTTACTGGTTTCTTCCATAAAAATGGTATGTATAGCATGCACTTTTTCTTGCAGTGCCAATTATTGGCAAATGTCATTAGTTTCTTAAAGTATGAGGCTAAACAGTATAAAAAGCAAACGTTAGTTCCTATATACGGGGAAAAGTGGGATATAAATCAAATAAATAAATAAATGTGCAAAATTGCCTTGCTTTTTTGCCCATTACACTGGCCTTTAAGGCAGTTTTGCTCATTTATTATCTTTAGTGTTTGAAGTTAAGATGAAAGTTGATTAAATAACATACAAAATTATTTGCTTTTCCCCCAATAAATTGCATGGATCTTAACAAGCAAGGTATGTTTGAAGTGCTATACTAAATTTTGTAGGTGTTACTGCTTCAAAATCCTGTAAACACCTTTAGAAAACACGGTGACATTTTTGTGGGATTTATGTTTGAAAACTTAAATCGCCAAAATTTCCAGTATCTAGTTGTATACCATGCTGAAAAAAGTCTGTCCTGTACATTTTTTCTGCATATTTCAACAAAACTTATTTTTGTTACCTAAAAAAGGTGACATCCATATAATTTTCAAGATATCTGATATCAGAAATCACACATAGTGCTTTGTGCGTGCTAAAAGTTTGGATGTATAGTTGTCCTCTAAAATCCTTTCTCTGGTTGTTAAGGTATTTCACTGAAGATTCAGTGTAAAGATTATAAAACTAAATATGACATCATTCCTATTAGTATTCATAGCAGCATTTTGGCACATCTAGCAGAAATCTGATCAGCAAACACTGTTGGATTATGAAGGTGATGCTCAGTCCATTGATTGATAATACATCTGCTGTCTCCTGTGTTACATTTACAGTTTGCAGCCTCAAAACTTAGTATATCTTGCAGGATCAGGGTATAGCACTAGTTTTTAACTGCACAATTTTGAGTCCGCCATATTCATATGTTCATCCTGTGTTTTTAAGAATTGGCATTGGTATAGTAAAAGTTTGCTTCAATACCATGTTCTGACAGATCGTCTTTTCAGCATTGGCTAGTTTGTCTGGGATCTTTCAGCTAATGGTGGTGGTCAGTAAGCACATCCCATGCTGAAAGGTGATTTCTAAAAGATACACTGTCACAAACTTTCATAGGTTAAAGATATAAAATGCCTTTTCTTGGTTCGTTGGTAAGTATTGGTGGCCTTGTACATTAATGTGCATTCTTTTTCCATACATTTTGGATCATATTCAGAGTTGTAAGTCAGAGTAAGAAAATGTGCCAACTGAACTACTATGATGGTGATGGATTAATATGATGCTAACAACTGTGTTATGAAAAAATTGTATTCTATAGAGAATATTATATCACCCTGTTTGTGGGAAGCTTTATGTCAAAATTGTTGGGGGAATCTCATTTTGAGTGCATGGAATGTTTCAGCTACCATAATGTCCTTGCCTTCAGTGCCTTTGCCATTTCCCCAATAAGTAATGCTATCATTTTCTGTCACTGAACAAATTGCCCAGTGACTGTTCATTGGCTGCAAGATTGTATCGGTGAAATACAGCGTCGTTTATACGCTCATTTTCCATTAGACAATGATGATATGATCACCTGGGCAAGGTTACGAAAGGTCTTTGTGCCTTGAGGGAATGCAATAGAAACTAATAATGCTGGGCCATCAATAATTAGACCTGTCTTCTTGCCTGTTAGATTAGTACTTTTTGAGCAATTAACCCCAGAAGTCAAGACTTCTGACACCATAGGTTTCTGTTGACCTTTTGCTTATTTTTTCAGGGCTTTGCTGCATCAGGTTAATCTGTCCCTCCTTTCCTGGGTCTTGTTTAGAAATGTTGTGTATTCTTCTGGTTTATGTCACCATTGTATACAGTCAGTTCAAGGTTTCATTATTGTTTCTGGTCGCTTTGGTATAAAATTCTCTCAGCAGACATTGCACTGCCCTGAACGAACCCTGAACTGGTGAAAAAGCACAATATAAATAAATATAATAATAATAACAAACCTTTCCTTTATGAAGCATATACAAATGTCCCTCCCAGTTCGTGGGGGATCCGTTCTGGACCCCCCCCCCCTTTTGCGAAATAGAAAAATCGTGGCTATTCAAGCCCCATTTAATATAATGGGGGCACTCCCACATGCACCATTTTGTCTCTCCTGGCTTCCCATATCTTCTTATAACACTGAATACTGATTCTGCTTACGTGGAAACATACAAGGAGGAACAAGTGTAGTAGGTTATTTTCTATGTTGGATGTATCAATGTGAAAGTAATGAATCTTTGTTGGCAGTGTTATGCAGGCAGGGCTCCTCCAGAGCTGAAGATAGTGAAATAGCAGAGTGCTGTATAGTGCTAATCTACATCTGTTGTTAGGCCATTTTTTAAAAAAATCTTATAACTATATTCAGTGCAGGAAACATGTACAGAATGTAGTTGTCTTCATCTTACTTGTATGAGAGGTATGACAGAAGTGTGGCTTGTCTCAAAGTTGTTGATGTCCTTACAATTCCACCTCATCTCTTTTTGGTTCTGTTAGGCCATTCCTAGGCTGCCTTTGGTTCTGTCTGATTGAAATTCTTGTCTGACAGCTATCGACTATGAAATTGCAAAATAAGTGCCATAGAAACTTTTCTCTTAACTTTTTTGGTTTATCAGCCTGTTTTGATACGGTAAAGGTAATGATAATTCTTGTGAAGCTGCCTACGAATGTCATATAATTATACATAATGACAATAAATGTGAACATGGGTGGCTAGTTTTCAGGATGGTACACTACAGTCACCCCTCCGTTTTCACAGGGGATCCATTCCAGAACACCACCACCCCCGCGAAAATGGAAAATCACCAATATTCAAGCCCCATTGACTTGAATGGCGGTGCGCACCCCATTTTGTCCCCCTCCATTTGCCACCCATGAACAGATGAGGGACAGACTCCCAAGTCCACGAAAATGGAGGAGCGACTTCTATGTAAAGTTCTGAGACATAGCTTTTTGAATTCAAAATACTTTGTCATAAAGAAACATTTTGCTGTACCTGCTTTCTCAATTTTGGAAGAATGATCTATCTCACCAGTCTATGAATTGGCTTTCCTTTTATTGAGAAGGAGGGAGGAGATTTTTTTTCTGGAGTGCAGCTAATGGAGATCTGTAGCTTTGCTGCTTAACTATAGCAGCACCAAGTGGCTATTGTTGTTTGCTTATGGGCTGTACAATCAACCCCTGTAAAATCTTTTCATTGTGACTTAGCTGAATGATACTCACTTTCAAAGTTTCTGTCATGTACTCTTAACTCCCAGTGACAGGAACTTTGTACAACTTTATATAACATTTTCTGTTATACTAAAAATAAAACAAAATACGTTTGTTCTCTTTTTGTAAGGATTTGGAAATGAGGCGGATTTAAAATTTAGAACCAAGCCCAGGTATGCTGTCATGCTAATAGAATGCTTTTGTCAGCAGAACTGGTGGATTGCAGGGGAGCCTGACACTAAAATCTGATCTGGGTGGTTGGGGAACACTTCAGAGCAGATTTTCAAGGGTGTGAGCATGCAGGGAAAGAAATGTTCTGATGTATAAGCAGAATCAGTATTCAGTGTTGTAAGCAAAAATTTTATTCAAAGACCAGCAAATAAAATATATAAAATATTTTGATGTTAGATTTCACCATTAATGATCTCTTCCCTCTAATTCCATTGAGATATCTCCAGACAGACACCACTATCTCTCCCCGCTGTTAACTCTGTCCTCTGTTAAATGTTATTGTAGGTACATAGATGCTGTGACCACAATGAACAAATAGCTTATGCACAAAAATTGTAAACATTTAATTGCACTTCTGCACTTGCTACTTGTTCATAAATAGCAACTGCAGATGTGGACAAGATTCCCTGAGAGATCTCTGGCCAGTTCACCAAGACTGAATGAACATTCCAGATCATAGCATTTCATAGTTCTCTCAGCCACAATAAAATTACTGTTTTCCTCAGTATTTTAAGCCATTCCTCCTTTTTGGGACTTTTTCAGATAAGCCATTACAAAATTCAGAAAATGAACAAAGTTCTGTAAGCCTGGAAGTACTGCTTGTAAAAGTCTGCCACAAGAAACGAAAGGTAAGTTCAATCCTAACAAAATACAACAATTTGTGCCTAGCAGAGTTGTGATGTAAAGGAAATATGTTGTTAAAGCTAAAATCCTCTTCCATGGTAAGGAGTTAACTATTGCCATATTCTTAAGCGTCTGCATGTCCATGCTTTCTGTCTTTTATCTTTTGTTTAGAATTTCTTATTTAAAGGCGATCCAGAGCTGATTGCTTTGATGAAACCCAATTACTTCTAAGTCACAGCCTGTTATAGCTGTTCTCCTTTCATTTTGCTTTAAGAGTTTGCTCAAATTTGCCAGATTTTGGCTGAAACTCTAAAAGTTGAGGGACCAGACAATTCAGTTTGAGGATCAGAACAGTTCAGTGATGAGGAAAGAGGGTTTACTGGTGAGAATGTGGGGATTTCTTGGTTTTTATTCTCCCCCCCCCCATGTTTTTTCCCTTTCTTTTTCAAAACTGTTGTCTTTGCTCACAGAGGGGCAGAAGCAGTGCATTTCTGGTTGCCAGCAAGGTTTGGTATTTTTTCTTTAAGACCAAAAATTTTAAGAAGTTAAGGATAACTTCAGGCAACAGTGTTCTTGTGGTTTGACCTTGTAAGGCCAGGGCTTCAGACACCTTCACTATGGAGCTGCCAAATTGTATTCAGTGTTCCTTCAACTTTGGGGCTGAGTTTGATGGTGGAGTTGCTTGAAAACTGCTTGGCCATCCCCACCCATCTCTTCAGAATGGAGAGGAAAGCACAGATATTCATCATATTTGACCCAGAGGGGAACGCCTCACTTGGTGTAGTTTGGTTATATACCAATTTCACTTCTAAATCAAAATCATGATTTTTAAGAAAAAATAGCAGAGCAGATTAATTTACATAGTTTAAGTAACACTAATTGAGAATGGTTTAAATTAGTTGAGTTATATATACATGTTTACATGTGTGAGTTAATATATGTGTGTGTATACGCACACGCACACACACGCACAGTCGTTCTTCTCACAGTATTGTGGTTCTAGTTATCAGTTTATGTACTGTGAAATATTTATTTAAAATATTTACAGTATGTACAGCCTTTATATACATCTCAGGCTCATAAATAAATTCAAAACATTTTAAAATTAAAAACATTACAAAATAAAAAGTATATTAAACAAAACAATTTAAACAAATTAAAGCAGTTTAAAATCATGCAACAGTAATTTTGGCAAAAGTGGTATGCCCTAAAGACCTTTATAACAACTTGTGTTTTAACTTGGCATCAGAATGATGCCACTACTATTGCTGATCATACCTCTGAAGGGGAAGGTGTTCCATAACCATTGCACCAGAGAAGTGAAGGGCTTCTTTTGCTGTGTGTAGCGCTGTGTGTAACGTCTACTGGTAGGACACAGAAAAAGCTCCTTACAGCTGACTTCATTCCTTGGGCAAGCATGTACACAGAGGGAGTCTTTCAAGTATAAAGGTCCCAGGCTGTTTAGGGCTTTAAATGGTTTCACCAGTACCTTGAGTTCAGTTTGGATGTATATTGGCAGCCAGTGCACTTCCATTCAAACTAGTGTTGTGTAATTGTGTAAGGCATTCCTGTCAGTGGTTTCATGGATGGGTTTTGCACTAAGTTACTTTCAAGGGCAGTTCAATATTGAACACTTTTTATTAGTTGAATGGGGAAGTTGCCAATTGGCCACAACCAGTAACAAAGATGGATCCAGGAGTACTCCCAAGGTATACCCCTGCTGTTTCTGGTGGAATGCAGTCTCACCCAGGACGGATCCTTTAAACAGTTCCTAGACTCAGGAACTATCAATCCACCGGGCATCTATGGTTGTTTTGGTATCATTTCTGAAGTTGTCCAGCCATTGCATGTTTAAGCACCTTGTGCAAACAAGAAATATTAGCAATGGGGCATCCTAAGTCTGCAGGAAGTGAAAAAGATCCCATGAAACCTGTCCAGATGGAACACTAGGCTCTTCCCCAGATATTGTGAGAACTGTTGGGCCAAGTTCAGAGTGGATAGAAGGTGTTCCCTCATAGAGTACCTAACTAATGGGCCTTTGCAGACTGCCAGAAATAGCGCAAATTGAGTCCACTTTAACTGCCCTGACTCAGTGCTAGGGAATCATGGGAACTGTAGTATATTGTGGCACCAGAGCTCTCTGACAGAGAAGGCTCAATGTCTCAGAAAAAAATACAATTCCCATGATTCCCTAGCACTGAGCCAAGGCAGTTAAAGTGGCCTCAATTTGCACTATTTCTAGCAGTCTGCAAAGGCCCTAATGTTAGCTTGATGCTGCCCTGAGAGTTCAGTGAACAAAGTTAGGACAGGTCTATCCCACCTAACTCATCTATCTGAGTCTCCATAATACATACCACTCATCATCTCACTCTTGCCTGTGTTGGCTAAGCCTGATGAGAGTTGGAGTGAGTCATTCGGAAAATTCCATGTTCCATGCCCTACCTATTTGAAGCAGTTGGTCTTTAGCAGGAGAGAATTCACAAGTGAGTCATGTCTCATTTGGATCTCAGATGGCACTAGTATTTTCTTTGAGAGGAGGAGGGTCATCTCTCCCTTCTAGTTTGAATATGGAGTATACAATCTTAGAATTAAAGAATTGTATTGTTGGAAGGCACCCAAAAGGTCATTTAGTCCAGCCATCTGACTAAAATGTGCTGTTATGAGGCTGCTCCCATTCTGGTGTGATGTAAAATCTCAATTTTGGGAGAAAAGCAGGATATAAATATTGGATGAATGAAACAGTTTATGAGTTGATAATTATGGTTTTCTCAAAAAAGAAAGTAGGGGAAATTAATATCCTTTTAAAAGCAGGTATGTGCCATTCAGCACCTCATCTGAAGTGGCTCAAAGTGTGTGTGTGTGTTGTTTTTTTTAAAAAAAGGCTCCCATTGTTAGTATTCTATTATGTACCAGGCTTGACTTACCGTATTTGAGTTTATTCAGACAGTTGGCTATGGCATCTAAGTTCCAATTACAACATGTTCATTATATTTATTTTTAAATTTGAAATCATCTGGGTCTCCATTCTCTATAATTGGTGAAGGACCTTTATATATGGTTTAATTACCATTGCTGCCCAGGCTGGGCAGAGGTCACCTGGCTAAGGGGTTGATTTAGACCCTGGTTCTCCCCAGTTCTTTCCTTTGCCTCTGTCTAGTTCCTTGTAGTCTCAATTATCTTTCTTTTTTTAGTTTATATCTATTATTTCACCTTAACTTTATTATCTTTAGGACTTTATTTAGTCTTTCTCACCATCTTATTCTCAAAAAACTTTTTTGTCTCTTCCTTTCCCTTATTTTCAGCCTTTTGCCTTCACTTGCTCTCTGTTAGGAAGTTTTTGTGTATGTGGGTGGTTTTTCTTTTTTTTGCATGGGTCCAGTAGGAAAGGTGACCTCCAGAGTGTCTTCCAAGAGGCTTTAGAAGTTACCAGTTCATCATATTAAAATTATGAAAGACACTTGCATAATCCTTTGGGAGCCATTTGGAACATCATGAAACCATTTCTGATTCATCAGCAGGGAGCACCCTTCTATCCCTTGAATTAGAGGGTCCACGTAGTTAGAGGAAATTATTAATCTCAGTGCTTCTATACTCAATCAAACCAGCATCTCTGTGGAGCTTGAGACAAATCTTGGAGATTATAGAGAAACAGAGGGATTAGCAAGACTTAGCAAATTGAGGTATGGAGAATAAGAGGAGTGTTTGCTCCCTGCCAAATTTCCCATTTATAATAATAATAATAAGAAGAAAATTTATTTTTACCCTGCCCCTCTGTCGAACAATCAGGGCGGCTTACAACAATTAAAATCCATACAAATCTAAAATAAACAACCCCCACCCCTCCCCCCATTCAAACAGTATTAAACTACAAATCCATTTAAAAAAAGCTTAACAAAATACAATAAAATAACAATACAATGAAAATTAAAAAACAACAACCAACCAACAACAAACTGGGAGAGCCAAAACTAGAATGGTAAAAACACATGGACTCCTGAGGCTGGGAATCTAATCAGGAAAAGCCTGCTGGAAGAGATCCATCTTCACAGCTTTTTTAAAGCTGCTTAAGCTGTTAATATGACGAATGTTGTCCGGCAGGCCATTCTGTAATTTGGGGGCGATTACCAAGAATGCCCTCTGCGAGGTTGCTGAGAGCCTAGATTTCGTTGACTGGAGCAAATTTCTCCCAGAGGACCGGAGTGCGCGGGGAGGATTGTATAGGAGGAGGTGGTCCCAAAGATAGGTTGAATCCAAGCCATTTAGGGCTTGAAAGGTAATAACCAACACCTTATACTGGGCCCAGAAATTAATAGGCAGCCAGTGGAGAGATTTTAATACTGGAGTTATGTGGTCTTTCCTGGTTGTTCCCGAGACCACTCTGGCTGCCATATTTTGTATCAACTGAAGTTTCCGGACCAAGCAGGAGGGTAGCCCCATGTAGAGCGCATTACAGAAATCCAGACGAGAGGTTACCAGCGCGTGCACCATACTCTTAAGATCTTTTACTTCCAGGAAAGGGCGCAGCTGATAACAGGCGCTCCTGACCGTTGTGTTCACTTGATTAGTCATGAAGAGCAACGAATCAAGGAGCACCCCCAGACTACGAACACAGTCCTTCACGGAGAGTGTGACCCCGTCCAGGACTGGCAGTTGCAACCCAATTCCTGGTTTCGGGGCCGCTACTGTGAGCACCTCCGTTTTGTCTGGATTTAATCTCAATCTGTTTTTTTCTTCATCCAGCCCATTACTGCCTTAAGACAGTCATTGAGAGGAGAGACGCCATCAGAATTCGAAGCTGACTATCGAGACATGGAGAAATAGATCTGGGTGTCGTCAGCGTACTGATAACACCCAGCCCCATAACTCCAAATGATCTCACCCAGCGGCTTCATATAGATGTTAAAACAACATTGGGGGCAGAATGGCACTCTGAGGGATGCCACGCATAAGATCTTTTTTTGCTGAACAACTGTTCCCAAGCAGCACCCTCTGGGACCTGCCTGAGAGGAAGGAGCGGAACCACTGCAATGCAGTGCCTCTAATTCCTAACCCACTCAGGAAGTCCAAGAGGATGCTATGATCTATGGTATCAAAAGCAGCTGAGAGGTCTAAAAGCACCACCAGGGTCACACTACCCCTGTCGATACTCAGATGCAGGTCGTTGGTCAAGGCAACCATGGCAGTCTTGACTCCAAATCCAGTCTTAAAGCCAGTTTGAAATGGGTCTAGATAATCAGTTTTGTCCAAGACTGCTTGGATTTGAAGAGCAACCGCCCTCTCAATCACTTTGCTCAAGAAAGGTAACATAGACACCAGCCTATCGGGTCCAGGGAAGGTTTTTTCAGAAGTGGCCTAACTGCCGCTTCCTTTAAACAAGATGGAACGTGCCCTTCCCTGAGGGATGCATTGATGATATCCTTAAGGAACATCATCAAGACACACCCCCACCCCCCCGGATGGCCAGCCATGAAGGGCAAGGATCTAGGGGGCAAGTTGTCTTCCTCACTCTACCAAGTAGCTTGTCCACGTCCTCGGTACTCACAGATTGAAATTGATCCAGTAAATTTACATCAACAGAGATGCTGGACACTTCGTCACTTGGTTCTGTTGCTAAACTAGCATCCAAGTCGGCTCTTATCTGAGAGATTTTATCTGCAAAAAAGTTGTTAAACGCGTCACAGCAGGCCATTGTTGGGTTAAGTAAGGGGTTCTGTGCAGGTGGAACCTGCGTCAGTTCCCTTACCACCCTAAATAGCTCTCCTGGACGGGATTCTGCAGACGCAATACGCGCAGAGGAGAAAGATTTATGTGCTGCACGTATTGCCTCTCAGTAGGACCAAAGCATTGGACTTTCAGCATTGACAGTGGTGCCACAGATGCTCTGAAACAGAGTACACAGGTTTCTTCCCACCTTTTACACAGCCTCCATGTTAACCATTCTTGGCTAGCCGGTGGCTGTTTTCAACAACACTTATCACCAGGCAACCATTTTGACATGAATTCTTCTCCCTCTCTTATTCCTGTTACAAGCCAATTATTCCCAATCTTCCAAAGCCAAAACCCATTTCTTCAAGAAAATTAGCTTTAATCCGTGAGGCATCCTAACACAGAGCACCAGTAGGTGGTTCCGTTTCTGTGTTCTCTTAGTACTCTGAAGGAGAAGATCAGCTTTCCCCAAATCTCAGAACCTTAGTGGAAGTAAATAAAGGGAATGAAGACAATGGGTTGCATCTGTTAATGACATGTCTGCGAAAGAGGAGGAAGAGTGGCCCAGCTCACTTCATGAGGAAGAATCAAGCATAAACTGCATATTCTAATTAAACTTCACAAATATCTTCCCTGTGTTTCAGATGCCACCAGGGATTCCTTCACTGTGGCATTGATAGTGGCAAGAGGATCAGTCTGGTTAGAGCAGGGGATTGCTCATATGCATGCTGGACAAAAATTGGCCATGGTTCCCTTTTACGAACTCTTGTCTCTTTGGTGAAGGTGTTGTCAAGGTTATATCAGTTGGAAAAAAAAGATGAAAAAAGATCATGCTTTTGTTACAGAGGCAGGAAGACAAACAACCACCACAGTGTTCTTTGAATCCTTCCCTTCAGAAGATTTTTGTATTCTCAAGACTGAAGAATATTAAAGCTTTCTTGTCCCATTCCCATTTCCAATATAGGCCTCAGGGTGGGCCATCTTGCAATTCTGGTTATGGGGCCAGTCTTCCAGAACCAAAACAAATAACTTCTGATTAATTTTCTCCTCCTGTGAAAAACTTGACAAAAGTCTTCAACAAGTCTGTGGCTCCTAAAAGCCCAAAGCAGTACTCCAAAGGATTCAATTCAGAAAGGAGAATAATTTCATCATCCATCTTAGTGTCCCCCATAAAAAGGCAAATAGTTGATCAAGCCATACAGCATCTTATAGACAAGGGATCCGTTTTTCCATTCCCTGTTGACTCATTCCACTTCTGGAGACCCACATTTACTCCCAAGCGTTTTTTGAGAGGAGCATTGCTTCTTATTTCTTTAGTAGTGGTTTGCCATTTTCCAGATCAGGCAAGGTTACATCCTTTCACCCTATCTGGTCACTTTGTATACCGAAAATAGGCTTCGACCTGGAACAAGTAGTAAGAAAGATCAAAGGAGGAGGAGCAAACGCAGGCTTACTGCTCAACGTAAAAAAACAAAAAACAAAAAAATGACCATGGAACATTACACAGATTCAACCTAGACAATGAGAAAATCGAAATAGTAAAAGAATTCCCATACCTTGGTCAAACATTGATCAGAATGGGGACTGCAGCAAGAAATAAGACGACTAGGAATAGGGAGGGCATCTATGAAGGAATTAGAAAAGATCCTAAAATGTAAAGATATACAACTGAGCACAAAAGTTAAAATCATCCAAACCATTGCTTTCCCAGTTACCATGTACTGTTGCGAGAGCTGAACTGTGAGGAAAGCCGACAGGAAGAAAATCGATTCCTTTGAGATGTGCTGGAGAAGAGTGCTGAGTATACCACGGACAGCTAAAAAGACAAACAAATGGGTCCTAGAACAGATCAAGCTTGAAATCTCCCTGTAAGCTAAGATGATAAAGTGGAGGTTGTTGTACTTTTGTCACATTGTGAGAAGGAATGACTCATTGGAAAAGACCATGCTAGGAAAGATGGAGCGATGTAGAAAGAGAGAAAAACCGCATGCTAGACCATCATGATAGACTCTATTAAGGAGCTTATGGGCATGAATTTACAGGACTTAAGCAGAGCAGTGAAAGTTAGGGAGTCTTGGAGATGTCTCATCCACAGGGTGACCATGAGTTGGGATCGATTGGAGAGCAGTAAACAACAGCAGCAAACCTGTGTACAGTTCTTAAAGCTTTGACAACTTCCATTTGAATTGCTAGTCCATTTATTCCAGACATCAGGCTATGTTCGGAGGACTGTGGAATAAGGTCTGTATCACACTACCTGTAAATTTAAACCCTCCCAACTTTGACTTATGGCAGCCCTATGAATGAGTGACCTCCATGTCACCCTCTTAACCAGGGGTAGGCAACCTTTCCCCTTTAAGGGCCGAGGGACTTCAGCTCCCAGAATCCCAGGAGCTATTGGCCAACATGGGACTATTGGCCAACATGGCTGAGGCTTCTGGGAGCTGAAGTCCCTCGGCCCTTAAAGGGGAAAGATTGCCTACCCCTGCTCTTAACAGTAGCCCTGTTCAAGTGTTGCAAATTCAGGGCCATGTCTTTCTTGATTGAGTCTATCCATCTGTAATTTGGTTTTCCTCTCTTCCTTCTGCTTTCTACCTTATCAAGAGTTATTGCCTTTTCTAATGAGTTATATTTTCTCATGATGTAGCCAAAGTATGACAGTCTCAGTTTAAGTAAGGAACAGTTCACACTTCATTTGCTCTTGGGATCCATGTACTTTCTTTTTGGCAGTCCATGGTATTTGCAGAACTCACTTTCAGTACCACATTTCAAATGAGTTGATTTACTTTCTATCAGCTTTCTTCATTATCTAGATTTCTTAACAATAAATAGGAATGGGAAATAAGATGGCATGGACAATTTTGACTTTAGTATTTAGTGTCTTCACATTGCAGGATCTTGTCTACTTCTCTCATAGCTGCTTTTCCAAGTCCTAGTTTTCTTCTGATTTCTTCATTATAGTCTCTGTTTTGATTAATGACCAAGCCAAGGTATGGAAATCTTTTGCTATCTCAGTGTCTTATTGTCTACTTTACAGTTATATAAATCATCTGTGGTCATTATTTAATGTTCAACTGTAACCCTGCCTTTATACTTTTTTTTCTTGACTTTCTTCCATAGTTGTTTCAAGTCTTTGCTGTTTTCTGTTAGTAGTTTGGGGTCATTTGCATATATTAAATTAATGTTCTTTCCACCAATCCTTTTTTTAACAATACTTTATTAATATTAACATATGAAAAGCACACATAAACGTCTACATGCTCAACACAACACCTCTCATACAATACACTAGATTACACAAACCCACTAATCATTCTCCATTCAATACAAAACACAATACCAATGTGTTTTGGTATTGTCTTTCCATCAATTCTGACGCTTCCTTTCTCTAAGTCTAACCCAGTAAGCATAGTCAAGCTTGACAGCACTATGTTAGTATTTCTCTAGAAAACATCTTAGTGGACAACTACTATCAGCACTTCCTAGATGCTATTAATTGGATAAATATTTTTCTCTGGAAGTGGCTTTCAAGAAAAGAATGCTACAGCGAGTTCTTCCATTGGAGCTAACAATCCTCCCATGCAGGCTTGCATCAATCACAGTTGGCAGCCTTCTAGTGCCATATTCTAGGTTGAGTTTATCCATTGTCTCGGATGTCTCCTTTGCCTCATTCAGAAGATGGTATGTTGAGAACTTAACCATGAGTGTTCAATCTTGTATGTCTTCACACACACCTTTTGCAGTGGCTACTCAGCCATCTAATTTGTGCCAGCACTTTTGAAATCTTAGGATACTCCTTTTTTGTTCTGTACTTGTTTTGTTAATGTTTTCTTTAGCTTGGCTACAAGAAGAAGTGGGGAAGTGCCAGAGTTCTAGATATTAAATCAAGCCTTTTTCAGTCATGTGCTTCTAGCCTAGCAGTGGTAGAATTTAACCCATGTGTAAATCTTCACAGCTAAAAAAGGGCATTCATTGTAAATTCCCAGCATAAAATTTGCATAGACAGTTCTACTTTGATTTCATCCAGATGTTGAAAATATTAAACATGTGTTTTTTTCTGTCTGCAGGATGTTAGTTGTCCCATAAGGCAAGTACCTACTGGTAAAAAGCAAGTACCTTTGAATCCAGACCTCAACCAAATGAAACCAGGCAACTTTCCATCACTTGCAGTTTCCAGTAATGAGTTTGAACCCAGTAACAGCCATATGGTGAAGTCCTATTCATTATTATTTAGAGTAACTCGTCCAGGAAGAAGAGAATTTAATGGGATGATAAATGGTGAAACAAATGAAAACATTGGTAAGTAGTCATGAAGGCTAATCATTACTCATTTCAAGTTACGGGGGAAATCAGGTTTCTGTTGGAAGAAAGACAGATAAATAATTGAAGGTATCACTGTCCATTGCATAAGAATATTAATTTACAGATTTGTTCATTCTTTTAGGGTTTGCTACCATTGTTCTCAGTATGGTTTCAGAACTTAAGTGAAAACACTTGAGACTGAGTAACACACAGTGTCAATTGTGGGGGCTTCTATGTGGACTAAAAGCCATATGGACTAGAAACTTTTGCTTAAGATACCTGGGGTGAAGCAGACAGGCAGCCTCTGGCCACTCCAGCCACGATTGTCCTGTGATCAGCCAGGGACTATATCAACTAGACGGCCCGCTCTGAAAGCAGGCCATTGGCAATGACTGGACTTTCGGCACTCCTTTTGCTGGTGGCTTCGGGCCACCTTAGCAGCTTGCAGCTGCTCCAGTGGCATGTGTCATCTGCATGCCATGCCCCCAAAGTGGCCAGAAGCCGTACCTTTTGACTCCTCTGTTTCAGGCTCTAGTTACTCATAAAATGCCCAGATGAGGTATCTTGCATATCTTCCCTGGAAAGAGTTCTTGGAATGTAGTTCATTAATGAGGGAAGTATTTTGTTGTCTTTGATGGTCAGTGCTTGAGATGTGGTATGTCTCACAACAGAGGTCAGTAATAAGAGAGTGAAACTATAGTACTAAATGTCAGGTTTTGGAATTTCTAGTGCCCCTGGAAATCAGGGAGTGGGGTTGGAATTCTAGTAACAAATTAAATTGTATGTGATTGCAGAATATAATCTGAATGTAATAGTCCAGTGTCGTTAGCCTTCAACTCCCAGAATCACCAATTGGTATTGTCAGGGGCATTGAGAGTTTAGTCCAGCAACATCTGATGACCCAGAGATTGTGAATCTCTGTACAGTTGACTCTCTGCATTTGTGGCTTTGACTTTTGCAGATTTGATTATTGACAGATTTGATTAATATGTGTTCTCTAGGAATCTAGGTCCTCTAACACAACTAGTATTATCAACACACAGCAAAAGTTGCACTGGAGGACCTAGAGATTCCTAGAAAAAACTTCTAGGCATTTGTAGGCCCTCCATCACAATTCTGTGGTCACCCTCTGGTAGATGTTGACCATAGAGTTTCATTGGAGGACCTAGAGAGGTATTTTCGCAGGTACAGAAATAGTGGAGGGTTTGCAGTTTTTCCATTTTCATGTGGATCCCATGTCCCTAACCCCAGGGAATGTGGAGGGCCCACTGTACTAGAGTACATTAAAAAGCCAGTGCTGTGTTTTGTCCCTTGGTATTTTTTTTATTTAGAGCAGGGGTAGGCAACCTTTCCCCTTTAAGGGCCGAGGGACTTCAGCTCCCAGAATCCCAGGAGCTATTGGCCAACATGAGACTATTGGCCAACATGGCTGAGAATTCTGGGAGCTGAAGTCCCTCGGCCCTTAAAGGGGAAAGGTTGCCTACCCCTGATTTAGAGAGTATATCTATGCTGCTGTTGGAAGAATGGAAAAATAAAGTATGATTTTCTCTTCATGGGTGGCATCAGTAGCATCACAGGGAGGTGCGGGGGTGCAGACTGCACCAGGTGACACCCAGAACAGAGGTGATACCCAGTTGGCCCCCCTCCCCCTTTGGGGCAGGAGGGGCACACATGCACTCTTGTAGCTTCCTCTGCCCAGGGCTTCCTCTGTGGAGAGAAAGCCCAGAATGGAGGAGGAGGGCCAGTGTGCCACTGTTGCCTCCTCCTGGACCTGGAAGGCATGGGGTAGGGTGGGAGTCCCTGCTGGATTTGGAAGGTATGGGGGGCTGCCCTTTTGGGGACCCCCTCAAGCCCCGCCCACAGGAAGCCCCCACACTGGGTAACACCTGGGTTGGGAACACCACTGGGTGGCATATTACCACCTGATTAGCTAGTGTACATTTCTGTCACATTCCTCATAAGTTTTTATTTGATAAGGGCACTTGGGTAGTTCATACTATGCTTTTGCCCTGTTTAGACAAAGTTGCCCTTAGTTTTGTATTTGAAATAATAATCTTCATGTTTCTGTCCCAATTTCTTGTGCTTCCCCCAGCCTCTGGAAATTATATTTCCACATGTTATTAGTGGAGTAAAAGAAGATGGTAGTATATCCCTGTGTCCTACCCATAGCAGCTGCTTGCCTGTTACCTGCTGTTCAGTATTTTCTGCTGTACAGTGGTATTTTCGTGAAGCCCCTGAAAAAGGTTGGCTGAACTAATAAAGCAACTTAGCATATTCAGTTGTTCAAAGAGCTCAACAGATTATATGCCATTCAATCCTGATTTTGTGAGATGGGGGAAGTTGTCAGTGTAACTGATATTAAAATCTCATAACTGCTAAGAAATATAAAGGTGCCTATGGGCCTAGGAGAAGCAATGGGACAAAGAGTCTGATGGTAATCAATGCACCAGGAAAGGAACTTAAGAGAGTATTAGATAGTGAAGAGCTTTGGGAGAAGAGACAGAGGAGGTGGGAAACTAAAGAAAGAAGAGGATAACTAGGAAAGAGGTTCTGTATAAATGGCATAGTTCTTATGACAGGGGTAGGCAACCTTTCCCCTTTAAGGGCCGAGGGACTTCAGCTCCCAGAATCCCAGGAGCTATTGGCCAACATGGCTGAGGCTTCTGGAAGCTGAAGTCCCTCGGCCCTTAAAGGGGAAAGGTTGCCTACCCCTGTCTTATGAGGATTGCATTTATGTGTTGGGTGATGAAGGGAGGCAGTGGTTATGAGTGAGGCAAAATAAACTGGCTCAGAAAGCAGGAGCTAAAGGATCTGAGTGGTGAAGACAGTAAATGGAAGAAAGGAGGAACAAAACAGGATAGCCAGAATACAGGGGGAAACTACATTTCGATCTTGAGTCAAGAGGGACTGTACACTGAAAAGGAAGTCAGCAGTCAAGGAAAAGTCAAAGACTGATGATTATTCTGTCTGTTGCAGCTTCTGTTATTGCATCTCTACCTTGGTCCAGCATTGAAGAATCAGAAAGGGGAGTGGTGTCAAAAATATTCATGTTAATTAAAAGTAGCCTTCCTGTAGGATTTTAAGTGGATTTCTGTGAACTGCCATGGGTCCACTCCAGGATAAAGGTCTCATAATCAAATATAAATAAGCATACAGTATTTAATAATTATATAAAAAGGGATGCAGTGGCTCAAGTGGTTAAGACGCTGACTCTCGATTACAAGATCAGCAGGTTGGCAGTTCAAGGTCCGGGTGCTGCATGATGGAGTGAGCTCCCATCACTAGTCCCAGCTTCCACCAACTTAGCAGTTTGAAAGCATGCAAATGCAAGAAGATAAATAGGTACCACTTGGGTGGGCAAGTAAACAGCGTTCTGTGCAGTCATACTGGCCCCATGATCAAAGCAGCTTCATTTTCACAGAGTAGTCTGACAATGCTGGCTCTTTGGCTTAGTAATGGAAATGAGCACCGCTCCATATGGTTGGATACGTCTTGACAACCTTGTCAACGGGGAATACCTTTACCTTAAGCAAACACTGGGCAGAATGTGGCCCCCAAGCTTCCCATGCACTGGAATTTGTCCAAAAGGGAGATAAGAAGAGCTGAGATGAAGAGGTAGGAATTAGTGCTGGTGTACTCTGAGTAGGCTGTAGAGTACAATAATATATAAACAGTGAGTGAGGAAAATTTGACTACATATTACATTAACGGTATTCTACCAGTCAACCTCATGCTTCTTGAAGAGTTTTCCCCTCTCCATTTCTGTCCAATCCCTGGATCTTCAGGTGGTGTACATCTAATGTTAGAATGTAATAATAACAATAAAAAAACCATGCCAAACTATGACACAAATTGAAGTTGTGGGATGGAGGAAAGATTGTGTGCTGCTGGATATTCTTATTGCTGAGGGATTAATATGTTTTGTCTGGCTGTAAGTGCAGTGGTTGATTAGCTTTGTGTGTGTGCGCATGCACATGCATACATACGTTTTGTTAAGCTGGGATAGAGAAGTCCTCTAGCTTAACCTGATGTTATGGACAGGCCTGGTTGGAATTGACAGCAATTAAGAGGGGACAGCAATTAAGAGGAATACCAAGGATCAAATAAAATTATCTTTCCTGTTCAGCTACAAAATTAACAAAGAATCGAACATAAATTTACTGTGTTGAATATAAAACTATCTAGTGTGAACTTATCCTAGGTGGCCATTAAAAACAGTTAACTCATTAATTAAATTTAGCTGCTTTTTTACTGAATAAGGACAAGAAATTTGTGAATTTATCCCTTACAACTAGAATTTTTGATGTGTTTATATGCAGATGTTAATGAGGAACTTCCAGCTAAAAGAAAACGCAATTCTTCCAACCGTGAAGATGGAGAAAAGACTTTTGTAGCACAGATGACTGTGTTTGATAAAAACAGGTAATATGATTCCAAGCAGGGGCTTTTATGCAGGCATAGTCTTCTAATAATAACCTTTATTTGAATTTACTTTTAGTATTTTAAATACCCTTGTGTACAATTATTATTGGAGACCTATGTTTCCCAAAATAAAATTCATATATTCTTCATCATGGCAGTTTAGAAAAACTACTTGACACAGGCTTATCTCATCTTTAGTATGTTAGTCGTGCAAGTCTAATTGCTTTTAGAACATAAAGGCAAGCATTTCCATTATTAAACATTGTGACCGAATCCTGCTTCTTGTGGTGGAGTGTTCACATGCTTATTAATTTATTTTGGTTTGGAGGTGTGTTTGGTTTGGTTTGGTTTTTGGCTTCTTCAGTCTTCTGTGCAGTGGGATTATACTAAATGATTTGTTCAGCAGTTGATCAGATATTGTGAAGAAGTAAAGCAAAATGCATTTCAGATTTCTTTGCTCCATTTAAAACTCATACCTGCTAGGATTCTTCCAGTTCATTAAAATTTTCAACTGTGAAAGGGAAGGATGGAGCTCAGACTGAGAACATGGGAAATGTAATAGAGAACCAGCAGCAAGAGGAGGGAATCTTTAGTAACAAATTGAAGGATGACACTGGAACAGATGGAACGGAGGGCTTAAAGCAGCAGAGAGGAACAACTTCCTTTGTTTTTTCACAAGGTCCTACAATAGACCTACAATCATTTAGGCATCCAGCATTACTGTGTATCAAATCTCTTGCCAGCTGTTTCATATATTTGAATTGCAACACAGAAACATTCAACCAGAGTGCTGAAGAGTTACAAAGTTTGTAAGATGGAGTTTCTAAAAATTACATGATATCTCAGAAATAGGATGTAGGAGGGAAGTGTCCAGTTCATCTGATTGCAACCTCTAGTCCTGGGCGGAGTCATGCTCTCCGCTAAGGACTATGTTCGGAGTTTGGGGGTGCTCATAGACTTGTTGCTTCACATGACAGCTCAGGTGAACGCGACAGTCAGGAGCGCCTGTTATCAGCTTTGGCAGATACGCCAACTGCGCCCTTACCTCGAGTCAAACTGAAACTGTAGTGCATGCACTGGTAACCTCATAACTCGATTTCTGCAACACACTCTACATGGGGGGGGGGGCTACCCTTATACCTAGTTCGGAAACTACAACTGGTACAAAATATGGCAGCCAGGTTAGTCACCGGGAAATCGAGAAGGGAGCATATCACTCCAATCTTGAAATCCCTTCACTGGCTGCCTATCAGTTTCCGAACACAGTGTAAGGTGTTGATAATGACCTATAAAGCCCTACATGGCCTAGGTCCAACCTACCTAAGGGCTCGCCTCCTCCCATATAATCCGCCCCACAGCCTTAGATATTCTGGGAGGGGTTTATTGCAACCAGTGAGATCTAGATTAACAACAACCTCCCAGAAATCTTTTTCTGTCGCTGCTTCCAGATTATGAAATGCCCTGACAGAGGAGATCCGTCAAGCAACCAGCTTGGAGAATTTCAAAAAAGCCATCAAAACGGATCTCTTCCTGCAGGCCTTCCTTGGATAGAACAGACTGCATTAGTGGATGCTTCTCCCCCTTCTTATGTCCCTATGTTCCTATGCTTTTATGTTATGGATTTACGTTTTAGGGTGTTCATTTTATATCACTGGTATGAATTTGCCAGCTATTTTAAACAGATGTACTATTATATGTACTTTTAAGGGGGGTAAATTGCTTTTATGTTATTACTGTTTACTATGGATTTGTCTGTTTTATATGCAACTGTTGTGAGCCGCCTTGATTGCCTAAGGGCAAAAGGCGGGGCACAAAAATAAAGTTGATGTTGTTGTTGTTGTTGTTATCTGAAAAGGAAATAAAAGACTAGTCACTAGGCACATATCCCTGGCCGTTAGTTAATTGAAGTGTGTTTTAGGGCCTTATCACATGGGGAAATTGGGGGCTTAAACAGTGATTATCCCATGGAAAATATATCACAATTAAAGATTTTCTCACACACCGCTATTAAACAAGCAGTAAAAAGCAACAAATCATTTTTGGAATTTCCCCATGAATGATTTGTTACTGTTTATTGCCTGTTTAATTGTGATGTCATGTGAAAATCTTAATTGCTAAATCATGTTTTGCATGGGATAATTGCTGTTTAAACCCCCAAATTTGCTCAATTTGCTCCATGTGATAAGCTCCTTAGAGTGCATGTAGGGTATAACATGTTTTTTTCAGTGGGATTAGCCTAAGCCTTCCTAAACTTAACACGTCTTTAATTATAAATAAATTACCTTGCTACCATAAAAAATAATATATTACTTTTTAAACATTTGGATGTAACCATCCCTTATCTACAAAATTTGTATGTCAGAGAAGCAGAAATAGGAAATTCACCCGGTGTATAATTGTCCTCTGTGTAAAGCAGAATTTCCCTGTGTGTTTTGTAGTTAGACACTGAGGGCACTCGTTGAACATCTGCTCAGACCAGATGTTCTGGTGCTACAGCTTCTGGGGTGTGTCTGGCTCTTAAATCTGAAAATACCTGTGCACAGAATATTTATTCTGAGCTTTATGCTAGTCTGAAACAGTTGGAATGAACGCTTGGGGAGGAGAAGGAAGGGGGTTTGTCAGTTAGCACTTCTGTGCGAGAATTGAGTTAACAGTATTCCTGAAATCAAAATATGATGCTTTGTTGAATTGGTTGATGATGCTTTTGTTATCAGCCACTTTTAATGTTTGAATGCTATGTTTCTTGCAAATTTGGACCAGGATCCAGTTGGATTCTAGCCCTAGAGAAGAGATCCATTAGTGGAGCATAGGAAGTGATTGTTCCCCCACTCTTTTTCATCCCCCTGGAACATATATTTGGCGGTACGAAAGGCTTCCATCAACACAAAGGCCTCATATTCATAATTTAGATTTCAGAATATAAATTGTGTGTGTGTGTGTTTCTAAATATAGAGATGTTGGCAGTTCATTGTCATGTAAAGTGAACCATGTTTAAAATATTACTTAAAATATTTTAGTAATTGTGGGGGAAAGCAATTGCACGTGTCAAATGCAGATTGGAATCAGTTTATCTTCAGCACTTTAAGTTAGGACTAAGGAGGCCATGTATTTTTCCAGTGGTGGGGGGCCCAGAACTGTGGGGCCACCATGGAAAAAGCCCGATTTCTAGTACTCGAAGGCTTAATGTCTCCTGTGGTTGGGCTGAAGCATAAAAAGGCCTTGAGTGCTGATCATTTAGAGATAAGGACTTACCATTCAGTGTCATCTGTACTTGTGCAAAGCTTTCCTGCATAAGAGGGGATGTATCTATTATGGTACCTAAATGGTACTGCAGACTGCCCTCTAATCTTCTGTATTGGCTTCAGTGGGAAGGTATCAAAGCTGAAGTAGAACTGTGCACAGGCAGCCCTCTGGATCTTGGCTATACCATGTAAAAATGCATGCAGATTATTTTGTATTAAAGTGGTATGCCTATTATATCAACTATACAACTATCAGTAAATAACATAGTTAGCTTTTTTGTGTAACAGGCGACTACAGCTTCTTGATGGGGAATATGAAGTAGCCATGCAAGAGATGGAAGAGTGTCCAATCAGCAAGAAAAGAGCAACATGGGAGACAATACTTGATGGGAAGGTATGAACCACTGTCGTTTACCAAAAAGCCTTCTTGAAAGGAGTGTATAAAATGATAAATTTCTTTTGTTTGCTTTGGAACTTGAGAACACATAGGAGATTATCACGCTACACTCTTAAACGGGTAGGCAACCTAAGGCCCGGGGGCCGGTTGCCCCCCCCCCCCCCCGAGGTCTTTGGACCGGCCCCAGGCTGGTCCTGCTTGCCGCCGCCCGCCATGATGATATTGATTATTGTTGTTACTACTTGTTCCTGAGGTTTTCTTGGCAAAATCTCCACAGGGGTTTTGCCATGGCTTTTCTGGGACTGAGAGAGAGTGCATGCATTTTTTTTTTTAATTTTAAATTTTTTTGGTGCTTCGTCACCCCAATTGTCTGAAGGACAGCAAGCCGGCCCCTGGTTGCCTACCCCTGCTCTTAAAGCATCACTATTCCACTTTAACTGCTTTGACTGTCTCCTGTTGCATTTTGGCATTTGTAGGCAGCCAGAGCAGTTAAAGTGGAATAGCAATGTTTTAAAAGTGCAGTGCGATAATCTACTTAGTCACTTGAACATATCAAATAAGAGATACTTTGAGAAATGGCAGGCAAGATTTCTCCACTCAGGTTCTTCATGAGTCAAAACTTACATGTTACATCTAATCCTTTGAAACTACCACAGGGGATTGGGTTTACCTTTGGAGGATGGAACAAATAATGTGAAGAGAACTGATCCTCACAGTATTTTGTTGAACAATCCTTTGGATCTCTTCTGTTGATAAAGATCCCTGATGTGCCTGAGTGTACACCCCCAGAATGTTACTTCATATGAACTCTAAATATATATTTAGGCTGCAAGAAATGAGTCTCTGCAGCTGGGGCAGCCTTCATTTTAATAGCTGGGCTAACTAGGAACAGGACTCATGCTTAGCCCCTGCCACAGTAGTATTCTTGAGTTCATATCTCTATTTTCCATATAATGCAATGGCAGCTAGTCCTTTATAAAGTCAGTAGCGGCCTGCTGCAGTAGGGGCAAAAATCTACTCTGTGGTCTGCCCCCTGCCTGGCCTAGCTACCATAGAGATAGACCCCACATGATCTATTTAGAAGGGAAATGTACTGTACAAAAGCAATCTCCTTACCCTTAATGTCAGGTATTTTGGTAGTGATACGGTTAACAGTGATTTAGGTTTTTCATTATGTTTTATTACTATTATTCATGTCCTGGTTAGTACTTTGGTGGTTGACAGCCAATGAATACCAGGTGTTGTAGGCTATACTTAAGAGGATGAACTGGCAAAAACACCTCAAGTATTCCTTGCTGTATGAAATTTGTGAGGTCACTGTAGGTCAACTTGAAGGTACAAGGTACACACACACCCTATCTCAAAACTCATAGGTCATTTAAAACTCTTCTTTGAAACTATCACCAAGCAATATGCATGTTGATTTTTTATTTATTTATTTCAGAGGCTGCCTCCATTTGAAACATTTTCTCAGGGACCCACACTGCAGTTTACTCTTCGATGGTCAGGAGAGGCAAATGATAAGCCTGCAGCTCCTACTGCCAGGCCTCTTTCAACACGCAATTCAGAAAGCTTCCCTCAAGAAAACAAACCCAGTTCTGTCAAACCTACACAGACTATAGGTATGGGAATATTTGACATGGATAGGTTCTGCCTTACATAAGTATTGCTTCTTGTTTACCTGCCCCAGTTCTGTTCAGAAGTCTCAGAGAATTACTAGGCTAAAATTAGAACAAAATATATGCATGGAATATGTCAGTTCAGTAGGATTACATGTACAATACTGAAATAAGTTATTCTGATGAACTATGTTTGGAATTCAAAGTAAAAATGTGACCTTGTGTAGGAAAGCAGGTTGTCTTGAAGAGTTTCTGTTACTCTAGTACTGGTCTTATCTGCACTGCTTTAGATTTGTTTCTAGAACCTGCTTGAGATGCTAGTGTTTTGTACCCTTTACTTAGAGGTCTTGCATACCTTCAGGAACACCTACTATTGTAGATATGTCTAGAGCCTTGCTCTTGTTAACCCCTGTCCTTGTCCCATTGGTGAAATCCATATAAATATGGGGCTGGGCTTTTTCCATTGTCTCTTCAACCTCTCTCTATTTCTCTAATGATTTTTTTCTTTTCTTTTTTACAACTTTCCCTGTGGTACCTTCTTCTACAATAAAATGCCTTGGTGTTGTGGTTTTTGTTTTGTTTTTTACTTTTTCTGCTGGTGATTTTCACTTCAGTTTCCTGTTCAGCAGCCTTAAACTTTATATATTTAACTTTTTTGCTACTTCTCTTTGCTGCCTGAAATGTTTTACCTAAGTTAGAATCGGTGGTTACACCTTAAAAACAAAGTTGTTAAAATTCATAGATAAGTATACAGTTGCCCCTTCGTTTTCGTGGGGGATCTGTTCCGCCTACCCCCCATCCCCCGGCGAAAGCAGAAAACTGCAAATATTCAAGCCCCACAGGCTTGAATGGAGGTTGTGCCCGTGGGTGCCTGCCCCATTTTATTCCTCTCCATTTGCCCCCCGCGAATAGGTGAGGAATGCAGACACGAAATCTGCAAAAAGGAGGGCAACAGATTCAGCCATCCACAGTTTTAAAATATTTTTTAAAAATCCATTCAAAAAAGGAAACTTGATTTTGCCATTTTATATAATGGATACCAGTTTACTTTGCCAGTGTTTATAATGGGACTTGAGTATCCACAGATTTAGTATTCACAGAGGTTTCTGGAACCAAACCTCAGCAGATACCAAGGGCCCATTGTGTGTAGCAGATGTCAGCTTATAAGTAATTGCCTGTGTGGTCTATTACTGTATTAAGCACCTAAGTGCATGTTAGTATAATGTAGACTGAGGATGCGGTGGCTTAGCGGTTAAGATGCCAGTTCTGACAATCAGAAGGTCGGAAGTTTGGCAGTTCGAGGCCTGAGTGCTGCGTGATGGAGTGAGCTCCTGTCACTAGTCCCAGCTTCTGCCAACCTAGCAGTTCAAAAGCATATAAAAGTGCAAGTAGATAAATAGGTACCACTTCGGTGAGAAGGTAACAGCGTTGGTGCAGTCATGCTGGCAAAAAACGGAGGTATTAACAGTAGTGGCCCCGAAACCAGGTATTGGGATACAATCTCCAGTCCTGGATGGGGTCACACTCTCCTCTAAGGACTGTGTTTGCAGCCTGGGGGTGCTCCTGGATCCGTCGCTTCAGATGATAAATCAGGTAAATGCGGCGGTCAGGAGTGCCTGTTATCTGGTTCGGCTGATACACCAGCTGCACCCTTTCCTGGAAGTTAGGGATCTTGAAACTGTGGTGCATGCTCTGGTAACCTCCCATCTTGACTTCTGCAATACACTCTACATGGGGCTACCCTCGTGCTTGGTCCGAAAACATCAATCAGTACAGAATATGGCAGCCAGGCTGGTCTTGGGAACATTGAGAAGAGACCATATAATGCCAGTCTTAAAATCTCGTCACTGGCTGCCCATTAGTTTCCGGGCACAGTACAAGGTGTTGTTTATCACCTTTAAAGTCCTAAATGGCTTGGGTGCAACCTATCTTTGGGACCGCATCCTCCACCCCGCACACTCAGGTCCTCTGGGAGGAATTTGCTGCAGCTTAGAAAGACTAGGCCAAGGGTAGGCAACCTTTCCCCTTCAAGGGCTGAGGGACTTCAGCTCCCAGAAGCCTCAGCCATGTTGGCCAATAGTCCCATGTTGGCCAATAGCTCCTGGGATTCTGGGAGCTGAAGTCCCTCGGCCCTTAAAGGGGACAGGTTGCCTACCCCTGGACTAGGCTGTCTGCAACCTGCCCAGAGGGCCTGCTCTGCAACTACTCCCAGATTATGGAATGGCCTGCTGGATAAGATCCGTCATATCACCAACTTAACCAGCTTTAAGAAGGCTGTTAAGATGGATCTCTTCTGTCAGGCCTTTCCCAAATAGATAACCCCGGGCTCAAGAGTCAGCCCATCTCCTTCCCACAATCTTTGCTCTAGATATTGTCATTATTGTTTGTATTGTTGTGTTATGTGATGCATTCTTTTAGTATGTTTTAATAGTTTAATTGTTTAATACTATTTTTAGGGGTGTGTGTGTTCTTGGGATTTGTACTGTATTCTTTATTATTATATTTTTAATGCTGTCAGCCTCCCCAGTTGCGTTTGCAGAGGGGCGGGATAAAAATAAATTTTATTATTATTATTATTGCATGACCACCAGAGCAGTCCTTGGGCAACACTGGCTCTTTGGTTTAGTAATGGAGATGAGCATTGCCCCCTGCAGTTATGACTAGACATTCAGGTCAAGGGACTACCTTTACCTTATAACATAGACTAGTTATTTAAAAAATTAATGTAATTCGGTGTCCGTATTCACTCAACTGTTTTGGGTCATGATTTGATCAGAGTCCCATGGTACCTGATGTTTAGCTGTTGAAAATCACAGAGCTTCTTGATAAAGAGTAGTTGTGGGTGTCAAGTTTGATTTTTGGGAAGATGTGGGAAAATAAGCATTGTATCTTGTAACTTTTACTAGGTAGATGTTTCTTGATCTAGAGCAGTAACATTCACTAATGCTGCCATTGCAGCTATGTAGCAGAATTATAGGGACTGAAAGATTAGCCTTTTCTACTTTATTTGGGAAAATATTAGAGACAATCCACAAAGGGACAAAAATGGCTTGCTAAGGATGAGAAAGAGTCTCGGTAGTGCCTAGAAATGTTATTTCAAATGCTTACTAGTCAGCATTACTTGTTTTGAATCATAAAGACTGTACATTTTCTTCCTAGTTACACAATTTACTGAACTAAAAAAAGATGAAATTGTCAGAATCCTATGTGTTTAATCACAGTGACAGACATATTAAAGTGTCTGAAGGATCCTTTAAATCTTTATTTAAGGTCAATGCTACTTTCTTCTCATTAGTGGACTAAAATATTAGTTCCAGTTACAATGGATGCACTGGATCAATGAGAACAATTATGTAAGTTCCATTGATGTAGTAGGTCTACTGTAGTTGAAATGGATGATTGGATTTGGATCAATTATTATTGTGTCATACAGATTGGTGGAAAGGTGTTTGGAATACAGGGGTGGATTATTTCCTCTTACGGCCAAATGTCCATTGTACTTGCTGAGTAGCTGTAGGCAAGCCACAATCTTTTTAACAGATTAACTTGAGATAAAAAGTTCCATATAGGAAGAGCTGATTGCAAGTATAAGTGAGCCAGTATGGCATAGTGTTTTGAATACTGGACCAGGACTCCAAGATTAGAATCCCCACTCAGTCATGGGCAAGCCACACTCTCACCCTTGAAAAATATTGCCAAGAAACCCCCATGATATGGTTTCCATAAGTCTGAAATGGCTTGTAGGCACAAAATAGCAATATATATAGACGTATGTGTCTGCAGTATTAGCATAATTGATCACTGTACCTTCAGGAGCAAATCTGTAGCATCTGGATCAGTATGGAAGCTTATAAATCTAATGTTAAATGTATGGTTCTGTTCTCCTGTAAGTTGTCTTAATTGGGGCACCTGTCTTGTGTTCTAAATACGTCAGTTCAATAAGACCACTCAGTTGCTGTTTATGTGATAAATTATTATGCTCTGTTCAGTGTCATGTATAAATAATATTAAACATGTAAGGTTATTAACTTGTATGTTCACTTTCAGCTGTGAAAGAAACGTTGGCATCAGACCTACAAACAAGAAGAGAGAGAGATGTTTCAAATGAACCTCGGCAAAAGCTAAGAATATTTTATCAGGTACTGGCACTTATACCCAGCTTTATAAGTGTGAGAAACATTTGTCGTTTATCCCCCCCCCCCCTCCACCCTGGTGCTCTTTCTCTTTGCCACTCCTCATTTCTTCTTCACCTTCTACTCTTTTATTTTCTTGTTGGTCTTTCTTTTTCTTCTCACTGGTCTTTGTGAAACCCTTCCCTTCGTTCACGTTCCTTCTTTAGTTCAACAGGCGAGACCTCTTTCTCACTCTTGATTTTAACTGTTAGAAGAAGAGTTCAGGGACCATACAAAAGGAAGTAGCCTTGGATCTGACTAGAGGCCCTCTGAAGAAATGACTATCCCGGGCATGACTGCAAGTTCTTCTGTATTCGTTGGGGAAGTCTAGGGATTCAAAACAGTTCTTAAGTAACTTCAGTCAGCCTTTAGTTAACTAAAATTAATCCATTAAAAATGTAACTCTTAAGACACGTGCTTAACGTGAACTTGGTATGCCAAGTTTTAGGTTTCTCTGTTTCACCATTTTGTAGTTGTATTCAGACATACATATTCCCTTTCACTAGTAATAAATATTTAACAGTCTAAATATTTGGTTTTTATAGTAGCCTTTGGTTAACCCTGATGCTTGCAAGTATTTTTGTTTTATTTCATTTTGCAAGAAAAAGAGGAGTCAATCTTTATATACATAACTTCAAGTATGTTTTTACCAAATAGACAGTGTTGCTGTATATTAGGTGGGCTGCTTCTAGTGTCAGAACTTGGAATATTATGTGAAATACTATCTGTGGTATACCATACTATATAGCATACTGTATAAATTCTCTTGAGAGTAACTGAGTGAAAGAAGTTGTAGAAAAAGTTTTGTAGACTTCCCAGGCTGAAAACACCATATTCCAAAATGCCTTCTACCAGTCATGTGGTCATCCACCCACACAGAACTTAGACAACATCTTCTCACCTGCAACTGGACTTATCACTTCATCACCATTCTCACAGGTTTTGCATTTCTGTGGCTGTTCATACAGTCTGATCATAAATGTCCTGGGCACCACTCCATGCATCTGAAGAAGTAGACCAAATCTACAAAAGTTTATGCTACAACTTCTTTCACTCTGGCCCAAAATGCACGGGCCAAAAGAAGTGGCTTTGGTGCCGTGGCATTTACATGACATATACCACCAAAGTTTCTGGAAGCTGCTCTGAGGCCATGAAGCAGAGCCCGAAGCCACCACAAAAAGGAGCCGTTTTAATCCTGCTCTTGGGTGAATGGCTTGGGACAGCAAGTGGCTGCCCACTGAGAGCAGGCTGTGAGGTCACCGCAGGCCTGGCCTGATGGTGGTGTGATCCCAGCTGCATGCCACCCATCTGCTTGGCCCCATAGTCTCAAAGGTGCTACAAGATCCCTTTGCATGCTGATATTCCTTACTAACACTTATGTCTGTATAATTCTCTGTTGCTGATTCTTAAGTCTTGGAGGAGCATACATGAATTTCTGAAATATTTATTGGGGAAAATGGTATATGGATTTTAAAAGTAACTGCTAAGACTATATGCTTTTTGCATTGATACGAATTGTTTTTACCAGTTCCTTTATAATAATAACACAAGACAGCAGACCGAAGCTAGAGATGACTTGCATTGTCCGTGGTGCACACTGAATTGCCGCAAGCTTTACAGTTTACTCAAACACCTCAAGCTTTGTCACAGCCGGTTCATTTTCAATTATGTGGTAAGTATTCTTCCTTGTTATATTTCTTGGTATAAAACTATATATTACAATGGCATTGACTAGATGTAAGACTATTCTTGGTAGTATACATTTGTATAGTAAGTCTAGGAGGTAAAAATGGAATAATTTTATACTTTCAATTCAGAAGAAAGTGCAGAGGGATCGTGAATAGTAATGCCCTTCATCTTTTCATCTGTGTCTCTTTTTTCAAAATAGAATAATGGCAGTTGAAAGATCATCTGTAATATTTGTTTGGTAGTATTAGCAGTACTTTTTATAATTGTTTCCTTTTGAGTTACACATATGTTGCAACTTCAGTGTCACTGGGTTTTGCTATAATGACAATTGCTGAGTTTACTTTCTATTTTAAATATTTGTGTATTTTTATTACAGTATCATCCAAAAGGTGCTAGGATAGATGTTTCGATCAATGAGTGTTATGATGGCTCCTATGCAGGAAATCCTCAGGATATTCATCGTCAGCCTGGGTTTGCCTTCAGTCGTAATGGACCAGTCAAAAGAACTCCAATTACTCACATCCTTGTATGCAGGTCAGTGAAAAGCATTGTATTGCTCCCTAAATATATGCAAATAAAGATGTGATTTTTCCAAACCAAGTTGGTATGGTTATTCCACTAATCTCCTGATCTTCATGTTTTCTCCCACTGTAGAATTAGAAATGAAAAAATTAATTTCCCACTTGTTGTACAAACATGCAAATTGAAGTGAAACCAGTTAAGATGGTTTATATGAACACTGTGTTCAGCTTTCTATTGCTGAGTTAACCATCACCTCCAGGTACTCCGTTGGTAGAGCATTTTGGTTAAATTGAAAGTAGAGACTGGGCATGTCTTCTGACACGGGCGCACCTAAATAAAACAGACACATAAACCTTAGCAAAACTTGAAACTATCAACTGAAGAACTTTCATGTGATTTTCGCCTTTTAAAAACATTCCTATATTATTAAAACACCCATAAACATGCCTTTTGATCAGGAGCCCTCAATATTTGGATGAATTTGGTAGCGAAGTCCAAAATTGTCCTTGCTTCACATTTGCTGATTTGACTTCTACGCTTTTCTCTTAAATAGCAAGTTGTCCTTATTGTTACAGGGAGTTGAGTCTTTAATAACTCTTAGGGTTGCCTTGTTTGCAATGAAAGCTGCTACTTTACGGAGGCAAGTGGTAGACAAAGACTTCAAATAGATTGTTGTGTATCTGTACTTTCTGTAATAACATTTGTATTGTGTGGTTATTTTTGACGTATTTAATCCTACCTCCGTTCATGGTTAATGACATTAATTAACTTCTGCATTACCATTGCATTTTACCAACTATTTTGGTTAATTTCTCTGCCTACCTCTTTTGCCCACCGAAGTATCGTAGTAATTTGATTTGATTTAACCTTGTATTCAAATATTTTCTTTTAACATTATTACTTCTAACATTTTTGTATATATTTGAAATGGTCTGGAGACTTATTCAATAAAGAGATTTCTTCTTCTTAAATAGTGGCTAGAGAGGGCATTAAGTTTGTCTAGCTGAGTGCTGTACTGCAGGTGCCTCAGTGAAGTGGGAATCATTTAAGCTCCTTTTCCTGCTTAGCCCTTGTACACAATGTAGTAAATAAATGATGGCCAGTTTACCTTTTATCCTTGGAATTTGGGAGGAGGTAGGAATTAATGTAGCTGGGACAATGCCTGCCCATCTTAAACCTGTTCAGCCTCAAGTGACTGATGATGAGGATGAAAAATAAGCTGGGTGTCAGCAGCATACTGATAGCAACCAGCTGGAAATGCATATTACGGATTCCTGCTAGAATGTGTATACGCCTACTAGAAATAATGTGTATTTCCTTTTTCAGACCAAAACGTACAAAAGCAAGCATGTCTGAATTTCTTGAATCTGAAGATGGAGAAGTAGAACAGCAACGAACATATAGCAGTGGTCATAATCGGTTATACTTTCACAGTGATACCTGCCTACCTCTCCGCCCACAAGAAATGGAAGTTGATAGTGAAGATGAAAAGGATCCTGAATGGCTAAGGGAGAAAACTATAACGGTGACTTTGTCATATCTTTAGAGTGTATCTGTTTTGCAATTAAGTCCTTTTGTTTTATTGAATAATATATCTGCTTTCCATTGGACAAAACCAAATAGCGGCTAAAACTGGCGGGGGCGGGGGCCAGTAAGCGGGTGGGCCCGGGCCGGAATCGGCCCGCGGGCCGTAGGTTGCTGACCCCTGGTCTGCCAGAACCAGTAGATGAGAGGTGGTGAAATCTGATGTAGAGAACAGCAGAAAGGATCTTGGTGATGTAAGGCAGGGGTAGGCAACCTTTCCCCTTTAAGGGCCGAGGGACTTCAGCTCCCAGAATCCCAGGAGCTATTGGCCAACATGGGACTATTGGCCAACATGGCTGAGGCTTCTGGGAGCTGAAGTCCCTCGGCCCTTAAAGGGAAAAGGTTGCCTACCCCTGATGTAAGGGGTGCTTGTGGTGGTTGATGTGTGTGGTTACAATAACATTCTCAAATGTTAGAAATCATCATATTTCATAATGATTGTGTTCTTTCACAAACATTTCACTGCCTAATGCAGGAATGCACGACTTTGCCAGGTCCAGACTTTGGTGGACTGGTGGATTTCAACACTGACCATCCAGCCAGCATTCAAAAAAAAATTATGTGAAAAAAGACAGTTGTGCCTTTTGAAGGCAGGGGAGAGCAGCTGGCCATTTAAATGACACCCTCTCCCTTTTCAAGACCAGAAAGTGATTGGGCAATCACAATTTTTTAAAAAGCTGCCATCAAGCATAATAGCATTAAAATGGCTGTGCATGTTTAAAGGTTTCTGGTGGTATGTTTGACCATTTTCATACCAGAAAAAAAACCATCCTGTAGAGGTGGGCATTGCCTATCCCAATCTGGGGCTCTTTCATACTACACATGTATTATGCTATGATTCCATTTAACTGCCGTGTTTCCATCCTATGGAATCCCTGGTTTTGTAGGTTAGAACATTTACAATTCTCAGCCAAAGAAATTCTCTAGTGCCTCACCAAACTACATTTCCTGAGATTCCATACGATGGAAGTCATGGCCTTTACACGTGGAGTCACAGTGCTATAATTGAATGGCATGAAAGGGCCCCTACTTATTACTATTATGGCAAAGAAAATGTAATTTGTGTGATTAATATTAGTACTGGTAATGGGTTAGTGTGACAGAGCATGCTGAAAGTAGGTAGGTTAAGCCTCATAGCAGTTAGTGTTCCATATCTAGAATCATGCCCCATGTAAGAGTCATGAGATTCCTAACATGGATCCAATGAGGTTGGGAGGGGGATGGATTTTACCTCTTGGGTTTATTGCCATGACTATGTGAAGGGGGTATGTGAGCAAAAGGCTATCTCCCTGTTTGCCCTCTTATCCCGTCCCAGTATTTTCTTTCAGGAAGGACAGTGAAAGCAAAATGTTTTGTTCTTTTTTCCAACTTAATATACATCGTTCCAACTGTATGCAGAAAAACCATGGTATCACCAACAAACAAACAAACCAAAAAGCCATCCCTGGATCTCACCTTTCTGGATAATTATCAGCCAGTCTTTAACTTTCTATTTTTAGGCTATATTCTGGAGTGCTTGGTGGCCTCCCAGCTCCTTTGGTTTCTGGCTTAAATCTAGGTCCATTTCAATTGGTTACAGGCCTGGCTACAGTACGGAGACAGCTTTGGTTTCTTTGATGAGATGACCTATGCTGGAAGCTAAATGGGGATGTGGGTCATTATTGTTGCTGCTGGATCTCTCAGCAGCTTTCAGTACCATCAACCATGGTGTGCTCCCAGGTCATCTTGCTGGGATGGGACTTTTGGAAGCACAGTTTTGTAGTGGCTCCATTCCTCTTGGAGGGGCAAACCCAGAAGGTGGTGCTGGGGAACTGTGTTTGACTGTTGGCCTGTGGGATCCCTCTGGATTCAGTCTCCCATACTACATAATACATACACGAAATCGCTGGGTGACATGTTTTGGGGTTCAGTGCCATCAGTATGTAGATGACACCCAGCTCAATTACTTCTTTCCACCAGAAGAAGCTAAGGGAGCTGCTTTGGTCCTAAACTGGTGCCCGTTATCAGTAATGGACTGGATGAATGTGAACAATTGGAAATTAATCCAGAGAAGATGGAGGTGCTTATGGTCAGTCAAAAGGCAGATCAGGGAATAGGGATTCAGTCTGTGCTGGATGGTGTTATGCTCCTCCTGAAGACGTAGGTTTGCAGCTTGGGTATACTCATGTTTCAGCTCTGAGCCTGGAAACCTGGGTTTCAGCAGTGGCTAGGAGTGCATTTCTACAGTTAAACCTTGTGCACCAGCTGTGCCTGTTCCTTGAGACATCAGATCTGGCCACAGTGACACATTACAGTAATCCTGGTTGTAATGTTGTAATGCGCTCTATATGGGGCTGCCTTTGAAGTGTGTTCCGAAACTTCAACTGGTCCAAATTAGATTACTAACAGGTGTTGGATACAAGGAACACACACAACTGCCTTGTTGCAACAGCTCCACTGGCTGCTGATCTGTTTCTGGACACATTTAAAAGTTCTGGTTATGACATTTAAAGCCCTACATAGTTCAGGTCCAGGTTATTTGAAGGACCATATTTTCCCTTATGAACCAGTCTGTACTCTGAGATCTCCTGGGGAAGCTCCGCTCTCTGTACCATCACCCTCAGAGACACATCTGGTAGAAACATGGGAGAGGGCCTTTCCAGTAGCTGCTCCCAAGCTCTGGAACTCCCTTCCCAGCAGTTAAACTGGCATCCTCCCTACTTTATTTTCACAGACAAAGGCTTTTGTATTCCAACGTGTTTGATGAGTGATGATATAAGGCACATCTTACACAATATGCTGGATATTGCTAATTGCCATGCTTTGTGTGGTTGTGTGTGTTATATATGTTTTAACCTGAGTTTAATTTCTTCTGATTATTTAATTGTTATAACTTTTGTATTTGTGGATTGCATTTTTTAGTCGTAAGCTGCTTTGACTCCCAATCTGGGGAATAGGCAGGAGAGAAGAAATAATAATGATAATAGATGAGGAATTGATGGAGAAAATAAATATTACTGCATGAATGGAATATTTAATAATAATTTTTAAATGGTTTTGTTGTAGCAAATTGAAGAGTTTTCTGATGTTAATGAAGGGGAAAAAGAAGTGATGAAATTATGGAATCTACATGTTATGAAGCATGGGTATGTTCTTGAAACTTTTTTCTTTTTGAATCAAATTAGGGGAATCAGATTAGGGGATGCAGTGGCTCAAGTGGTTGAGACGCTGACTCTGTTGATTACAAGATCAGCAGGCTGGCAGTTCGAGGCCGGGTGCTGAATGATAGGGTGAGCTCCTGTCACTAGTCCCAGCTTCTGCCAGCCTAGCAGTTTGAAAGCATGCAAATGCAAGTAGATAAATAGGTACCACTTTGTTGGGAAGGTAAACAGCCTTCTGTACAATCATGCTGGCCACATGATCAGAGTAGTCTCTGACAACGTTGGCTCTTCGGCTTAGTAACAGAGATGAGCACCGCCCCCTATGGTTGGACACGACTTGAAAACCTTGTCAACAGGGAACTGTTTTAATGTTCCTGTTCACTATGTGAAATACTGAGAATATTTTGGATATGCACAAATTGTAGAGAAGCAGGTAACACACGGCAGCCTATCTGAAGAGAATACTGAAACAAACTTGCATTCTTTCACAATGTCTAAAATCCACACTTTGACCTTGTAGGCATGGAATAATGACTTGTTTTTCCTTCCCCTCCCCCTACTGTATATTTAACAGGTTTATTGCTGACAATCAAATGAATCATGCCTGTATGCTGTTTGTAGAAAATTATGGACACAAAATAATTAAGAAGAACTTGTGTCGAAACTTCATGCTCCATCTGGTCAGCATGCATGACTTTAATCTTATAAGCATAATGTCAATTGACAAGGCTGTAACTAAGCTCCGAGAAATGCAACAGAAGTTAGAAAAGGGGGAGTCTCCTGCTACCACATCAGCTGAGGAGTTTTCTGAAGAACAAACTGGGACAGCTAATGGCTGCAGTGAAGCTAACACTAGGGAAAGATCTTCAGAAATGGATAGTACCTCATGCTTGACAAAACAGAACAGAAAACAGAAGATCTGAAAAGGAAGAGCAAAGGTTATTGTTTGACCAGATATTGAGTGACATTTAAAGAAGCATGAACTCTAAAAGGAATGGAATAAGATACACAGGTTCCTAACGGGCACTGCTGGAAACAAAGGATTTCAACAAGCATAGTGTTAATGTGGTTCCTATTGAGTTAATTATGCAAGTACTACATGTATATCAGTTCTAGTGATGTAATGACAATACTCAAAGTTTGAGCATGAAGAGCAATACAATTTTTGGGGATTTTAATTATGAACTGTACTGAATTTACATAACTTGAGTATATGTAAACCAGTTTTTATATAAAGATTTTTGCATCTGTACTGGCTGTCTTTCCTACTGTGGAGTTAAAAATTAGGGACGGATATGGGGACAGTTTATGCTTTGTATTTAGAAATTCTTTAGGTTAACTTTTTGTGGGAAATAATGTACCATTTAAAGTTTAACTTTATCTTTTTTTTTATTTGTATTAATAACAGTCAAACTACCAATTGAAATTTTTAAACACCTTTTTAAACCTTCGGCTGTAACATAGCACTTCTTTGTCTCGTGCCTGTTTGGGGGGAATCCATTGCTTTTCTCATTAAAAACCTAGAGAAGTTCCATCTTCATTGTTACAGTGACCTAATAGAACTTGTAGATAACTGATCACCCGGTGTACTAGATCACACCTTTAACCTCCTTAAGCAGAACTGTCTAGGGTTATATAATGGCATACTGTGTTAACATCTACAGGCTGTGATAAGCAGTGCCTGGATCTGTGCCTATTTTTGCTTATGTACAGATTGCAAGATCAGAGCATTGAGTTAACTTGGGATTTTTGGATGCTACTTTTGAGGGGAATATGCACTGTAAAATCGGGCCCGAAAATGTGTTGCACTTCTTATGCAAGTATTCTGTGATGTATTGCATTCAATACAGATGCTAACTAAATAGTCTTGTGCAGTCTTGCACTGCTGTTAACACATTTAAGCATATGTTTACAGATTTTCTTTTTTCCCATGGAAAGTAGTTTCACTACTGGTACAATATCAGCACCAAGGGTTTATTTCAGCAAGCACTGTGGTTGAGTTACATCACCTCATTTTTTTATTCTTAAATAGTTCATTTTTCATATTCTTTATTTATAAAGGATCAATTATGTAAATACCAGTATTTCTAATTTTTTATTTCATTCCAGCACCATAAGAAGGCAGTTCCTTTTGGGGGTGGGGCGTTAGGAAGGGGAGAAGCTTTGTAATGGGGATTCTCAGAAATTTATAAAACTGTAAATATGACTTTGGTCCCTAAAGATGTGTTTAACTGTGAGACTATTTAACTAATGGTGTGGATGTGATTTGTCATCCAGTATTAAGTTCTTAGTCACGGATTTGTGTCAATAGGAAAGAAGGAAACTACAGCTTTCATTAGACTGCCGAATTTGCCTGCTCTGAGATAGCAAACTGAACACACCTTTGATAGCTGGTTAAGCATTTCTCTTGGGCTTTAATTTGCTAAAACTGTGCACATATGTAAAGAATATATTTTAGGAGAGATGTAGTAGAACTATTGCTTATGTCACTTCTTAAGCAGTCACACTCTTAATGCTTAAAAGGAGGCTAGCATTGTTTGCACAAAAAATTGGTGACCCTCCCCCCAAATAGTAATGAAATTACTTCTGTCAAGTAAACTTTGTATGTCACGTCCATTTATAATAAGAGCAGAGAATCCCTTTGTTTCTATTTATAATGAAGACGGATTTTCTATATGTACCCTTAACAAGACTTTGAAGAAATCATGTAAACTGGGTGAACATTTGAATGGTACAGTAGATATAAAAAGACGATTGTTTAATGGATCTTTTTGTTTTTACATTAAATGTTTATTTGAACTTGGATTTTGTACATAAAGTTCAATAATATAAAATCTGCCAAGGTGGTGGTTATTCTTCTCTTGTACATATTGTGTAAGGCATGACTCACAGCCAGGCAGACATCAGTCTGAAAAGACTTCGTAGCTGGTCTGAATTTCGACAGTCTGTTTAATATTCAGTGTGACACAAAATGGACAGTCTTTACTTGCATAGGTTCATGTGAACAGTTTCTGCTTATTTATTTGGGCTTCTTGTTTTTAATGAAAGATAGGCTGTTAACACCCATTTTATATAGCATCTCTATGTTGTGCTTATACAACAGATTTAACATGTTGGTTGCATCATCATCATTCAGGAACTCTGGTTTATATTTGTTCCTGGATATGCAAACAAAGGTAATGGAAGCTTTAGAAATTGAGGGGAAATTGCTTGCTAATGGCAGCAGTGTTTTTAAGAACTTTGTAGTCATTTATAACTTATTTAATCTTGCTGACCTCCCACAGTTCTTTAGCTGCCTTCTTTTGGGGGCACACTGAATAACACTGAGCATTACTGCAGTGGTACTGTGGCTCTGAGGATAACTCAGACTCTCCTAAAACAACCTGCCTGGATCTTTTGGCATGAGGAAACTTAAGTAAGTGGTACCTACTGTTCCTCACCCTGGTCTCTTTTTTTTGAAGGTGTGGAGTAGAGAATTCTATCATAATTCTTAGAAAAGCGGGCATTGGGTGGGGAGAATGATCTCACAGAATCAAAGTACTGTAGTAGTACTATATACTGGTGGGTTTGGTGTAAAATTGCCGTTTTCTTTTTCTACAGCCATTGTAATGCCAGCTACAATGAAATAATGTGGCTCCTTTAGGCAAGATGTTAAACCAGTGCATCCTGCTTTTTGTGGCTTTATTGTTTTTCTGTTAATCAGTTTTCATGCAAGAAATAAGCGTGTTATACTGAAATTTAAAGCCTAAACAGTCTCCTCTAAAGTCACTTCACTCTACAGCAGTGTGTTGTTGAGAGGGACTCAGAATTCACAATCTTCCAATCTGGTTTCCTAGAACAAAATGGGATTTTGACTTCAAGTCCACCACAACACTGAAGCACCCTTTCTTACTCTACTGCAATAATACACAGCTCAGTTCTTAAGGTAAGTGCTGGTATGGCCTGAAGAAATAAATCAGGGGTAGGCAACCTTTCCCCTTTAAGGGCCGAGGGACTTCAGCTCCCAGAATCCCAGGAGCTATTGGCCAACATGGGACTATTGGCCAACGTGGCTGAGGCTTCTGGGAGCTGAAGTCCCTCGGCCCTTAAAGGGGAAAGGTTGCCTACCCCTGGGTTAATATAAAAACAGCTTACATACTATGTTTCCCCTGGCTTAAAGACCATTGCCTTAAGGATATGGCATACTGGCAGGGGTTCAAGCAGGCTGACTCTTCCTCTGGTTGCCTCCTTTCATCCAGTTGGCTTTTCAACAGGTCAGAGATCTTGAACATCCCATGCTGAGGGTCATCTTGTTAATGGGGCTCCGTAAAAGGTATGTGTGCACAAGGAAGCTATTTCCTTATTTGGTGGTATTCCCATTTTACTTCCCAATTTGATTTAAATCATGTACTGTATTAGTGTATTTGTTACACTTTTTTTCACAAGCCTCCAAGGGCCGAGACTGTTCAACTTGTGCGTGTTATGTGCCTTCAAATCATTTCCAACTTATGGTGAACCTATTATGGGATTTTCATGGCAAGATCTGTTCAGAGGGGTTTTGCCATTTCCTTCCCCTGAGGCTGTGACTTGCCCAAGTAGATTTTCATGGCTCAGTGGGCATTTGAACCCTGGTCTCCAGAGTTGTCCAGCACTCAAACCACTATGCCACGCTTCAACCTACTGCTTAACAGAAGGTTAATTGGAGAAGTAGTTTTACATCGCATCTTTCCTCTCTGAGATCGGGGGGTGCTAAAAATCCACACAGTAGTTAAAACTGCAAATAACAAATATTCAATAGATTAGAAATAAGTACTCTTGATTCAATCAGTATGAATAAGCAGTGGTAAATGGCAGATCAAATGCTTGCTTATTTCTTGAAAGTTTTTACAAATAGGTATGCTTTTAAATGGTGCCTGAAAGGGAAATGTGTGGAGAACCAGATCTAACAGGCAAAAGTTCAAAAACAGGTGCCACATGGAGTAGCCCCTGGGCCTCTAGACCACTACAAGAAGGGTCTGGCTGGTTTTAAATCTCAGGTAGGTTAATACTGGGGGATCCTAATGTTTTTAAGTATCTATTCAGAGTTGCCTGAGTTTTTCCTTTGATTTTTCAATAATAATGGTAACAATGAAAGCTATTGGGAAGGGGATGTTTATTGAATTTTTTTTTAGCAGCCTCCTAAAATCTTTAAAAGTTTTAATTCAGGACCAAATTTCCATATGTTTATAGCACTGGCCTTGAATATTTTTTAGAATTATGAGCAAACGCCTATACAATTTTGTTGCTATTCTTTGTTATCTTGCTGAGTTAAAGCAATCCTACGAATTAGAGACCTCTGAATGCCTGTCATCAATTGCCCTGCACAGGTTTTGCAAACTCAGAGCTGGGGCTTCATTGAGTCACTCCATCTATACTGCATCCTTCCTCTTTTTCCACTGCTTTCTACTTTGCCAAGCATCATTATCTTTTCTGGTGAGTCACATCTCATGGTTGGTCCAAAATAGGACAGCCTCTGTTTAGTTATCTTTGCTTTGAGGGAGAGTTCTAGCTTGATTTTATCAATTTTTTTCAAAGTCTATCTTTGAGAAATAGACATAGTAACTGGCCTAGATGATGGACTTTGGTGTTGACCACCATATCCACCAATTCAATCATCCATGGCTTGAAAATATATTTTTTTAAACAATTCCAAAAAGCAAAGCTTGATTTCGCCATTTTATGCAAGGGACACCATTTTACTTTGCCATTGTTTATAATGGGACCTCAGCATCCATGGATTTTGGTATCCATGGGGTGTGTGTGTGTGTGTCCAGGAACCAAACTCCAGCAGACACAAATGGCCCACTGTATGTCTTTACCCTTGAGGATTTAATCCAGTTCTTTCATGACTGCCTTTCAAAGTCTTAAATAGTGCAAATTGAGTACACTTTAATTGCCCTGACTCAGAGCTAGGGAATAATGGGAACTGTAGTTTATTGTGGCACCAGAGCTCTCTGACAGAGAAGGCTCAATGCCCCAGAAAAAAATACAATTCCCGTGATTCCCTAGCACTGAGCCAGGGCAGTTAAAAGTGGACTCAATTTGCCCTATTTCTGGAAGTCTGCAAAGGCAGTCTTCCAATTTCTTGACTGCAGTCTCCATTTTGATTAATGACTAAGCTGAAGTATAGGAAATCTAACTTTCCATGTTTTTTATTACCTAAATAATCTGGTCATTATTTCTGTCTTAAAATTCAGCCATAACTGTGCTTTTGCACTTTCTTCCTTAAACTTTAACTAGTAGTTCCGAGTCTTAAGTCATTCCAGGTCTTTCCTATTTCTACAAGTCCAATGGTGTCATCTGCATATCTTAAATTGTTAATGTCCTTCCCCATTTTCATATTGCTTCCTCTGAGTCTGATCCTGCTTTCCATACTATATATTCTGTGTATTATTTAAACAGATAAGGTGATAAAATGCAGCCTTGTCTGGCACCATTGCTAGTTGGAAATCATTCTGTTTATCCATATTGTCATGACAATAGCCTCTTGTCCAGAGTATAGGTTAGGCATCAGGACTGTCAAGATATTGTGGCACCTTACTTTCAGAGTGAACCATAATGATGTACAAAATCAAAGATTTTGCTGTAATCTATAATGCACAGGTTGGTTTTCTTCTGAAATTTAGTGCGTTTCCTAGACCCTCATACATTTTTTGTGTAACATAAATATGCCAGTATGGAAAGGGATCTTGCAGCTCTAAGAGTAACTGAAAGAAAGAAGCTAGTAATATGAGCTTTCATAAACACACACCTACTTCCTCAGATGCTTGAGGTGGAGTGGAGAGTCCAGAAACAGACCTATATAAGCCAGTTGTGTGTGAAAATGTCAATTGAAATTCAAAATGTTGTGGGTATGAAGATGAGGTAGCAAGTTCAATTTTAACTTGGGGGACAAAAGCAGGAGGAAAGATGTTGCCCAAAGCCAAGGAGAGTAGATAAGCATATGAATGAGTATTGGAATGTAATGTGGGAACCAGAGAGGTTATGAAATAGTCAAGGGTACCCTCATGGGGTTGACGGGGGATAGTGTTGAAATGTATGTAGTCTCACCCCCCATCCTCATGAGGGCACTCTTGAACAGTTCATCATATCTCCTGTTAGGTCTCCCAACATCCATCTTTCCGCTCCACCTCATGCATCTGAAGAAGTAGGCTTAAGTCTACAAAAGCTCATACCAGTTGCTTTCTTTCAGTTACTGTACAAGATCCCTTTCCATACTGATTTTCCAAACTAACATGGCCTATGTCTTTGAATAAAAATATAAATGTGGTTATGCTGGATTCACCAATTGTGCAACGGGTGCCAGGGCCTTGAACAGAATCATCAAGTAGCTCTCCACCCAGGAAGTCAAAAGTCAGGCGGGATGTACCTGGATAATGACTGGCTTCACTAGAAACTGCACTTACTTACGCAACCTCTGAGAAAGCACAGGAGCTTGTGCAAAATTTTTTATGTTAGTGTAGTGCTCCATTAGTATTCTGGAATTAAGGTAGTTGTTGATACCCAGGAATAAGGACTCAAGGCAGGAAAATGTGAAGTCTTAAATGGAATATTTCTATTATGAGGCTGGCTTGTGTAACATACTCAAATGGCTGCTTTATGATCCATATCTCTCTATGGATTAAAATGCAGTAAAAAAAATTTTTTTTTAAAAAAATTACCTCACAAACATTTCAGAAACTCATACAAGACTGAGGTTACAATACAGAACCTTGACAAAGTTTTGGGTTTTGGTGGGTAATTATTAATTTCTCTAGCTCTATCAAATACTACTTGGAATATACATGCAGCTTAGAGAGGTTAAGAATAAAACAACTTCCAAAATAATAAGGGAAAGAAAACAGTCTCTCAATCTCCATCTTTTACACATCAAGTTGCAACATTAGAGAAAAGTTACCATAATGATCTCCATCCCCAAAGCCTTGTAGGGTTGGGCCAGGACCAGGTAAATCCAGATTGAAAGCAGAAGTCACATTTTGGATAACCCACTGTATTGTGGAGAAGAAAGTACAAAGGTAATTATGCCACCCCAAGATCTGTGTGGAAGGATGAGATAACAATTTCCATGTAATAATATTAGTCAACGGTCTAACAAACTTTTATTAAAGTCATGATACAAAGTATCTTGAGGTAAATACATACGTGGTTCATGAACATATTTCAACTTTGGTTTCTAATATGGACACCTCCGTAACACTGTATGAGAAAAGAACAAGCCAGACATTTTATCATAGTCTCACTTCAAGACTGGTGCCTCTGAACTTTGGTCCTTGCATCAGCTGCCAGCTAAGGTTCTGAAGAGCTCTCCTGAATACGGTCCTTGGGACAACTTTCCCAAACAAGCTTTTCCCCTCTCAGATGGATCAGACACACAGCTTCAATTTTCAGTGGCATAAAATCAGACAATACTGTGTTTTTCTTAGGGCGGGGGGGGGGGGGGGAGAAGAGAAATGTTCTGTATCTCTTATTAGAAAAGTATTCAGGCTAAATAGGAGTATGAGAACTGGCCAGGCATTTGTTATGGACCATTGACTAGCAATGGGTTTTTAATTAAGTCTTTGTATTCCTTCCTCATGCAGGAAGGAGCATTGGGCTGAGAATTTAAGGCCCTGATTTAACTCTTGTTGGTTTCATTTATCCCTACATATTGACACACAGGAGTCTACTGAATGTACAATTTTGGCTTGACCCATTTGCTACAGGTAGAAAGTATGGAATGAAGCAAGGACTTTGCATATATACATCTGTGAGTAGCCTCTATCCCTTTGGAGGTGGGGCTGCCAAGTCATTCAAGAGGTGTACTTGTATTCAGAGGTAGAGCCCTGATTTATATAAACAATCTGGGAGGGCAATCCACCCTCTGCCACAAAGCAAGGCACACCCCAGCACTAAATGTGGATTGGCCCCATCCTTGCACCATTCTGTGTAATAATGATTTAAAACACTGGCTTGTTTATTCTATTTCAAGTATGTAGTCACACAGATCAATACTGAGACACAGAAAGCCAATGGATGGGATGGCTTGCTTAAACATTCTTACAAAAGAAACCAAACACTACCATCCACATCCTACACTAGCATGAAAATAAGGCAAGTGGATGATTGTCCAGATGCAAGGGGAATATTTTGGTATGATTAAAGATTAGGAGAAAAATTGGCTCAGGAGAAAAAAGGACATGAAGAAACCAGTTTCTAAAAACAGTTTAATGAGAAGAAAAAAGTGGGCTTCAATATACTAAGAATCACTATCCTATGTTCTGCTTGGCAGATCCATTTCATGACAAAATCATCTCCAGGGTTCCCAGCTATGCTTGCCTGGAGGAAAGCTGCTTACCACTATTGACAGGCCTCAGTACAAAGAAGAAACTAGGGCTCGCTGCAGAAACTGGGTACTGTTATCCCCTTGCACTCCCAAACCTAGGGGCCACTGGAGATCTTGTGGCAAGCACTGTGGCAAAGTGTCTGCCTGGAGTGGCAACATTATAATCTAGGTTAAGAGCTGCAAATAATATTCAGTGGTACAGTATAGCTGCCATCAAACTTGGAAAACATGTACACTCATTGCAATGGGATGTTTGTACAGAATGCTGTTTTAACCAGACGTGAGGTCAGACAACTGCTAAAATTGTTTTCTTTGCATAGTTACATTTGCCTGAACCATGTGGGCAGGAATATAAGCCAGGCCTTCAGCTATCATTCCCAGTTTAGCATTATTATCTGCCCACGTGTTAACTCTCTTCAACACACAGCAAAACATAGAAATCTGTGGTGAATGCATTCATATGTCCCTTCTACAACAGTACCTCCTTTACTGCAGAATTCTTCTATCACAGGGTCCTTATCCAGTAACTTATTGTAAAATTGCATAGATAAGAAGGAAGGCAGAAATTCTGATTCACACCCATTTTGACTGCCACTTTATATAGGGTTCCCCAGACAGACAGTTTTATGTGGGAATGTGTGATAGGATCACAGTCAAGGCACTACCTGTGGCACTCAGTGCAATGATTTTCTGAAGCAAGGTAAACACCATTAATAGAAAGTTTGACTTACGTGCCAATAATTTAGTGGCACTTAACTGGATGAAGTAGGATCATAATTTAAACTTCTTCAGTACCTAAATGCTGTTCAACAAAAGCTTAAGAATTAAGGCAAACAGGTACTCCAGATCAAAACAAATGCTTCAGTTCATGCATATGTGTTCAAGAAGTGAACAGCAAAAATACCACCACAGGTAGAAGATATCTGACAGGCCAAGCAGCATCAATGCCAAGTGGACAGCATGCCCAGCTACCTTTTACCATTTAAGTACCTAGTGATTAGGATACCATGCATGTAACTTTGGTCCATAAACCCTGAGCCAAAAGAATACCATTAGACAAAACTGGAGCTGTTGTGTAAGTATACCCATTCATAAACAGGAGTGCAATAATATTATAAATTCTAGCTTCTCCTCCTGAAGGACTCCCACACTAAAGACACATGACACGACAGCAGTCATTAAACCCTACATAATTTTCCAGGTTACTCAAAGCATTTCACCAGTATTTTATGTGAATCCAGTAAAGAGGACAGAGTTCAAGTAATGTTGACCAGGCTGCATAAAGGGGCTCACTCCTGTATAGACTTACACCAGTATATTAAACACACACAAAGTGTTGAGTCTCCACTAGTAAGCTATTGCATCACAAAGTCCAGCCACTTGAAGAGCAACCATTTAAAACTATCAGTTTCTGGGACTAGAAGTTAGAACACCAACACTTTCCAGCCTGGATAGGAGAATGAACATCCAAAATAAAGAGAGCCACAACACTGGTCAAGCACCCAGTCAAAGACCACTTCCCTGTTGTTGGAACTAATTGTCACTCTGAGTCTGAAGTTCCCTCCCTCATTGTTATTTGAAGGACCTATATTCACAACTTCCATGTCAAATGTCACAGCTGAGCCTGAAGTAAAAGCAGGCAACTGGTTTGTCATCTCTTTTCCATTTACAAAGACAGCCCCTGAAAAACAAGATAAGAAAATATTAGTATGGACACATAAACAAGTATGTATCTGTGCAGTCATGAAATACTTGTGTAAATCCAATAAATGTTCAGCTATGGGTCCTTTAAAAATGTTAACATATGAGTCCTGAAAAACTACCAGCCTGTAAGAACTCTATATACTTACATATTTACTTCCCCTTGTTGCCTTCAAGTAATTTCTGACTTATTGTGACCCTATCACACTGTTTTCTTGGCAAGATTTGATTGGAGGTTGTTTGCCTTCACCTCACTCCTTAACTAGTTCTAAATAGCTGTGGAATTTAAAACAGTATGTTGGGATAGCTGAGGCCTAAGAACCCTAAAGGCATCAGAATCCCCTCTGATCTTGGAAGCTAAGTGGGGTCAACTCTGGTTAGTATTTGGATGGGAGACTGCCACTAAACACCAGGCACTGTAGGCTACATTTCAGAGGAAGGAACTGGCAAAACCACCTCTGAGTATTGCTTGCCTAAGAAAACCCTATGAAGTTCATGGGGTCATCACAAGTTGACAGGTAACTTGAAGGTGCATACCCACACACGTTAGGATACATTAGAGTTCACCACAAATCGTGTGGGCTAATACTTCTATCTAAAAGGGGGAAATATAAAAGTTTGCATGGAGAAGTTGGAGTAACTCACCATTTGTGCTAACGCATACTGCTTTATCTCGTTGTAAAGAATCCCAACCATTCCGCTGCTCCACACAAACACCTATGCTGTCCTTTTTGTCTGGCTGGCCAACTGTTTCAATTCTGTAAAGGAAACAAAAGGAAGACTGGTATCATCAGATGTGTTTGTTTCTTGCTGGCAATGGATGAGGAACAACCGATTACAGGAATCTGCATGCTTTCAGGACTAGCAGTGGTGCTGGATTAGCCTCAGAGCCACACCACTGCTGAGATACAGTCTGTTGCATCATACACACCTTGTTTCAGCTTGATCAGAAATCATTTCCAGGGGAAAACTCTTCATCTATCTGTCATTCACTTGAATGGTTGCAAAAAGCTAACTCAAGAGCATGGGCTTGGGGCTTGTCCATTCACTTCAGTGTTGGGAACAGCTTAGAACAGTGGTTCTCAACACACAGGTTCTCTGAATGCACACGAAAACTACTGCATTTGGGGCAGCTTTAAAGGGGTGCTACTATATTTTGAGGATGGCTACTCCAAGGACAATGAACAATCACATCAATGAAATATGGGATTCAGAGTGCTAAGCCTGGGATGCTGAACCTCTCTATAGGAAAAAGCTCCATTATCCTTGCTCAAGGTGCTATTAATGGAAAAGTGCAGGTGCCAAATTTTATTCTATTAACATTTTATTTATGTTTACAGTGAAATGTATCAAGCTGGCCAATAAAACAAAGTACCTGCAGATCTGAGCTCTACAAGATGAGAAGCCAATATGCTCCAAATGTTTGGGGTTACCTCCTTCTAGCCAGCATATTAGTGTCTTCAGGTTCAAGAAATAAATGGGCACAGTTGTTTTTTTAAATACATGTGACATTTTCCTGTAGTCTATAATGAGAACAACTGGATGTGGAATGTGCAAAGACATAAATAAGTTTTAAGAAAAATGTTTTCAGCACAGGAAAATAGTTTTGGCTTTGCTTATTTTTTTAAATGGCAGGCTGGGCAATAATGGGTTAATGGAGATTATAGCATAAGTCTCGGTCCCGCCTTGCTTTTGCTGCAATCGAGTGATTAAAAAAACCAAACCAAATATACCAGTTTTGGAACTTTTAATACTGCACTTCTCTTCAATAGGGCAATAGGGCTCCCCACACTCTCTTCCTGATTCCCCTTTAACCCTCTATCTAAATTGGCCTTCTTCAGGAGCTACAGTTGCCTACCCCTGAGCTACACTATAAAATACAACTAAAATCCCATTAAATATATTAACCTGAACAATACAAGATCAGTTATATTCTCTACAAACATATAAAATAAATTGTTCAATGTGCCAAAGTGTACATACATATTTTCAAACAGAAATTTGTTTCTGACAGAGGGGGGAATGCATTGTTTTTTAAATAATAAATAAGAAAATAAAGAAGTGCCCATCTGTCAGCACATGGAGCCTGTCTCCTATTTTGCTTTTCTGTTAATTCACTAGCCAGCATTCGTGTCCTCCAGGAAACATCACAGATAGCTGAAGGCTTGCTTTACAATATTGGGCCATGGGGAATCTAAATCCTTTACATCAGGAAGCAATCCATAGTTTAGGATTTCTTTCTTAATACCTTATCAGTGTCTATAGCAGGGGTAGGCAACCTTTCCCCTTTAAGGGCCGAGGGACTTCAGCTCCCAGAAGCCTCAGCCATGTTGGCCAATAGTCCCATGTTGGCCAATAGCTCCTGGGATTCTGGGAGCTGAAGTCCCTCGGCCCTTAAAGGGGAAAGGTTGCCTACCCCTGGTCTATAGTTTTAAAAACATTGTTCTGAACTTATGCACTTAGTAACAAAAGCTCAAATATCTCTCAAAGCCAGTGTGTTTGCATTGAGGCAGCAGTAGTCCCTTGGGGTTTACTTAATGCCACAAGTCCAATTTTGTACAAAAATGGTAAGAACTGCCTTGCAGGATCCAACCATCATGTCTAATGTTCAGTTTACAGAGGTAACTGATCATTGGCCTCTAGGAAAGGTTCTAAGCAGGGCTCAAAGGAGACATCACTTCTTTAATGCAATAACTTTGTATTCCACTAAGTTGTAATAGTTGAGGTTTGCCGTGATCCATCCATATTTTGCAGGTATGGTGGGGGGGAGGAGAGATGCAAAATAAAATGTTTTGTCGCCCTGCTTTGTAAGCAAGAACAAGTCATCATTTGCATGTCTGAACAAAACAGTAAATTATGAGGTGCCATGGGTAATAATTAGAATTACCTTCTGGAAGATGAGGGAAGAAAGGTGCATTGAGGCTCAAGGATCATGCTGGCTCATTTTCATTATAGCTGAATGCACACTGTGTCCACTTTGTGAACCTCCCAGGGGAGGGGATCAAACAGCCTAGGTGTAACAGTCTAACAGGCCTAGGCTCACACTTGTACCCAAATAGCCTTAGAAAGCCAGAAAATCCAAAGCATGACTTCCACTGATGACTTACGACAGCCATATGGAGCTTGTTAGAGAAATTAGGAAGCCTATTAAGGAAGAACTACTCAAGCTAGGTGACTGTTTAATTAGGGAATAAATCTCTTACCTTAATAATTGGAACTGGCACCAGGTCATTCCCATAGAGACCCTCCCATCGCCAAGACAGCATTGTCTTGGGGGAAGCAGCTCTGCCAAGATTTTTAATTGCATTATATTGAACTGGAAATCTTAATTCTGAAAGCAAGCATAACCCAAGCAGCCTTTTCCTACAGGGAATTCCCAACACAGCCAGCCCTCCCAAGTTCATCGGAGCTATAACTAAGTGGGAGCTGGATATAAATGGGCCTGTATAATTAAGATGGATACAAATGGACCTGTACTCTCAATGTGGAAGGAGAAGTAACTGTTATATGAGAGGTCCAGGAAAACTAGTAAGCTTCTCTATGAAGAAAAATGACTACAGTGGTCCCTCCACATTTGCGGATTTGACTTTTGCGGATTTGATTATTCACAGATTGTATTACTATGTTCTCTCTAGGAATATCTAGGTCCTCCAGCACAACTCTATAGTCAACTTTAACCAAATGTCGCACTGAAGGACCTAGACCTAGAGATTCCTAGAGAGAATACTCCACTAGGCATTTGTAGCTCCTCCAGCACAATTCTATGGTCAATGTCTGGCAGATGTCAACCACAGAGTTGCAATGGAGGACCTAGAGATTCCTAGAGAGATGTTCTCTCAGGTAAAAGCATAAGTGTTTTTGTTATTTGTGGTTTTTCCATTTTCACAGGGGTCCTGTGCCCCTAACTCTAGCGAATGTGGAGGGACTACTGTAATTAAGAGCTCAGTCAGAATAATATTGGATGAATAGGCTGAAAAAGATCTTTGAATTAAGACACCCAAAAATAATTAGCCAGTCCTGAAAGCTAATTAAGGAAAATGCATTAAGGAAAATGCAACATGGGACTTACAGTAATAGAAATAAAATGTGTCTGTGAAAGTCACAGTGATTAAGCAGGAGCAATCATGAAGCTACACAGGTGAAAAGGATAATGTAATTTGGAAGCCTTGAGAGCCAAGGACAAAGTTATAGAGTGTATATTGAAAACACCTGTTATAGATTGCAAACACCTGAGATTCATTAAGTAGTCACGGTAAAATGATGAAATACTTGGGTTGGTCTTAAGTATGGGATGATCTATGTAAACCAATCAAAATGAATGTACACGCCCACTGGGTGGAAACTGACTAGTGGGTGGTGACTAACAATGGCTATAAGTGCAATGTTTGCCAATGCATATTGTGGTGTAGTGTGGAGTAGTTTTGGAGATATTGTGAACTGTAGAGATTGTGATTTGTAGGGCATATAGTATTTATGTATATAGTAGAATAAAGTAGATCTTTTATATAAGACTACTGAGTTGTCTGGTGTCTTGAGGGAAGATACAAGAACCAGAAGAATCCTGGAGAATTTTGGAGACATCTCAGGAAGAAGAGTGAGAAGGCTTGGAGAGTTTGTCAGGGTCTTCAGCCTATTCTCTGAAACTCTGCTGCTTGGGAAGAAGCATCAACCACTGATCAAAGCTGGTCAGCTCTGCTGCATAACAAGGTGGTGAGTTAGAGCCAGAGGTGAAGAGCTACAACTCCCATCATCCCTGACACTACTGTAGTTAAGGGCTCAGTCAGAATAATATTGGATGAATAGGCTGAAAAAGATCTTTGAATTAAGACACCCAAAAATAATTAGCCAGTCCTGAAAGCTAGCAAAGAGAAATGGGAAGAAAATCTTTCAGCTTCTCATTCAGCCCACAGAAGAGTACTTGTAATGAACTCTCACTGCAGCCATGACATAAGTAAGAATCTCCTTGGATAAAACAAGGGACACTACTTCATCTATACAGCATTACTTACCGGAAGGTCAATGTCTGACCACAGTAATAGGTTGGAGCCTTGGAGTATAGCACTCCACCTGCTTGTGAATCATTTCGAAGGGCTATGTTTCTTCGGCTGCTCAGGCTGTAGCCTTCAAAGCCAGGCATCCACTCTGTCAAAGGAAGGATAAATGTAGCTAAACACAAACTGACCATCATCTGAAGAGGCTACAAAATACTATTTTGTATTATCAGGTTGCTGGCACCACTAGTTTATCTATATGCCATAATCCTTTAGTGTGGATATATTTGTATGCATTTCAAAATGGGAAGCCTGTGCTATTCGGAGGTAGGAAAAAACTACAAGGCCCATACACTTCAATAATTTCATGTTACACTAATGATTTTAAACCTATAGCCTGATCAAAAGTACAGTATTCTGGGACCAATTGCATCCTCATAATAACGTTCAAAAGTACAGTTTCACTCAGATTTCAATGTAATTTAAAATAAGTCTCTGTGGTTGAGAACGTAAGATCCATTTAAAACTAAGTATTTTATAATTAGCATCCAAGGAACAAATTGCCTATAAGAAAAAATCAAGCCAGAATTCTGTGAGCTGGAGCAAAGCATGGGAAGTGGTAGGCAGAGGGAGTTGGGGAAGAAGAGTGTGGGAATCAATATTACGGGAAGAGAAAGACTGAAATATTTGGCTTATATAATATATAATGTCTGACATCTATCAACATTTAATTAACACAGCAACAAATACCATGAGGCACTAATGTGGAACGGCCAGTTTGAGAAACACTCCATGGACTCCATTCCTGACGGCCATCTCCTCGCGCACAAACCCTGAACTGGTAATCAACATTGGGATCAATATGCAGTACTATGAATTCTGTGTCTGAGCCAACATACACATCTTCAAATTGACTAGCAGTACTCTTTCGATACTGAAGCCTGTAGTCTTGTGGGATGAAGTCTTCATCAACCTAAACAGAATAATTTATAGTATTTACACACACTGTTTCACAAGATCTCTTAAATATAATGTATCAAGGCAATATTGTAAAGTAGTGGTCACACAGGTCTAGACAAATCCCAATTAGCTGTTCCTTCAGTTAACAGGAGAAACCTCTTTCAAAAAAGAATGGGGTAATCCAAGTTCCCACACTACAGCAGTGAAAGAACAGAAATCTCACCCTTCATTGTATTCCAGGGAAGGGAAAATCCAGACTGTGCCAGAGAAAGCTCAAACATGCACTTAGAATAAAATAACAAAAACAGATAACACTTAGAACAAATAACAAGAGCAGACATCAATTACAGGAAATTTATACAGAGTGCTCAATTTGCATGCTGTATTCTGAACCCACTATTTGTGCTTTTTGTGGTAACCAAAAGTAAAAGTGGGCCTCAACATGCAGTTTTACTAAGGATAAAAGTGCAGTCTGAAAAAGGAACAATCACGTGCAGCAAAACATCACAAAGAAGGGAAACGGTACCCACAAAATACATCAAATGTATCTCTGTTGTTACCACTAGTGCAAGAAGCATATTCCAAATCAAACCTCTATATCTCATTCTCTTTAAAAACAAAAACCATGCACTATTTATAAGAACATAATAACCATATTTGTCTTAATCAATTAGATCATAGGTCTCTCTCTGATAGTATGAAATCACAATCTTAACAATGTTTCTAAACATTGGTGAATGATAAAAGGTCTGTTCAAAATGTGAACCCATTCAGTTCCACTCTTAACCAATGTGGGTTAATTCATCTGCACATAAAAAGACATTAAAAGATTAAAGTGTTAGAGACAGGGACCATCTCATGAAATGTCAGACAGATGACTGGATTAATGATAATTTAATGACAGCTCCGTTTCAAAATATGTATTTGTAAGCCATTTAATCGCAGAATTAATAACAGCCACTTGCATTATATTCTCATGGGAGAATCTTTAATTTGATGGGAAGCTTCCCAACAATTCTGCATTTTCAATGGAGAATGATTTCAGTCAAGGACATAGAGGCAAGGCAATATGTTTTCAGTGCACTCTTGGTTGTTGCTTGTAAATACTGTAAAACATTTATTTTTTGAAAACTATGGGAAGTCTGCAGAAAATATTCAAAATATAACTAATCAAAGTCACTTTTTAAACACAAAGAACACACCCTACTCACGTTTGACAGTGAAAGCAAACTTTGAAATTTGGTATTTGTCCATTTTTCTTTTATCAGAATCAAAACCATGAATAGTTCCAAACAAGCGCAATTCAGGCAGCAGTCCTATGACTGCTGGGAGAATAGCCGACAGGAAGTAAGAAAACCTCTTCTCTGTCCCTGAAGAAGGAAGTCTGCTACTGAACAAAGAGGTCCACCTTTAAAAGTTTCCCATATGCAGAAAAGTAAAGGCTGCTGCTGTTACTCTTTTGTCATTAGAAATTCAACAGTGGCAAAAGCAAAAAAGAGGTATTCTGATGGCTGGCTTGGATGGAAAGTGATCTCATAAAATCCAAACCATTCCCATCTTCAAGACACACCCCAAGAACAGATGGTAAACAATACCAGCTCTGGAGCTAGCATAGTTTGTGTTCCACTGCAAGCAATGAGAAAGATTTTAAAAGAAACCCATCCAGAAAAAGGCTTGGGGGAAAGGACAAACATACACTTCCCTTTTGTCCTGTCAGCAAGAGCCCAGCAGGACATGGGAAGTGGCACAGATTCACCCTTCCAAAGTCCTCTGGAATTGCTCTATTAACCACACCCAAAATGTCTATTATAATGGATCTTGGAAGTACTCTATTGCCCACCTTGCACCACCGTACCAGGATACCTCCAGGCTTCTCAATCAGTTCTTCTATCTGTACTGGTGGTCGAGATGCAACTGTACCATGTCTGAAGATCTGACTTCTCATTACTGTAAGGAGAGAGTCATCCAACTGGGCGGATAAACAAGGCACATCAACCAATGATGGCACTTCTGGCAAACTAAAAAGAAAAACATTGATCTAACTGGTAAGATACTTTTTCATCCAAATCAAAATCATTAAAGAAAAAAATCAACAAGGTTTTGGAGCTCTTGACCAGGGATCAGAGAAAGAGGACTGAGCAGATAAAGCAAAAGTATTTGCTTATTCCTCACCCACACAATAAAATCTTGTCGCTTGATTATAGACAAGAATGTTATAAGTTTTGTAAGCCTCAGATGCAAAAATGATTTATAAACAGGTGAAATTTAGCCTAATTACACTACTTGTTCCTCTGGTGTTCTGTTCTGAAATGAAGGTTTTTGCGTTTTTCTCATAATTAAAACGAGAAGGGGAAATAAATCTCAATCCTGATGGTTCATTATCTGAGCAACCCAAGAAAATCTAACCTTACCTTTATAATAGGTAAGAGACCTCCTTATTCAGCTCAACTGACCTAAGTGGCAAAAGGCAGATGTAACATATTTATTTATTTATTTATTTATTTAGACTCACAAACCACAAGGTTGTGAGTTCAATACCAGCCAGGGACTCAGGGTTGACTCAACTTGGCATCCTTCTGAGGTTGCTAAAATGAGTACCCAGCTTGTTGGGGGCAATTAGCTCACAGTTGTGAACCACTTAGAGACTGTTTAGTGTGGTATGAAGCAGTATATAAATTAAGTTGCTATTGCTGCTATATCTCACCATATGAACATGCCAGAACCCCATGATCTTCAGGGAAAGGCTTTCTCTTGGTCTCACAACATCACAGACTTGTTTGGTGAGGACATGAGAGAAGCCTTCTCGATGGTTGCTCCCACCCTCTTGAACTCCCTCCTATGAGATGCTAGTCTGGCTCCCTCTCTGCTCTCCTTTCACTGGCAGGCAAACTTTTCTGTTCAAGCAGGCATTTAATATGTAATTGCGCCCAGGGAGGCTTCTCATTGGGGTGTTTGTTTAGTATTTTTAATGGTTTTATATTGTTTATGTTTACATTTATTTTAATTGAGACTATATTTAATGTATTTTTAAGGGTGGGGTTTACGCTTATTACTGGGGTCTTTAACTGTTTTAGCTCGAAGCCACCTTGATTGCCACGGCAAAAGGCGGGGTATAAATAAATACATTTATTATTATTATTATTATTATTATTACCTTAGTAATTTTTAAAGGATTGTACATTTTTATTTCTTATATTAATATAGTGTTTTAATTGTGTTTTTAAATTGTAATGTTTTATTATTGTTGTTTTTAAGCTTTTGCGAACCACCTTGGGTCCAAGATGGAAGAAAGGTGGCATATTAAATAAATAAATAACCCTACAGTTTATCAACTCATTCCTTCCAGTGTCAAATTTCCACACTACAATTTATGTCTCTTACCTATCCAGCTGAATATGCAGTGCCTTTTTAGTAAAGCTGCAAAGCTTGTCGTTGTTCTCCCCTGTAACACTATGGATAGCACTTTCTCCTGGAATAAAAAAGTGTAAGATATTCCTGTTAAGAAAAAATAAGCTTCCTTTACATCTCAGTAGGGATACAGAAATACCTGGGTCTGCAGATGATGTTGGATTGCAGATTCCCATCACACCTCACTGCTTACTGACAACAGCTGATGAGAGTTGTAATCTAACACTATTGAGATATTATCTGGACTTTATTTATCAAGATATGAATTATCATTCTCTGCCTGCACACAACTCCTTAACGTCTTCCTTTACATTAGGATGGAAACTGTGTGGCCTCCCAGATGCTATTATGGGAGCGAAAAAGGCCAACGTGATTCTAGGCTGCATGAATAGAAGTATAGTGTCTAGATCAAGGGAAGTAATAGTGACATTCTATTCTGCTTTGGTCAGGCCTCACCTGGAATACTATGTCCAGTTCTGGGCACCACAATTCAAAAAGGATAATAAAAAACTAAAAAAAAAAAAAAAAAAAAAAAAAAAAAAAAAAAAAAAAAAAATGTTGACAAACTGGAGCGTGTCCAGAGAAGGGCAAACAAAATGGTGAAGGGTCTGGAAACCAAGCCCTATGAGGAACGACTTAGGGAGCTGGGGATGTTTAGCTTGAAGAAGAGATCATTAAGAGGTGATATGATAGCCCTCTTTAAATATTTGAAGGGGTGTCATATTGAGGAGGGCACTAGCTTGTTTTCTGCTGCTCCAGAGACTAGGACACTGAACAATAGATGGAAGCTACAGGAAAAGAGATTCCACCTAAACATTAGGAGGAACTTCTTGACAGTAAAAGCTGTTTGACAGTGGAACACACACTCCCTCGGAGAGTGGTGGAATCACATTCTTTGGAAATCTTTAAACAGAGGCTGGATGGACTCAACAACAGACACAAAACCCAATGTGGTTTTCAGAGTATAGCATACGGGTTGTTGTTATTAACCCCTGGAGGGGAGTTGTGGCTTGTTAATGTCGCCTTCAAAAGTGCTCCTTTCATCATTTTGAAGTTGTCTTTGCTAACCTAGGACTTTCCAGATGTGTTGGGACTATAAATGGCCGGAAAGCCTGAGATTTGCAGTGCAATTTATCTTGAAACTGCCATGTTGGGGAATCATAAGGTTGAAAGGGTGAGACCACAAGGACCATGTAATACAACTCCTGCCAAGCAAGCACACCATCAAAGTAGTTCTGAGTCACGCACCTCTGTTTAAAGACCTCAAAGAAGGAAAATCCACCACCTGCCGAGCCATCGCTATCAAGAAGTTCTTCCTAATGTTTAGCCAGCATCTCCTTTCTTGCTGTTTGAAACCAATGGTACGTGTTCTAGTCTCTAGAGCTGCTGAAAACAAGCTTGCATCATCTTGACTTTCCTTAAAATATTTTAAAATGGCTGTCATAGAACCTCTTAGTTTTCTCTTCTCCAAGCTAAACATTCCAACTTCCCTAAGCTGTTCCTTTTGGTCACCTTCCTCTGAACATGTTCCCGCTGGTCAACATCCTTTTTGAACTGCAGTGCCCAGAACTGGACACAGTGCTCTAGGTGAGGTCTGACCAAAGCTGTCACAGAACCTCTTAGTTTTCTGTTCTCCAAGCTAAAGATTCCCAGTTCCCTAAGCTGTTCCTTTTGGTCACCTTCCTCTGAATATGTTCCCGCTGGTCAACATCCTTTTTGAAACAGTGCTCCAGGTGAGGTCTGACCAAAGCTGGATAGAGTGGTACTATTCCATCCCATTGTCTGGACACTATACTCCTGTTGGTGCATCCCAGAATTAAATTGCTCTTTTTGACAGCCAAGTTGTACTGTTGACTCACCTAAAGCTTGGAGTTTATAAAGACAATTAGATCCTTTTTTCATGTACTGTTGTCACCCATCCTATATTTGTGCATTTCATTTTTCCTGCCTAAGTGTAATACCTTATATTTACTCTTGTTGAAATTCATTGTTAGTTTTTGCCCAGTTTCCCAAACTATTAGTCATTTTAAATTCTGTTTTTACTCTCCCTAATTTGATAACATCTGCAAATTTAATAAGTACGCCATCTATTCCTTCTTTCAAGTCATTAGTAAATATGTTCCACTAGTCACTTCTCTCTAGAATGAAGAAGAACCACTATTTGGGTTCGATCCTTCAACTAGTTACAATTCCATCTAACAGTAGCACTGCATATAGCCCATATCTGACCAGCTTATCTGTAAGAATATAATGGGAGACCTTGTCAAAAGCTTTAGTGAAATCAAGATATACTTCATCCATGGCATTCCCCTGAATGAAGGCTGTCATAAAGTGTGAGCTCTAGCAGACCATTAAATTATGTTTATTGTTGATACACATCACTCCTTTTTCCACCTCCACCAACATATGCTGTTCACACACTCTTCAAATATCACAGATTGTTTGTTTAGGTTAGAAAAAGAGACTATGGAATGAAGTGTTTTTAGAAGACACTGAACCACTGCAATACTGAAGTGCAGAAGGGGCTACAAAAATCAGTTGATAGTTCAAAAAGTGATGCATTCTTAATATGAAATAGTTTGAGTGCCTTTGAACACATGCAGATCATTCTTCTGAGCATCCTCTGTCTTCCCATTCATGCATAACCTCCAATGATCAAAGTTACAGCACATGTTTTGCAGAAATTGGATTAGACTCCCAAATTCAGTCTGTGCAAGTTCTCCAGTTTCCAACAATCCTTGTTCTCAGCTACTCTCTTCCTCTTGCGACCATGCTCCAGCAACTAACAAGGCAAAGCCACTTATTTACTGCATCATAGGAACAGTTAATCCTGTTAACCAGAAAATTTGCTTTCTAAGCCTTGTTGGGGAAAAAGAGTAATATGTTTTTAAAATACCTACTTAAATTTAACTAGCTATTTCCAAGCTCTGAGTGCCTACTAATCCACAAATTAATCTGTTAAAACCCGTTGGGTAAAGGAAACAACTAATTAGCTCTGACACCAATACTCTGAGTCAATATAAAGCAGTTTCCTGCGTAGGTAAGTTAAGAGGAAGATTTAGGGGTCTTAATTGGAGATGTCAGGGGACTGAACCTGGACTTTCTGCATGCAAAGTATGTGCTCTACTACTAAGGTCCTTCCTCATATTTCCTGTGACACAAGAGAGACAAGATTTCCATACCCCAAACAGGTGCAAGCCAAAGCTGTTCCTATGTGAGTAATGCAGCTTGTTATGATCTAATTCTACAAGATATCACATTCTAACATGAATGGTGCAATCAGCCTAATCATGGTATTGTGTTTGGCACAGCAAATGGAATTAAAAGAATGGTAAGGAACACAAAAACATATGAAACTTATTGCATTCTATTTGAGACAGAAGAGAAAGCTACTATGATGGCTCATCCTGCCCATCCCTAGACAAAGAAAAAAAAAGAGAAAACTTAAGGTTTACGGAAGAGCAAATATTAGCAGGTATGAAACCACCACTTCAGTCCTTAGGGTCTCCAATTAAAGCATATCCACAGTATCAAATATGCCACATATTTGCAGAAGACAAATGGCTAGTGCTTTTTCACATCTGCATGTTAACACAGTTAAATAAGATACATGACACAATCTTGTTATGATCCACATTTTCCTTGCACCACTATTGGCTACCACAAGTGGAGCAGGGAGGTCAGGGAACTGCTAAACCAGACAATGTCAAGTACTGAGATTATGCCACAGAAGATATGGGTTTGGGGCAGACAGCCACAAATCCACCCCCAAAAGCCACCAAGAGGAGTTGGGAACCCTGGGCTAGATAGTCCAACATTCTAATATTTCAATATCAGGCTGGCTCTGTTTAGAGCAGCTCCTGTTATCGTTGTGCATACAATCCAATGCTGAACTGACAAGTCCAGAGAGACATTGTAATCTTCATTTGGGGATTACAATGTCCACTGAGTTCTGAATTATCAGATTGGCTATAGCTGTGGGCTGTTCCCATGCATCTAGCATGAGCAGTAGCACAGTGGCAGATTCAGAAGGGCAGGATTCCTTACGCCACATCCCCTTCTAAGGCTCTACAACTTTATAAAATTATACATTATACATTAACAACACTCAGTGACTGAGGGTTTTGGCAAACTTGAGGCTTGAGGGATACCCTTTCAGTTTTGTTTTGTTTGTTTTTTCTCCCTGTTAGAGCCCCAAAGTCTATCCAGAAAAACCAGAAGAAAAACAGTTGCTGGGATAAGTGAGAGGCACACTCTCAAACCAGGGCACCTCCTGGCACATGCTCAGCACAGACCAAGGATTCCTTTATTCATTTCTGTATAAATGAACTCAGAATCCTCTCGCACACAACCCATCCCCTTTCTTTTCTTTAGCTGCTAAATTTGGTAGGGAGGGTTTCTGTTGTTGTCATGATTGCTAAATAAGTTAGCTACCAGAAATGTGGGCCAAAATACCAACTCAACCAGAGACATCTCAGGAGTCTAGTCTAATCTCCTTCCTGACAACCCACCCAGAAGAGAGCCTGGGTAAAATGTGTTCACATGAGGACTAATGTCCTCCACTAGGAAGGCATGAGGGAGGAAACAAACATTTCTACTGCACCTGTTGAAAAGGAGAGAGCCATCACCACTATAATACAAATAAGAGATGCCTGAGGAAGAAGGTTGCAACAGGAAGTCCCTCCTGGCTGACATTGAGCACCTGCACCTTATGACATCCAGAGTATTTAGGTTGCCAACTCTGAGGCCTGGAAGCATACATATAGAGTACAGAATATAAGATATAATGCAAAAAGCTATATGTATTAGAATGTGTGTGTTTATGTTACTAGGAACAAATGTTAGGCAGAACCCCTATTCAAAGGTCAACGAAGAGATGAAGACTATCAACATTGAGATATCAGCAGATTTGACCACTAATAAACCTAGCAGGTGCAATGTCTGATGTAATCTAATGGAAGGCAGTTAAAAGCCAAGATCTAGCTTTACACAGTTTGTGCATCAACAGGATCCAAAGTGCTGTCATATTTAAGAGTTCTGTTTTGATTGGATGACATAAACACTTTTGTTTTGACTAGGCAACGGAGAGCAATCAGACTACTTTGCCAGTCTCCATCGTATGAAAAGAGGGCTACAACATAGCCTATAAGCTATGCTGTTCCTGATAACTTGTAAACTGCCTAGACATGGTGATTCTGGCAAGAGAGAGAGAATCTTTACTCTCATCCAGGATATGCCAAAATAAATATACAGTGGGCCCTTGTATCAACTGTGGTTTTGTTCCAAGACCTGTGGATACCAAAATCTGTGGATACTCAAGTCCCAGTATATACAGTAGCATAGTTAAATAGAGTGCCTTCTAGAAAATAGCAAAATCAGTTTGCTTTTTGAATTTTTTGTCTTCTTGGATTATTTTCAAGTCGTAGATGGTTGGATTCATGTATAAAGAATCTGTGGATATGGAGGGCCAACTGTATATCCCATTATGATTGTAATGGATGCTCATTAAGATGTTTATGGGTACATAACAGATACTGTTAGATTTAACAATGTTCGAGGAAATTAACCCTTGGACACATGTGTGTTCACAAATGCCTATTTAGAGAGGACTCATTGTCACAAGGAAGAATCTATGCATCTATGCTGGTACACATGGAGGGCCAGTTTCTACTGTATATACTCATGTATAAGTCAAGAAATTTTAGTCAAAAAATTGACACAAAAGAATTGGGTCGACTTATCCATACATTAATGTATATAGGTACATAAGTAAATGTAGATAATTATATAGGTATGTAAGTATTCAGGGAACCATCTCCTTCTTTGAGTAGAGTGGCGAAAGGCAAGAACTTCCTGAGAGCACCAACCCCCTCTACTCTCTCATTCATCTAGAATCTAGGGTAAGTATAAATAGTTACACCTGCCAGAAGTTTGTAAATCCTTTGGCATTGTTTTCCTTTACTTCATCCTTTGCATCCTTTGTTACATACCCCTTGACTTATCCACGAGTCATGTCAAAATCCTTAATTTTGGCCCCCAAACCTGCCCTTGACTTATACATGAGGTTGATTTATAGTCTAATACAGGGGTAGGCAACCTTTCCCCTTTAAGGGCCGAGGGACTTCAGCTCCCAGAATCCCAGGAGCTATTGGCCAACATGGGACTATTGGCCAACATGGCTGAGGCTTCTGGGAGCTGAAGTCCCTCGGCCCTTAAAGGGGAAAGGTTGCCTACCCCTGGTCTAATATATATGGTACTTGGTTCCAAGGGAGCGATATCAGCCACGAGATGAGACTAGTTGATGCAGCCCCTTTGTACACGCTCTCAGTGTACACAGTGGTTTGTGCAGAACTCCTACAATCTAAAAGATTTTTTTTTAAAGACATCCTGTTACCTTCCCAGAGGAGCTCATCAGCAGTACCAACTCCATGTTCTATTAGCTTCTGGCACTCATCCAATGGTTTGACGCTTTCCTGTTCTATGCCATCCACTTCCTGCAGCAAGGACACCAGCCGTTCATCCAGTAACTTCCTCAAGGTCCCTTTTAAGTCATTGAAATGCTGTTCAAGTACATCCCTTGTCAATGCAGCACTGTCTTTGATCTACATGGAAATAAGAGATGTTAAGTGCAGGCCAAAACCAAGCAGCTCTCGCCATTCTTAATGTAGTCACTGGTAGGATGTCAGACAAACATTCACATAATCATATTCAAACACATTCAACTTAATTCAAGTATCACAGAAAAGGATCTGGCACAGAGAGCAGAAAGAAAATAAAGTCAACTAGTTTCCCACTTTGTTCCTGTGCAAGTGGGACACATAAAAAACTTAGTGCCCTTCCCCAAAAGGGAAAAAACCCCACATCAACAGATTTTACATACAGGTTTCTATCCTATCCAATCCAGCCCAGAAAGGTCTATTATCATCTAACTTCCACCACCTTTGTTTTTCCCTTTTGTATCCCAATCCAAGGAAACAAAGGATAACAATCCAGATTAAGGAACGATCCTTGGGGGAAGGCTTTCTCTATGTCCCACCACCATTACTGGCATGTCTGATGCAGATTTAGGAGAGTTTTTTCCCCAGTAGCTGCTCCCAAGTTGTGGAATTCCCTCCTGTGGGAGGTTCCCAAATACACCCTCTCTCCCTAACTTTCACCAGAAGGCAAAAACCTTTTTTATTCAGATAGGCTTTTGGTTTAAAATCAATGTAACAGAAAGGGCCTGTGGTTGTCTTGGACTACGGCCAGCACCAGTCCAAACAAATGCTGATAAGGATGGTTTAACAAGGAAGGAGCTAAAAGGCAGGCTACAGACCCTTCTGTTAGTTCCCAAGAAGCACACCAGTACCAAAGCCAGGGTCAGGATTCCAGAGTTCACAGTAGCCAGTTCAGTCCAAGGTCGGGGCAGCCAGAAGGTAACAAGCGTCCAGTCCGTTCCGAATTCAAAGGTTCACAGCACACAAGAGTTCCAAAGAGCAAGGAGCCAGTACTGACAGTATCCCACAAGGGAACTGCAATAAGCTCTGGCACTGAGTGGTCCTCTCCCAGGTGATTAAGTAGGAGATTCCCTCTTCCGTGCCAGCTGAGGCTTGTTAGTCAATTGCCTCTCTGCAAGCCTCCTTGACCGACGCACGCAAGCACTCTCTGCCCTGCGTTGTCTGAAGGAAGGCACTTCCACGCTTGTTTCTTCCTGATCCTTACCACTAGGCTGCTGTGCCTCCATAGGGATCCTACTAGTGCTAGGACCTGGCTGCGCTTCCTCCTCTGGGGCTGGGAGGACAGGGCTGGGATCTAGCAGGGCAGGATTAGGACCTGGTAGAGCCTCCCTTTCCTCCTGCACTGGAGTAGGCTCATCCTCCTCATCCTCATCCTCCTCCGAGTCCAGCTCTTGACTGACCATGACAGTGGTGGGGCTGCATTTTTAATCTATTTATTATATCCTGTGCTTTTATATTGCTTTAATTTTCTGCTTTTAACTGAACAGCTATTTAACTCTTAAAAAAACCTTTTGTATAAATAATGTTTTAATTATACTCCTTTTTCTAAATGCTGTATGCCACCTTGGATCCTGAATAGGGAGAATGGTGGTATATAAATCAAAGAATTCAGTAAACATATGGCAATATAGCAGAATTTCAAAACAGATGTCTCAAAACAATAGTTATCAAGATGTCAGAAACGTTTTTCAATGGAAGTAGTGTGATCCTTCCATGAGGTTCATGTTCTTACACATCCATTCCTCTCCAGCAAAGAAAAAGTAAGAAACTGGATTTGTACAAGATTTATCTGAAGGTGAGACAAAATAGTTCAGCTTTTACTTCCTTCCCATTAGGAGAGAGTATGATGCCCAGGCATTCAAAACTAAAGGTGAGGCTACTCCCAAATTGAAAAGACACAGTTACAGAAAAAATAAAGCTTACAAATTCATAAAGTACTGCGTAGGGGAGAAATCAATCATGAGTGAATCAGATGAGAAAGTAAAATAGACTCATATACAAAAAAAGCTGCAGAGATATAAGCCAGATGTCACTTCTTGATCTTTAGCGGTACCAAGAAACAACAGGATGCTCTACAACAGTTATGTAAAGCTGACTTCCTGTTTAAGCTGCATTCAAAGGGCTTTGTAGTCCTCCTGCAATTCAGCCTTCTTCACTTGTTATTTCAGGACTTCAGAAAAAAAAGGAAGTGTGACTACATAGATAAGCCAGAAGAAGCTGGAGGGGAGACAGGAAGAACTTCCTCAAATGTTTAATGTTTCTTTGCCTTAGGGTAACCGTAAGTCGGAAACAGCTTCAAGGCACACAACCCACCACCACCACTACCAAATCAGCTGTGGCTATGCAAAGGAAAAGCATATAGTCCCAGGATCAGATGCAAAGGTTCTCTGTTAATCAATTCTCTAATGCAGTGGTTGTCAATCTTTGGTCCTCCAAATGCCTGGATTCCAGTTTCCATAAGTGCTAATCATTACAGTGGTATCATCTCATGGCTTGGGTCCATCTTATCTCAGGGACCGCCTCTTCCCGTGTGATCCCCCCCCGCGCACTCCAGTCCTCTGGGAGGAACCTGCTGCAGCCTATGAAGACTAGGGGGGGTTGCAGACTGCCAGAAATAGTGTGAATTCAGTCCACTTTTAGGGTTAGGGTTAGTGCTAGGGAATTATGGGAACTGTTATTTTTCTGAGACATTGAGCCTTCTCTGTCAGACAACTCTGATGCCACAATAAAATACAGTTCCCATGGTTCCCTAACTCTAACCCTAACCCTAAAAGTGGACTGAATTCACACTATTTCTGGCAGTCTGCAACCCCCATAGGCTGGTGCAGACCTCCCAGAGGGCCTTTTCTGTAACCGCTCCCAGACTATGGAATGGCCTGCCGGACGAGATCCGCCTTATCACCTCTGGATAGCTTTAAAAAAGCATTAAAGACGGATCTCTTCCGGCAGGCCTTCCCGGAATAACCTCCCGGTTAATGGAGGAGTTTTGCTACCCGCCCCTCCTGCTGTCACCGCCTGTTTGCTCTAAAGCTGTTTATATTGTATTTTATGCTGTTTTAATCGTTATTTTAACTCTGTATTAGTTTAATTTAGTTTTAAGGGGTGGGAGGGTTAGGGGTTAGGATGAAGATGTATTTTAACTGCTGTTTGTTTTAATTTTGCTGTACGCCACCCCAGTTGCTATGCAGAGGGGTGGGTTATAAATAAATTATTATTATTATTATTATTATTATTATTATTATTATTATTATTGGCCACTGCTATTAGCTGAAAGTATAAATAAGAGCAATGAAACAGCAGTACACAACAGTCCAAGAAGTTTGCTTTTGTTTTCCAAGAATATTTTCTGGCACTCTCTTTATGGTGGAGAAAGCAATCACTGACTTAAATCCTATTTTTGTCCCAACCCACTGCACAACTCAACACCATTCATAGAATAGCATAGGTCTATTTTAGTTGGAAACTAAACCAACAGGAGTCAGGCAAAGCATTACAACTGTTCACATGTGAAACTGGAGCCTCATTAATATCAGAATGGTATATACAGGTATACATTGGTTAAGGAAGTCAATGGGCTCAAGACCATTAATTTTTCACAGAAAAAAATGGTACTAAAGGTGGAAATACTGTGGAATAAATAGGGATAGGTTCCTGCACCACAAAAAAAAAAAAAAAAAAAAAAAAAAAAAAAAAAAAAAAAGAGCAATTCAGTGTGTTTCAGCAACCTTTTTATTGTTCACACTTCCTTAGTAAGGGATTCTAGCAGCAGCAGCAGCTGTTTACTTTGCCTGTTGTAGGCAGGCACACAGCAAGATTGGCTACAGTAAATCCTATTCTTTCCCAAATTTAATTGTATTATTTACTGAAGACATACTGCTGCAACCTAACACTATAACATTACATTTTTTCCTCAGCCCCTCCTTAACCTATTTCCAAAACCGAACATTGTAAAAACAATTACGCTTGTCCCTCCACATTTGCGGCTTTGATTATTCACGAATTTTATTAATATGTTCTCTCTGGGACTATCTAGGTCAGGGATAGGCAACCTAAGGCCCGGGAGCCAGAAGCGGCCCCCCAAGGCCTTTGGATCGGCCCCAGGCCAGTCCTGCCGCTGCTGCCGCCCCCCGCCATGATGATATTGATTATTGTTGTTATTACTTGTTCTTGGGGTTTTCTTGGCAAAATCTCCACAGGGAGTTTGCCATGGCTTTTCTGGGGCTGAGAGAGTGTGCATGCATATATATTTTTTAATTTTTAATTTAATTTTTTTTAATTTTAATATTTATTTATTTATTTATTTATTTATTTATTTATTTATGGTGCTTCGGCCCCCCAATTGTCTGAGGGATAGCAACCCGGCCCCCAGCTCAAAAAGGTTGCCTACCTCTGATCTAGGTCCTCCAGTGCAACTCTATGGCCAACTTTAACCAAAAATCGCACTAGAGCAGGGACCAGCAACCTACGGCCCGGGGCCCAGTTAAGGCCCCGGTCCCTGGACTTACCGGCCCAGGCCGAAGGTTGCCGCCATGTGTCGCAGCGCACCGCGGCGGCGCATTTTAGCCACTCTGTGGCCACGCTCGCCATTTTGGAAATCAAAATGGCGTTTGCGACGCATTTGCGCATGCGCAGTACTCTTGCGCATGCGCAAACGCGTCATGGCCGCCATTTTGATTTCCAAAATGGTGGCTGCGACATGCAGCGCGGTGGCTGTGCGCGCTGCAGCGGCTGCATGCGCGGGGGTCATGCGCGGTGGCGGAGGGCACGCACACGTTAGCGTGCGCACCGCCATTCCCCCCCCCCCTTGGCCCAGCCGAGACCTGGCCTACGGGAGACCGGCCCAGGTCTTAAAAAGATTGCCTTCCCCTGAGCTAGAGATTCCTAGAGAGAACCCTCCACTAGGCATTTGTAGCTCCTCCAGTGCAATTCCATGGTCTATGTCTGGCAGATGTTGACCATAAAGTTGCAGTGGAGGACCTAGAGATTCCTAGAGAGGTGTTCTCTCAGGTGAAAATATGTTTTTGTCATCTGCTATTTTTTTCCACATTCACAGGGGTCCTGTGCCCCTAACCCGAGCAAACGTGGAGGGAAGGGTGTGCTCAGAGGATAAGGAGGAAAAGCAGAGCCAGGGGGGCTTAAAAGGGCTTTGTTAAGGAACTTCTTTGTCAGATGCTTTAACTCAGTACTTCTCAAATAGTGGGGCGCGCCCCCTAAAGGGGGGCTCATTTGACCTTGGCAAATACTGTACAGATACTATTTACAGTTGTGCGGGGCGCGCGAAATGTTTTCTTCTTCCTAGGGGGGGCATGACAGAAAATAATTGAGAAGCACTGCTTTAACTGAAGCATGCCTGTATCTTGAATTACTAGGCACTGCCAAACTTTTACAAATCTAAAGAAACACACAAGAACACCACTATGTTTTTGATTGTATGGGCACCTTAACATATTAGGCTGATACCTACAGACTAAAGTCAAAATCTTACTGATCGCCTCCACCAGAACTGTCCCATTGAATTCACTGTTGAATGATGACTTAACCCTTAGTTAAAGTCAAATGATTTATATAGGCTTCTCTAACTGGGTCTAAGAGGATTCTCAAATATACCTTTGAAACTAACAAATTTTTAAAGTGGTTTTAAGTACTTTTCCAAAATGTTGGACTCTTTCAAATAACATAAGTACTTTTGACCAATTCTCAGCCATACTGCAATAGTTCCCCAGCCCCACTAAATACGGTTTCCCAGGATGCCTTTAAAAGCAGAAAATTAAAACTAACTAGTATGGTCATCAGAGCATATCACAATATCACATTTAGGACTCCACCACCCAATACCTTTGGATTTCCCCCCAAAATGAAACACACCCAGTTTTATGCAATACTACCTGAACTTCTGCTATTACTTTTTGTCATATATATATATATATATATATATATATATATATATATATATATAAAACCATCCTTGAGTTGATCTAGATCAGGGGTAGGCAACCTTTCCCCTTTAAGGGCCGAGGGACTTCAGCTCCCAGAAGCCTCAGCCATGTTGGCCAATAGTCCCATGTTGGCCAATAGCTCCTGGGATTCTGGGAGCTGAAGTCCCTTGGCCCTTAAAGGGGAAAGGTTGCCTACCTCTGATCTAGACCTATGGTGACCATGTAGATGAGATATCTCCAAGACTCCCTGTCCTCCACTGCACTGCCTAGTTCCTGCAAATTGATACCTGTGACTTCCTTAATAGAATCCATCCATCTGGCATGTGGCCTTCCTCTCTTTCTACTTCCCTGCACCTTCCCCAGCATTATTGTCTTATTCCAAAGAGTCCTCTGTTCTCATGATGTGTCCAAAGTATGACAGCCTCAGTTATAGATGGTTACCATCATGAAAATATAAAGCTACTCACATTTTGTAACTTTATAGAAACATGAGCACACAATTGGAAATCAAGAGTTAACATTTCTAAAAAATAAAAAAAATAAAGACAGTGCCCACTGAATCTTATCTGTATTATGTTTCTGAGTTGTTTCCAATGGATGGGTGGGGAAGCTAATGTGAACGCTTCTGTTCAGCTATTAAATGTAATTAAGTCCACTGGTGAATGGAAAAAGAATTCAGAAAGAACAAGGCTGAATTCTTTTAGACTCAACAACCTCTCTCCTTGCTTCTCTTATGTCTCTGTGACACATATATCTACATATACTCAAGGCCCTGGTAACATCTCACTAAATCTATGGAGTATGCATAACCTACCATAGCTCTACCTTCCACAGTGGTGGAATTGCTTGTGCCTGGGAGGCAAGCAATTATGTTCATGGAAGCAGTGATGCTAGCAGGGTCTTCCATGTCAGACAGGCTTTTGTGGAGGAGTCAGAATTAAGTGTACGTTATTTAAGTGTCTGCCAAACAGCTACTGAGCAGAGCAGTAGTGCGGTGTGTGTGTGTGTGTGTGTGTGAAACACTGGCAGAGGATCTCTCAGGAAAAGTAGCAGTGGCAGCATACCTAACACTTGTTAGTACTGCACAGAAGGAGACACAGTAAACCCCTTTTGAATATTTTCTTTACCACGAAACCTCCATAATGAGTCAATCCAAAATGAAACAAGATGGTGCCAGAAGATGATACTCCCAGGTCAGATGACACTCAATGAGCTACTGAGAGAGAGGACTACTACCAGTAGTGCTGTGGCTAATGACAGAACCAGTCGCAAGCCCAAAGGATGTTTCGCTATTGACATGTTCAGAGGTGAAAGGAAAGTCTGAAGCTGCGCAGCACATAAAGGAATGTGAGAAGCTTGAATCAAGGGAAGCTAGACATAGTAAAACAAGAAATAGATCATATAAACATTGCAATATGGAGATGAAGGAACTAAAATGGCCAGGAATGGGACATTTTGAGTCAGACAGTTACGGTACATAATGTTTTTACTTGGTAAATAAAAATATAAGAAGAACAGGGGTGGCATTAATAGAGAGGAGAGATGTAGCAAAATCAGTTAAATAACATAATATAAAGTCTGATTGAACAATATCAATAAGGTTTCAGGGAAAATGCATCAATATAGCCATAATCCAACTTTATGCTCCAACTACTGAGGCAGAAGATGAGGATATTGAAAGATTCTTTACTGGAGTCCAGGAGGAAATTGATCACAGACCAGAACAGGAAATTGGAAAAACTCAATATATATTCCAGTCCCCAAGAAACAAGACACCAAGGATTGCAGTAACTACAGGATCACTGCATTAACCTTCCATGCAAGCAAAGTGATGCTCAAAATTCAAAAACAAAGACTTTTACTATATATGGAGTGAGAAAAGCCAAATGTCCAAGCTGGTTTCAGGAAAGGAAGAGGCACTAGGGATCATACTGCAAACATATGCTGAATAATGGAGTACACCAAAGAATTTCAAATGGCCAAATTATTGTGGGTTTAAAAGGATAAGCTAATTGAAGATTTTCTGAAGTCTGGAAACTGTTTATGGATTTTCTGAGCAAAAAGAAATCTAATGACGTAATAATCTGTGACTATAGTTATCAATATTGTTGGCCCTCCATATCCATGGATTCTTTATCCACGGATTCAAGCATCCATGGTCTGATGATATTTAAAAAATACATAGTGTCTAAAAAGCAAACATTGATTTTGTCATTTTATTTAAGGGATATCATTTTAGTATCCATTGTATTTAATGGGACTTGAACATCCAAGGATTTTGGTAATCATGAGGTGTCCTGGAGCCAAACCCCAGTGGATACCAAGGGCCCACTGTAATTTTAGTAGGATTGTTTAGCTGGATTTGTAATGGTGGAATAACAATTTTCTATGCTTTTTCTTTTCTTTTCATTACAGTCTGCTGCAGGGTGTGTGTATCAGAGTCCTACTGTATATTAGTTATGTCTCTTCTCTGTCTCTCCTTTTATTCTTTCTTTTTATTTTCTGAACGTTTATTACTTTGATTGTAATTCAGATTGTACTAATATTAATAAAAAGCTATTAGGAACAAAATCAATTCATTTGAGATGCGGTGCTGGAAAAGAGTTCTGCAGATATCGTGGATTGTTAAAAAGACAAATAAATGAGTCCAAAAGCAAATCATGCCTGGATTCTCCATGCAAGCCAAGGTAACTAAACTGCAGTTGTCATACTTTGGTCATATCATGAGAAGACATGAGTCACTAGTAAAGACAATAAAGCTTGGTAAGATAGAAGACAGTAGGAAAAGAGGAAAACCACATTACAGGTGGATAGACTCAATCAAGGAAGCCATGGCCCTGAGTCTGGAAGACCTGAGCAGGGCAGGGCAGTTGAAGATATCAGGATTTGGATGTCTCTCATTCATGGGGTTGCCATAAGTCAACATGATGGCCATTAACAACAATGCACAATAACGAAGTCCGTTATAATAATGGGTACATAACACTGGCTATATGCAAAAACCATAAACTAAATATTGAATTTATCTAACTCAAGAAGCATATGTGGTACATCTTCTGCACCATCACATGGTTTTGACACCTACTAATTTCAGCTTTAAAAAAAATATATTAATTAAATTTGTATCACACCTTTCTCCCAATATGGAACATATAACCATTAATGAAGGCATACTGGTATTCCTTCTTCTTCTTGTTGTGTGCCTTCAAGTTCTTAATGAGTCATGGGCCTCATTCCTACTTACAAATAAATCCGTTTACGATCCGAATCGATGGATCGAGTCGACAGTAGTGTGTGGTTCACACTTCATTTGCCCTGATCACACTTTCTTGTTGTAAAATAACCCAAATGTCATTCACATTTACTAATGAATTGATTCAAAATGGACCCTCTTCAGTAGGTCGCTGATTGCTGATCATGTCCTAGGAAATCAATTCCGATCCGCATCTCGTTCACACTTGCGCTGAATCGATTTATTGCAAAAGATGTGGAAAAAATTAGTGTAAAAAAGACACGCATCAAATGGGTCTAATGCAGGGACCCCCTTGCTCAAGTGCGAACAAGGGTAATTTAAACCACTTCAAACAGATTAGGAAACTGGTTTACAATGTAGTGGGAATGAGGCCATGGTGACCCTAAGGCGACCCTATCATAGAGTTTTCTTGGCAAGTTTCTTCAAAGGGGTTTTTCTATGGCCATCCTCTGAGGCTGAGAAAATGTGATTTGGCCAAGGACACCTAGCAAAGGGAACTAGACCCTGCTCTCCAAAGTCACAGTCTAATACTCAAAGCACTACACCAGGCTTGCTCTCTTTGCTATTCCTGTTGTTGTTGTGTGCCTTCAAATCACCTTCTGACTTATGGTGAACCTAAGGAGAACCTATTGCGGGGTTTTCTTGGCCAGATTTGTTCAGAGGGGTTTGCCTTTGTCCTCCTCTGAGGCTGAGAGAGTGTGACTTACCAAAGGCCACCCAGTGAGTTGCCATGGCTGAGTAGGGATTCGAACCCTGGTCTCCAGTCATAGTCCAATGCTCAAAATCAACAAAACTTGCTGGCTCAGACTGAGAATCAGAACCTTGCTGCATCCACAGTTGAGAAATAACCCGGTTTGGCACCGCTTTAACTACCCTGGCTCAAGGCTATGGACTTCTGGGAATTGGAGTTTGTTGTGGGGCCCAGAGCTGCTCCAAAGCCTTGAGCCAGGGCAGTTAAAGCGGTGCCAAACCAGGTTATTTTTCCAGTACAGATGCAGCCTGAGAGGCTTTCCACTGAATCTCCCGCCAAAAGGCCACTTGCAAAGTTGCACACTCACAGGGGATACACATGGGTGTATCCACACTGTAGGAATAACGCAGTTTGACACCCCTTTCAGTGCTGAAGCGCCAGTGGAACCCCTGGGATCTGTAGTTCTTCAAGGTCTTTAAGCCTCCCCTGTCAAAGAGGGCTGATGCCTCACCAAACTACACATATCCCAGCATTCCGTAGTAAGGCGCCACGGTAGTCAAAGCGTTGTCAAACTACATTATCTCACCCAGAGTGAGAGGCAGAACTTGATGTGGAGAGACGTAGTTACCCCAAATTACATTTTTAAAAAATCCCGCCCTTCCTTTTCCTTTCCACTGATGTGCAGCATGGCCCTCTTTTTTTTTTTTTTTGTACAATTCCTCCTCCCTGCCACTTGACGGCAGAAATAATCCAGTTCGGCACCGCTTTAACTGCCATGGCTCAATGCTATGGAATTCTGGGAGGTGTAGTTTTGTGGGAGACGTTTAGCCATCCCTGTCAGAGACCTCCGGTGCCACACAACAAAGTACAAGTCCCAGCATCCCATGGCATGGAGCCGTGGCAGTTAAAGCGGTGTCAGACCGGGTTATTCCTGCAGTGCGGCTGCACCCTGACCCACCTGGCCTCCCCGGTTACCTGCTGGCGGGCCAGGTGGAGCCCCCTGAGGCGCTGCTGGAGCTCCCGGCGATAGCTCCGCGCCGCCTCGATGCTCTCGCGGGCCTCCTGCAACAGAGCCTCCGTCTCCAGCTCCATTCGGTCGGATGGAGGAGAAGGAGGAGAAGAGGGCGGAAGGCCGCGCAAGGGAGACCCACTCCTGGCAGCGGCCTCACACCCGGAAGCCAGCGGCATCCGGGTACCTCGGGCGCGAGAGGAAAGGGGCGGAGCCTTCTCTCCCTCCCTCCTCCGCCTTACCTAATGGAGGACACAGTAGACGCCTGTCTTGTCCAGGTGGGGCGCTTCTACATCCGGGCTCCCCAGGTCTTTGGACTTCATCTCCCTGAAGCCCTAGCCATCTTGGCCAACAGACAGGAATTCTGGGAGATGAAGTCCAAAAAATATCTGGAGGCCCAAAGCATCTGAAGAAGTAGACCGAAGTCTAGGAAAGCTCATGCTGCCAACTTCTTTATTTCAATTAGTCTCAAAGGTGCTACCAGAGCTCTCTACAGACTGGAGGACCAAAGTTTGGGAACCACTGCTCTATAAACAGCGGTGATCCCCCAAACTCTAGTCCTCCAGCTGTTTTAGACTTCATCTCCCAGAAGCCCCAGCAAACCTGCCCAAAGTTCAGGAAAACATCTGGAGGACTGAAGTTTGGGCGTCACTACTGCTCTCTACCCTGTGGGAATAAGGCAGTTTCACACACTCGCACACACACTTTAAGTGCAGTAGTTCCAGGATGGTGACCAGATGTCCTAACCGCCAAGGAGGACAAGGCGCCCCCAAATGGAGGCCATTCAAGAACAAAATGAGGGGACACGATCAAACAAGGCTGAAAACACTCCTAGAAATATACATTCATACTTCTTAGTCATGCTGAAAATTCCTCCTGGACACAGAAGGCTCAGATGTGGGACACGTCCTGGAAAAGGAGGACACATCCTGGAAAAGGCTGGTCACCCTGTGAGCAGGGCAGTTTGTCCTTCCTAGGGACAGCAAAGAACAGTAACAGTTATGGAAAAGAGAAAGAACATGTTATGGATGGATTTATTTATTCAAGGAAACCACAGCCACGAGTTTGTAGGACCTGAGCAGTAACAGGACTCTGTCACAGATTTTTCTTTTTGGCAAGATTTGTTCGGAGTGGGTTTGCCCTTGCATTCATGTGAGGCTGAGAGAGTGTGACTTGCCTGTTAGGATATGAATGGGATATATAGTCAAAGGTGAAATGTAGAGATGTGTGTGTGTCTGTAATTTTCCACTTGAGAACAGTTTTTGGACAAGGCACAAACAATATTTTGAAAAACAGGTGAATCAATGCCAGGTGGTAACAGAGACATCAACAATATATTTTTCCAGAGGTAAAACTAATGGAACCAGACTTTGTTATGAAAAACAAGAGATATCAGAATACGTAAACATCGTTAGGCTTGGGAAAGTTACTCACGTGGTGGATGATGGACAGCAAGAGGCTGGGTTAGCATATATCATACAGGCATTATCCAATTAACATAAAGTTAACACCTAGAAGGTGGAGTATGGGATGGGCTTAGAAAATCCTTTGTTTAGAGTTGTTTATTGTTCAAGATGTGAGCGCGTGAACATGTGTGGCTAGAAACAGTGGTCTAACTGCAACAAGTTAGATCCTAATGCTTTTGGGATTGTTAAAGATGTAATCTTACATGGCTGAACTGGACAAGTTCATCACAATGGATTTTACTTAGATATCTTATTTTTACTTTTTATATGCATTAATAATGCTATGCTTTTGGACTTTATAATGTGTCTTCTTGACTGAGGAAGACAGGATGCTGGAGAAGAGAAGCTGAGCCAGTTAATGGCAAATCTACACAGTGGCTGTGGATCACAGCAGCCAGCTTGTCCTGCAGACTCTGCTGGGTGCCAAAGGGCATCACTACAACACACATCATCCACACACCAACATTGCCCAAGGTCACCCAGTGGGTTGAGCCGAGCAGGGATTCAAACCCTAGTTTGCAGAGCCATAGTCCAAGACACAACATACAACACCACGCTGGCTCTCATACAATTGTAGGGCTTACTGGGGCTGAGAGACTGTGACTTGCCCAAGGTCACTCAGTGGGTTTCCACGGCTGAGCGGAAATTTGAACCCTGGTCTCTACCAGAGTTCTGTTAGTCCAGTGCTCAAACCACACCACACTATCTCTGTCCTTCAGTGCATCTGAGAAGTGCAGTGGACTCTAGTCATAGGAAAGCTCCTGCTGTCAACTTCTTTTAGTGAGTCTCAAAGGTGCTACAAGATCTCTCTACATTCTGTCATTCATTGTTGTTGTGTGCCTTCGACTCACTTCCGACTTATGGCGACCCTATTCTGGGGTTTTCTTGGCAAGTCTCTTCAGAAGGGGTTTGCCATTGCCATCCTCTGCGGCTGAGAGAGTGTGACTTGCCCATGGTCACCCAATGGGTTTACATGGCTGGCCTGGGAATTGAGCCCTGGTCTCCAAGAGTCACAGTCCAACGCTCAAACTACTACACCAAGCTGGCTTTCTGTCCCTCACATGACTGTCTTTTTAAAGAGGAAGCTGACTTGGAAGTCACATTACATAAGTAATTTGTTTCCATTTTATGCCACCTTTCTCCCCTAAAAAGGGACCCAAGGCGGCTGGCAAAATAAAACATACTCGTCCCCCCACATTTGCAGCTTTGACTTTTGTGGATTTGATTACTCAGGGATTTTATGAATATGTTCTCTCTAGGAGTATCTAGGTCCTCCAGCGCACCAAAAGTCGCACTGGAGCTAGAGATTCCTAGAGAAAACACTCCACTAGGTATTTGTAGCTCCTCCAGCGCAACTCTATGGTCAATGTCTAGCAGATGTTGCCCATAAAGTTGCACTGGAGGACCTAGAGATTCCTAGAGAGGTGTTCTCTCAGGTAAAAACATAAGTGTTTTTGTTATTTGTGGTTTTTCCACATTCATGGGGGTCCTGTGCCCCTAACCCCAGCGAATGTGGAGAGACGAGTGAAAAGGCCTGTACAGACTGCCAGAAAGCTTGAGACCACTTTAACCGTCCTGGCTCAGTGCTAGGGAATTAAGGGAATTGTATTTTTTTCTGAGACATTGAGCCTTCTCTGCCAGACAGCTCTGGTGCCACAATAAACTACAGTTCCCATGATTCCTTAGCACTGAATCAAGACAGTTAAAGTGGCCTCAAGCTGCATTATTTCTGGCAATCTGTAAAGGCCCTAAGTCACAACCCGCTCTTCGACTGAAGACCCGCCAAGAAAGCAGCGCCTAGCCCTGCCTAGAGAGTCTAACTGTTGTCACGTGAAGGGGGCGGAAAGTACCCGGAGGCGGGGCCTCTTTCTGTGCGCCCCCGTCACATGACCCTCTAGCGGTGCACGCCCCGCCCTCCCGGCGCTCGGAATTCGTCCCGCGCGCGCTTTTCTGCTTCGCCCGCCGGGGCCCTCGCGCGCCAGTTTCTCTGACAGCCCTTTCGTTCTGTGGGAAGAAGGGAGGGGCGCCTGGATTCCGGCGGCCGTTACGGGGAGAATGGCCGTGGCTGCGGCGGCCGCGGCCTCGGCTATTGCCTCCTCCGTCGACGAGGACGTTCAGGTGAGAAGGCGAAGGCGGCGGGTCGGCAAGCCCTCCTTCTTCGTGGTTTGGCGAGGCTGGTTTCCCCATCTGTCAGTTCAAAATGGCCTCAGGAAGGAGATACTGTATGGGTCCAAAACACACTGCAGGAATAATCCAGCTTGAGACCGCTTTAACTGCTCTGGATCAATGCTAGGGAATCCTGGGGACTGTAGTTTATTGTGGCACTTTCGGACAGAGAAGGCTCAATGTCTCCACAAAACTCCAGTTCCCAGGATTCCCTAGCACTGTTTCTGCATTGTGTTTTGGACCTTAGTGACTTGCCCCTCGACCGCCCTTCCTTGGTACGAGCCTCTTTCCCCTAAGAGGATCCCAACGTTTCAGTCAGCCTAAAATGTCTAATAATTCAACGGGAGCAAGGATGAGGATCTTTGGCACGCCAGAAATAATCCAAATTGACACCACTTTAACTGCCGTGGTTCAGTGCTGTGGGACTGGGAACTGCCGTTTGTTGTGGCGCCAGTTCAAATTCTGCATCGATTACAAACTCAGTGTGTTACTTTAAGTAAGCTACTTACATCTGTGGCTGCCTCTACGCTGCAGAAATAATGCAGTTCGACGTCGCTTTAACTGCCACAACTCCATCTTATGGAATGAATCGTGGGGTTTGGAGTTTGTTGTGGCAACAGAGAAGGCTAAATGTCTCCCAAAACTACAATTCCCAGGATTCCATACCATTGAGCTATGGCAGTTAAAAGTGGTGTCAGACTGGATTATCTATGCAGTGCAGGTGCAGCCAATGAGGAAATAATTGTATTTCTTAGATTTAATATCTCGTGCACTGTATGCCTGCCTTCGCGCCTTATGGTGACCCCATGAATTTCACAGGATTTTCCTAGGCAAGGAAGGCTCAGAGGTGGATTTGCCAGTTCATTCCCTTGAAATATAGCCTGTTCCTTGCCGGTCGCCCATCCAAGTGCTAACCAGGGTTGGGCCTGCTTAGCTTGTAAGATCGGGCGGGATCCTGTGCCGTACAAATGTTAAATAGTGGCCAGTGTGTTGATCTTAAATCTACATAAATCTGCTGAGGATTGTGTGTGTGTTTTAGTGGCTTGGTGGACTTGATAGGATAGAGAGGGGAAACGTTCCCACACAGACTCCTTCTGTCCAGATTGAAAGCCCTCTTTCCACATACAGTGGGCTTTAAGAAAGGTGTCCCTTGTCTTTCTCTTTGGGGCACGTTTACCCTCCAGAGGTAAATGGGTTGAGCCAACTATTCTCTCTCCACCTGTTCAGGAATCCCTGAAATAGTGGCTTTAGACAAAGAGGGACTTCAAGGGGCCTGTAACAGAAAAAAATCTGGGCAAACTCGTTCAATTGCATGTCACAGGACTTTTTCAAGGAAGCTGTTAGGAAACTAAGGTCCAAAACACACTGCACAAGCAATCCAGTTTCGGACTGCTTTAACTGCCCTGGCTCAGTACTAGGGAATTATGGGAACTGTAGATTTGTGAGACATTTAGCCTTCTCTGTCACAGAGCTCTGGTGCCACAATACTCTACAATTCCCAGGATTCCCTAGCACTGAGTTGGTCTCAAACTGGATTATTTCTGCAGTATGTTTTGGACCTAATATACTTTTGCTCTGTAGCTGTGCCCTATGTTCTGTGACAGGTGAGTTAAAACCTGTTCAGGACTGCTTCTACTATAAGCCAATTGAGTGGTTTAACTTTATTTTCTTCAGCCGCCCCTGGACTGTGGAATGACTTTCCGGAAGAGATTTGACAGCTGCATACACTGTCTGATTTTAAAAGAGCATTAAAGACCAGCCTCTTCTGGCAGGCTTATCCAGATGATTTTTAAATTGTGAATGTTAAATGATGAATTTTAGATGTGGATTGTTTTAATGTGTGTATATCTTATTTATCCTTTTAAATTAATGTGTGTTTTAACTGATGTTGTTTGTTAATTGTTGTTGTTCCCTGCCTCAATCCATGGGGAGAGGTGGGTAAGAAATAATAATAATAATAATAATAATAACAACAACAACAACTTAAGTGTGTATGTCGCTTTGGGCCTGAACAGACTGCCAGAAATAATGCAGCCTGAGAACACTTTAACTGTCCTGTCTCAATGCTAGGGAATCATGGGCATTGTATTTTTTTCTGAGACATTGAGACTTCTTTGACAGAGAGCTCTGGTGCCACAATAAACTACACTTCCCATGATTCCCTAGCACTGAGCCAGGGCAGTTAGTGGTCTCGAACTGGATTATTTCTGGCAGTCTGTTCAGCTCCTTAGTACTTAAGGCACAGATTCTTTCTGCCTGCCTTAGGAAATAGGGACTGAATTGGGATGCAAGACTTGGAGTCCAGTACTGCATCTGCACTGCAGAAATAATGCAGTTTGACATTGCTTTAACTGCCATGACTCAACAGTGTGGAATTCTGGGATTTGTAGTTTTGTCAGATATTTAGCCTCTGTCAGAGAACTCTCCTGCTCTCCGGGTATTTGTATTGGAAAGTGGTGTTCCTTCTTATAGTACTTCCACATTCTATTCCACACTTTCTCTGCTAGCTAAGGCTCCATCTACACTGCAGAATTAATGTAGATTGACACCACTTTAACTATTATGGCTCAATGCTATGGAATGCTGGAACGTGTAGTTTTGTCTTTAGACTCTATTTAGTCTTCTCTGTCTAAATGCCACAACAAACAACAGATCCCAGGATTCCATAGAATGGAACCATGACAGTTAAAGCATTATTTCTGCAGTGTGGCAGCATCCTAAGTTTATATGCAGCGGACATGGATTCTTATATCCCTTTAGATAATAACAGAAAAGTCTAGTAACATCTTAAAAACTAATGGACATAGTGGTATAAGCCTTCATAAACTGGAGCTTGCTTCATCATTTAGGGGCAAAGCGAACGGACATGAAGTAGCAGCCACCGGCTGTTCTGCTTGCGATCTCAAAATGAGCCGCTGCCACGGTCCCAAACAGACCACCGCAAGGAACAGATTTTTGCCACTCCTTTTGCTGGCAGCTTTGGGCCACCTTAGGCGGCCTCAGCATGGCTTCTGGCACCCCACGCTCCCAACACAACTGGAAGCCATTCCTTTTGGCCCTACTATTTTGGGCCCTAGTTCATGAAACTTTGTTGCAATAAAGCAGATGCCTTTAAGGTACAAAAGGTATATATTGCTGTAAAAAATAATATAATGTTCCCTCCATAACTTCTGGAATCAATTCTGAACCTGGATGCCCAGGTTTCAGCAGTGGCCAGGAATGTATTTGCATAGCTAAAACTTGTGTGCCAGCTATGTCCATTCCTTGAGATGTCTGACCTGGCTATGGTGACATATGCTTTAATTATATCCCATTTGGACTGCATAACACTCTGTGTGGGGAAACCTTTTGGAAATTTCGGTGGAGCCAGAATGCTGACCGGGGTCAGTTATAGAAAGCATGTAACTCCCTTGTTGAAACAGCTTCACTGGTTCAAAGTGTTGGCTATGACCTATAAAGCCCTATATGGTTTATCAGTAGGCCCAGACTATTTGAATAACTGTATCTCCCCATGTGAACCTGCCAGAGCTTTAAGATAATCAGGAGAAGGCTTTCTCTTGGTGTCACCACCATCGCAGGCTTGCTTGGTGAGGACACCAGAGAGAGCTTGCTCAGTGGCTGCTCCCACCCTCTTGGAATTCCCTTCCAGGGGAGGCTAGGCTGGCCCCTCCTTGCTTGCCTTTCACTAGCAGGCAAATACGTTTTTATTCAAGAAAGCTTTTAATGGTTAAGAAGGGAAGGTTCTTATTTAGATGTTTGTTTTATCTGTTTTTAACTTTTGTATGATTTTAAATCGGTTTTATAGTGTTTTAATGTGATGGTTTCAAAATGGTTTCAAAACCTTTTGCAAATGTTTTTAATTTGTTCTGGAAGCTCTTGGTTCCTGTCCTGGGAGAAAGGCAGCATATCAGTAAAGTTAAATAAATAAATAACTTGTCTTAATGACCACTTTAAAAAAAAATTGAATATAAAGCATCTTTTTGTTATAAGCATTGGGTTTTTGAAGAAGGAAGAAGATATTTAGTGCACATTTCTAAAATATATAGATAGAGCATTTCTAAAGATAGAACTGTTTGGTTACACAAAATGATTCTCTCTTTCCCCTCTTTATAGCCATGTAAAAAACGAAAAGAAGATGATCCTCCTATTAAAGCAATTACAAAATATTTTTCGCCTTTGGGAAAAAATGTTGATAGAGTGGCATCACCTCCAAAGCCCAACAATATAATGGACTATTTTAAAAAAACCTCTCTTACAAATGAGAAGATTGTTTCACCTGTAACAGAGAAAGAAAGCAAAACAACCAGTTTATCTTTGGAAAATTTTTCAAAATCTTCATCAAGGCTTAAGAGAAGGGGAAAGAGGTGTAATTTAACCAATACATTAAAAAATGTGAAAACACTTGATGTAGTGGTAGAAATTAATAATGATGATAGTAGGGAAATACTGAGTCCAGAAGAAAAGAATTCTAAAGCTAGTTCCATTAGTCCCAATGTTTCTACATTGCTTGGCCCCACAAATGCAGAAGAAGTATTAAATGCTTGCAGCAACAACCCTCTCAACATTGTTGCCTTCAAAAATCAGGAAGGAAAAATCAAGATGGAGGGAGATAAAATAAAGGCTAATGTAAAAAGATCAAAGAAAAGGAAACATAAAGATGAGAGTGACTTGTCTGAAGGTTTTGTCACTGAAACACAACAAAAGGATTTATATAAAGTGGTTGATGATAAACAAGTTGTTAATGAATATGAGAATAAAAGCTTAGTAAATATTCATGATCATAACACTAGTGCACAAGAGACACCACACTTAAATGACAATACTGTGACTATATCATTTGAAGACTTTCTAAAAAGTCAAGGAGAAAATAAAGTTGATCACATTCCAAAAGCACAAACATCGGATAATTCCATTGTATGTGATGAAACAGACAGATGCCAAGAGGTTCCGCAGTTACCACTTAAGAAAGTCACTGTCCTTGCACAAATCCATTCTGTCCCCCCCAAATCTCTCTCTTCTCAGAAAATAGCCTCTATTTTTTTAAAGCAAAAAGCCAAGAAAGTTAAAAGACAAAGCAATCCATCAGCCTCAGAGGGGGAGATTACTGAACACATGACTCAGAAAAGAAAATCTAATGTGGTGATAGCAGAAGAAGAGTTAGAACTGGCTATATTAGAAACTTCAGGTTTAGAGGCTGTGAAGTCTAAATGCACTGCAGAAGAAAGACACCAGTTTATGAAAGCTTTTAAACAACCAGAATCTGAAACAGTGAAGAGTGGTACTAAAAAGGGACCTGGTAAGCAAAAGGAAGCAGGAGGAAAATCTTTAAAACACAAACTGGAAATGGAAGAATGTGAGGATGTTTCTAATGAAAAGCTAGAAAATGAAGTATCACCTGTTAATACTAACAGCAGTTCCAGTGATAAAGATAACAAAAGTGACAGTGGCAGACTAAGAACTGACAAGCTCAAGAGGAAAAAGAAGATACTGAAAATAAAGGATAAAGATTTAAATATGAATACCAACCAGAAAGGTGAAGTTAATGATCAAATTAAAACAGGGACATCAAATGAAACTCAAAGCAAACTACCTCAGAAAAAAAATGGATTGAGAAGAAGTCCACGACAAAAAAAAGGCAAAGATTCCATACAGAGTACACCAGAAAAAGCAGAGATTACTGAGGCTATTACAAAAAGCACACCACCTGCTGTCCCTCTGCAGGCTTCAACTCCTAAAACAAACAATAAGATGTTTAGTAAAAGTGATCTATATAAAGCTGAGATGATTACTGAACCTTTGGATTCAAAGAGCCCAATAAGGTAAAATTATTTTTAAGTTCTTTCTAAAGTACAAGAATCTTTTGTCTTAATGCAGTGCTACTGAAACCTGGACCAGTGCCAGTCTCTGAGCCATTGGTTACTGATCCCTAGTGAATTTCCAGGAAAGAAAGAAATAATTGTAGCCAATGGGCACAATCTATGGCACATAGGACAAAAATATCGTATTTTTCGGCATATAAGACGCTCCGGCATATAAGACGCACCCAACTTTAAAGGAGGAAAATCTAGAAAAAAAAGATTCTTAACCAAATACTGTAGTAAAATATTTTATATCAACTTTATAAAGTTAACAGCAGTTTAAGAACAATTTTAAGTTGTAAATGTAAGTTTAAGCCAGCAGCAGGGCCAGGTATTGCACAAATTCCCTGCCCAACATTCTTGCAAGTCTCCTGTCGCCTTATGGTGACTCCATGAATTTCTTAGGGATTTCTTAGGCAAGGAAGACTCGAGAAGTGGTTTTGCCAGTTCCTTCCTCTGAAATACAGCCTGCAGCACCTGGGATTCTTTGGCGGTCTCTCATCCAAGGACTATCCAGGGCTGACCCTGCTTAGCTTCCAAGATCAGATGGACTGGTACCTTTGGAGTTTTTAGGCCATTGGCTTATGGAGTAATTTATGGCTTATTTTGACCCTACCATGAGGGTTTTCTTGGCAGATTTCTTCAAGGGGGGGGGGTTTGCCATTTCCATCCTCTGAGGCTGAGAGAGTGTGATTTGGCCAGAGTAATCCAGTGCCTTGGAGTAATTTCTGGCTCATTTTGACACTACCATGAGGGTTTTCTTGGCAGATTTCTTCAGAGGAGGGAGTTTGCCATTTCCACCCTCTGAGGCTGAGACAGTGCAACTTGGCCAGGGTACTAATCCAGTGCCTTGGAGTAATTTCTGGCTCATTTTGATCCTACCATGAGGGTTTTCCTGGCAGATTTCTTCAGAGGAGGGAGTTTGCCATTTCCACCCTCTGAGGCTGAGACAGTGTAACTTGGCCAGGGTACTAATCCAGTGCCTTGGAGTAATTTCTGGCTCATTTTGATCCTACCATGAGGGTTTTCCTGGCAGATTTCTTCACAGGAGGGAGTTTGCCATTTCCACCCTCTGAGGCTGAGACAGTGTAACTTGGCCAGGGTAATAATCCAGTACCTTGGAGTAATTTCTGGCTCATTTTGATCCTACCATGAGGGTTTTCCTGGCAGATTTCTTCACAGGAGTGAGTTTGCCATTTCCACCCTCTGAGGCTGAGACAGTGTAACTTGGCCAGGGTACTAATCCAGTGCCATGGAGTAATTTCTGGCTCATTTTGATCCTACCATGAGCGTTTTCCTGGCAGATTTCTTCAGAGGAGGGAGTTTGCCATTTCCACCCTCTGAGGCTGAGACAGTGTAACTTGGCCAGGGTAATAATCCAGTACCTTGGAGTAATTTCTGGCTCATTTTGATCCTACCATGAGGGTTTTCCTGGCAGATTTCCTCAGAGGAGGGAGTTTGCCATTTCCACCCTCTGAGGCTGAGACAGTGTAACTTGGCCAGGGTAATAATCCAGTACCTTGGAGTAATTTCTGGCTCATTTTGATCCTACCATGAGGGTTTTCCTGGCAGATTTCCTCAGAAGAGGGAGTTTGCCATTTCCACCCTCTGAGGCTGAGACAGTGTAACTTGGCCAGGGTACTAATCCAGTGCCTTGGAGTAATTTCTGGCTCATTTTGATCCTACCATGAGGTTTTCCTGGCAGATTTCTTCAGAGGAGGGAGTTTGCCATTTCCACCCTCTGAGGCTGAGACAGTGTAACTTGGCCAGGGTACTAATCCAGTGCCTTGGAGTAATTTCTGGCTCATTTGGATCCTACCATGAGGTTTTCCTGGCAGATTTCTTCAGAGGAGGGAGTTTGCCATTTCCACCCTCTGAGGCTGAGACAGTGTAACTTGGCCAGGGTAATAATCCAGTGCCTTGGAGTAATTTCTGGCTCATTTGGATCCTACCATGAGGTTTTCCTGGCAGATTTCTTCAGAGGAGGGAGTTTGCCATTTCCACCCTCTGAGGCTGAGACAGTGTAACTTGGCCAGGGTAATAATCCAGTACCTTGGAGTAATTTCTGGCTCATTTGGATCCTACCATGAGGTTTTCCTGGCAGATTTCTTCAGAGGAGGGAGTTTGCCATTTCCACCCTCTGAGGCTGAGACAGTGTAACTTGGCCAGGGTACTAATCCAGTGCCTTGGAGTAATTTCTGGCTCATTTTGATCCTACCATGAGGGTTTTCCTGGCAGATTTCTTCACAGGAGGGAGTTTGCCATTTCCACCCTCTGAGGCTGAGACAGTGTAACTTGGCCAGGGTAATAATCCAGTACCTTGGAGTAATTTCTGGCTCATTTTGATCCTACCATGAGGGTTTTCCTGGCAGATTTCTTCACAGGAGTGAGTTTGCCATTTCCACCCTCTGAGGCTGAGACAGTGTAACTTGGCCAGGGTACTAATCCAGTGCCTTGGAGTAATTTCTGGCTCATTTGGATCCTACCATGAGGTTTTCCTGGCAGATTTCTTCAGAGGAGGGAGTTTGCCATTTCCACCCTCTGAGGCTGAGACAGTGTAACTTGGCCAGGGTAATAATCCAGTGCCTTGGAGTAATTTCTGGATCATTTGGATCCTACCATGAGGGTTTTCCTGGAAGATTTCTTCAGAGGAGGGAGTTTGCCATTTCCACCCTCTGAGGCTGAGACAGTGTAACTTGGCCAGGGTACTAATCCAGTGCCTTGGAGTAATTTCTGGCTCATTTGGATCCTACCATGAGGTTTTCCTGGCAGATTTCTTCAGAGGAGGGAGTTTGCCATTTCCACCCTCTGAGGCTGAGACAGTGTAACTTGGCCAGGGTACTAATCCAGTGCCTTGGAGTAATTTCTGGATCATTTGGATCCTACCATGAGGGTTTTCCTGGCAGATTTCTTCACAGGAGGGAGTTTGCCATTTCCACCCTCTGAGGCTGAGACAGTGTAACTTGGCCAGGGTAATAATCCAGTGCCTTGGAGTAATTTCTGGCTCATTTGGATCCTACCATGAGGTTTTCCTGGCAGATTTCTTCAGAGGAGGGAGTTTGCCATTTCCACCCTCTGAGGCTGAGACAGTGTAACTTGGCCAGGGTAATAATCCAGTGCCTTGGAGTAATTTCTGGATCATTTGGATCCTACCATGAGGGTTTTCCTGGAAGATTTCTTCAGAGGAGGGAGTTTGCCATTTCCACCCTCTGAGGCTGAGACAGTGTAACTTGGCCAGGGTAATAATCCAGTGCCTTGGAGTAATTTCTGGCTCATTTGGATCCTACCATGAGGGTTTTCCTGGAAGATTTCTTCACAGGAGTGAGTTTGCCATTTCCACCCTCTGAGGCTGAGACAGTGTAACTTGGCCAGGGTAATAATCCAGTGCCTTGGAGTAATTTCTGGCTCATTTGGATCCTACCATGAGGTTTTCCTGGCAGATTTCTTCAGAGGAGGGAGTTTGCCATTTCCACCCTCTGAGGCTGAGACAGTGTAACTTGGCCAGGGTAATAATCCAGTGCCTTGGAGTAATTTCTGGATCATTTGGATCCTACCATGAGGGTTTTCCTGGAAGATTTCTTCAGAGGAGGGAGTTTGCCATTTCCACCCTCTGAGGCTGAGACAGTGTAACTTGGCCAGGGTAATAATCCAGTGCCTTGGAGTAATTTCTGGCTCATTTGGATCCTACCATGAGGGTTTTCCTGGCAGATTTCTTCAGAGGAGGGAGTTTGCCATTTCCACCCTCTGAGGCTGAGACAGTGTAACTTGGCCAGGGTACTAATCCAGTGCCTTGGAGTAATTTCTGGCTCATTTGGATCCTACCATGAGGTTTTCCTGGAAGATTTCTTCAGAGGAGGGAGTTTGCAATTTCCACCCTCTGAGGCTGAGACAGTGTAACTTGGCCAGGGTAATAATCCAGTGCCTTGGAGTAATTTCTGGATCATTTGGATCCTACCATGAGGGTTTTCTTGGCAGATTTCCTCAGAGGAGGGAGTTTGCCATTTCCACCCTCTGAGGCTGAGACAGTGTAACTTGGCCAGGGTACTAATCCAGTGCCTTGGAGTAATTTCTGGATCATTTGGATCCTACCATGAGGGTTTTCCTGGCAGATTTCTTCAAGGGGGGGACTCTTTCCACCCCCGTCCTGGGTGCTCCAATGGACTCTTCCTGGGATGGGAGGATGTCCTCTGACCCCAGGAAGAGTCCATTGAAGCACCCAGGATGGGGGTGGAAAGAGGAGGAGCACATTCAACTAGCCAGGAAAAGAGCACTCTTTCCACCCCCGTCCTGGCTGCTCCAATGGGCTCTTCCTGGGATGGGAGGAGCCCACTGGAGCACCAAGGCTGAGGTTGAAATGAGGCCTACTTTTAGCCTAGGCCTCGGCAGTTTGCCCTCAGCTTTTATATTCGGTTCATTAGGCGCAGCAACTTCCCCACCCTCCTTTTGGGGAAGAAAAAGTGCGTCTTATATGCCGAAAAATACGGTAATTGCCAGTCCTCCATATCAGATAGTTTGAGAAACACTGTTTCTCGTGTACTTTTTATCTGGAAATGTGACCTCTAAATTTTTGTAACTAGGATGATTCTTTTTTTAAAAAAATTGTATTAAGTGCGATATTTTCTTCTTACCCAGGATGAAATTCACCAGAATTAGTATAGCTGAACGATTTATGCAACAGAATATAAAGGTATTGTATTAAATTAATCTATAAATTAATTAAGCTTCATGTTGAAAAAAAAAATAAGTTGGTATAGTTGAATTAAATATTCCTTGCTGAAACTGTAAAACATGAATGCAGTGTAGGATACCTATCTTGTGCACCAAAGAGGCTATTTAAATTACTGTTCTTCCCCTTCAAACCGTCATTATATGAACAATACAATGCTCATGAATGCCCTTGTTGCACCCTCTTCACAGCATGTAAAATGTAACACTTTAATTGGGAAGTACCATCTTTGTGACTCCGTGATCCAAATTCTGCTTTGAAATAACTGCAGGATCACATGCTCAGGTGTTATGTTTACACAAATAAATGGGGGATGTATGAGGAGGAAAAAAGTACAGCCTTTCCATTCTTTCCATGCTTAGAAATATTGAGTGAAAACTATTGTCTGAAAAGGCTCTACCTAGGTGAGCTACTGGAGTATTTTTAGAAGTAATACACAATAGTTCTCTGATAAAGTAAACCAAAAAAATCATAAGTCTTCTCACATTTTCTAATTTCAAGATTTTCCTGGATTTAGAGCAGGGGTAGGCAACCTTTCCCCTTTAAGGGCCGAGGGACTTCAGCTCCCAGAATCCCAGGAGCTATTGGCCAACATGGGACTATTGGCCAACATGGCTGAGGCTTCTGGGAGCTAAAGTCCCTCGGCCCTTAAAGGGGAAAGGTTGCCTACCCCTGATTTAGAGAATAAAATATGAGTCAAATCTGTATGATATGACCAGCTAGGACCCTGATTTATGTACTATTGCTTGCATCAGGAAGAGCTATACAAACCATTGTTTTTCTGCCATTTGAATATGGGAAGCTATCCTTTGATTTGTTGTAAGAAAGGCAAAACCCCAAAACTTTAAATTCTTTTTCTAGCTTGTTTGGAGGGGGGGGAAAGGGTGGTTGTCCGCAAATATAGGAGGGTAAGTGAACGATGGAACAAAATTCCATGGTTTTCTGGCTTATGTCATATGAATTTGGCTGTGGTGTCAGGACAGGAATCACACAGATCTCCAGATATTGTTGAACTGCATCTCCTGTGGTGTTTCAGCTCCAAAGATGTCCTATTTTTTCAGAAGGTGCCTTGGTCATGTACGGTAGGGTTCCTCACTTTTTGCCAATTCTCCCTACATGCTGTAACCCCCTTTGTCATATCCCATACTATCCCAGATGGTCTCCCACCTCTCAGAATCAATGGGAGGGCAACTACGCCAGATAAGGGGAACTGGAAAAAAATTGCGGGGGGGGGGAGGCACTCTGTGCAAGTAAAAGTCAATTCTGCACAAGCACAGTTTGTCTCTTTAGTACTTAGGCCAATTAATTATTAATTTTAAATTTATGGTAGGTGCACACCAACTCGAACAACATATCCAAAGCAAAGAAATTAGTTGAGAAAGCAAAGGTCCTACAACATAACCGAAAAACTAGGATTGTTGAAGATACATTACATACACCTTTGAGACGTTCATCTAGACAGCAGGCAATCGCTGATAGGAAAAGGTCACAGAATGTGGAAGTAAGTTCATAAATCTAGTCTATATATGAAATCATTCTTTTTGCTTTGTAACTGATTTGCCCTAAATAGTCTTCTCTCTTGTAATATCAGACTGTTTAAACAGACTTCTGGCGTTATAGCATAAATCAGGGGTCGGCAACCTTTGTTGCCGGGGGGGGGAATGGCGTGGGGGCTGGGTGGGCGCTTGCGCGCACTTTCCACTGCACGTGCATGCGCACAACACCGTTGGGCCTTCCAAAATGGCGCTCGCGCTTGCACAGCAATGCGCATGGGTGCCATTTTGGAAGGCCCCACGGCGGCTGCGCCGTGCGAATTTGCACCGCGCAGCCACCGTGGGGCCTTCCCTGGGCCAGGGCCCAGGGAAGGCCACAGCACGCGTGTGCCAGGCGAATTCGCCCGGAGCAGGCATGCTGGGGCCTTGCTAGGGCCCAGGGAAGGCTACGGCGTGCCTGCGTCGGCTGAATTCACCCGGAGCAGGTGTGCTGGGGCCTTCCAAAATGGCGCATGTGTATGTGAGCAAGCGCTCGCAAGCGCAGGTACCATTTGGGCGCCAAAATGGTGCATGTGGCACACAGGCGCATGTGTGGTGGCGGCAGGACCAGCCACAGGCCGGTCCCAAGGCCTCCGCAGGCCACACCCGGCCCACAGGCATAGGTTGCCGACCCCTGGCATAATTGTTACAGTGAATTATTTACAAATGGGTGAATATCAACTGGGTATTGGGTAAAGGCTGACAATCCCAGATTAATTTTATGAATAATAGCAAGTAGACACTTCTCGTTTTTCAGATATAATATCAGTGGATGTGGAGGATCACGATTTAAGTGACTGTCACTGGTGTTCTCAAACATCCATAGAATTTAGGCTTGTCAACATATATCAATGTGAATATTTGTTGTAAAATAATATGTAAGATTTCCTTGCACTCTGAATTTGAATGATTCTAAATCAAGGTGAAGCAAAATTTGAAACAATGATTTACTGAATTTTTCAGTAAAAATAAAATAGGCTTTCTAGGAAAGATCTTATTATTACTAACTATTTCGGGAGCAGTTTAATACAGAGTAACTACTACATTTTCAGAATTCCAAAATACAAAATAGTCCAAAAACAAAACTTTCATGGGTGGCTGAGAAAGTGATACCTTTGCTTTCTCATGGTTCAGCGTATACAAACTTTGTTTCATACACAAAATTAATTAAAATATTGTATAAAATTACCTTCAGGTTATGTGTATAAGGTGTATATGAAACATAAATGAATTTTGTGTTTAGACTTGGGCCCCATTTTCAAGATAATCTTGTTATGCAAGTATATATGCAGATTTCAAAATCCAAAACAATCTGAAATCCAAAACACTTTTGGTCCAAAGCATTTCAGATAAGGGAGTCTCAGTGTGTAGTGTAAAAATCTACATCTTTTTCTGGTAGTAATAAAGTATTTATTCTGTTTATGTTCAGGATTCAGTATTTATTCTGGATTCGTGCACCAGCAATATCACTACTATTGTGGGAAGTGTGGACAAACAAAAAAAACTTCAAAATCTGAATGATGTATTGGGGAAAAAGGCTGGAAATATGAAGGCAACAAAGAAATCAAATGGTATATAATTTTACTTAATTACAGTGTATTAACTACCTCCCCTCTGATTCCTGTTTCTTCTGTTGAGCAAATAACAGAAATGTTCATAGCTCCTTTCCCTACCTAAATGGAACACCAAGTGGAAAAGAACATATTTCAAAGCCAACAATTTTATCTTAATATTGGTATCATAAGTCTCATTAAATGTTCATATTTTTATCTTTATCTCATGGTTAGGCACAGATCCTTGTAAAAAGCATAGGAAATGCAGAATTCTGAGCACAAAATTTACAGATGTTGTATCTATTTAGTAGCTACTTTGTATGTTATTTCTTTTAGTTTTTTTCTTGTCCCGACAGTTTGTAACAGCTTGAGTCTCCCTTATGCAGAATTCTGAAATCTGAAGTATTCTGAAAACCAACACTTTTTTCATTGCTGGCTGAGATAGTGACACCTTTGCTTTCTGATGGTTCAGTGTACACAAACTTTACTTCACATTCAAAATTCTTTAAAATATTATATAAAATTACCTTCAGGCTATGTGTATAAAGTGTATATGAAACGTAAATGAATTTTGTGTTTAGACTTGGATCCCAACTAATTATGTATGTCTGTGCAATCACAGGTATTCAGAAATCCAAAAAGATTCAAAATTCAAAACACTTCTCGTCCCAAGCATTTCAGATAAGGAGGCCCAACCTGTACAAGCACTTCTCTTGTAATGTGTGCAAAATTGAGGACAGAATTCCAAGTCAAAAGGACAGAAAACACGCAACATGTTTAGTCATCTATGAACCTTCTATCATGAGTGGGATAATAGGTTTTTAGAGCATACTAGACATTGAGAATCAATTATTAGAATTCCTGTCTACATTTTTCAAAAAATTGCTTGGGGAGGAATTCTTTTTATATATATATATTTTTAATTTATATACAAACATTATTACAAAAACAAAGATCACTTTATAGCATTGCCTTTTTCAGTCACAATTAATCTTTGTGTCCTTTACTTCCAAATTAGTTTTCAAATTACATAAAAGATTATCATTCTTAGTAAATGTTATCCTCTATAAAAATAAAATTATTATTATTATTATTATTGCATGTTATCATCTCCCCTTTCAATTACACATTACATCATGTTCTTATTTATCTTATTTGTTTTTATATGTAGAAATGAATCTACCTATCTGTATGAACATTAAATTATAGCTGTAAATCATCACAAAACAAATTGTGTGTGTGTATATTTGCCTTGTGCCTCCTCTTCTAACCTAGATGATTATATTGAGTAATTTCCACCAAATTAACATTTTTCTTTAGTGATCTTCGTATTTAGTATCTTGGGTAGGAATTCTGATAAATCTTCCCCCTGTGCTGTTTCTTGATAGAAGTTTTCAATTTCTTTGTCCTATATGTTGATCTTGAACATGTCTAATTAAACTAAAAATACTGTAGTGTTGTTGCACTATGTGTTGAAAAATTAATTGTTAAGAATCTAAAAGGTGAATGTTTATGTGGCTAATTGGATGTATCTTTGTTCCTTCTGTTGTTTCATGTTGTAACAAAATTATGTTGTAGTGACATCTGCTAATCCAGAAATATGTTATGTTTAAAGGGAAAGAAAAAGTGTCTTCCTTAGTAAGGAAAAAAATCAAGAAGCCTACAGAGGAAGAAGCAATTATGATATTAGATGAAAACAGGTAAGTCCGTTATAGAACAATGGAAAGATAGGATATTTATGGGAATCACTGCATTTCTAATTATATACTGAAAATGAAGCTGAAATTTGCTGCTTCAAGTTTAGCCCCACTGGTCAGGGATAGTCTTACCCCTCAGCTTTCATGTGCTACATAGAGTTGAGCCTATGGAGGGAATTGGTATTTGCAGGAACACCCTTATGCTTGAAGAACTCTCACCAACATACACATGAAAAGGTGGGAATATAGGTGAGGGGAGTTTAATTGGGATCCTGTGACCACTCAGGCTTCATTCCCATTCCGTGTGACAGTGCAAACATATGTTTGAAAAAAAAATGTTGAAAATAAGTGTTCTGTTGGAGTAAGTGGGAAATCCTTGTTGCTTTGCCCCATCTGCCAGTGCAGATGATTAACTCAAACGCAGTCATGACACAGCCACATAATGAAGCCAGGTAATATGGAACACAGGTAGCTATCTTGCTCATCCTGTGTCTGTGGAGTTAGAAACATTGTGGTTAGTAGATTAACTGTTTGAGTGGGAAAAGCTAGGTTTAAACCCATTCTAATAATAATAATAATAATACCCATTCTCAGCTATAAAGCTCACTGGATCAACCTCACCTCCATGTAGTTACATGGTTATTGTAAAGAAAATAAATAGGATGGGGAACCATTACTGGGTGCTACTTCTTGGAAGAAAGGCATGCTAATAATAAATATTATTAGCATGAAACCTGAAATTTTGTGAAGGGTACAATGAATCAAGCAATTGTATTGCACAAAGTAGAGTGGAAGATTCCGTTTGCTATTGCCACTTAAATATTGCTACTGATCAACCAGACATTTATGGGGGAGGCAATGCTGGGTAAGATGATCTGGGCCAGGCCCAATGACAGTCATTCTGTGGCTAATTATTGCTAGTTCTAACACCACTTGCTCTGACAGTTGAGTTGTACAATGTTTTTCCTCCAACTTGAGCATAAATGAAATTGTGAATATGTTCCACCGTCATTAGCCTTGCATCATGGCTGTCAGCATAATGGAACTGTAAAATCACACTGTAAATAATTCACACTAATTATTTGTAATCTCAACATGAATGGAAAATTTTAGACCTGGACTAGCAATGTATGTGTGTATACACAAATATGTATCTGTCTCAAAAGGAAGAAATCATCAGGGATTGTTTCTCCTGTGTTTGTGAAACAGTTAATGAATACTGAGAAAACCAATTTTCTAAAGTTAGATTCATAAGCAACTCCAGACAACAATATCGTGAAAGTCGTAGGAATTATGTTTCTCCATTATGTCAATAGTTCTCACATTTTCTTTCTTCAGAGAAACAGTTCCATGTTTACTTCTTTACCGAAAAAAAAACCTGTGTTGAAAATTCTGTATCACAACTACAGTCAGTTCTTGTGGCCTTAGTTCTGTCTAGTCTCATCGTTGTCCCTCCACAAATGAGAACATACTCTAGCATTTGCTCAATATTACATTGTGGCCAGATGTTACAGGTAGAAATTGGTACTTAAAGGCAAGTTTGTTTGTTTGTTTGTTTTTTGTTTTGTTTTTTTGAAAGGTTTGGGCCTTTACAGACTGCCAGAAATAATGCAGCTTGAGGCCACTTTAACTGTCCTGGCTCAGTGCTAAGGAATCATGGGAATTGTAGTTTATTGTGACATCAGAGCTCTCTGACAGAGAAGGCTCAATGTCCCAGAAAAAAATACAATTCCCATGATTCCCTAGCACTGAGCCAGGACAGTTAAAGTGGCCTCAAGCTGCATTATTTCTGACAATCTGTAAAGGCCCTTAGTCTTACATTACTGATCTTCTCATTGAGAGATTTGGTAAAGCTCAAGATTCTCCTAAATGTAGCTTGAAAACCATTGTTGACACATAACTTAACTGTACTATAAACTGAAACAAATACTTCTGGTTGTCATTTGCATTAGTGAAGATGATTCTGAAAATTCTCAAGATGATAAGCAATTCAGAGCAAAACGTGAATTTTTAATGAGTGGTTTGCCAGAATCTTTAAAAAGGCAAATTGCAAAAAAAGCAGCAGCACTGGAAGCATATTCCTTAGCTAATTCCTATTTTCGGACTGTTGTTCATGTGCAGCAGAAGGATGAGGGTGAGTATTGACCGCCTGAAATTATTAAAGCCTTTGCCTTAAGTGGATGTTTATTGCCATTTTTTCCACTTTAGGAGCAAAACAGATGCTTTTTGGTGCTTCACACTTACAAGGTTTCTTGATTATCATTAAACAGTGGCCAGGATCCAACTGTACCAAAAGGTTGTGAGAAAGATGTCTGATTCCTTTTTTTAAATAGACACCTCCTCCTTCATCCTCACACCAAGATTCTGCATAAATATGCCAGGTGAATATTTTCTCTGCCAATATTACCTTGGATCTTGGCCACTATAAATAGTTTTCCTTGGCTTAGTTAGCCTTTCTTGACCTTTTTACTCTGCAGGAACCCTTGAAATAGTTTTCAGGCCTCCATAAAAATATATTCTACAATAATATCACATTTATTTTGTACAGCTTTAAAAAATTGTTTAAAAAAATCACAATCTATTGTGGAACTTATTGGGAGACCCTGGCTTAGAGCATGATTGATTGTTCTTGCTTGGAGAGAACAGAGGAAATACATATACCTAAGGGAATGTGCCACTTTTCTATGGAAGGTGTTAAGGGACCAAAGTAAACTGTAATCCATTCCTTCCTCTATATATCTCCACTCAGCTATAAGATTTGATAGTACAGTGGGTCCTTCTTATTGGTGAGGGTTCTGCTCTGCCCTCCCCCCCCCCCCGATGGCAAAAACTGTGGGCTCTCCAAGGGCTACGGGCACACACTGCCATTGAAATCAATGGGGCTTGCCATCTGCGGATACTCAGATCTGCAGATGGCAAGCCTATGGTTGGGGCAGGTGCACTGTATAAGCATTCTTTTTAAAAACATGTTGGGTGATGGGGTAACATCTATGCTGTCTTGGCGGCATATTACATGAGGAAATTTATGAGCAGTGTAGAAGTGCCAAAGGAGATCATAGGTTAAGAACAGTTTGCATAAGAACAGCCTCGAAATGAAAATGGACCATATTTTAAAAGCAAAAAGTAGGCTTTTTAAACACAGCATGAAAGGGATTGCATAGGACTGACAGTGCGGTAATTTTACACCAGGATTGGAAGCTCAGTGGTTTCTAGTTCAGAGGTACCACACCTGTTAGATTCTGTTATTCAAGTATATCCCATGAGTCTGAATGTATCTTTTTTTTTTTTTTTTTACAGTACTGTTTGAACATTGTTTACTACTAGCCTGGCTAATTACAAAAAATGTTTTACATGTAGATGGATAATCTCCCATTGTTTAATTCTTCTGTAAAGCTGTACAGCAGTATCTTCCTAAAACTCATTTTAACTTATTTTTAAAAATTCTTTCATAGGATGTTTGATGTGGAGGTTGGTGTTGCCTTCATGCCCTCTCTTAACTAACTTAAGAGAAGTGGATTCGGATGTAACTGATGTCGCAAAACTCACTTTTTCACTTGGTGAATTTTCAGTTTTAAATGCACAGCCTTACAGCACTGATTCTCAAATTATTGTGGTTAGTACTTTGCACATTTGTATTGTCATATTTTTCAGTACCTGCTGTTCCAGAATTTTTGAAAAGCATGTGGCACACAAATTTGGCTCCTCTCACCAGCGGGAGTGGCTTCAGTAAAGTGTAATTTGTGAACAGCCAATGATTAAGGGGCCAGCACAAAGCCAGGGGCCACCACTTTCTGTAGCCCATTGCTAGTATAATTTCTTGTAAATAGTGAACCAGGAACCTCTGAAATCCTGACTTATTTGCTTATTACTTACAGCAAGAATGCATTTCCCCTATCAGTTTTTATTACAACATGAGTCCCACCTACTTAAACTATGTTTTGATGTTGTCTGATTCCCATTAGATTTCATCTCTGCATTATTTGTTGCTCAAGGGTTTTTTGTATAGAAAGTTTTAATATGCATACTTTTTTTCCTGTTTGCAGTCATCTGGGTGGCGGTCAACTTTTTCTGATGCACAAAAGAACTGTTTGTTGGAGGAGATTCAGTCTTGCAACGTGCATTTTCCTGTGAAACAATTTTTTGATTTAATCATGAAAAAACAAGCTGCTTCTGAAAAAAACAAACAAGGTTAGTGGTATGTCTAAGATTAACATGTAGGTATATAAGTAACTTGTAAACTGTAGCAGTGCAATCCTATGCATATTTATTCAGAAGATCTTTGTGTTAAGTAAAACTGATTCCCAGGAAAATATGCATTCATTTTCAGGGTAGCTGGCTTTAAAGATCTTAAGCTTGAATCCAGACATTCAGTATGTTTCTGCAAGCATACAATGGTGTCTGTAATTTTACAGGTTTTTCTTTTTCTGGCAGTAGCCTCTCTCCCTCATGGACTACTGCTCCAGAAGGTTCCCTGACTTTTGAAAAGCACAGCTTGGGAATACAGAAGGTTGCCAGGAAGGAAGGAAAAGTCCACATGTACAATTGAAACATTGCACAGAGTACTGTACCCTTCAACTCTTGTGATCAAGGCCTTTATTACACGAAACTGTTCTCCTGCCAAAATAGCAATGTTTGTAAAAACTATGCAAACAGGATTGCTCTCTTTCCTATCATACCTTAGGAACCATTCCAGGATTGCAGCCTTCATTCATGCTAAAAGCTCATCACACGGATCGTTTGGAACTGCCACCCAGCATCACCTATTACCTCCTCCAATACATTATCCCCACCTTTTCCTAATTTGGCACACATGCATGCATATACGCAGATACCCCCCCCCCCCAAAGAAATATAAATGAAAACTATCTTATGTTTACAAAGGCCTTTTTTCCTTGTAGGGAGAGGGAGCTTCCAGATCACGATAGATAAGATGTCTAGATTCAGGCAATTAATCATTGGTAGATGAAGGCCAGCAGCTACTGATCTGTCTGATCTGTAGCAATGCTGGCTTTCATCTACCAGCAGTTGGTTATGTCTGAAGCTAGAACAAAGAGCAAGAAAGAGATTGAGGATTAATGAAATAAATACATTTTAAAACTAAGACTCATTTCCACTTATTTTTGCAGGCATGTATGAGTATTTATGGGAAGTGGGGGAAGAGAGAGAGACTCCAGAAAGAGACTCCAGAAGGCACTGAGCAAGGTTTTGCTTTCTCTGACAAACCCCAGTTGAGGAGTGGGTGATCATTTGCTAATGGATTTCTTTCTATAGAGAAAAAAAGTTTGAAAATTTCTTACATACTTTGCCAATTGAATGGAATTCAAATTGAAGCTTCTGCCCCTTCTCCTTCTCACCTGATCATTAGGGCACCTAAGCCACGCCCAAACACTGAAAGCATGTCCACTAGCCACTCCCTGATCACCCAAAATTGGTATTAAAATTGGTATTAAAGGGTGATTGCATATTTCGCACTGGAAATCATGGCAGGAAAGTATTGGGAAAGGAGGTCATTAATGGATTTTTGAGTTAATAAAAATGCTTTCAAAATGGTCTCCTACAGGCGAAGAACAGAAGAGGAATGTCATCATGTGATAAGCCCCAACCAAAGACATTATTATTCTGGTGTAATTGTAATAAATCCTACACTTCACTATTAGTCATTGACAGTAACAAAGAGATGCTAAGATCTTTGCGTGAAATTGCATATTTTATTTTTCTCTGGTCTAGTAAGCAAATGTGAAGCTGTAAATTCTGAAACAAGCAGAAAAACTGATAATCGAAAAAAAGCCAAAAGAAAACAGCAAATTGAAGATCACAAATCCAGAAGAAGGAAGTCAGTGGACAACACAGAGACTGAATTGCCAAATAAAGTTTCCAAAGTATTGAATGTAAAACAGGCTGGCATGGAAAATACAGTCCACATAATACATACACATGATACAGAAGAATCTGACGTTGGATCAGAAATTAATGCTGTGGCTGGTAACTTGCACATTATCCATAATGCTCTAGAAAATGTTATGTACAGCTATTGTGTTAAGAAAGCAATTCATAATTAAGTAGATACAGAAATAGTCCCATTAACTAGATATAAAATAGTCCTATAGTCTGGAATTATTCTTGCTGATATTTTGATGTGGATTCTATTGAAGTGTTTTAGTGTTGTCTATAAATATTCTATTAATTCATAGTAAAGGTCACCAGAGCAAAACCCCAGCTTGACCTAAATGGGTTTAATACATTGTGTGTAATAAAAATTCTGGCTAAAATCAGTCACTTATATCCAGAGATCTTACTGAATGAACAGAAGGCATATCCATTTGTGCAAGAATTAGAGATGAGAGATTCCACCACTTTCTTCCATAATCTCTTAAAAACTAAGCTTGAGTATGCCTCCCAAATCCCTGGAACCGGGGGTGGGGGGGAGTGTAGGGTGTTGCAAATAAGAAAGCTTTTTGGTGACAAAGACATGCACACTCCATGTGCTTGCACAGCGGAATTACTAAATCTAGATTGATTACTTTTAGTGTTATAATTTTGTTATGATTCAGACCTTTGTCAATGCAATTCCATATCCAAACATTTTCACTAATGTAGTACAGTATCTAGTATTACAAAGTAATCTAATATCACAAAGTACAGTTTTAAATCAGTTTACCTTCATACCTGCCTTGAAACAAATAGGATTACTTCAGAGTAAGTAGTTAGAGCATTTTCCTTGGATTTCATTTTTTTCAAAACAGGCTAAATCTGACTTCCAGTTCAGTAGAGTGAGATCGTAGACTTCCAATTTGCCAGTTTTTGTTGTTATTGAAAATACAGTTATGTCTAAATATGTATAAAGCTGAAGTGTTCAATAATAATTATATAATTTTTGTAATGAGAGGCAACTGAAAGTTATAAAGGTTATAATTCCAGAATGGAGCAATCCTATTTTGACTATGCTTGGCTGTCACTGCTGAATCAATTCAGCACGACAAGAATAAACTACAGTGAACCTTAGATTTGAGCATTTCTCCTTCCCCTGGCAGTGCTGTGAAATGAAGTTTAGAGGTTTTTGCTTCCCGTTTAGATTAGCTGTGGGGGAATACAGACTGGTCAAAAGGGTCGGCCTGGGGGTGGTGTTGGGGCATGGTGACCGCATGCCGGCTGCCCCAATGTCGCTGTCATGCTGTGCACCCACCACACAACGGGAAGCGTTAAGGCACTCCCTTGGTGCAACGTTCAGACATACTGCACTAGTGGAGCATGGAAAACCTGCTTCGGAAGTGGCAAGGACGCCTTTTAACCCTAACCCGATCCAGCAACGAAAGGGATGGCAGGGCTATATCTGTATTGCCCCTGTGCCTTGTCCTGTCTTCCAAATCCCAGCAGACTGATTAATCATATTTATAGTTTATAAGTTTGTTTGAAACAAAGCCAACTGCAAACTAGATTATGAAGCTGCCCTATTTAAATAAACCATAGTTAATATTAATCACAATTTAGGGTAAGGACCTCACACCAAACCAGTGGTTCCTAAACCAGAGTCTCCAGATATTGTTGGATTACAACTCCTGAGATTCCAGCAACATGTAGGAACCCTAGTATGAGAACCACTACACTAAACTCTGTCTAATTGAAATTGGAAATGAAAGCTTCCAAATTCCTACAGCTGTACTGGGGGAGAGGAGAGCAAAATGGATTTGTAAGATATCTGTATATTGCATAATATACTATTGTATACAGTACAGTATTTATTATATTCCATAGACCCATCAATACAAACAAACAACAGACAAATTGTATAATATTACAATCAGATAGGATACAATTTGGCATTCTATAAGCACAATAAAATTGGCATACTCAATAAAACCCTTTTAGATACTCTGGCCAATTTTAGGAGTTTCCTTCTCTCTAATCTTAACTACCAAAAACAGGAATTTGGCAACCAACAGGGTGAGATCAGAACATTTGTCTTCTAATAGAACTACATAAAACTTACCTGATTGGCCAGGTAGATGGGTTAATAGAGGAGAAATCAGCTGTTTGTGACCTTGGTTATAAAAATGCAAGATAATAAAATGTGCAACATAGTTTCAATCTGTGAAACACAAGGGCAAAATCTCAAAGAGATAAATAGCCCAGTGTACCTACCGTAAAGCAGTTCTGAAGGGAAAGCATTACATCTGGGCTTAGTAAATAATATGCAGTAATTAGGACGAGTCAAGTTCTTTATATAGTCTGCCAAAAGAAAAGATCCCACATAATGGATATTCAAATCACTAGGTGAGCCTGAAGCAAGAGAACAAGCCCGAAGACTGCAGAGTGCAATATCCCAGAGTCTTTGTTTAACCAATGTTAATATTGATATACCATTGTATACTAAAGCACCACAGCCCTGGTGGCGCAGTGGTTAAATGCCTGTACTGCAGCCACTCATAGACCACAAGGTTGCGAGTTCAATACCAGCCAGGGCTGAGGCTCGACTCAGGCCTGCATCCTTCCGAGGTCGCTAAAATGAGTACCCAGCTTGTTGGGGGGCAATCAGCTCACAGTTGTAAACCGCTTAGACATCCCATAGTGTGATATGAAGCGGTATATAAATAAGCTGCTTTTGCACAAAGTTTCCTTATAAATTTTGATTAAAACTGATCCCACTCTTTTCTTTATGTAGCTCAGACGTTTACTTGGCCTAAATGTACCTCCCAAAAGTGTGCTTATCTTTTGAGTCTTAGTGGCACAAAGATTGCTATAATGAGTACCCAGCAATTAACTTAACAGTTGTAAACCGCCTAGAGACTGCTCAGTGCAGTATGAAGCGGTATATAAATGAAGCTGCTATTGCTATTGCTAGTCTTCAAATTGTTTTGCTTATGTGCATTGGGTAGTTCTTAAAATGGGTAGTTTCTGTGTTCATGCCTGCAGATTTTACACATGAAGACATCCTCTGGACAGAAAAATATCAGCCACAGAACTCCAGTGAACTTATAGGCAACACTGTAGCAATTAAAAAGCTACACAGGTCAGAAATAATTGTAATTCTTTATTTTTTAAAAGCTATTTGTTGCAATATTTGCATGTACTCCAGATTTATATGATGATCTGTTCTGTTATCTTTTAAGCCATATGTCCGGTTAATGTACTATAGTTTATTCTGACAAGATGTGCATGAGAAGATGGCCAGCTCCTGAACACTTACTTTTGGTTAAGAGTTGGATAGAGCTGAAAGTACATTAGTTAAATTGTTATGGTTTTCTTTTCTTTTCTTTCTTTTTCTTTTTCTTTTTTTTGGGGGAGGGGGAATATGAACTACCTTTCCCATATCAGTGCCTGCCCATAGACTTTCAAACTCCTTCCAAAGAATGCCCTCCCCCTTGCTGTCCTGTCAACAGGCAAATACTTTTTTATTCAGACAGGCTTTTAGAACTGAAGGCTTTTAACAAAAGGGCTGTAAATGCTGTATTATTTTTAAACTGCAATGTTTTTAAAATCTGTTTTTAGAGTGTATGTTATTAACATGCTTAACAGTTTAATTTGGTTTTAAAATTGACTTTTTGTATATTTTTAATTGTTACCTTTTAATGTGTAAGCTGCCTTAAGATCCAGTCTTGGAGAAAAGACAGGATATAAAAGAGGTGGTTGGTGGTGGTGGTGACAATATCCTCTGTACGTTCAATTGCATCTTTAAATTTCTTTTGTAGTCTATAGATAGATATATGCGAATATACAAGTGCCCACACAAAGAAATGCAACAAAAAGTATTACATCTATATTTTAGATGGCTCTCTGAATGGAAAAGAAGAGCTGACTGGGAAGAAAAGAGAAATCAAAAAGAAGAAGAGAGTGACAGTCAACAGGGTAACTATGACTTCAACCCTAGTTTGTATAAAATGTTTTCAAAATAATAAATTATTTGAGATTTGGTTTTAGTATCAAGTGCAGGTTGACAAGTGAGTAAGAGATTTTAGAATAGAGTAAGATTATTTGTAAATTAAGTCATATTGAGTTTTTAACATATGTTAACCACTTCAATATTGATTTTTTGGATAGAAAGGATATAAATATCCAGATGAATAAAAATACATAATAAAGGCTGTTGTATGCAAAAATTGCTTTGTGTTCACATTCTTCTTGTTCTCATCTCCAATATGTTTATTTTGATACAACTTACTAGAATCCTCAGACAGCATGGATTTCCAAGATGACAAACTGGACAGTGAGGATGAGACTATGCTATGCAATACTATGCTACTTATTGGTCCCCCAGGCATAGGCAAAACTGCAGCAGTCTATGCTTGTGCGCAGGAGCTCGGCTTCAAGGTTTGTAGAGGATAACTATTTGTCTAATAAATGTGAGCCTGCAAGTAATTTTGGTATCAACAAATCCAGTATTTATAATATTCTTATAGATATTTGAAGTTAATGCTTCTTGCCAGCGCAGTGGAAGGCAAATTCTCTCTCATCTGAAGGAAGCTACTCAGTCTCATCAGGTGGACAAACAAGGTGTACATGCTCATAAGCCATCCTTCTTTAACAGCTATAGTAGCAGTAAATCACCAAGTGAGTAAGATGCTACTTTGTTTTATCTACGGAGTTGTAAAAACCAATTGCCCTGTTCATAACAGAAAAAAATCTTACATGTTCTTGATTTTCCATCTCCACCTGATATTAATGATAGCAATATAGTATTCCTTGTCAGGGCTAGCCTTTGCCTTCTTACACCTTGATAGTAATAGTGGCAGTGCTGACAATGACTATTAGAGCATCACTTCCAGTACCAATTAGCCATATGAGTACTTGAGGTTGTACATGCTGACTGGAGGTACAGAGGAGGCAGTGCACCTGAGCAATGTTCTATAAGTAAGAGAATATAAAACTTACTTTTTTTGTTTTTATAATGATACTTTAGAAATTGTGGTGATATAGTACTTAAGAAATTATGGTGGTATGAACATCTAGTGCGTTATTTCAGAGAGTTTAGGCACGTTGCTGGACAAAGAAGCTGTGCTACCATGCCCACTGCTTCCTTTAGATTGCCTCTCCCTTGCCTAAAGCCATCATCAGGGACTCTTTGCTCTTTCTCATTTCTTCAGGCAAATAATTGCTAAGATTGTAGAGACCAGTTCCTTAGAATCTGTCCCAAGCTGTGTTATGAAAGTGCATAAGTATTGTAATAGGATATTTTTCTTTTTGTAAGCTTATAAGCTAAAGTAAAATGGTTATTTCAGAAAAAAATTCTCCCAGAATAGAGTGGTCTCCAAGGAAATCTCCAGTTTCACCCAGGAAAGTTGGATTAAAGCAAAGTTTGGCTCCCAGAACACTAGCAAACTATTTCAAAATTTCTTCCAAACCTCCGAATAAAGAAGAAAATGCACAAGGAAACAACAAAGGTAGGTTTTAACACCAGATCTGTGTGTTTTTCCTTTAAAGATGGAGATGGGGTCATAGTGTGTTTTTAGAGAAAAGAATTCCAGAGGATCAAGCACAAAAAATGATCCATCAACTGCGGTTTTGCATAAAATTGCTGGGAAGGGTTGCCCATCCAGCTTACCTTGCCAGCTGCTGTAGAGCTGTGCCAAGTACTTACGGTGACAAATCCCACTTCCCTCATCCCCATGTATTTTTCTTTTCTTTTTTTCTTCACTTGATACCTTCAACACCATGGGTCCTGGACTCCTAAACATAGTTCTTCTTCATGGTTTCTGTGACTCACACATATGGCTCATTCTCTGACTATGCAGAATTTTTTGGAAGTTTCTAGTGTTTGTTTTGGCGATAACCCCATCCCCTCAACCACACACATGTAAGCAATGGTGCTCTCTCCAAAACCCAGTTTCTTTTTGTCTGCTATTGCTGTAGGATTGTTAAAATCTCTCAGCATTTCACCATCTGTCAGTTCCTTTTCTCTTCTCTACAGGCTTTTGGCCCCAAAAATTTTCTTCAAGAAGTGTCTAAGTTGTAGGGCAAAGATTTCTTATTTTGATTATCATACATATTGCCTCCCCTGCCTGGGCAAGTACCACACAGTTGACTCATGCCTGTATTGCCAGACCTTTGAGCAACAAGCAAGGTGTAACAGAACTTCTTGTTCTTCAGTGGGAAAGGCCCTCCAGACTGTGGCCCTTGCAGCCTGGAATAGGCTTCTTTATACAGCTTTCATGGCTATTTGCTCATGCATTCAGTGAATCAGACTCCTTCAGCCCCTGTTCAAGCCTCTTTAGAAGATAAATCAATGCCACCAGCCCTGACACCCAGAGCAGTTTCTAAGCCCCCTTCCAGGGCTCATAACACCTGATAAGTCTTAAAAAACAGCTGCAGATAGAAAATGTTCTTCCTCTTTGGTGTCCATAGATCTTAAGAAGAAAGATAAGCAACTAATCATCCTCCACTACCAAGGCTTAGTTATATTGGGACCATCTACTCAAAAGCCTCACCCATCCTTGTCCTCGCCTCTCCAGTGTCTCATCATCCACCTAGCCCAATTCTGGAGAGAATCACTAGAGATGGATGCACGGTCTGACAAACCCATGGCATTGTGTGACCTTTGCCTCTTCTGAGGACAGCTTGCCTTGTCACCATAACCTCTGCTTGTAGAGCCAGTGAATTGGCAATGCTTAAGATAGACCTACTTTAGTTGTCTTTTCATAGAGACAAGATGGTTCTCCTTCCTCCCTATAGTGGTTTCCACCTTCCATCTTAATCAGCTGCAGGTGCACCCCACTTTCCTGCGGTATCCACCCTCACACCATTCTTACCCTAGATGCTAGACTGGCACTCCTGTTCTATGTGTCTTAGCCAAAGCAATTTCAGGGTCTTCTCATCTGTTTTTTGCCTATGGTATGCATAAGAAGGAAGACAATTCCATTTTAACATCTCTTTCACTGGGTGGTGAATGTTACCTACCTTTCCCAATCATTTGCTGGGAAATTTCTTCCACAGGAGGTCAAAGCTCATTCAACTTGGATCACAGCCACTTTGTTGGCATATTTCAGTGGAATTCCTTTCCCAGAACTCTGCTGTGAGCTACATGGTCATAACTATCTATATTCCTGTCTCATTACAGACTGGATGCTTGGTCCCAAGCTGATGAGTCTTTTGGTAGGATGCTGTGAGCTACATGGTCATAACTATCTATGTTCCTGTCTCATTACAGACTGGATGCTTGGTCCCAAGCTGATGAGTCTTTTGGTAGGATGTTCTGTTGTCAGTCATGGCATGACCCACTGTCCTCAGTGAGTTTAGCTTATTCTCCCATATATGTGAGTTGCAGACCATGAAGAACAGGTTGCCTACCTGTAACTGGTTCTTTGTGGCATCTGTGAACTTACATAAGCTGCTTTCCTCTCCTCTTTATGCCATCCTTTTCTCCAAGTCTCCTGTTGGTGGACTTTGAACTGGGTTTTGGCAAGAACACAAGGCTTCTATGCATGTGGGTGAGGGGCCGAGATTGTTACTAAAACACAGCTCTGGATGTTTCCGAAGATCTCTATGCAGGTGCAGAATGACCCATATGTGTGAGCTCATAGATGATCACTCAAAGAACTACACTTGCTATTCATCCAAAAGCAGCCCAATAAGTTTATTTTAAAAACTTTATTTTCTTAGGTATTCTTGACTCTGGAGGTAGAAACCATTGACTTATTTTAGTGTTACCCTTTTCTAGTTCCAAATCGATAAACAGGGATCCACCAAAGTTGTTATTTCAGAAATGATTCACAGGCCTCATGCACAGCCTCCATGGTTTAGCCCTGCATTGGACCAGCATTGTGGAAGCCACACACAGAGGGCCTGTAAATACAGTATGAGGTGTGTGCAAGTGGCATTTTCTACAGCCAGGGGAACATGCCACACTATTGCTATAGGTGACAGGATAAGTGTTAATTTCTAGAGATTGAAAATGAAGGACCTTGAGAATTCCAAGATCTTGAAAATGGGCAAGGTTTTGTGCTAAATCTCCAATTATGCTTCCAAAAAATAAAATAAAATGGTTCCCCTAAACTGTGTAATTGTTAGAAAAGAAAGAACCTAAGCAAACCAGTCATAAATATTTTAGGTATGTGTTGATTAACTTACTCATACCAAAGTCTTAGTGATATCACCAACCCTGCTTTGAGAACAGGCATCATTAAGCTTTAAAATAATTGTCATTTTAATTTTCAATCCTTTTTTTTTTTGTATTCCTACATCTTAGAATAAATAGTTCATGCTACAATAGACTGTTCCACAGACCTTTTTTATTTTCTTTTTCCTATAAAACCATTGTAAAATTAGATATTCAAAATGGTGATCTGAAGCATTTTTGTTGTGTACATGGCAAGGCATGTTAAAATGGATTTTATGGACCCTTTATAGCTCAATGTAAATGGGGGCTATTTTTCTAATAGTATGAGTTATACTGTATTTCTTGCCCATGCAGAAAACAAGGAAACCTTATCTGGAGAAAATACACAGATAAAATCAATAAAAGGGGAAATCAAAGAAGATGAATCAAGTAAAAAATATGCAACTTCTCTTATTCTCTTTGAAGAGGTAAGGCATATAAATCAGGGGTGGACAACTATGCAGGGGGCAGGAGCCTGTTTCCCACAACATCCCCCAGGCAGGCTGCATCAGGATGCCCAAATTGACACTGTTACTGTTGGCCACCATTTTGGCTGATTTTCAGCTAATTTTTTTTAAAGCGGGCTGGGGGGGGGCTTTGTGAGCTCTGTGTGATTAAGGGAAGCAATGCTGCAGGTTTGGGTGGTTTGGCAGTTTTTGGGTGGTTTTTTGCGAAAAGATCACCCTAAAATCATCCTAGGGGGAATAATAATAATAATAATAATAATAATAATAATAATAATAAATAATTAAATTTTATTACGGGGCGGCATACAACAGATTAAAACAATACATGAATAAAACACACCAATCAGGATGGATTCCCCTAACCCACCCACCCCTTAAAAATAAATTAATGAAAATGTGATCTGGAGGACTTCACTTAGGAGTCTCAGGGGCTGCACTTTATCCAGCCAAACCTAGCGTCAGGTGCAAAGGTTTTGGTTGCATTCTACCAAAGTGAGTTAGATTCCTGACATGGAATCTAAACATCTTATTTATCTTGTCTTTGCTGAACTGAAGATAGAGCAAAATGGAGTAACACTTCAAGAATATGAGTTCAACAGAAGGTGAGGTAGTAGACTTTCTGTCCCATTCAGAACAAATCATGGCTTCTGAGCACATAAAACCAATGTCACTGAGGTTTCTCTTGTGTGGCCTTATGTATTTGGTCTACTTGATTTCTTTCATTTGTATACTATCATAAACATTCACAAATACCATTGGAAGATCACCAGTGGCACATACATCTTTTAAATCAGTTTATAAATAGGTGAGAGCTCCTTCAGTTTGAAGACATTTGGAAACCAGAAAGAGTCTTCTCAATGCTTTCAAAACCTAGCAAAGTGAAGTGAAAAATATATACATTCATAGTTCTTCATATTTATAAACAGCCAGATTTATGTGCTAATCTGACCTCCAAATAAATTTTGTATTTGTTGTGGTGGTTGTTTTGTTTTAACTGATTTCAAATTTTATGATGGTTTAATTGCTTGTTGACTTTTATAAGCTCTTAATTTTTTACTGTCTTTGTTTTAACTGTTGTAAACTGGGGAAAATGCAGGATAGTAATAAAAATAATAATAACAACAATTCTTCATAGTGAGATTTGATCTAGAACAGCACACATCCTAATTATTATATTAATGTTAGTGAGAATATTAACTGTTTTAACCTCAAACATTGGAAAGGGCTATGTTGCTAGTTCTAGGTTAATTTGCAAAGCCGAAAGCAAAGACAAGAATTGCACAATAACTAAGCACTTTTAACTTCTCATAGGTTGATATAATATTTGATGAAGATGTTGGCTTTCTAAATGCAATAAAGACATTCATGACAACTACCAAGAGGCCTGTCATTCTTACTACTAATGGTGAGCATTATTTTTAAGTGCCTGAGTAGTTTGTGAAATGTCTTAAAAATTATATTGAACTTGCATTTGAAAAACATTTGGGGATTTAATTGAGAGAACAGTTTGAAATCTTTTATATTTTATATTTCAGGAAATGTAAACCTAGCTACTTCTTCCTTCGGTTCAGTAACCCTTTTGTAGCCTAATTAATAAATTGATAAATTTGGGTTTTGGACAATCTTTATTTGCAAAGCATCCCTCCTGAATTCCTTTTTTGCTTGTCTGTTTCTTCTCCCTTATAGACCATCTTATTTTCTGATTATATTTGTTGCATCCTTTTCTCTTTGTACCTTGGCAGTATTTGTTCTATTATTCATTTAACAGATGTTTTCTCACACAGTAATGGACCTGGTGTAGGATCATAGGTCATGAGAAGAGAGAAATACAGTGGGCCCTTGCTATCAGCTGGGGTCTGGTTGCAGGATCCCCTGTACATATCAACATCTGTGGATGATCAAGTCCCATTATATACAATAGGGTAGTAAATGGTGTTCCTTATGGCAAAATCAAGGCTTGCTTTTTGGAATGTGTGTGTATGTATGTGTTGAATATTTTCAAGCCATCGATGGTTGAATCTGTGGATAAAGAATCCATGGATACAGAGACTTACTGTATTGGAAGAGAAACAATGCTTTTGTAACAAAGAACTGTTACTATGTAATCCATTAATTAAAGCAAAAGTCAGAGATCAGTAATGCCTTTATTAGACCCACCAGAATATAAGTCTTAAGGATGCTACTAGGTTCTCTCCTCTTCCTCACCCATTTTCTTTTTTATGGCAAACCCAGAGCCTGCATTCACTGCTGTAACTGGTATTACCACTCCACACAAAGAATAATCTGTAGTAACTGTTTTCCACATAACAGCCAATCAATGTACCACACTGCAGGTCGGAAAAAAACATCCCTATTATGCATGATGGTTCTGATGATGAAAACTTCTCTGTTTGGAGCCTAAAACTGCGCATGATGTGTAGCTATGTGCCTCCCCCAGCTTCTTAAAAACCCAGAGTTATTTCAGGAGGTGGCACTCTTTTTCTTCTTAAGAAATCATTTGTCTACCTCTCAGTACTGCTCACTGAGGAAACAAATTATACAGTTGCTTTCCTTTCCATCCTGCTCACTTCCTTTCTCACTCTCTCTCCTCTATTGTCAACCTCACAAGTCTGCCTGCTCTTCATCACACTTTATCATGTTTCTTCCCAGCGTTTAACACAGGGGTAGGCAACCTTTTTGATCCGGGGGCCGGGTTGCTGTCCCTCAGACAATTGGGGGGCCGAAGCACCATAAATAAATAAATAATTTAAAAAAAACCAAAAAACAAATTAAAAAAATATGCATGCACACTCTCTCAGCCCCAGAAAAGCCATGGCAAAACCCCTGTGGAGATTTTGCCAAGAAAACCCCAAGAACAAGTAATAACAACAATAATCAATATCATCATGGTGGGCGGTGGCGGCAGCGGGGCGTGGCGGCAGCGGCGGTGGCAGGACCGGCCTGGGGCCTGTCCAAAGGCCTCAGGGGGCCGCATCCCTGGTTTAACAACTCTGCCCAGTGATGCACTGACTGATTTTTTTGCACTTGCACCTGTGCAAATGTTTGTAGAAGTGCTAGAAGCTGTTGTCCTATTCAGTAGCAATTTTGGTATAAAACTGCAGGTTGGCTTATCTTCTCTTCTTTCTCAGTTTGCCTTTTTACCAGTGACAATTCATAATTATTGCATAGATAAAGGTAAAATGTGTTGTTGTTTTTCAAAAAGTAATAGTTTGACAAGTTAAATGGAGTGGGCCCTTCCTATACATGGGGGATCCGTTCCGGACACCCGCCCCCCACGTAAGGCAAAAAATGCGGGACCTCGAGTCCTATTTGTTTTAATGGGTGCGCACTCCTGCGTGTGCCATGGGCGCGCACCCCATTCACTCTTCCAGGGCTCACCATCCGCGTGACCTTGAGTCTGCATATGGCAATCCTGTGTATGGCGCAGGTGCCCTCTATAGTCATGCATAACTTACACATAATGTACCCTTACATATATTTAAAAGAACTGACCAATAATTGGCTATTTGCTATATGTATCTATATTTTCCAGCAAATACATATTCCAAAATTCAACAAGTGAGTTCCAGTATATCATAAAATTTCTTACATTAGTGAGCTTCACTCACCCCGCTCAAAATTGCACTGAATATATTTTACTTGTATACCATGTGTTCATAATTTTATCCAACCAGTCATTTGTTTATGGATCTTAGCCTTTTCTTATTTATAAGCTACTCCATTCTTACTATAATAATCAAAGTTGACACAAATTCTTGTTTCCTTTTTCATACTATGTCTTTAATGTAAAGAAGTAACTTTAACGGTACAGTGGGCCCTTGGCATACACAGGGGATCCATTCCTGACCCCCCCCACACACACATATGGGAAAAAGCACACATACTTAAGATCCATTAAGTGCTATTGTGGTGCTCTCCCGCGTGCAGCAGCACACACACCATTTTGTCTGCCTGGGCTTGCCATACGCATAAGCTTAAAACTGCATATGGCAAGCCTGCATATGGCACGGGCAGATTGTACTATGTAAAGTAATTGTTGCAATAATTTCAACAGCTTTCATCAAAAATTGTTGAATATTTCCAGACACCATAAAGGCAACATTGTAATTTAACCTTTCAGGTGTTGCAATTCTCTCCTAGGAGAGGAAAAATAGGTCTCAGTCACCAAATTTTAAAAGCCTTACCAGTGACTCTTTTGTTTAGATCCATCATTTAGTTTAATATTTGATGGCTGCTTTGAAGAAATCACCTTTAGCACACCTTCTTTGGTAAGTCTTTCACATTTTTAATATAAGAGATCTTTAACTTGTAGATTTATGAAGTTTATACATCAGTATTAGAATTACCCATGGAAAGGTCTTCATTTCAATATTGTGTGATAGACTAATACTTCTAAACCTTCCATATTTTGCTGCCCACTAATCACACTAGCAAAGATCCCAAGTCCTATCTTGATAGAAATAAAAAGACCATGTTTTTCTGAAAAGATCATTTATACATGTGCAGGTATTCTGTTAGTGTATTTATCATATAAGAGTAAATAGGTTTGTTAAGAAAATCCTCCTTCTCATTTATACTACTGGTGGTATGAGTATTACTATGTGAATGACTTGCTTTTTCACAGGAACCAGTCTAAATGCTGTGTGTGTATATCTGTCTCTAGTGAGTTTGAATCCTTGCTTTAAAAGATGAAAGCTTGTTAGGTTGTTTGGTTTTGTTTCAGAAGTGCTCCAATTTACAACCAACCTCTGTAGTATGGTTAGGAGCATCCATCTTACAATTCCCATTCTGTACAGAAGATTTATTAGTTACAGCCCCAGTCATTGACAGTCTTATCAAACTGAGCTAGGAGGTATAATTTCTTGCAGAATCGTACTTTAGTTATATCTTTTTTTCAGAGTAAGCATTGTTAATTTTTGAATCTCTTCTGATTTAGATAAATGTTGCTAGCTACCTCCAGGTTCTCTGCTTGGGTGAGAACTTAAGAACAGATATAAAAGATTTTGCTGCCTTGTTAACTTCAAATAATTGTGACATCAGGCAGAGTATTCTGCACCTACAGTTCTGGGTTAAGAGCGGTGGTGGCTATTTGAAAGAAAAGGGGTTGGCTCTGCATGGTGAGTAAGACCCAGTTAAAATAATTATTTAAAAAATGCTGCTGTCATATTATTCTGAAATATTATTTAGTTATTTGAATACGAAGTTTAGGGATTTCAGTTTAAAATATTATTGCATTATTTTTGAATAGACTGCTGCAAAGCACTCTACATCAGACTGACCTTGAAGGCAACTTGCAAATTGTAGCTACGTTTCTTACTGGAATCCATATAACATTGGTTTTAAAGGAATTGCACTGGCTGCCAGTATGCTTCTCATGTGAATTCAAAGTGCTGGTGATAACATTTAAAGCTTTAAATGGCTTAGGACCTTGTACTTGAGGGAGAACCTCTCCCTTTATGTTTGCCTGAGAACTGACGTCTGTTGAATAATCTAGCCTCTGTATCCCACCAATAGGAGTATTCCATTTTGGGAGGACATGGAACAGGGCCTTTTATGCTGTAACACCCGAGTTATGGAATACTCTCCACTCAGATTTGTGCCATTGCTGGTGTCATCCCAACACCAAGTCAGAACTTGGCTTTTTATAAGATATTTGGAGTGATTTTATTCAATTTGCATATGTGCTGTGATTGGTACTATTTTAAATTGATTTAACTGATTTTAACTTGTCTTCCTTTAAGTCAGTGGTTCCCAAATTGTTTTGGGCTGCCAGTCCCTTTCCTCTTAGCTGACAACCCTAGTGCCCCCCCCCCCCAGCTATTCTTGATTTTAGGTCTACTGTTCTACTGCAAATTTAAAATAACCAATCTTGGTCACTGCTCCCTTTGCAGTCAGTCACCTTGAGAGCAGCAACTGAGCAACTAGCTGAGCAGCGACTGAGAAACGATACACAATGCTGGCCAGTGCAGGCAAGAAGCTTCTTGGCCACTGCTCAGCCAACTGCTCGGTTGCTGCTCCCAAGGTGACCAAGTGCAACGAAAGAAGCTTCTCCCTGGCCAGGAAGGACTCTCAGTCCTTCTTTGTTGGGGTAGAGAGGGGCGCAGCTGGTGTGTGTATCATTGGTTTACAGAGGCCCCATGGTCTGGAGTGGAGATTGGCGTGGACCAGGGACATATTTTAACTACAGGAGCTGCTCCTAGTGGAAGGACTCTTTCCAAGAATCAACTCCAGATACTTCTCCACCTCCTTCCCCAGAAAAATGTCTTCCTCACATAGCTATATGTGTGTCGTCTCCTCCCCTCCCCGCCAACATTGTTTCTCCTACTACTTCTTCTCTCCACCTGTCCAATGAAAGCAAACAGAATCAGCAGCATAGCTCCAACCTGCCAGCCAAGTCCCAGCAAAGCTCACAAATCTTAAGCAAGGTCCCAAATTTGAAAGCTCCTTTTTGCCACCACTTCTCCCTCATTGCCACATGCTCCAACTCCTTGCTCCAGTGAGTCAGTCTGTCCCGAAATGGCACCACTCCAAGCCACAGAAAAGATACCCTCTGCCTAAGCCTCGCAAGAGTTTCCTGCCACTACTAGCGAAAGATGTGGCTAAGGTAATGAGCTCAGGCGAAGAGCGGGAGACACCACCACATGAAGCAATCAGTGAGGCTTTAAGGGATCCTGAAAAGAAGTTTCATGCAGCCTTCATCCCCGCCATGGTCCTAAATGCCGCTAGTTCCCTCCTCTTCCTCCTCCTCCCCTTTATCATTATTATTATTATTATTATTATTATTATTATTAAGTATTTATACCCACTCTTCAGCCAAAAGGCTATCAGAGCAGCTTACAAATGGTTAGTTAGACATTTCCCTGCCCTCACGCTTACAATCTAAAAAGACAAGACACAAAAGGAGAAGGGAATGGTGGTGGGGAAGGGGAATAAGTCCAGCAGATCTTCTCTCCCTCTAAAGCCTGGACCAAGGGAGATGGACTGGAGGGAGGGTCCTTCTTCTTACTGTGGCTAGGCCCTGTGGAGCTGGCCTGCCTTCTCTCCCTCGATGATGGTGGATGGAGGGAGGGCACTTCTTCTTGTTCATGCTAGGCCCGATGGAGCTGGCTGCCTTCTCTCTTTGGTGGAGGGACCCCCTGCCACCCCCCTTTCCCCTCACTGCCTCCTCCCCCCACTGCTTCCCTAGATCTTTTCACCAGCCCCAGGAGGGGGTGTACTGCCCACTTTGGGAATCACTGCTTTAAGTGATGAATTATTTAATGCCATGCTTCTTAATCTATCTGATATGGCAGACCCAGGAGGGATTTTTCCCCAGTGTGCCAGAGACAGACCCTGCCTTTGTTCCTGTAGGCTAAAACTATTTCTTTCTTGGAAACTTTCCATGGAATTCCAGCCAGTGGTTTGCAGACTGGCACCAGTACACAAGCCACCACTTTCAGTAACACTGATTTAATTTTTTTAGTCTTTTAGAATTACTCTCATTGTTTTAGATTATCCCAGATTGGTTATCTTGTATGCTGCCATAAGAATCCCAGATTCAGGATGGGAAATAAATATTATAATAAAATAAAGAAGGAGAAATTATTTGTACTACAGGTTATAAATTTAAAATTGGAGATAATTTATTTTGTCTTTAAACAAATCTTGAGATAGGGAGAAGCAGAGCCAAGAGAACAAAAAGGCAGAAATTCTATATATAGTACAAGAGGGCTGCCAATCTAAACACTGAATATGTAGTTATATATCAGGGAACATTGGTAAGTTTACCCCCCTCCCACCCTAATCTTCAATTCTGGAATAGTTTATTTTAGCTGCTCTGCTGAGCAGAAGAATACCTGTTCTTCCTCCACCTTCTATTGGGTAAGAGGAATAAATAAATAAGCAAGCTCTCCTGGCTCAATGCTCTCAGTCATGATATTCCTGTGGCTTACAATGGCTGCCTGGCTTTAGTTTCTTTAGAAGTTTTGACCTGGTCCTCTTCCTCCATCTTCCTCTGGCATGTGACCTTTCAGAGTAAATGTGGTCTCCAGTCCAAAATAGATTTCTCAACTCTTTTTCAATATTACTAAATTATTACCAACATATATATCACACTTTTCATTCAGTGAGCTTAAGGTGCAGTGTACCTCAATTTCTGCTCCTCACATAACCTCACAACAACCTGACCCAAGGTGATAAGCCAGAGACTGAGTTTCATGGCTCACTGTGGACTAGAACTCCAGTCTCCTGAGTCATAATCTACCCACTCAAACTCTCAACTGGACCAACCTGGTCTCATCACAGTAGATTCTCTTCCTTCTCTCTTTGGAGGACTAATGTTTTGTCCCACTCTGCTTTGACCATTTTGGGCCCTGGAGAGGACTTTATTTACAATAGCTGGAAGTTAACTTCTAAGTCACTTCCTGTTAGAAAACAAGGCCTCTCTGGAACATATTAACAATTGGGGAAAGGGTGTTGCAAAAGTGTGCCTTGTTTTTTCAAGAGCACTGATTCTCAAAGTGGGGTCTGGGGGCCAGTGTTGATCCTCAGATAATTGGCTGCTAGTCACACCAGTTCTTGGTGAGTTTCCAGGAAAGAAGTAAACTGTTGTAGCCAATGGGCACAAATATGAGACTACTCCCTGGCTCACTGAGGCAAGGGGGGGGGGAGTACTTGCTGGTCTCCCACATCAGATACTTTGAGGTGCCTTTTCCAATGGGGCATTTTTCCCCAAAAAATATTTTGGACTCCAAGGGCCACTAAACCATCCCCAGGGAAAGCTGCATGTGACCCATAAGCTACACTTTCTTCTCTCCTACTCTAAACACATGGTGTCATTTGGGTTCTGATCCTATTAGTACTCAGCCACCTGAATTTGCTATACTCTTGTGAATTTTATTGATGGAGAAAGATATGTAAAAAATGAATTGGATCTTTTTATCATATGATAGAAATATAAAGAAGCAAGGAAATACTGGATTAAAATCAGCAAATGGATGCAAAAGATTTTGGGATTTAAATTAGCTCCAGGATCTGAATTATATTTATTAAACATGATAAACTTAGAAGACAAAAGAGAAAAGGAATATAGAGATTTGATACGTTGTATGGTAACAGCCACAGGACTGTGGGATATTGGAAATCCAATAAGGTAATATGGAATGGACAGAGAAGATGATAGGTCTTACAGAATTAGATAAGTCGATTAATTTTGTAAAAAGGAATTAAATAGAGTCTTGTTTAAAAAAACAACATGGAAACCTTTTACACAACATAGAAAACAGCAAATAGGGGATAGCATTATTACAGGATTTGATATATAGGAAGGAATGCTATTTATTCTTATGTTTAGGAAAGAAATGTTGGTGATTGGTAGATAAGAATTAGATAAAATAAACTATGGATAACAGTAAGGAGAAGATGAGAAACTAGGCTAATTGGATAGATCACAGGGAAAATGCAGGAAGCCATTATAGTGGGGAGGAGATGGGGATTTGTTGTGTGTTTGTTATATTCTATGTTATGTGTGTCTTTGTCCATTTTATAATATTAATAAAAATTTAAAAGAAGAAAAAGAAGGGATGGGCAAATGTAAAATGAAGTTTCAATGAATTTAGATAACAAGAAGCAAATTATCCAATGAGTAAGGGTGAAACCAGGAAAAAAGAAATCAGATTTGAAAAATTGTATTTGGAATTCCAATAAGAATCATGTTTTGCAAAAAGAAAGAAATAAGATTAATGCTGTGCAGCAATCATAGGATATTAGTCTTATACCTTCACCTTGTGATTTTTGTGCCTAGGACAAGGGAAAGAAACAAGTGGCACAGAACAGGGTGTTTGCATCAAAGAATCAACCACCACCAAGATCAGAAATCCTGACTCTCTCGTGAAGATTCCCAAATGTGACACTGGCTGCATTGAGAACTTACTTGGCCTTACAAACATCTTTTTGCCTTCAGAAGATCTGTTTTCATTTCTTAAGGTAATGAACTGTTTCAAAATATTTACCTAAAATGAACTATTTTTGAACAAATGGGAACAAATAAAACATATGATGTTGCTATTCTGGATTCTAATTGTTTCATTCAGTCTGTCCCTGTCCCCCATCTTTCATTCCCCAATAGTCATTAAACATTTGTAGTAAGAATTCAGTGTCTGTTCTTGACATGAACATTGACATTATCAGCGTCTGATAAAATCCAATGGCTGTTCTTAATATTATCTCCTCTTTCAAATTCTTTCTACAGCTTAAAAAAAATAATTATACAATTGGGATAACCTCAAACTAGCAGATCTCTCTCTTTTGTGTATGAGTGTTGCCACTCTGGTTTCAGAAGTGACAACAATCTTAGCCAGGACATTGGAAATAGAGGGAGCAACTGGGGCTTGTAGCAAAGTGCTGAGGTGTAGGGTCTTCAGGATTCCATTCCAACACCCCCAAATATTCTGCTCCCCCATCAATAATGTGTAAGTATGTCATGCCCACTGAACATATCCAGACCCCATATGGTTTTATTTTAAGTGGTTGTGCACTGAGATTGATAAATCATGGATTTATCAGTTTATATGGGCAGCTTCTGTCTCTGAGGATGTTTTTAAAATAGATTCTCAATGTATACTAGGAAAAAAACTATCCAGAAAATGAGATGTTTATACTTTTTATATCTGGCAATCTTTCTTCCTTTGCCTCCATTCCTGCCACTGCATTTCCTTCCTTTCTTCCAGCTGATTATTGATTTTCCTCTAAATAGTCAGCATTCCATGAGAACTAGTATGTTCAATCCTTTTTGGGTTTCCTCTTCTGAAAAGTGTTTTGATCTTCTGCAAACTTCAGGATTCCCCTGAGTTTGCAAATATGCACAGGTATTTGCTTATACATGGGTATTGCTATTTTGATTACAAGTGTGGCAGCACTCAAATAACTGAATTTAAGATACTGAATCATGCTATATTTTCTTTTGCAAACAATATTGTTTGTTCAGTACTTCCATTTCAGCAGGCACTTCCCCTACAGCAAGCTAATAAATACTACCAGAACAGAGGAATTACAGCATATTGCTTTGAGGCATCCTTAATACAAATAAATAAATAAATTTAAAATTATGTGCCATGATTTTTGTAGATGTTACCCAGCATTATCTTGAGCCTCAGGCAAGAGCATTTTAGGGGTTAGTAAATTTCTCCTGCAGCAAGGCAGAACAGCTACTGTTCTTACTATCCCACCCCATGCCATCAATAAGGAAGAGGTGGAGACTATGGCAGCCACAATTCCCACTGCCCTAAGAAAATGACTTGGGTTGCAGCAGAGGTAATTTTCCAAGTTGCACTTGTCTCTCTCACAAACTGTCTCCCTTAGGAACCATAGAACCTGGCATTCAGGAAGTAGCTGTCTCTATAGAGCAGGGCCAGCTGCTAGTAAATATTAGGCTGTGGGCTATGCCAGTTCATCAGTATGCCCTTCCTTGGCTTCCCAGGAGATTACTTGGACAGGAGGCATCCAGATACAGCCACATCTGCCTTCCTGAAAAGATGGTGCTTTTCTTCTCAGCTTGGTGCACCGTCTGCTCGTCCAGCAGCTGACAGTGTTCTCCCAGTTCTGCCAGTGTTGGATGGGAGGCTTTATGCCTCAGGTAGCAGGAGAACTGGGACCTTTTGAAAAGTTTTGTTCACTGGTGAGTGTGCTGCTAAAGAATGTCAACATGCCTGCAGCAAACTTCTTTAGGCTGATAAATATATAGGATAAAAATGAAAGAGCTGCTCACCAGCTCCTTCAATTACAGTTGTATTAGAAGACTTGTACCTGGAGGGAATGGGCTGGAGTGGCAGAAGCAAGCAAGATAGGTCAGGGCAAACAGCTCTTGTGGGGGAACAACCCTTTTCCTGCCCAAACAGCCCAGTCCTCTTCTGTCCCTTTCCTGCCTGCCTGTATTTTTCTTTTCCTTTTCCCCTTTTCTTGTCAAAAGCATTCCAGCAATCTCTTGTCTTTTACAAAACACACCAGGAGTGCTGCTTTTTTAAACACACAGAAAAACATTACCTAGCTAAGACTGCTCTAATCAATACAAGTAAAAATGAAAAACATTCCATGTGAAACCCAGATTCTCAATGTTCTTCTTATCACTGTGAAAAAGTTACTGTATTTTCTGGCATATAAGACTACTTTTTAACCCAGGAAAATCTCCAAAGTTGGGGGTCATCTTATATGCTGGGGGGGGGAGGAGGAGGAAGAAGGGGGGAGGAGGAAGGGGTGGCGTGGTGTGGCAGGAAGTAGTAGGAGGAAGCAGCAGTGGATAAGAGATGAACCCCTATCCTGGGGTTTTCTTGGCAAGACTGGTTCAGAGGAGGTTTGCCATTGCCTTCCCCTGAGGCTGAGAGTGTATGACTTGTCCAAGTTCATCCAGTGGGTTTCATGGCAGAGTGGGGAATCAAACCCAGGTCTCCAGAGTGGTAGTCCAACACTCAAACCACTACACTGTGCTGGCTCCTATTTCCATGTACTACCTATGAAACAATTGCAGAGTTTTTTGTTGTTCTTGTGTGTTTTCAAGTCCTTTCCAACTTATGGCGACCCTAAGACAACCTTATCATGGGGTTTTCTTGGCATGTTTTTTCAAATGGGGGTTGCCATTACCATCCTTTCAGGCTGAGAGTGTGTGACATGCCTAGGGTCACTTATTTGGCCGCAAATTGTACATACTCCACAATGCATCACTGAAAGCAAATCTGATGTTTTTTTAATTTTTATTGGTGTGCGTTGGAAAGAGGGGTAATCTTATACGGCAAGTATATCCCAAACTCTATATTTTAACTGGAAAAGTTGGGGGTTGTCTTATACACCCAGTCGTCTTATATGCCCGAAAATACGGTATATATAAAAGTTAGTTGTTAATGGATTACATCTTTCTATAAATTTAAATGAAGAGTTAGTATACTGAATTCATCTGTATTGCTTCAGCATGAAAAATAAATGGGTGCCAAGTAGTATAAAAATTTTTCATTGTGTCCATCATAATTTCTTAAGGGATGTGCATATGAAGTGAAGTTTTTTTTTAAAGTGCAGTAGACTTTAATTTTTCCTTCCATTGTAAATGTGATGATCTCTGGGCTCCACAGCCAACCTCAGCCTTCTTGTTTTTGGCTCTTTGTACCAGACGATCCAATTGACAGAGCATTTTTTCTCCAGTTTCGTGCAATAATTGATCTTTCTGCCAGACAAAAAAACCTGATCAGGACTTTTATGTAAGAGAGTTGCTAGGATTTGCAAGTATGAACAAATGACCCAAAGGAGGGGCAGTTTTATAAATTGGCTGCTGACTATATCTATTTCGGCAAACACTTCCCTCCAAAAACTGGCACACTCAAGGTAATGTCACCATATAAACGTTAAGAGTCTGTCTCCACCATAATACTAACATTCATGTTGATGTAATTTAATTTAAAGGGAGTTAAATACTAATGATTCACAATTTGAGATTGAGCTCCCTGGATAAAGCAAACAAAGAGTTCATTGATGGTCTGTTCCATGTTCCCCTGAAAGCATTAGGATCCAGAGCACCCAGGTCTTCCCCCAAACTTCTTTTATGCCAAGAGAAATTGGGTACATCTCTGAAATAAAGATATTTGAAATAGTTGCATGTCCTCTGGCTTAATACCTGTTTTTGTTATAAAAAATATACACCTTGAAATATTTGAAATTGGACTATTACCAAGTTTGTTCCCCAGATTTTGGTTGAGAGCCAACGTGTAGATCCCGAACTTTACTGTTTCCAAAGTTGTAACTGTGACCAATTATTTGAGTCAAACACACACACACGCCTATTAGACATAAGATGTTTAGCCATGCTTTCTGGGGCATAAAAATATTGTGAAGGGGTGAGTTTGAAATTGTTTCCAGATAATTTTCTCCGGATAGATGGGGGAGGGCCCCCCACAATTTTATTTAGTTCATTATCTTCAACTTCTAAGGACAACCAGACACATTCCTTGAAAGCTCCTTTATGAGTAATTAATTTTTAAGCTCGAAAGCTATATCATAATTTTGAAGGGTGAGTATCACCATATACCCTCCTTCTGTTTATGAAAGTTGTTAAAGTTACTGTATTCAAATTGGATTATTTACTCTCATGAATAAATTTAGACATAAATTTATCCTTTGCCTATAGGATAAAAATTATGTTCTAATTCCTAATGGAACGGTTTGCAAGAGGTAAGTTCTTTTAGAAGCAATAAAATTTTAATGGCAGTAGCCCTACCTAATAATGTCACTTTTTCTCATTCCTGCAGAAGAGGCTTATAATTCAGTGTATTAGTTTTGTTCAGTATTTTAGGTATCAAACTCCTAAATATTTTAATGATGATGAAATCAGAGGGTACACTTTTGTAAATAAGTTTTAAGTGTAGTTGATACATTTAGAACCAACAGTTTAGATGTTTTGAAATTAACTCGGAGCCTAGCCACATCACCATAACTTGGGATAGATTCTATCATTCTTGGAATTGCCAAGTTAGGGCTGGAAACAGAGACTGCTCTATCATCAGCATAAAGGTTTAAGAGACCTCTTTGGCCATTAATACCGGTGTCTCAAGGTCATTTTTCAAAAAAAAAAAATAGCTAAGCATTATATAAACAACAAGGGTGAAAATGGGCACCTCTGCTTAGTTCCTCTGCTGATTGAAATGAGATCTGAATACCCTATTGCAGGGACTGGCCCCCGGGCCGGTTCCGGCCCAGGTCGGCGGACTTATCGGCCCAGGCAGATTCCTGCCGCCGCGCACCGCCGCTGCGCGTTTCCCCATCTGTGCGGCCACGCGCACCATTTTGATTTCCAAAATGGCGGCCACAACTCGTTTGCGCATGTGCAGGAGTACTGCGCATGCGCAAACGAGTCGCGGCCGCCATTTTGGAAATCAAAATGGCAGGCGCGACATGCATTGCAGCAGCGGGTGCGGGGGGTTGCACGTGGTGGAGGAGGGCACGCGCGCGAGTGCGCGCACTGCCATTCCCCCCCTCCCCCTCGGCCCAGCAGAGACCTGGACTTCGGGGGACCAACCCAGGTCTCCAAAAGGTTGCCTACTCCTGCCCTATTGGTTCTAATAATTACCTTATTGTGGAATAATAACCTTTTCAAAGGATCAACCATCACCATCTCTTTAAGAAAGTTCCATACTAGCCTGTCAAAGGCTTTGGAGGCATCAAGAGAGGCAATTGCAAATGATATACTCTGGAAAATAACATTAAAAGTCTTCTGATTGGGTCTGCTATTTGTCTTGCACTGAAGGAAATCCAAATGGGTCTGAATGAATGTAATAGCTGGCCAACTCTCCCAATCTCTTGGTTAATATCCCAGTAAAAAAAAATGGCATCCTGGTGACAGATTGAGAAAAGATTAGTTTGTCAAATTCATTGCTATTTATTGCATATTTTAGAGATTGAAAAAAGATTAGTTTGTCAAATTCATTGCTATTTATTGCATATTTTAGTATGCCTATTGAAATGGGGACTACAAGTACGTCCAAGAAAAGAAAGTAATTTTTGTCCATTTCATTTTTACAGCAGGAAATCACAACAAAGGAAGAATGGAATAAACTGATACATCTGCTTACAGAATTCCAGAGGAAGAATATAGATTTTATTTACAGCAATCTTGAAAACATTTTACCTTTACCTGTTAATATACTTCCAGAACCAATGCATGTGCCTAATCTTTTACATAAGAACTTTACAAAAAGCTCTTCAAATAATGGACCCATTGACAGTGACTCCTTAGGGGAAGAAAGACCTGTGAAAAAGGCTAAGCAGACAAAGCGCCGGAGGAAAATGGTTATATTGGATGATAGTGATTTATTTGAGAGTGAATTAAATTATTCTGGATTCATTACTGTGCCATCTGACACTACTGGCTCATGCTTAGAAGAAAAGCCTGAGAGCACTAGCACTATAGCACTGAATGATGAAACATCAGCAAAAGTAAAAGACTGTGTTCTTACATTCCAGTGTCTAAATTCACTAACTGAATTTGTCGACAATATGTCTCTCTCAGACTGTTGCTTCAGATGGAGAACTCAGGAATCAACACAGTCTTGTAAGTATGAGCAATTTATTTGGACAAAAGGGAAGATCAAAAATGGTCTTTCTGATGAGTTTAGTGCAGAGGATACTGACTGGTGGAGCTACCAAAGCTCTATTGAACTAAAAGCAACAATGGAGGCACTAAATTTTAATAAATGCTTTAAGAATATTTCAAAAATAAAGGAAAATGCATTGAACACTGCAAGAACTCCTGGGAAGAATGAATTTGAAGATCTTCCTCTCTATATTTCAAAAGACCAACCGAATTTATGTTTTGGACAGCCAGCAGCTAATTCAAGGTAAAGTCAACATTCTTCTGTGGTATATTGCATGAAGGGGAGGAATACTAAGCAGAAGTGTCAGAAAGAAGGGCTTTCTCTATTTGTAAAGAATTGTAAAGTGCATACCACATGCTTCACGCAACCCCAAGCCTTTTTTCAAGGAGGTGGGGCGTTCTTCCAGGATTTTTTTTAAAGTTGACATTGTGGCTGCTGTAGGCAGCAGTCCACTAACAACACTTGTAGTTAATGGGACACTCGATAACACACTGAAGGCCAAAGCACACTGCAGAAATAATCCAGTTTGAGACCACTTTAACTGCCCTGGCTCAATGCTAGGAAATTCTGGGAACTGTAGTTCTTCTTTGCGGTCTCTGTGAGTACACACAAATGGGTTATTCTGTGCCTGTGCAGATAGCTTCAGAAACTTCTGGAATCTCTAGGGAAGACTTTTTGGCAGCAGCTCCGCCCATCCTATATATAAGCTGGTGTTACTGCTCTTTCTCAGTTCCTTTCGTCTGCCGTGCTAGCAGCTTGAAGGAACCTGTTGCTCGGAATCACTCTTCACAAGCTTATGTTTTGACCTTGGACTGTTTCTTGTTATTCTGGCTTTCTGTTTTGGACTGTTCTCTGGTGCCTTGTTTGGATTTATGGTATTGATCTCGGACTTCCCCTGACTACCTGTTTTCTCTGCATTTCTGCTGTGCCCCACATCTTCATGCTGCTATGGCATCGCACTCTTAAAAAATGTACTGAGTGTGGAGGGAAGATTCCTGGCCAGGATGGCCATTCTCAATGTCTCCTCTGTTTGGGCAAGGGCCATAACGTTTCTGCCTCCCCTCATTGTCAGGCCTTTACGCCCCAAGCCCCCCCAAAAACAGGAGATATGTTTAAAATCCATGCTGTATTTGTAGATACTAGGTCTGTCATCGGCCTCTACTTCTAAAAAGGCCTCTACTGCAGGATCTCTCCATGGAAAATCTCATGACCAGGAAAAACCCTCTAGTTGAGAGGAAAAATCCAAATGCTCTGAGAAGCACAAACACCATTTTGGTGATGTTGGGGCTGAATCCTCCTCTCCTAAGCATAAAAAGTTGTCAGAGGGTTCTCATTTTGAGGAGAAGAAACACAAGTCCTCCTCTGCCACTCACGGCTCAGACAAAGACGCTTCCCGTCAGAAAGATAAAAAGTCTTGGGCCCCGAGCTTTACTCTCAATCTTGATAGGGCTCAGCCCTCAAGCCTAGCCCTCAGAGATCTGCCTGCTAAGATGGTCCAGGCTAAAGCCTGTGTGGACCCCATGAGAGAGCATTGAGGTCACACTCCATCCTGACCTTCGACTCCACTCTGCGCCAGTACCGCAACTGTTGTGCACTTCTCTTCAGTTCAGTCACTCCAGATCATTGAGCCTGAGGCTGTCGCGTTATCTGAGAGAGAGGCTCACAATTCTCCCCCCAAAGGAGTTGACCCCTTGGCTGTTTCAAATTCTGCAGCCCACTTGATCCCGAGAGAGACTTTTGGCATCACCCAAAGTTCTTTGCCTTGTCAATGACTTTGATGATGGAGACCAGGACTATCTTGACCCTTCAATGCAGGATCTCAACTATGATGAGCACACGGGCCTTTACTATATGCCCCTGGACCCTAGTGAGGTTCATGATGGGCGATTCCTCTGCGATCTCCACACCAAAGTTCTATGCTCCCCTTCGAGATATGCTGCCTCAGCCTTGGCTACTACATCTCGGGACTGACCTGCCACCACTGCTTTCCAGACCAAACCAGTTTCTCGGGGCCAGATGGCTACTGCCACTTCCCAAGAGTGAGTAGAATCTCCCATTCGGAATCAGCCTGATGCGGCAGTTGTAGAAGCTTCTCAATTAAACTTCACACTGAAGACTTCCATCACACCAACTGACAAAGAGGGGCGCAAACTTGATGCAATGGCCAGAAAATTATGCTGCAGCCACCCTCACCCTCAAGGTGGGCAACTACTCTGCATGTATAGGGGCCTACCAACAACATCGTTGGGAGCATGCTCTACCCCTCTAGGATGACCTCCCAGAAGAGAAATGGCATTTGGCCATGGCACTACACACTGAGGCTCATTCCCTCGGCACCCAACAGATTACCTTGGCAAGGCATTCGGCCAATTGTGCAGCTAAGGTACTCTCCAGCTCCATCGACCTCAGATACCATGCCTGGCTTCGGGCATCTGACCTGACTACCACTCCAGGGCTGCCACCAAGGACTTTCCCTTTGATGCTTCAAGCCTCTTCCACAATGACTGATGAAAAACTGGATAAAATTAGAACCGCCACAAGTAGGTACGGTATGTCACCTTCTTCTACTTGACCTACCTTCTGACGCAGACCTGGATGGCAAAGATCATCCTGTACCTCTAATCAGTATAGGCAATATCAACCAGCTGACCAAGCCCACTAGCTCTACCCCTCTCAGTCTTCTTCATTGGGAAAACACCAGACCCCACAACCTAAATTCAAGCAGTCTTTTCATTAGAAAGACCCCAACCACAGCAAGAAGAAGTTATGAGGCATCATTACACACTTTGCCCCACTGACACCATTTGGGGACAGGCTGGCCCCCTTTTTCCATTCTTGGGCTGCTATAACATCTGATTCTTGGGTGCTTAAAATCGTTTGTAGGGGCTATGCCCTTGAGTTTGACAAGCTTCTCCCAACAGGTGTATTACTTTTTAACACAACCCCCCCCCCCCCGACACTCTACTCAACAAAGTGCTCTCTTTATTGGACAAGAGCTGGTGCCACACTCTCGGATTCAACAGTACTTTTTCCCAGATACTGTATCGTTTCAAAGAAGGATGGAGGCCTACGCTCCATCTTGGACTTGCATTACCTGAACTTCTTTATTTCTTACAAACGCTTTTTGCATGCTAACCCTTTCTTCTATTTTTCCACTATTGCAGACAGATTTGCCACCCTCGATCTCAAGGATGCTTATTTTTACATAGGATTTCAAGAAGACCACTGCAGATTTCTTACCCTCTCTGTTGCATCCGTGTTTTACCCTTTGATCTCTCCATGGCCCCAAGAGTCTTCACCAAGTGCATGGAAGTTGTAGCAGCCTACTTGCGCCAACGCGAGATCTCCGTCTTCCCATATCTAGACAATTAGCTCTTCGTGGCCCCATCTTGAGACATCCTGGTGTAACAGGTTGATTTCGCGCTGTCCCTACTCAACTCTCTCTGGCTTCTTGCCAACAAAGAAAAATCCAGCCTTCATCGATCCCAGAAGGATCACTTCATTGGTGCCTTGTTGGACTCCATGACTGCAAAGGCTTACCTCCCAAGGATTAGGTTTTTGGTGTTTACACTCACGGTTTGAACCTGTCTGTCCCGTAGAAGGATCATGGCACAAGTGGCTGTAGGCCACCTAACCTCAATGACTTACATAACACCATGGTCTTGCCTCCAGCTCTGACCCTTCCAAACATGGTTCCTCTCGGTGTTTGACCCCATGCAGGACCACCTGCGAAAATGGCTCAGGGTACTGAGGCCTGTTGCCAAGTCACTCCACTGGTGGTTGGACTCAAACAATGTCTGTGCAGGGATGCCATTCCTGCCCCCGCAACCTCAAGTAACCGTAACCAATGATGCCTCCATGTTGGGCTGGGGAGCTCACTCCGAAGGCTTCACCGTGAAGGGAAGATGGTCAACAGAACAGCTCTTCCATATCAATGCAGTGGAAATGCTGGCAGTCGAAAAGGCCCTGACATCCTTTGAAGAATTTCTTCGGGATTGAGTAATCGTCCTCCTGATGAACAACACCGTTATGTACTACTTGAACAAACAAGGATAGACAAGGTCTCGAACACTGCTCAATCTCACCATCCAAATTTGGGATTGGAGCAATCAGAGACACATCCAATTGCAAGCCATTCATTTCCCAGGAGAAGAAAATGACCTGGCAGACAAGTTCAGAAGGTTATCAGACTCCTGCCACAAATGAATGCTTCATCCTTGCATAGTAAGATCCCTATTTCATCACTGGGGCACCCCCAACGTTGACCTCTTCGCATCCCAGCACAACTGACAATACCCCCAGTTTTGCTCCAGACACCAAACCAGAGGTTCCTGGGGTGATGCCTTCATCTTCAAGTGGTTGAGGAAAATGCTATACGCTTCCCCACCTTTCCATTAATCACCAAGGTTGTCGCAAAAATAAGATTGGACCGATCCAAAGCCATTCTCATCACCCTGGGGTGGCTGAGGCAACCGTGGTTTGCTCCCCTCCTTCAGTTGTCCCAGAGGGAATTTTGCTACTTCCAAGCCATCCCAACCTCCTCACCCTCCACAACAGTTGAGACCCTCCACTTGGTGGCATGGAGAATTTGCAGCTAGTTCCCCTATCAGCACCTATCTGCAAAATTATACTTGCGGCCCATAAGTGTTCGATCCAAAAATCTTATTATTTCAAATGGAACAAGTTTGCTACCTTTTTGACCGATAAAGGACTTTCCCCCTCTCAGGTTGAATCACCTATCATCTTGGAATTTCTCATTTCGTTTTCTACAGCAGGATTGTCCCTTTCCTCTTTAAAATGTTACTTAGCTTCAATTTGTGCATACTACCAGTTTCAAGTCTGTCCTTCTTTCTTTAAGGACCTCCTTGTCAAAAAGTTCCTCAAAGGGTTCAGTAACCTACTTCCTTCATCCTTGATACTGACTCCTGTCTGGAATCTCGAATTGGTCCTCTCCTGACTTTCTGGTAAATCTTTCGAGTCCATGGCAACTGTCAAGATGAGGCTCCTTACCTGGAAAACAGAATTCTTGTTGCCCTCACATCAGCCCAACATGCTGGTGAACTTTGTACCCTCCGCATGGACCAACCTACCTCAACTTCCACAAGGACAAGGTAGTGTCTTTTTGCCTAAGATAGTGTCCTCCTTTCACATCAGCCAGGACAATGTACTGCCTAGTCTAGCCTCGAACCCGACCACTGATACTGAGTGCTGCCTTCACACCCTCGATATCTGACGTGCGCTTGCTTTCTACTTCAGCAGAACTTCGGGTTCAAGACAATCCAAGAGACTTTTCATTACTGTTACTCGGATTCGAAGTTAGGACTACCTGTTACCCCCCCGAGATTTTCTAAATGGGTGACAGCTACCATCCACCTTTGTTATGAACTGTGTGTGAAGACACCCCCCAGCTCGGATTTGAGCCCACTCGACCAGGACAGCAGCAACCTCCTCTGCTTTCCTCAGTGGTGTCCCCTTGTAAAGCCGCTGTATGGTCACAATCGTTGACAGTCATCTCCCATTATAGACTGGACACCAGGTCTCGATGGGAGGCAGACTTTGGGAGGCAGTGCTGCTTTCTGCCTTGCATTGAGAGTTGTGTACTGCATATTTCTTAATCCATTACAATTCATGACATACACTCAAGTTGTTGTTTCGTTGTTTTAAATTATTAGATTAAATCCATATTCATTGGTTATGTATTCCTTCTCGCGACACTCCCTCCTCCATGACCAAAGCTTGTCAATCTAATCCATTTATGTGCATTCACAGAGACAATGAAGGAGGACAGGTTGCTTACCTGTAACTAGTTCTTCGAGTGGTCATCTGTGAATTCACACCAATCCCACTCATCCTCCCCTCAGTCATGTCCTGCTCACATTGTTCCTATTTATGCTGTTAGCAGCGTCCTTGTGGAACTGAGAAAGAGCGGGAACACTAGGGGCTCATATACGGGATGGATGGAGCTACCACCAAAAAGTCTTCCTTAGCGATTCCAGATGGTTCTGAAGCTATCTGCGCAGGCGCAGAATAACCCATTTGTGTGAATTCACAATGACCACTTTAACTACAGTTACAGGTAAGCAACCTGTCCTTTTGTGAGACATTTATCCTTCTGTCAGAGAGCTCTGGTGCCACAATAAACTACAGTTCCCAAGATTCCCTAGCACTGAACCAGAAGTTAAAGTGGTCTCAAACTGGATTATTTCTGCAGTGTTTTTGGCCCTGAGTTTAGTTGCTCTTAGTTTAATAATAATAAACAATGTAATTTAAGCCAGTTTAAGTACAATGAAGGTTCATTTATATATCAGTATCAATTTAATAAATACAAACGAGAAGATTGTTTTTTTTTTAATGAGTAGGAGGAATTTTAATGAGTTTAATTGAATTTCTGGAATGATTTATTTTACTTAATGATAATTTTAAATGTGTTTTACCTATAGATAACTAAATTTTATGACTAATTTTTATGAAATTTTAATTAAAAAATTATAAAAAGGAGGAGAAACAAGAGTATAGTCCAGGGGTAGGCAACCTTTCCCCTTTAAGGGCCGAGGGACTTCAGCTCCCAGAATCCCAGAGCTATTGGCCAACATGGGACTATTGACCAACATGGCTGAGGCTTCTGGGAGCTGAAGTCCCTTGGCCCTTAAAGGGGAAAGGTTGCCTACCCCTGGTATAGTCCCACTGTTTTTGGCCAACTTGAAAAGTAGCTTCTAGCTCCATGGCAATTGTCCACCTCTGGTGTAATATAAAGTCAGAATGTTTGCTTTTAATTAGATACTTATATAAGATCAAATTCTGCAATCAAAAACCATGGCTTCTGGAATTGGATGCAAATTAAACACAACTTGATGTAGTTGTAGTGTTTGAGCCCATCTTATAAAATTTAAACTTCAGCAATACTAGTTAAACCATAATACTTTTTTTTCTTTTTTGCAGAATTCACCATAATGCACAGAAGAGGTTAGAATTAATCGAAACTGTATTTTCTGGTAGAAATCCTTTAAATGTTAGTAACAGACAGGCAAGTGTAATGGAATACCTGCCTACTCTCCGCAACATCTGTAAGTCAGAAAAGCAGAAAGAACAAGGGAAAACAAAAAGAAGGTAACTTTTCATTTACTTCAGTAATAGCACAAACCTGTTGGTTTTTCAGAAATAAACAACGTTGCATTCAGTGGGCCTTACTTCCAGAGTAAAGTGTATATGATTGTAATTTTATTGTGTGTCACACAAGACAATGCATGTTAAATATCCTGGTTGGAATTAGTCAAGTAACTGACTTCATATGGGTTTCATAATACTTTTTTGATCATAAATTATTTTTCCCCTCTTTTCCTCTTCAAACAGGTTTCTTCACTACCTTGAAGGAATTCATCTTCCCAAAGAAATTTTGAATAGTTTGGCGACAGACTTCCCTTAAAATAATTTCCAATAGTGACTTTGTACATGTAAAAAACATCCCTGTATATTCAAAATGCTTGTTTATATTTTGATATTTTTAAAGTATTTAAATAACAGACTATATATATATATATCTTCTGTCAAGATGCTTTTCATTTTCCAAATGAGGCTTTCCTAGTGCACAAATCTTCACCCAGTGAGTTCAAATACATCCTAATCTTTGAGTTCATCAAGCCTTTTCTTAGAACTACTGGACTGACTGATTTTTTAAAGAAATGGATTCAATTACTAAGTTTGTTGCCATCAATAAATACATGTATTCAATAATACTATTTAAAACCACAGCACTGATTTCCACCTCTATGTGGTACTTCCTATCAGATTACTTGAACTGCCAAACTATGTATATGTATGCATAAAAATCAGCATGAAACAAAGGCAGCAGAAACAGTTTTGCAAGTGCCTTTTTTTATACCAACAGTACTGTAGGGTCATTGGGAGTATTTAAATCCAACCCTGTATCTTTTATTTTTATACTGTGTGTTTTATTTTTACTATTGCTTCACTGAATTTTCCTTGGCCAAGTTTGTTTATGTATCTGCAGTGAAATAATAAATATGTGAATGGATTTTTGTAATTTCTTGCAAGATGACCTTTTAGGCATGAAAACATGTTGTATTTTGTTCTGATGATGTTCTTACATTTTAGGATATTACCCATCTAAATGTGAAAATGTTTACAGTAGCCCCTTGATATCTGCTGGGGTTTGGTTCCAGGATCCTCCTTCGATTTTTAAGTCCTATTAAATACAACTGAATATAAGGGACACCATTTTACTAAAGTCAAGGTTTGCTTTTGGGGATTTATATATTTTTAAACCATGGATGTTTGAATCCTTGGACACAGAAAGCTGACTGTACTATATTTCTAAGTCCACTCAGAAGGCCTTCCCTTATCTGTAATTTAAAAAAGGTACTTATGGAGGCAATGTTTGAAGATCCTATACACTTTTACAACAGTGTAAATATAGGCCAGTGTCCCAACAGTTGCACAATCAATTACAAAGCAAGCACCATACTGAACTCATCCAGTGCCTAACTGTGAAACACCAAATCAAAAGCACAACCATTTCCATAAATGTGTTTTTACTAATGTAGTGCTCCAATGCAACTAGCCTAAGAATACTAGTGTATTTTATGGTTGTTGAACCCTACTGCATGTTGCCAAGTTAGAAAAATAGCTGTATTTAGAACTGTTTGTGATGAAGCAGCCTCATGTACAAAAGCATTGTGGCTATTTTGACCCCTTAACATATTGTTGGGGGCTCCAAACATTTAAAATAGCTTATTTAACTGATGCTGTGTGCTTATCAACGATGATCTTATGATTCTGAAATCAGTTTTTTGTTATCCAAAAGTTATAAGGGTAGTAAACGCTGAAAGGAAATTCTGATAGTTTTGACAATTTATAGTTTTAATGTTTCAGTGCTGAGATGCTACTGAAGACCTTTCCTTAGTTGTCCAACATCCCACTTCTACATGTATTAATTTATAATTTAACTCCTCTGAAATAATCAAAACTTTCAACTGAGTGATATAATAAACTGTACTAACTAATCACCCACCACTTCAGAAGAAGAACTGAGTGGAAAAAGTTTTCTCTCACACATTTACTAGAGATGTGCAACAGCACAAATTAAGGTTGTGTTAGCTGGCTTATTTGGCACTTCATACTATATATCTGCAAGTAAAAGCCATTCCATTCTTTAGCATTTTTCCAGACAGTACACTCCACCAGTTCTGTTGCTATGTTCTTGCATAGATGTCAGCTACACAGTTAATGCAACTTCCTGCAGTATGTATACCATTAATATTGTACGTTTCAAAAATCATATATACCAACAAGTTTAATGAAAATGACCACAAATAAGAATTAAGCAGTGTTGTTCAACAATAGAAGTTCATAAAAAGCTACTGCCTGTAGCAGTGAGTCACATAGCTCCTCTTCTCTCCTTTGTTTATTTGATGACACTATATTTCTATAATAAACCACTTGGTCTCTTGGAAAGCTCACACGGGACTCAGCTTGTGTAACAAATTCTGAGATGAACTGTTTTACTAGATCTATTCCACTAGTTCGGGCATCCCCCACCATCAGTCCAAAATATTTTCCTACAGCACTTCGAGTCATACTTAGTACTTTGTGCTGGCCATCCTGTGCAAATGTTTTGTGTAACAATGCATATAGCATAGCTTCCACTGTACGGAGATGTAATGTTACTGGAAACAAACTTGCATTCAGAGCAGAAAGTCCATTTTTTTCTAAAATGTAAAAATCTGCTTCTGGAATCTTCGACACAACAGAAGAAATCTGAAATAAAAATAATGAATATATAGTATCAACTCACCAAAAGATTACCATCACAGATCCTAAAGTGTGCTTTAGGAAAAAGTTTGCACTTTTCCTCCAAACATTATCTGTAGTAGTTATGTATTTGAATGATGGGTGTTCCCCCCCCCATTCTAAATAGATAGCTATACCTTTTTTTAAAAAACCCATTGTTTAAAGAACTTTTGAACCTTTGTGGTGGTCATGAAACTGAACTGACCTGTCATGGGTAGGGATTTTATAGATACCTCTGAAGGGCAGCAAAGCCAATGTACAGAACAGATTGGATCTATTATAAGGATCTTCCAAATAAAAGGAGAGGAAGATTGTGTCCTTTCAGGTTTGATGATTCAGCAAAGCTTTTCTGCTAGCTGAATAAGGGAAGGCAGTGATTTTTGCCAGTTTCTTCCACTTGCAGTCCCCAAAAATCTTCAGAGAGCTGGAGAATCCTTTGAATAGTCAGGGAGGTAGCAATGGTGTGTTGCAGAGAGAGAACTCAAAACTTGATTTTCCCTCCTTTCTGCCAGGAGAAATAGACCTCTCAGAGATTCTCCAACTAACAGGATGAAGTATGATCCATACAATCACTTGGGGAAAGGAAGATTTGGCTGTTCTGCATCAGCTACCAAAATACTTTTGAGCTATTGTTTATATTCTATGAGGCCCAACACACATTTAAAGTTAGGATGTTCAAACTCTGAATCAACAGATGACAAATCTCTGTTATAAAAAAATAATGTAGCTAAAATACTAGCCTTGTAGAGACAATTCAGAGACCTTGCTAGGTAGCTCAGAGTTGTGCTATTCCTCAAATGAATACATTGAAAAATGGCACTGAAACTTGATGTCGCTTACCTCTTCAAGATACATTGCTGGAATGTAAGTTCCTTTCATAAACACTGTGCATTCTTGCTGCTGCCAGTCCTGAACAGCCAAGTGTCTATCAACGTGAGCCCATGCAATTTTGCGGGTGCCAAAAACTATAGATACAATGCTGTTGGCTGTCTAAAAGGGGAGCATAGGAAAAGTTTATCACTTTCTGCAATCTCTTTTTTTCTAGCAAAGATTAACTTCAAAAAACCCCTTTGATATAGGACATGAAATTTCTCCAGAATGAGGGATATACATCTCAAAAACACCTGTTACTTCAATTTTATGCAAGAATACTGATGATTAGAACATTTGTAAACATTAAGGAGCACTTCTTTATACTGAGGCTGAGACTTCATTGCACAGCACAGCATAAAAGTTCTGTAGGTGGACCTAAGCTACAGCTCCCTCCTCACCACCCAGAACTCATGGTTTTGCTGAGATATCCCTCATGAACAGCCATTCAATCAGTCAGGTGGAGAGCACAGGGGATCAAAGAGGCCTCTGGTTATGCCCTCTAACCAGACATTTCTCCAATCTCAGGCTCTCCACCAGAGAATGACCTTTCAGGAAAGCTGTTATAGCAAAACCATTAACTGGGGAGCTTTGGCTGATGTGTAGAATAGAAGAGAATACCAAACTCTACAACGACTAAAAAAAAAGAAAAAGGCAGACACAGGTGTCAGGTAGACTTATGCTTGCGTATGTTCGATCATTGAACTACAACTCTGAAGATTGGGGTTTGATTCCCTGCTTGGCTATGGAAACCTACTGAGTAATCTTGAGTGAGTCACATACTCTCAGCCCCATAAAACTGTGATAGTGTTGCCTTAGGGTTGCTATAAGTCAGAAATGACTTAAAGGCATAAAGCAACAAATGTCACTAACAGAATGTGGCACAGTCTAAGACTTCAGTTTTAGGTGTGTGCACCACTCCTTAGAACAAAAGAGCATTCCATGTGAATCAGAGCACAAACTTTAAGAAGTTACACAAGAAAGCCCTCCACTCTGTAATCTCTTTGCCACAAAAAATGGATGGAGGAGTTGGGTCAGGCTTGCATAGGAACTCAAGATTGAAAAGAACCTGTAATATGCCATATTTCAATGGGCTCTCCATTTTTAAAAGCCTGCCAGACCTGTTGGAAGGCTAGCTTTATGAATGCCCCTCCTTCTGCCATGTATATTGTACCTAGTTCTACACACCTGAGGGAACTTTTGCCTTGTTCCTCTTGAAAACAATTCACTGTGCAAAGTAGCAACTCTGTTTTGAAAAGGAAAACAGTTTTAAAAGTAAGTTATGATATGACCTGATGGGAGAAGGGCTGCTCAAGCTGCAAAAGTATTGCTTTGGGCAAACTCAAGCCATTTCATTTCTGCTGTTACGTGGCATTGTATTGAACAACCTCAACTGTTAAGAGCCATTTAGTTCAAGTTCTTTCATATGAACACAGAAGTAAGCCCTACTGAATTCAATAGGGCTCCAAAGTTGCATGCAAGCAAAGATTTAAAATTAGTATGTGATGAAATTATTGTTTGTTTAACAAAGAGATACCTTCCCTACTCAAAAAACCCTAGAAAGAATACCTCCAATCTCTCTCTTTCTATTTCAGGTTTGATGTATTTCATTACAGATGTCAGATTGTTCGTTTTTTTCTCTTTCCTTTCTTCTTTTGCAAGGGGATTGAGAATAAAGTTGCAAACTTTAATGGCTGTTTTATATTGAAAAAGAGGCACTTCCAGTAAACTTTGTAAATCCTGAAATGGCCCATGCTTTTCCCTGTACTCGATTACATTAACAGACTTTCTTCCTCGCATTAGTTTCACAGCTGAAAGTTCTTCTTCAGAGGCTGAATTGAGTAGCTGCAAAACAGCAGATCTCTGCTCAGACGAGTACAGGTCATCTATTCCACATTTTGCTTCCTTTAAATTCTCAGCTACTGATACTGACTCTTGTTGTGTGACAGACGTTGACTTCTTGTAACACCATCGAACCCAAGATGACCCAACTGGAACCTGAAGAAAGCATCTTCTCCCTGGGGAGGAGGAGAATGCCCATCAAATGTGAATATCATCATCATCATCATCATCATCATCATCATCATCATCATCATCATCATCCCACTTTTTTCTCAAAACTGGGAGTCAAAGCAGCTTACAATTTAAAAGCACAGTACAATTAAAACTATAAAAAGTGACTATTAAAATAGAATTAAACCATTACAATATTAAAACATCACTGGCTAGAATACAATCATATCCAGCATCAGAATTAGCTGAAACTACAATATATCAAACAGAATATATAATAAAATAGTTCCCCAAATCCTCACTATCAGGAACATCTATAAGTTCCTCTCCAAATCCTTCCAAGTAGTGATGATCTTTTGAATAAACTATAATTGTTCTATCAACAGACAGGGAGCAGTCCTGCAGATGAACCTTTTTTCATCACAGTAATGTGATGAACAAAGAAGCTACTATACCTGCTGGACTTTGTACCATACAGCTATTAAAGACACAAGCAGGAACTGTCGGCAGGACATCTGAATAAACATGCACAATATCAATCAATAATTGCTGTTTACATATAGCCATGTGACCCTCCAGATGTTGCTGGACTACAAGTCCTAGTAGACTTAGCCTACATACCCTATGGCAATGAATGCGGAGCTGCAGTTCAAAAACTAGAGGTGACCTGATTTGCACCAGTGCTTTGAAGATCTCTCATCCTGGCTACTATGCATTAATCCTCCATCTCACTGTCCTGCTAGATCAGACCTATCAGATGTGTATCAGAAATCCACAGGCAGGGCACAAAGGCAATTGCCTTCTCCTGTTCTCGCATCTCAGCAACTCATACTTGTTGCCTTACCAAATCTGAACTGAAGGATTTATAAGCCATTGTTTAATAGCTACTGTCTTATGGTCAGTGACAGACCTATTCACCATGAATTGGTCTTACCAAGAGACAGGAAAACTGAGCCAAGGACCAAATGTGTTTCATGGTTTTCCATCCAGGCCACTGCTTCTTTTGCTGTTATCTCAAGTCTGAAACCTACTAATAGTTCCAAAAAAAACAACACAAAAAACAACCTGTTGAAGCCATGGAACATGTGTAAGTATTGAATTCCCACATTACTATTAATTCAACAGGTGTACTCCAGTTGGAGCTAATAATAGGTTTTAGGCCAAAAGCTTATTTAAAGGCTGAGAAATGGGATATAAGCTGCATTACCCCAGCTCCTCCCAAACATTCTAGCAATTTATATCATGAGATGGAATTATGTATGTTCTAATATTATGAGAAAATTGTGTTGTTGATTGTATGCTTATGTATGCTGCTTGCTCCATTTGTTGTTAACCGCCCTTGAGTCAATCTGAAGCCATGGCAATCCTGTGGACGAGACATCTCCAAGACTCCCTTTCCTCCACTGTTCTGCTTAGTTGCTCCATACCATGCATAATTTAATGAACCGCTATTATGTTTGCTGCCATTTGCATCCCCTCCCCCAACTGAAGAGCCCTAAATGTTGTAGTCTTTCTTTACAAAGCAAAAAGTTGCAGACCTTCTACATTCATGGAGCTCTCTCCACATCAGCTTCACAATATGTATCCTATATATTACAGAGGATACCATGACAGACACTAGAGCAGGGGTAGGCAACCTAAGGCCTGGGGGCTGGATGTGGCCTCCCCGAGGCCTTTGGACTGGCCCCAGACCGGTCCTGCCGCCGCCATGATGATACTGATTATTGTTGTTATTACTTGTTCTTGGGGTTTTCTTGGCAAAATCTCCACAGAGGTTTTGCCATGGCTTTTCTGGGGCTGAGAGAGTGTGCATGCATATTTTTTTTATTTTTTTTAAAAAAAATATTTATATTTATTTATTTATTTATTTATTGGGCTTCGGCCCCCCAATTGTCTGAGGGACAGCAACCCGGCCCCCGGCTCAAAAAGGTTGCCTACCCCTGCACTAGAGCAAAGTTCTTGCTGTGGAAACTTGGGATTGTAGGAGTTAATTAACAAAAAGGCATCTAAATTCGTATGTTTTTTGTTTGACAGGCAACTTGAAGGCACATTCCTGCCTTCCTAAGGAGATGACTGTCCATAATGACTTTTATTTTTTGCTGACTTATATTCTGCATTTGCATTGCCATGATGTTCATAGGTACATTTCTGTAAGTAAAGAATCTAAAGCAGGGGTAGGCAACCTAAGGCCCGGGGGCCGGATGTGGCCCCCCGAGGCCTTTGGACCGGCCCCAGGCCGGTCCTGCCTCCACCACCCACTATGATGATATTGATTATTGTTGTTATGACTTGTTCTTGGGGTTTTCTTGGCAAAATCTCCACAGGGGTTTTGCCATCACTTTTCTGGGGCTGAGAGTGTGTGCATGCATATTTTTTTTATCTTTTTATTTTTTAAAAATATTTATTTATTTATTTTGGGTGCTTTGGCCCCCCCCCCCCAATTGTCTGAGGGACAGCAACCCGGCCCCCAGCTCAAAAAGGTTGCCTACCCCTGATCTAAAGAGAAGAATCCTGTATCAAGCTTTCATTCTTCAGGTGAAGCTACACAGCCATGCTCTGTAAAGTCCATGTTTCTGTGCTAGGAAGACAGACTTTTTGAATCCGCTACTACTTCCTAGAATGGATATTAGTGTATAAGAAAAAGCACCACCTCTCTGATCTGTCAGTTGGGACACATTCATAAGTTCAGATGTATGAGGAGTTATAAACCATATTTTATTTGTGTAGAAGAGCCAGGGTAGTGTAGTAGTTTGATCATTGGACTATGACTCTGGAGAGCAGGGTTTGAATCCCTGCTCAGTCATGAAACCCACTGGGTAACCTTGGACAAGTCACACTCTCTCATCTTCAGGGGATGGCAATGGCAAACCCCATTCTGAAGAAACTTGCCAAGAATCCCTGTGATAGATTTGCCTTAGGGTCTCCATAAGTCTGAAATGACTTGAAGGCACACAACAACAGCAGCAATTTAACAGATTGCAGTGTTAAAGTAATATAATACATTATACATTGTGATCTAGGTAAATTCTTAATACATTTTGCTCCATGCTGTCTTGGATTTCTTAACTAAGTTACTAAACAAACGCATGTTAACTGTGTAGCTGCACAGGGAGAGATTGGCAAAGCTGATGTTGTTATTTGTTCTCGGGTTAACTTCAACTTATGGTGACCCTTTGAATGAGAAACATCAACTGCTCTTCTTAGGTCTTGCAATCTCTGGCTTCCTTGATTAAATTAACCCACCCCCTTATCTGTCCTGTTCCTGGCTGCATAAGGGCTAGATCTCAAAGGAATTATCTCTTTTTTAATAACAAGGGGAAGCGGAGGATGATTGCTTTGCCTTGCTTTTGTAACTCCAATGCCTCATGGCATCAAGTCTCCCTCCACCACCACCTTAAAATTCTGCATTAACTTATCAATAAAGAGAAAGGGGGGGGGGCCCCGAAAAAACAAAGAAATCTACCAACACTTTTAAGACTGATTTGCATTTCTATAGAGATGACCTTGGGTAAGTCACACACTCTCAGCCTCAGGGGAAGGCAATGGCAAACCTAGTCTGAACAGATCTTGCCAAGAAAATCCCATGATAGATTCACTTTAGGGTCGACTTGAAGGCCCACAAGAAGAAGCCATTTCTTTAGATGCAGCCCGGAGTCCCCCTCCCTTTCTCCTTTTTATGCCTCAACAGACTAACACAGCTATTTCTTTGAAATCTCAAGGAAGGAGCAGCTGTGTGACCCTCCATGGCCACAATTCTTCCCCTACATTGACTTTTAACATGATCAAGAAGGGTGTGAGTTCCAATTTGGAGACCAGGGTTTGATTCCCACCTTGGCCACGGGAACCCAGTGGGTGACTGTGGGCGAGTCACACTCTCTCAGTCCCAGAAAACCCCGTGATAGGTTCACCTTAGGGTCACCATAAGTCGGATGCCAAGGCACACAACAACAACAACAAGCACAGTTTAGCACCAGGCAGGCATCCATAGACGCAGACCCTTTCCTTCTCGCCTCCCTACCTGTCCAGAGAAGATCGCGGAGCCCTCTCATGCTCATCTTCCACCCTTTTCTGGACGGTGTTACACCTTTTTAATTCCCCCAGTGCTGCTCCGTGATGCAGCAGAAGAAGTCCCCCCGGGGCCCAAGGCTAGGACGGATGGTTCCGGAACAACAACAAAAGAGCTCCCCCTAGTGGCCCTTGGAAACTGAAAGCTCAGCCTGCCTGAACTGGATACGGAAGAGAAGAGAAGATAGGAAGGGCAAGCGCCTGTCCACTCCTCTATCCTTTTAAGCTAAGAAACTGAAAGTCCCTTAAAGTTCTGCTTCCTTGGATCATGGCTGCTGCAGCAGCTCTCCATCTGGAACAAGGCCTGCGGGATGAATTGACTTGTTGCCTTTGCTTGGACTTCTTTAAAAACCCAGTGTCGATTGTCAGATGTTCCCACAGCTTCTGCAAAGGGTGCATCTCTCAGCATTGCCAAAAGATGAAGACCCAGGCATCCTGTCCCAAGTGCAGGGGGAAGCTTCATCCAAATGGCTTGGTAGACAACCGATCACTTGCCAACATAGTGGAGATCTTCCAGCAGATGAAGAAGACACCAGGAGCGTGGTCAAGAAAGCTGGGCCACTGGAGAGAGGACCAGGAAGGCAGTGAGTCTGCTGGAGGTCCTCCTCACCTGCTTGAGGCAAGTGCCTTCTTGACACATACACACTCATTTTTGTCATTAGGTGGCTCGTGATGATTTGAGAAGAAGTTGCCACCACAGATCAAATGCAACTGGGATAAACTTCATTTCAGAGATATTATTTGTTGTTGTAAGTTAAGACTTGGCGTTCCATTTTTGAAGGCAACACTGCCGCAGTTGCAGGTGCGGCTTGTACAAGCAGTTGCCCAAGCACCAGATGCCACAAAACTCTTTTGCTGCACCCTGCAAGGTGGAAGGCAATAGAAAGAGAGGAATACACCAGATGGCTAGACTCAATTAGGGAGGTCACAGGCATGAGTCTACAAGATCTAAGCAGAGCAGTGGAGGATAGGGGCGCTTGGAGATGTCTCATCCACAGAGCGACCATGAGTTGAGGACAGCTAACAATAACAGAAAAGGCACCAGATCCTGTCTGATCTTGGAAGCTAAACAGGATCAGCCCTGGTTAATATTTGGGTGCGAGACTAGTGAACACCAGATGCTGTAGTAGGATATATTTCAGAGGAAGGAATTGGTAAACCCACCTCTGAGTATTCCTAAGAAAAAGCCTATGCATTCATTGGGTTACCATATTTGAAGGCACATACATCATGTATAGGATTAGAGCTATAAGTTTGTGTGTGTGTGTGTGTGTGTGTTTGCACACCCAAAATGGGTTGTTCATGCAGTGTATTCCAGATGTAGGGCCTTTACAGACTGCCAGAAATAATGCAGCTTGAGGTCACTTTAACTGTCCTGGCTCAGTGCTAGGGAATCATGGGAATTGCCACAATAAACTACAGTTCCCACAATTCCTTAGTACTGAGCCAGGACAGTTAAAGTGGCCTCAATTTGCATTATTTCTGGCAGTCTGTAAAGGCCCATAGTCATCTGCTAGTTCATATGTAATCCAGCTCCTACTTGGCTTTCCAGCTAAGATTTCTGAATGAACTTTACATCCTTGGGAATAAGCTCCACTGAATATAGTGGAACTTAACCACTGAATAAACACAATGATAGGGTTGCACTGCTAAATTCATAAATCAACTCTTCCTCATGTCAGATAATAATTAGCTTAGTTTGAGTGTGAATTGTCATGTTCTGCTTTAGCAAGGAGGGAGCAGCTCAGAGGAGAAATTATAGAAAAATAATAAGCTTTCTTATATTGAATTGGACCTTATCTGTGTTTGCACACCCTGTATACCCCATGTTGTTTTAGGGTACACACACACACACACACACACACACATATATATATATATAAAATAAAATTTATTTATACCCTGCCCCTCTGACAAGCAATCGGGGTGGCTTACAACATTAAAAATTCTGTACAGAATAATACAGATCACATAGATAAAACTTAAAAATCCCCAAACCCCCCTTAAAAATGATTAAACAAATTTATATATTAAAACATATTAAGATGAAACTCATAAAAGCATCTCAAGAGACAAACAAAACAGTAGCAACTACTGACGAAAATGGTGGAGAAGGAGAAGGGCAGAACTCCTAAGGCTGTGAAGTCTAATCAGGAAAGGCCTGCTAGAGGAGATCCGTCTTAACAGCTTTTTTTAAAGCTGGTTAAGGTTGTGATCTGATGGATCTTGTCCAGCAGGCCGTTCCATAGTCTGGGAGTAGTTGCCAAGAAGGCCCTCTGGGAGGTTGCTGACAGCCTAGTTTTTATCGGCTGCAGCAGATTCCTCCCAGAGGACCGAAGTGTGCGGGGTGGATTGTATGGAAGGAGGCGGTCCCGGAGATAGGTTGGACCCAAGCCATGTAGGGCTTTAAAGGTAATAACCAACACCTTATACTGGACCTGTGGAGAGACTTTAGTACAGGTGTTATATGATCTCTCCTAGATGTACCCGATACTAATCTGGCTGCCATGTTCTGTACTAATTGAAGTTTCCAAACCAAGCATAAGGATAGAGTGCATTACAGAAGTCAAGAGAGGAGATTACCAGCGCATGTACCACAGTTTCAAGGTCCCTTACTTCCAGGAAAGGGCGCAGCTGGCGTTTTAGCCAAAGCTGATAACATGCACTCCTGATCATTGCATTTACCTGATTAGTCATCTGGAGCGACAGATCCAGGAGCAGCCCCAGACTGTGAACACAGTCCTTCACGGAGAGTGTGATCCCGTCCAGGACTGGAGGTTGTATCCCAATGCCACTACTGTGAGTACCTCCATTTTGTCTGGATTCAGTCTCAATCTGTTTTTCCTCATCCAGTCCATTACTGCCTTAAGACAGTCATTGAGGGGAGAGTCGCCATCGGAAGCCGAAGCTGAAGACCGAGACATGGAGAAATATATCGGGGTGTCATCAGCATACTGATAACACCCAGCCCCATGTCTCCAGATGATCTCTCCCAGCGGTTTCATATATATGTTAAACAGCATCAGGGGCAGAATGGTTCCTTGAGGAATGCTGCAATTAAGCTGTTTTTTTGTGGAATAACTGTCCCTGAACAACACCCTCTGGGATCTATCCGAGAGGAAGGAACGGAGCCAATGCAACGCAGTGCCTCCAATTCCTAACCCACTCAGGCGATCCAAGAGGATGTTATGATCGATTGTATCGAAAGCCGCTGAGAGGTCTAAGAGCACCAGCAGGGTCACACTACCCCAGTCGATGCTCAGACAGTTGTCATCAGTAAGGGCAACCATGGCAGTCTCGACCCCAAATCCCGTCCTAAAGCCAGTTTGAAATGGATCTAGATAATCAGTTTCTTCCAAGACAGCTTGGAGTTGAAGATCAACTGCCCTCTCGATTACCTTGCTCAAGAACGGTAGTAAAGAGACTGGTCTATAGTTGTTCCTATCCAGGGAGTCCAGGGAAGGTTTTTTCAGAAGCGGCCTAACTGCCACTTACTTCAAACAAGATGGAACATGACCTTCCCTGAGGGATGCATTGATGATGTCCGTAAGGAACCTCTTCATTGCATCTACCCCCGGATGGCCAGCCATGATGGGCAAGGATCGAGAGGGCAGGTCGTTTTCCTCACTCTACCAAGGAGCTTGTCCACGTCATCGGTACTCACAGATTGAAACTGATCCAGAATAATTTCATTAACGGAGTTTCTGGACACCTCGTCAATTGATTCTGTCAAAACACTGGTGTTTAAGTCGGCTCTTGTCTGAGAGATTTTATCTGCAAAAAAGTTGTTAAATGTGTTGCAGCAGGCCTTTGTCGGGTTAAGTAATGGGTTCTGCACAGGTGGAACCTGCGTCAGTTCCCCTACCACCCTAAGCAGCTCTGCTGGACGGGACTCTGCAGACGCAATACGTGCAAAACAGAAGGATTTCTGCACTGCATGTATTGCTCTCGATATGACCAAAGAAAGTTCCTATGACGAATCTCAGATAAGAGTCGAGTTTTTCACCAGATGCACTCTAGTCGTTGTCCAGCCCACTTCATCTTCCTAAGCCCTTCCGTATACCATGGCTTACGGTTAGAAGCGGGCTGAAAGGACACTTGGGAGCGATTGTGTTGATAGCCTTGGCAAGATTGGTATTCCAGGTATTAACCAAAGCTTTGACAGAATCACCAGCGTTCCCAACCATTAAACTATGTAAAGCTTTTTAGAATCCAATTGGTTCCATTAGCCTTCAAGGGCAGGCCATTCTAATGGGTTCACCCCCCCCCTGCCCCGAAGGGGCGAATAGTGGCTCTTAGCTCTGTCTTAACCAGGAAATGATCCATCCATGATAATGTGGTGGTTTTTATAACCTCCGCCCACGGATATTCCTGTTCCGTACTAAAGACTGCATCGAGGGTATAACCCGCACAATGCATGGGCCCGACAACCAATTGGGATAGGCCCATGTTTGTCATGGATTCTGCACCTGTGAGATTTGACAAACTGGTCTCGAGTGGAATGTTGAAGTCACCCAAAACTAAAAGTCTGGGCGACTCCAGCAGCAAATCTGAGACTAGGGGGGGTTGCAGACTGCCAGAAATAGTGCAAATTGAGTCCACTTTTAGGGTTAGGGTTAGGGAATCATGGGAACTGTAGTTTACTGTGGCACCAGAGCTCTCTGACAGAGAAGGCTCAATGTCTCAGAAAAAAACACAGTTCCCATGATTCCCTAGCACTAACCCTAACCCTTAAAGTGGACTCAATTTGCACTATTTCTGGCAGTCTGCAACCCCCCTAGCTGTGTCAGCTCGGTTAGGGAGTCTGCTAGACAACGGGGTGGTCGGTATACTAGCAGAATCCCCAAACTATCCTTAGTCCTCAGGCTCAGGTTCAGCATGACCCTGAACTTCTGCTAACTGGTCACAGATCAGCACTGCCCTCTTGGCACAGTGGTTAAATGCCAGTACTGCAACCACAAGGTTGTAGTTTGATACCAGCCAGGGCTCCTAGGTCCACTCAGTCTTTCATCCTTTAGTAGGTTGGTAAAAAGAGTACCCAGTTTGTTGGGGGCAATTGGCTTACACATTGTAAACCACTTAGGGAGTGCTAATTCACTGATAAGTGGTATAAAAATGTACTTGCTATTGCTATTACTACTGATATTGCTATTGCTATCTGAGGGCATGTGGAAAGAACCCCCATGACATTACGGCTGTGAATATTGCAGCTTTCAACCCCCTGCAGTGTGCATTTCCTCTTGAAGGTCACAGACAAATGTTTGTGTGTAGTTCTATGTTTTTCCTTGAGAAGAGGCAGTGTCTTCTACACAGGAACACTGATTTATATCTATGGTCATTTGGTCAGTGTTGCTTGTGAAGAGGTCATTTCCCATACCCCTCCTCTTCCTGGCGGTAGTAAAGTTTTATGATTCTTTGTTTGCTAGCACACTTTCCTCTCTGCTCTTATGAAGCATGGAGGCAGAAACCTGGCTTTGCTCCCAAAGATGTTTTTCTTCTTACTTGCACACATGGAGGTCAGCTATCTAGGGACTTCTATACCAAAGTATAATTTTCTGTACTGATTAGTTATTTTTGTAGAACCTAGATGTACTATAAATTTAGTTTCTTTTTACCTACCAAAGTATCCTGTTTATTTACCAGAAGCTCAGATCTAGTTTTTACAAAATACCTGTGGAGTACACGCTTGCTGTTGCTGCTGCTGCTGCTAAACTCATTTAACCACCAAGAAACAAAGAACCATAATTCTAACAGGTTATGGACTCCACAGATAATCCCACAAGGTAATTTTTTTTTTTTTTGGGATTGTGGCTTTGGAAGCCAGAGATTTTGGATTTTTGGCATAAGTGAGGTTGCCAGTACATTTTGTTTTTCTGAGCTTTATAAACAGGTTTTGTTTTGTGCGAGCAAAAATTGCACAAGCATCAGTGGCATATGGTCAGTCTTTGATACCCAAACATACTGAGGATAATTTTAATATTTGGCTTCAACGAATGAAACTCCAGATGGATGAAGAAGGAATCCTATATGTCCTAGAAACGGAACATCCAGAAGAAGAAGAAGAAGAGAGAAAGACCTGGGATATCCATCATGCAAAGTAAAGTGTTTTGTAGCCCAAACTTTGGGAAATGATCAATATTTTCATGTAAAAGATGAAACTGATGATAAAAATATGATTAAAATCTTAAAGAAATATTATGGCAAAGCAGACATTAAACACCAAACAGATTACTACAGAGATCTGTTTGCATTGCAATTGCCAGTGGTGGGAATTATTTGAAGCATATTCAAACCATGAAAACGCTCCTAGATAAACTTTATTTGACTGGTGGAAATTTAGACAATTAACATAAAATAGCAGTGCTATTGGGATCTTTGCCACAAGAATTTGGTCCATTGTAATTGGAGTTGGAACTTTGCAGCAATCAATGCAAGAAAATCTGATGCTTGATGATGTATTGTGTAGATTTAAGTCAGAAGCAGAGAAGATTCAAAGTTTACAAAAAAGGGAGAGAGCAACTTCTCTCAGCTAGATCTGCAGTCTGGATCGAATTTCACTGCCAGAGCTCAGCAGAGGAAGACATTTGTGTATGAAATACCAAATGGCTCATTAACAAGAAAGAGAGATTTTCATATTTTTTTTGTGTGTGTGTCCGAAGAGGACATTTTCAGAGGGACTGTAGAGCCAATCAGAAATCACCATAGCTGACAATGGTTGCTCACCAAATCCAACCAATGGTAGCTCTCCCCCTCGGCAGTTCACAAGCCAGCAGACAAAGCATGAACAGAGGGCAAATGATTTCAAAACTGTTAAGAACAACATAAGCTTACTAGCAGCAACAGTGAACAAACCAAATAATAATGATGCTATTCTTATAGACTCTGGAGCAAGTAAACACATGGCTGGAAATTTAATTTTTTTTAGAAACTTGAGTCCAATTGATCACAATGAGGTTGTAAAAACTGCAAGTGGATCATTGCTGCAAGCTGTGTCTGAAGGAGACTATGTTGAGATGCAATACAATGGCACAAATTTAATCACAGCTAAGAATATTTTATTTGTACCAGGGCTAAGTAAAACTCTGTTAAGTGTGTCAGTCATAACAGAAAAAGGATTTGATGTGCATTTCAGTGGGAATCTATGCACAATAAGTTATGATGGAGAAGTGGAGAAAAGCATTTAAGGAAAATGGTGTTTATGTACTGCACTGTACACAAGAGAGAAGGTCCAAATTTGATGAAAGTGGGAAACCAGGCATGACATGTGCAACAACAGTTTGTATACAACAGAAGAGGAGAATGAGCAAACAGAACCAGCTTTGGAACTGGGCATTGCTAAGGAAGCAGACAGGGTTCCAAAACCACAGCTCAGATGCTCATCTCGAACAAACAGAGGAGTATCACCTCTACACTTTTCCTACATTGCAAGGACAGAAGTACCAAATAAATGTTTTACAAGAGGACATAGACAACCTTTGCAAAGAACATGTCACAATAAGGACACTTCTAAGTGTGGCAACATCAAGGAAATTAGATGTTGAGCACTTACAAGCTACAAGAACTTCAAATGAGAAACTACATGAGGTTTTAATCAAAGAAGGTTTTAAACAAAGCAAAGCTAATCTTTGTCTTTACACAAGATGCAAAAATGACAAATGGACTTACATTCTAACTTCTATTGATGGTTTGATCTTAGCTTACTGAGACAAAGCTGATTGTGAAGAAATCATAACTCTTTTTAGTAAAGAGACTGATATCAAGAGACTAGGACAAATCAGTTGTTATCAAGGAATAAAAATAGAAAGAGAAGATGGAAGTTACCTACTCAGTCAAGAACAAATAAACTTAAAGAATTCTTAAGACAAAAAGAATTCCAGTGGCTACATCTATGGAAACCCAGTGGCTACATCTATGGAAACAAACTACTACATGGTAGATGGACACAGTGAATGTTTACCAAACAATAACAAATTCAAAAGTGATATAGGAAAACTTTTGTACCTAGCTGCAACTAAAAGACCAGACATTTGCATCAGCAGTTAGAATTCTTTCTGAAAATGGACTGGAATGCTATGTCCTAGAAAAATGGACTGGAATGCTATGAAAAGAATGGTCAGATATTTGAAAAGTACAAGGCATTTAAAGTTAAAGTTCCAAGCCACCAACAATCGCAGAATAATAGCCTGCACAGATGCAGACTGGGCTGGCGATCCTTTGGATAGACGATCTACCAGTGGAAATTTGTTCCTCTATGGAGATAGATTGGTGAGTTGGTCAAGCAAGAAGCAAGATGTTATAGCACTCTCATTGATGAAAGCAGAATACATTTCAGCAGATCAAGCAAGAAATTTTATGGTTATGTCAATTACTGGAAGAATTTTGAATAAATGAATCATTGCCTATAGATGTTTGAGCATAATCAAAGCTGCATTAAACTGTCAGAGAGTGAAGGGATTGGTTCACATACCAAGGATTTTGATGTGAGATATCATGTGTTGAGAGATCTACAGAAAGTAAAGTATATTGAAATGAAGTACTGTACATCAAAGGAAATGACTGTGGATGTTTTTACCAAACCACTACCTAGAGATCAATTTCAGTTCCTGTGAAATAAGATGAGTTTTGTCATATGAAGACAAGCATTGATGAGAAGGGGTGTTGTAGTATTAGCATCAATGTCCTTGAGAAGGGGCAGTGTCTTCTACACAGGACCACTGATTTATCTCTATGGTCATTGAGTCAGTGTTCTCTGTGAAGAGGTCACTTCTCATACTCCTCCTCTTCCTGGGGGTTTCTGCCTGGGGGTAATAAAATTTTATGATTCTTTGTTTGGTAGCACACTTTCCTCTCTGATCTTACCAAGCATGGAGGCAGAAACCAGGCTTTGCTCCTAAAGATGTTTTTCTTCTTACTTGCACACACGGAGGTCAGCTATCTAGGGACCTTTGTATCAAAGTATAGTTTTCTCTACTGATTAGTTATTGTTGTAGAATCTAGATGTAACAATAAGTTTCTTTTTACCTACCAAAGTATCCTGTTTATTTACCAGAAGCTCAGATCTAGAGAGTACATCTGTAGAGTACATGCTTCTGTAGAGTACATATCTGTAGCGTACATGCTTCTGTTGCTGCTAAACTGATCTAACCACAAATAACCCAAAAAACATAATTCTAACACACTCAGCCTTCCATCCTTTCATAGGTCGAAATGAGTACCCAGCTAGTTGGGGGCAATTGGCTTACACATTGTAAACCATTTAGGGAGTGCTAATTCACTGATAAGTGGTATAGAAATGTACTTGCTATTGCTATTGCTATTGCTATCTGAGGGCATGTGGAAAGAACCCCCATGACATTATGGCTGTGAATACTGCTGCTTTCAATTCCCTGCAGTATGCATTTCATGTTGAAGGTTACAGACAAAGGTTTGTCAGCCTAAAGCATTAAGCCAATTTTTCTGCTAGCCCCTTTGTACTTTCCCACACCCCATCGTGTCCCAGACTCCCTGGGGTTTTCCTGATCTTATTACTGCTTGATTAGATCAACGTCACTGTCATCAACCAAAAATATTCTGATTGTAACCATCATCCAGGTGGGGATACCATTGTTTCTGAGATTCCTGGAAAATCCACCCAACTGCCTCAAGCCTCTGTAAAAAACCTGCCTTGACACTCACATGTTGGTTCAGTCCAAAATCAGGCAGGAATACTGCCAGATTTCATATTGACCCCTCAACACAGGCTGGCTGCCTCCACCCCCACATTTCAGGCAGTCTTGTTGAGCCATTGTCAGTTCCATCATCACCTAGGAACTCCAGTGGTAAAGTATTGCCTTACCTTAACCTTGCTACAAGCTACTACCTTTAAAGTGTTAGTTTTTGTGTGTGAATGCTGTTGCGTGAGTGGTGATTTCCCCCCATTGCTGTTAATCAATGAAACTAAGGAGTATTTTCCACTCCAAGAGTTCTAGTTCTTAGACATGTTATACATAGGTGAGATCCTAGCTATCATTACCATAGCCCTCTCACTGCTCTCAATTGAGCTAAATTCCCCATTGAATAATTTAATTTAATTTTCCCCTTGAATACAATTTGTGGGTGCCCTCTTGGGCCCCTGTGCCATTTAGGTAACATCTCTCTATGTGTGTTCCTCTAGGTGGAACCAGCAATTGCATTTAGGCCCCTTAAAACCAAAGTATTAATAACTGAAAGAGAGCTGGGAGGGGCGGGGGGGGGGGAGAGAATTGAGAAATTACTGAGAGAGTACATGAGTGTCCAACCATTTCCCAAAAGCAGTGTGTGGCTTACTGCTGTTTGAGCCTGATGGAAGAGGATGGTCTCTCTCCTCCCCACCAGCTGCTGGAAATTGAAGAGGTAATGACATAAAACAGGGACATGTGACTTATGAGTTTTCACATGTATTTGGACTGAACACCTATAGTTCTTCAGAGTGATGGGAATTGTATTATTATTATTATTATTATTATTATTATTATTATTATTATTATTATTAACATTTATTTATAGAATGCAGTAGAATTTGCACAGCACTTTAGATAATAGAGATCAAAATAAAATAAGAATAAAATCCTGCCAAATGGTGTACAGTCTAAAACATTAATATTACAGAATTAAAACATATCTAAAATAATACAGCAAGCACAGAATCAAAGCATAAGTATCATGACAAATTAACAGACAGTGGTATGGAATGCCTCCCTAAACAAAGTTGTCTTCAGCTTGGCCTTAAAATTGGCCTTAAAAAGGAAGTAACAGTTCTCACTTGGGTGGGGAGAAGATTCCAGGCATGGGGAGCAGCAGGGGAGGAGGAGAACCTTGGCTGAGTTAGGAGACCGGTGTCATAAGACTGTAATTGTAGTCCAACATCATCTGGAAAGGCACAATGTACCTCTGATGCAAAGGCTGGAAGATCCTGATCTGTGCTAAAGATAGCCCAATCCCACCATTCTCACCCTGCCCAGTAAAACAAATAGTCCAGAATATATATAGCGTGTAAGAATAGTTGCCCCAAGCAAGTCCCTTCATCATGAAACATTTCTTAGGCAAATCCAGATGTTCCTTGATTAAAGCTGTACCTTGTCTCTGCCTGTCATTTTTGGAAGGTCTTTCCACTGACATTAGGAAAACATCCAAGCAAATATTTTCAAGATTTAGGAGTAAAAAAGTTCATGTGATGTGTATTTTTTTCTTTCCACCCTTTCAGGATATGGTGAAAATAAGTGAACTCCCTCAACAAATAGAAAAGGCTCTTGACACAGTTGCCAACTGGAGGAAGGAGAATAATGAAATGATGGTTAGTATAAAGATGTGTTGGCATGAGCTACGCAGTTTCTTTTTCTACTAATTTCTAGATTATCTCGAAGTCCTTTATGCAGAAGATGTTCAGTTGTAGTTGGCCCCTTCCTTGTTGCAGCTGCAAGGAGGTTACATATCCCATCACCCAAACAACATAGGCTTCAGCCTTCTTCCATTCACCATCTTCAATCCACATACAGTAGGGCTGGATAACTTGCTTCCCTCTGGATGTGATTGGATCCTAGTTCCCAACAATTCCTCTTAGCCAGGTCAGTGGGGAAGGACAACAGGCATAGTACTACACTGATATCTGGAGTGTCATAGGAGGGTCCCCAGTCTTGCTGTTTAAGAAGACAGACCATTTATTCATTCAGTAGGATCAAATTATAAGGAAGTGCTTGGATGGTGCCTGTTAGTCTATTGGTCAGGGGTCATGTATTTGAAGATGTAGCGGTGATGTGGTGGTTTACAGAAATATAGCATCCCTGGAGGACCACAGGTTTCCTACCCTCAGTTTAAGCCTTTTCTACCAATGTTCAGTGATCCTGATGCAGTTCAGGGTACCAATATGCTTACTCTGAAGCAAAAAAATAAAATAGGTGTGTACGCTATGTGTTTTAACACAGTGCATAGTTTCAGTCAGTAAAATCCTCCTGATCAGATTTTGTTTTTGTTTTTGTGGGGTTTAAACCCTCCTCTTGATCTACTGATCTCCCTGGAAGAGGCACTCCAGATGTTGTCAGGCAGCAGTTCCTAATAGTACTAACCAGCATAGTCAGTGATGAGGGATGATGGGAGCAGCAGTCCACATTATAACTTCTGGTAGGATGCCTACTTTTGTGGTAGCTGAAATAAAGGAGCTATAACTGGTTCCTAGAAGCAGCATATTTTAATTTTAAAGGGACAGATGTTCCTAGAGGCAACCCATTTTTGTTCTAAAGAGAACTTCTGAAACTAAAATAGTAGTGATCCAGTCAGGAAGCTTTTGAAGAAGTGTGCTGTTTCATTAAAGGGGAAAAGCAATGATCTGAAAGATTTTTCCAGGTAAGTCCTTAAGCAGCATCTCTCTCTCTTGATTATAGAATTATATATCTCATGTCAAAAGTTCAATAGCAGAAGCCTTCAACATTGTAAAGATGCATATCAGTAACCAAGAAAAAATGGTCCTGAATGTTATTGACAAAGAGTATGTTGCAGCTAAGCAAAAAAAAGACAGAATGAATGAACAGCTCACTGTAAGACTTGACCAGCTTTTGGAACTGCAAAAAGAAGTGATGAAGGTAATAAAAAATGTGTGTGTGTGGGGGGGGGGGAGAAGTAGCATTCATAATGCAGTCTTGAGTACGTTTTGCTTGTGAATAAAATCATTTGAACAAGATGTGACTTTCTTCAGAACAAACAAGAATAAGATTGGCTGTGCAGCCATCCTGTGCATGTCCACTTGGAAATGAGTGCCATTGATTTCTGTAGGGCCTATTCCTGGCTGTGCTGGCATAGGTTTGCAAGCTAAATGGCCAGAAGTGCCAGCCTTTGCAGACTGCCAGAAATAGTGCAAATTGAGTCCACTTTAACTGACCTGGCTCAGTGCTAGGGAATAATGGGAACTGTAGTTTATTGTGGCACTGGAACTCTCTGAAAGAGAAGGCTCAATGTCCCAGAAAAAAATACAGTTCCTATGATTCCCTAGCACTGAGCCAGGGCAGTTAAAGTGGACTCAATTTGCACTATTTCTAGCAGTCTGCAAAGGCCCTTAGAATCATAGAATCATAGAGTTGGAAGAGACCACAAGGGCCATCCAGTCCAACCCTCTGCCATGCAGGAACTCAAAATCAAAGCATCCCCGACAGATGGCCATCCAGCCTCTGCTTAAAGAAGGAGACTCCACCATTCTCCAAGGGAGTGTCTTCCACCGTGGAACACTGTCTTCTCACTGTCAGGAAGTTCCCCCTAATATTGAGGTGGAATCTCTTTTCCTGCAGCTTGCATCCATTGTTCCGGATCCTGTTCTTTGGGGCAGCAGAAAACAAGCTAGCGCCCTCCTCAATATGACATCCCTTCAAATACTTGTAGGAAGTTATTTGTGAAATTTCTACATTGTTTATTGCTTTTTGTTTTAGATAAGCTGAAAAGAGGTCATATGCTCTGCAGATCACAGTAATGAGAGGTGGGCATGGAATGCTGGAAGTGGACAGGAGCCCTCCTACCCGCTTGCCCAATGATTTTTAAAAAATGGAAATTTAGATCCAGATTCTACAGCTAATTACCATAGTTGCTAGCATCCATTGCTTAGACCTCATAAAAGCATATGTTTGTTATGAAGGTTCTTTGCAAGGGAACTGTCAGGTTTGGTAAAGGTAAAAACACGGTTTTGTTCTGCCGAGTGGCGTCAGTAGTGGGTGTGGAGTGTATGGACTGCACTGGGAGACACCATCAGAGGGGGTGACACTAAAGGCCCCTTCCTGGAAAGGAGGGACTCTTCTTGGTGTGCTTCTCCCTTTTGTGGGGGTGAGGATGGGGTGAAGTTGTGAACTTTTCTGTCTGCTTCCCCTCTCACAACCTCCCCCTCCCAATATGTTTGGCTCCTTTCTGCTGTTGTCCTCAGGAGATGGGGCAGGGTGTTTGTTGTGGCTTCTTCCTTTCTTGAGGATGGAGATCTTTTGCCATTAAAAACTGTTATTGCTTAGGGGTGCATCCGGTCTTTGCTGACTTGGCTGGTGGGGATGGTGGCATCAGGATGCTGAGTTCCTGGGAACCTCTTCCCTGTCCATACCCCCATCCCAGGAGGACCATGGGGGTGACACCATGAGTTACTAAATTGGGTGATGCCGATCCTAGTCATGTCACTGGTTCTGTCACTCTTATGACATAAGTTGATTTCAGCCTTTGACTGCTGATTTTATTGCCACTTTTCATGATTTTTTTTTAAAAAAACAACATTTTATCATGTCTTGATTTCTCATGTGATGAGATACCCTTGGAAATCTTTATTTTCCATGAGTTCATCAGAGATGTGAGAAAACAAATATATGGGGTAAAACGAGGAGTCCAAAATTGTAATTTATTTCACCATAGTCTTTGAATTAAAATGTCTCCTTTCCTTCGTGTAATGTCTGTCCAGTGCAGTACCCTGAATCTGTCTCCTTCTAATTACATAGTCATTGCAGATAATGATGAAAATCTTTTATTTCCATTCTTGATATTTTTAAAATATGTAATTAGAACACCTCATTGGAAGAAGAGGTTTGCCTTGGAGATCCTATCAAAGTAAATGAAGTTACTCTTTCTGTTCAGAAAATGAGTAGCATTGCATGCACCGTAGAAGAGTTCAAAAGAAACTTGATAAAGTTAGTTGTGGAGAATTTCCCAGCACAGCAGCCAAATGGTGAGTGGCAATTTAATTTGTCCCTTAAGTAGTAGCCATTAGAAATGTGCTGTTTTGTTGCAAAGCTAAATCCTATACATAACAGAGACTGCATTCTTAACACCCAAAGGACAATATCCCAAGGGTCATAAGATTATTTGGATCTTCCCCCTTGTAAGGGGAAGAGGATATCCATAAAAATATATGTTTGTAGCCCCGTTCCAATAAATCAATGTCCACAAAGGGGAAAGGAGAATTTGTAGTTTTATTTGCTGCAGCAAATAGGTATCAGTGATCTCGTGACCCAAATGACTGATGCAAAGGAAAGGAAACAAACATTCATGCATTTATACTTTTCCATATGATAATCAGACAACATCCTGTGATGATAGCCTTTCTATATCATTTGTTCAGAATGTTTTCCATAAAATATCATTGAAATAGGGATTACGACATATGCTTGAGGACTGAATCTGTTCCCTGATGTGTAGCAGCTATTCCCCCACTTTCTGTTGTCAAATCAGAATAAAGAAAAATGTGTAAAGAATTGGTGCTGAGAAGACTAATGATCAATCCACTTCCTAATAGTCCAAACCTAGCCCATGACCACCACCTCCCAATTCCTACTGAAGGCTTCCTTGCTGTTGGTCCTGCAAGAATTCTCTGAGTAGGTGAGGCTATCTTCTTATTGAAGGAGAGTCTGAGATTGATAGGCTGTATCTGCACTGTTTGACACAGCTTTAACTGCCAAGGCCCAATGCTATGGATTTGTAGATTGGGGGCACCAGAACTTTCAGACAGGGAAGGCTAAAACTTCTTTAAAGTCCCCTAAACTATAGCATCTTCTTTCCCTCATTCTCACCTTTAGAACCCATGGCTGCCATTGAGGAATAAATTAAATATCATGAGTCTTAATTCATATAGCTGAACCCACATAATCAATGAAAAATTTGTCCATTCCATGTTATCACCAACTTTATGAAAAACCTAGGTATGGGAAGTTAAGTGAAGAGGGCTTTTTGTTGACCTCCACATAGGCTGCTGCCACACCGCAGAAATAAAACAGTTTGACACCACTTTAACTGCCTTGACTGAATGCTATGGAATTCTGGGATTTATAATTTGGTAAGATATTTAGGGCCTTTGCAGACTGCCAGAAATAGTGCAAATTGAGTCCACTTTAACGGTTAGGGTTAGTGCTAGGGAATCATGGGAACTGTTTTTTTTCTGAGACATTGAGCCTTCTCTGTCAGAGACCTCTGGTGCCACAATAAAATACAGTTCCCATGATTCCCTAACCCTAACCCTTAAAGTGGACTCAATTTGCACTATTTCTAGTAGTCTGCAAAGGCCCTTAGTATTCTCTATTGGAGAGCTCTGGTACCACAAGTCCCATGATTCCATAGCATTGAACCGTGGCAGCTAAAGTGGTGTTCAGCAGTATTATTTCTGTAGTGCAGATGCAGCTATAGATGTAAATAACTTTCCTAAAGTAGCGTACTGAGTTTGTAATCAATGCATAATTTGAATTGAGGACTTTCCGGGTCATAACATGGTACCTTGTTATGTACTTAAAGATGTACCCCCTCTCTTTAATTGATTCTGATTATTCTAGACAGAATGACAGCATAATCCTACAAAGGGGGTGTAGCATGCCAGTTGCTGTCCAGACAATTTTCATATCTCAATGGGTAACTGAATGTCCTTCTTTTTGCTACAGAGCCTACACCAGGAACAAACCAAATCCAAATGGATGTAGCAGAGGATGAGGCAGCATCCTCCATTGGTTCCTGTATGTAATTTATTTAGTGACGCTCATTTCTTTTACAGGCCACTGTTCTTCTCATGTGTCTGAGCAGTAATTGTACAACATGGAGCATCTGGACAAAAAATGTATGGGATTGGGGTTAAGCAAGCAATGGGGACAGTGTTTTCTGAGGGAACTTTCCAAATCTTCCTCAGGTGTAGGAAGCAGTGCCAGTGAGACTACAAAAGGCAGAGAGACTGACAGAAATACAGAGTTTCCTATCTACTAAGACAGCCTAACCTCTGTGATCATTTAGTAAATCTGTATTTGTAACATTCACAGGGGTTCTGGGAAAAGTCTAGGTAGACTTTTGCCTTTGTCACATTGACATTTTGTTGTAATAATCATGCCCAAAGTTACTTTCATGCATGTATTCTAATTTATATGCCAGGCAAAAAGTGAGCAGAAGAGCAGATGCAGAAAACCTGATATCTGAAGAACTCCTAAACCAAGATGGGAAGGGCCTTTAGTCATTAATAAATTAGATGCTGGGCATGCACATCCTGTATAGAATTCTTAGCATCCTCAGAAACAGCTGGGAAAGACTTCTTCCTGAAACCCTTGAGAGTCACTGCCACTCAAGCTACATCAGAAGCGGGCAAACTGTGGCCCATGGACTGCACGTGGTCCCCAGTGCCCCAAACCCTGGAAAGAATTGCCAGATAAATGGAGAATTGTGCATTTCAATGTAATCCACCCCCAGTCTGTTTTAGCCAGAAAAAGTACTGCCCAGTAACTTCCTGCTTTTGAAAAAATGACTGGGTTAAAACAGGCCCAGTGGATATTACACTTAGATAGCTAGTCACAACATTTCTGGAGAATGGGGTGGGTTGGTCTTAGGGGTTATATTGTATGGGTTTTTATGTAAGCCGCTTGGATTGTCTTTTTCAATAAGCGGGATATAAATAAAATTTATTTATTTATTATTATTATTATTATTATTATTATTATTATTATGTGAGCCATTTGTTAGCAAAATTAAGGTGACCCAAAGGCGGGGCAGAGGGCAGGCTGCCAGGGACTCAGGAATGGGAAAATGGCTCCTGAAGCTCAGAAATTGCCCATTCCTACTGTAGATAGTAAGAGCTAGGTAAGCCAACGCCCTGACATGGTCTAAAGCAGCTTCCTTAGTAATATTTCAGTGACAATAATGTGGGAAGAAGCCAGTTTGGGGGCTTCCTTTCTTGACAGGAAGCAGATTCTATAGCCAGGTCCTGTGTAAGCGACACCACCAGTTTGGATGAGTAGCTTAAATATTAGACCATCCTCGTGCTACCTGTCCTATAGAATTAAAGTAAAATCCCCTTGAATCTTATCAAGAAAAGATATGCTTTAAATGGATATTTATTGCTATGAACCATAAGAAATAGTCTTGGGGCAGGCTTCTGGGGGCAAAATATGGTATATATTACAATACACTTGTCCCTTCCTGTTTGTGGACTTTGAATCTGTAGTTTTGCTTTTTGCGGGGAGGGACAAGGGCTATACTTTAAATGGGTGTGCATGCCTGGGTGCGCACCATTAGTTTAAATGGGGCTCAAATATTTGCGAGCCGCCATTTTTGTGGGGGGGATCCAGAACGGACCCCCTGCGAATTGGAAGGGGCAACTGTACATCTATTAGCTGGCAGCATCCTTCTGTTGTATGTTGAGAATTTCTTCCTTACTTTCTGTTGAATTAAAAAGTAACAAGGCAACTCTATTTTGCTTCATTAGCAGGGAGTCAAAATTCACTTCCAGAAAGTATCCACTCATCTTCAGCATTGTCATCTCCCTCAGACAGGACAGTACCAAATGTTTCAAGTCAGTTTTCTCGGTGTAAGTATATACATTCAAGCACATGCAAGATGTGTGGATAAGACATTCACCATTTCACTTTCAGAAAAACAAATTAATGAACTATTGAATTGTTACCACATAAGTCCTATATGGATTTCCCCATAACAAGATCAGTCAATTTAAGATTTTTGCTTTCCTTAAATCTTACATGCATAATATGCAGCACAGCATCACCTAACTTTTAAAAGTGCTCATTTACTTTCAGAGATTGACTGGGTTGATACATTTAGTTTTTAAAAATGTGGGAGTGCTTGTAAACTTCCCAAAATTGTACAGTTTCTTAGCCATAGAAAATCTCTTTATTTTATTTGAGTACTTATAAACAGACTTTCATTAAAATATATTATGGCAATGAGTAAAAAATACAAAAAACACAACCACAAAATGTAATCAGAAGAGCAGATCACAATCATACAACAATAACAGATGAGAATTAAAAAATGTAAGAGTTTGACAAGCATAAAATGTTTGGGCAATAAGAAAAGAGTTGACCTGGTGTCAAAATGAGGGTTTTCGAGAAACAGGGCACCAAAAGGGATACATATTTTTCCCTGGTTCCTATGACCAGAGGCTGCAAATCTTAAGACCAAGTCAGTTTGGTTCAACCAAAAACACCAAAATTCTGGACCCCCTTGTTGCCTCTTGGGCAAAGAAATTGTCTTCCAAGCAAGTGAGGAATTTGCTAGACCTTGAGGTTTTGCCTGAGTTTGATTTCCAGCAAATATCCGGATAGTTGAAGTCATCCACCACTACTACATCTCTTCTTTCTGATTGTTAGTCACCTGTTCTAGAAAGGCATCATCCAATTCCTCAGTTTGACTTGGAGGTCTGCAGTAGACTTCCACAAGAACATCTCTGGTTTTCCCCTCCTATTTCATTTTTATCCAGATGCTCTCCATCTGGCTTCCAGGATATAAGTCCTAGATCTCTTCACAGGTGTAAACATCCTTGACATATAAAGCTATTTCTCCTCTTTTCCTGTTTGGCCTATTTCTCTTTAAAAGGGTATACTCCTCTATTACTACATTCCAATCATGAGACTCATCCCACCAGGTTTCAGTGATGCCTGTTATATTATACTCGCTTTGTTGTGCTAGGAGTTCAAGTTCATCTTGTTTATTTCCCCTGCTCTGTGCATTAGTGTAGAGACATCTAAGACTATGGGTCCTCCCCACTTGCTGCCTGTGTAAAGTTTTTTGCCTCCCACTGTTGGTACCTTGCCTAATTGACTTGTTCCCACTATAACAGTTTGACTATTATCTCCAGCCCATGATGTACTCCTGCCTTCCAAAATACTGGCTCCCTCTTCCACATAACTCATTTTAAAGCCCTCCTGATCAAATTTTTGAGACTCATGGAAAAAATCTTTCTGCCAACTGGTGTGAGGTGCAGACCACCCCTTACCAGAAGTCCCCTTCATGGCACTGCAGCCCATTATCCAAGAATCCAAATTGTTCTCGGTGGCAATATCTGCAGAGTCGGTTGTTTACACTAACTATTTTCCTCTCCCTTCCTGGACCATGCCCTTCAACTGGGAGAAGAGATGCTTGTGCATCCAGCTCTTTCGGCTGTTTCAGCTTCTTACCCAACAAAATATTTTGAGGTTGTGTGTTATGTTCTCCTTTAATTTTTTTAAATTATTATTTTTAATTACAAAGATCAAGAATATCCCATCACATTGGTACGTCTGTTGTTTCATTCATCTTCTCCTTAAGAAATTTGTTCTTGTCTTCTGTTTTACACACACACACACTTCCATAGAAGACTAAGGGGGGAAGCAGACGAGGGCCTCTGGGACGCCGCGGGATGGTGCGCCGCGGGACCGAGGCATCCGCACCGCGCCGCACCATCGGCACCCCTGAAAGGAGTGCTAAATCAGCGCTCCTTTCAGATGTCAGTGAAAGTGCGCCCCAAAAGCGTAGGGCGCACTTTCACTGACTTATCCGCTGCAGCGTGTCCGGACGCTGCGGTGGGAGCTTGCCTTCGGAGCGCCGGCCGTGCGGAGGGCCAGCGGCTCTGAGGACGACCTCGGGAGGAGGAAGGGGCGCTGAGCATGCGGCTGCCCCTCCTCCTCCCTGCCTCAGAGACGGCTCTATTAGCCGTCTGCCAAGGCCCTAAGTTTATCCACTTTATTCTGTTTCTTGTTCTTCTTTATAATTGCATCTTTCTTGCTGTTCTACTTAATATTAAACCATTCAAGCTTTCAGATTATATAGGGGTATTTATCTGCTATTTTACAGATATATCATAGCTTTTTTTTAATATGCATTCTCTATATATAACAATGTGTTTATTGATATATTTTCATATAAATCAATCTCTATTCTATGTCCTTTTAGTAAATTAATTTTTTGATTGCTGGTTCTCCCCATATTCCTCTTAGATAGGTTCTCACATCAAGTATTCCTTTGATTTTTAACACTTCTTGGTTGAGAACACTTTTTCTTTTCTATAGGGGCAACTGATGTGACATTTGATCTCAAGAGAATCAATCCCAGACTTGAACTTTCAGAAGATAAAAGGAGGGTGATTGTTTCCCGTTTTCCTCCCAAGTATGAACATTCTGCAAAAAGATTCCGGATCAGCCAGGTGATGGGGTCCCCAGGCTTCTCAGAAGGGCGTCATTATTGGCAAGTCAGCACCAAAGATGCTGCTGGATGGGCCATTGGTCTTGCCCATGAAGAAATTGGGAGCACTGACAAACTGGGTAGAACTGAGCTATCCTGGTGCATAGAATGGTCAGATGGATGGCTCTCAGCATGTCATGGGACCCAAGAAACTCGTATTAGCCAAGAGAAACCACTGCAGGTTGGAGTTTTCCTTGATATTCCAAGAAACTGTGTATCTTTTTACTCTAAAATGGATATGGAAACTTGCTTACACACTTTTGAAATCAATGTGGAAAATACTGTTTACCCTACTTTTTGGATATTTGGTGTAGATGTTGGTGGATCCCTAACTATAAATGAAATCAAAAAGTGTTGAGACATAACAGCACTGTAAATGTTTTCACACCAGCTTACCCCATCCCCAAATTCTAGGAACTGTAGTTTAGTTAGGTTGCACCTGTATTCAAGAGTAATGCTTCATCTTTCCCTCTTGCAAGCTAGTTCCCTGAGTGGGAATGACTCTTAAACCAGCTAAATTATAGTAAGCCAAAAAGTCTACATTGTAGACTCTGTAGTGTCAACGGAATGAAATCTAGAAAATAAATGGCTGCAATATATCTTTTATCCTTGCAGCGGTTTCATGGCTGAGTCCACTGAGTTTAAGTAGAACATTCACAGAAAATGGGGAGGAAATTTTGGGATGTATCATTTATGACTTTCTTATATATTCATTAGCACATTAAATTTCACCAATAGTTTTGTAACATATTTTGTACTTAACCATGAAAAAGAAAACAGCTAATATTTATCACTACTAATAATTATCAATATTTTTCTTACACTACAATATACTCGATGTAACAAATGAAGTAATTATATATATTAATAATAATAATAATTTTCTACCTTATATACTAATAACAGCAATTCCTCCTCATTGCTCCTTTATATATTTTCTTACCAAGTCGCATTCCATTTCAAATTCCTCCATTGAGTTAGGATAATAAAATGTTGTGGTACATCCATCTCTTTAAGAGGGATTCATAGTTTTTTTATGATCTACAGTTCTACACAATTAAAGGCTTTGCTATATTTTATAAAGAACAGGCTGATCTTCTTTTGACATTCTTTGCTGCACTTCATTATTGAACATTTGTTTACAATATGATCCCTCATGCCTCTTCCTCTTCTGATTCCAGCTTAGACATTTAGCATTTTTGCTCCATATGTAGTAAAAGTCATTGATGTAGATTTCTGAACATCGTGCATGATAAACTAATGCTATGATAGGGTGGTTACTGCAATCCCTGGTGTCCCTTCTTGGAGACTGGAACATATATTGAGCATTTCCAATCATTGGGCCATTGTTTTGTTTCCCATATCTGTTGACAGATTTAGTTAGAATTTGAGGGGATTCTGCCTGTGTTGCTTGAAATAGCTCTATTGGTATGCCATCTGTTCCTGGTTATTTATTTTACCCAAGTGTCCTGAGTATAGTTCCCACTTCACTTTCTAAAACTGTAGGTTCATCTTCAGATGCTTCTTTCTCAAATGAATCTGTTACCCTTTCGTTTCTATATGAAGCCGCTGGGAGAGACCATCCAGAGACATGGAGCGGGGTGTTATCAGTACACTGATGACACCCAGATATATTTCTCCATGTCTCAGTCTTCAGCTTTGACTCTCAATGATTGTCTTAAAGCAGTAATGGACTGGATGAGGAAGAACAGATTGAGACTGAATCCAGACAAAACGGAGGTACTAATAGTAGCGGCCCCAAACCCAGATATGAGGATACAACTTTCTGTCCTGGATGGGGTCACACTCTCCTCTAAGGACTGTGTTCGCAGCCTGGATGTGCTCCTGGATCCGTTGCTCCAGATGATAAATCAGGTAAATGCGACGGTCAGGAGTGCCTGTTCTCAGCTTCGGCTGCGTCCTTTCCTGGAAGTTAGGCACCTTGAAACTATAGTGCACATCCTAGTAACCTCTCATCTCGATTTCTGTAATGCGCTCTACATGGGGCTACCCTCGTACTTGGTCCGGAAACTTCAACTAGTACAGAATATGGCAGCCAGGCTGGTCTCAGAGAAGAGACCACATAACACCAATCTTAAGATCACTTAACTGGCTGCCCATTAGTTTCTGGGCCCAGTACAAGGTGTTGGTTATCACCTTTAAAGCCCTAAATGGCTTGGGTCTAACCTGTCTTCAGGACTACCTCCTCCTGTATAATCCACCCCGCACACTCAAGTCTTTTGGGAGGAATCTGCTGCAGCCTATAAAAACATAGACTGTCTGCAACCACCCAGAGAACCTTTTCGGCAACCGCTCCCAGATTATGGAATGGCCTGCTGGATGAGATCCATCATATCACCACCTTGAACAGCTTTAAAAAGGCTGTTAAGATGGATCTCTTCTGGCAGGCCTTTCCTGAATAGATATCCTGGCTACCAAAAGATAGCCCAACCTGCTTATCCCTGATTCTGCTGCAGTTATTGTTTGTTTGTGTTATTATTTTAAGTGTGTTTTAAATTGTCAACTGTTTAATAGTATTTTAAGGGGGGGTGGGATTGTGAGATATGGAATGTATATTTTAATGTTGTAAGCCACCCCGGTTGCGTTACGCAGAGGGGCAGGATACAAATAAATTTTATTGTTATTATTATTGTTATTATTATTGTATTTCATTGTATTGTTTCCATTGGTTCTTGATTTGTATTTGATCATGCAATATGTTCCCTCCTGGTTATATAGCAAACCGACTCTTGGTTTAAATTTTCTTTTGATTTCCTGGAATTTGTGGAAAAGGTCTCTTGTTCTTCCTTTTTTGTTATCACCTTCTATTTCTCTGCATTGCATTGTTACAGTATTTCCCGTTATCCCTGTGCACAAGCTATTGAGTTCAGGGTTCTGATCCTATTTCTGTCCCCTTTTACTCTTGCTTCTCATCTGTCCTGAACTGCTTGAAGACTTTCATCTGTCATCCACTGAGGCTTCTCTTTCTTTATGTCTGCAGACAGTGTCTTTTTTTTGTTCAGATTTCTTGTGACTTCTGGATTATTGGGCTTAATATTGTGAATCTTTTCCCCCCCAACATTATCTTTAAATTGGATGGGGATGTTCTTCACATTATATTTTGGCACAATTACAAGCTGGAGCATGTCCAGAGGAGGATGACCAAAATGGTGAAAGGTCTGGAAACCATGCCCTATGTCAGTGAGGCTTTGCCCCAGGCTGCAAAATGTCCCAGGTGCATGCAATGTGCACAAAGGAGAAAAGCTGACTCAGAGGAAGCTGATGAAACTTCAGCATGAAGTTGTGTAATAAGAATTCAAAACTGCATAGTCACTGTGGACATATGACAGGAAAACGATGAAACACTAGCAGGAGCTTGGTCAGAATCCTAGCCAGATTTTGTGTATATAAGGAAGAATATGCCAATGCACTAGAGGTTAAATGGATGTCGGTTGGTAGCAGAGTATTATGTGAGATGGTTTAATATTGATGTATCGTTCTTGTAAATATTTGCTGCAACTAAGGGCCTTTGCAGACTGCCAGAAATAGTGCAAATTGAGTCCAGTTTAACTGCCCTGGCTCAGTGCTAGGGAATCATGGGAACTGTAGTTTATTGTGGCACCAGAGCTCTCTGACACAGAACACTCAATGTCTCAGAAAAAACTACAGTTCCCATGATTCCCTAGCACTGAGCCAGGGCAATTAAAGTGGACTCAGTTTGCACTATTTCTGGCAGTCTGCAAAGGCCCTAAGTCTAGAAACCTCTTCGAAAGAACCTCAGCAGTCATGAGTAAAACTCTTGTTTGGCTGAAGGAGTTTTTATTTTCAACTACTTTCAGACTCTGCAGTAGCGTCTGTTTCCTGGCTGGCTGTCTTCTGCATATGGATTCAGTTTTCCCTGCACTAACACCCTATGAAGAGCGGCCTAGGGAGCTGGGTATGTTTAGCTTGGGGAAGAGAAAGTTAAGAGATGACATGATAGCCATGTGAAGGGATGTGATATTGAGGATGGAGCAAGTTTGTTTTCTGCTGCTCCAGACTAGGACATGGGGCAGTGGATTCAAACTACAGGAAAAGAGATTCCACCTCAACATTAGGAAGAACTTCCTGACAGTAAGAGCTGTTTGACAGTGGAACACACTCCCTCAGAGTGTGGTAGTCTATCCTTCTTTGGAAGTCTTGAAACAGAGGCTGAGGGGTGTTTTGATTGTGAGTTCCTGCATGGCAGGAAGTTGAACATGATGGCCCTTGTGGTCTCTTCCAAACTCTATGATTTTATGATTATTCTAGTGTTCTTTAGCTTTTTTTTTTTTTACCTTAACCTACGCCGGTTCATGGTCTGTACCAGTCTGCTACTGGTCTTGTTTTTGAAGAGAGAATGGAACTTCTCCATCTTTTGCTTCCAATTATATAGTTTATCTCAGGGGTAGGCAACCTTTTTGAGCCGAGGGCCGGGTTGCATACTCTCTCAGCCCCAGAAAAGCCATGATGGCAAAACTCCAGTAGAGATTTTGCCAAGAAAACCCCAAGAACAAGTAATAATGACAATAATCAATATCATCATGGTGGGCGGTGGCAGTGGCGGGGGCGGCGGCAGGACCGGCCCAAAGGCCTTGGGGGGCCGCATCCAGCCCCCGGGCCTTAGGTTGCCTACCCCTGGTTTATCTGATATCTGTAATTGTCATGGAATTCTATACATCCATAAATTCTGCACCCGACTTCAGGCAACCAAAAAGGAAACTGTATACATCTATGTACCTCCTTGGTTGCCTGAAGAATGTGTTTGCAATGAACAAAATGTTGGGCTTGCAAAATTCAGTCGTTCTGCTTAATTTCTTGATCCTAGGCCAAATTCTCCAACAATGTTTGGTTCTGTTCTGTTTCCTACTTTTGCATTCCAGTCATCTATGATTAACATGCAGTCCTGTTTTGTTGTGTGGTCAATTTTCTCCTGGACTCCAGCATAAAATCTTTCAGTGTTTTCTTCTTCTGTCTCTGTAGCTGGGAGCATAAACTTGGATTACAGTTATATTGATGGGGTTTCCCTGTAGTCTTATTGATGTTATTCAGTCAGACAATACATTCTATCCTTCAACTGCTTTTGCTCCACCTCTGTTCACTATTAATGCCACCCCATTTCTTCTTAAGATTTTCATTTTGTGAGTAGAATCTCCTGTATAATTGTCTGACTCAAAATGTCTCACTCCATCACAGCTGATGCTGACTGGTTATGGTTGTTGCAATCCAACACTGTCTATGGCCATGCAGGACAGGAACCATTGTCTCTACGCCACTCCATTCACTTGTCCTCAGACTTGCTACGATTCTTGACCCTTTCCCTTTCAGTGTGAAATGAAGATGCCAACAAATACAAGAAAGTTGTGAGAAGCTCTATGGTTTTCAATGAATAGTAAGATGCAGCCATCGTATTCCCTATTACCATGTATGGATGTGAGAGCTGGACAGTCAAGAAAGAAGATAGAAGGAAAACCAACACTTTTAAGATGTGGTGCTGAAGAAGAGTGCTGAGGATCCCATGGACAGCCAAAAGGACAAACTAATGGGTCCTAGAACAGATCAAGTCAGAGATATCCCTAGGAGCCAAGATGACAAGAATTAGGGCCTTTGCAGACTGCCAGAAATAGTGCACATTAAATTGAGGCACTGCCTTGGCTTAGTGCTAGGGAATCATGGGAATTGTATTTTATTCTGGGACATTGAGCCTTCTCCGTCAGAGAGCTCTGGTGCCACAATAAATTACAGTTCCCATGATTCCCTAGAACTGAGCCAGGGCAGTGCCTCAATTTAATGTGCACTATTTCTGGCAGTCTGAAAAGGCCCTTAGACTGTCATACTTGGGACACATCATGAAAAGGCATGAATTGTTGATGCAGCCTGCATCTACATTGCAGAATCAATAGTTTGACATTGCTTTAATTGTCATGGATGCAATGCTGTGGAGTTCTGGGACCTATAGTTTTGTGATATATTTAGCTTTCTTTGTCATAGACTTCTAGGTGCCACAACAAGCTTCAAATCCCAGGATTCCGTCAGATGGAGCCAGGACAGTTTGAGGCTACATCCACACTGCAGAAATAAATTCAGTTTGGCACCATTGTAATTGCCATGGCTCAATGCTATGGAATTCTGGGATCTGTAGTTTGTTGTGGCACCAGAGCTCTCTTGACAGAGAAGGCTAAATATCTCACAAAACTACAGATCCCAGAATTCCATACTATTAACCTATTAAGCGGCGTCAAACTGCGTTGATTCTGCAGTGTAGATACAACCAACCCCCTTATTACACATCGAAAATCACGAAGCTATGCCTATGGCGGCTAAAGTTTTGCCAAACTGTATTATTTCGGCAGAACAGACACAACCAAAGCGCATCAATTCAGCAGCGTGGAGGGGAGCGAGGCGCTCTGGCAACGAAATTTCAGCGAAGACCCCGCCAACCCTTTTCCTCCGCATGTGAGGATCCGATATTAAACACCTCCACAAACCGCTGTAACTACTTCCCATCCAACAACAGCAGCTCCCCGCCCTCCCTCAAGAGCCGCTTCCAGTATGAAACGGTCGATGGGGGGGGGGGGGGGGCGAGCGCGAGCGCGCTTCCGCTTTCGTTCAAATCCATTACAAAATGCCCGCCAGCCGGCCGGCCGGCCGGCCTTTCACCATAGAGCGGCCCCGAGCTAGAGCGGCTTCGAAATAGCCCCGGAAACTGAAGGCCGTGGGGGCACTCTAGCCGCTCCTTCCTATGGTTGGCGCCGGGAAAGGCGGTGGCGGGGCTGTTGGAAGCGGAGTGGGGCTGGGGGAGGCGAGAGCGCAGAAGCACTACCAGGCCCAGGCCCAGGCCCAGGCCGCGTCCCTCAGCACGACGACGACGACGCCTCCTTCTCCGCGCCGCCCTGATGTGATCGGGGCCCGGGCCCAGGAGGGGAGAGAGCGGGGCCATGAAGAAGGACGTGAGGATCCTGCTGGTGGGAGAACGTGAGTGAGAGTCAGGCAGGCAGGCAGGCAGGCAGGAGGAAGGGGCTGGGAAGGTCAACGCGGAGGAGGGCAGGCGGGCAGGCAGGCAGTTACTGGGAGGAGGAGGAGGAGGAGGCGTCGTTGTCCAGGGGAGATGGGGCACACGTGTGGTGTGTTTTGAAACAAGGGGAGTTGGGGAAATGGGGAAGGAGAAGGAGAAAGAAGAAGGCTGGACAGTGAAGAAAGCTGACAGGAAGGAAATCAACTCCTTTGAGATAATGTGGTGCTGGAGGAGAGTGCTGAGGATCCCATGGACAAACAAAAGGACAACAGATCAAGCCAGAAATATCCCTAGAAGCCAAGATGACAAGACTTAGAGACTGTCATACTTTGGAGACATCATGAGAAGGCAAGAATCATTGGAAAAGAAATGTTAGGAAAAGTGGAAGGAAGTAGAAAGAGAGGAAGGCCACATGTTAGATGGATAGACTCAGGGCCTCTGCAGACCCTCACGCCCTGACTCTGCCCCGATGTTGGCGTCACACCACCTGCCCAACCAGACAGTGGGTGGCAAAAGGGCGCTTCTTCGGCGCAGGGTTTAGACGCCCTGCGCTGAAGACACGCTGAAAAGCCAGCACCACAGCAGCAAGGGCAGCTTTTGGGTGTTCTAAAAAGGAGCTACATTTTGCCAGATTGGGGTGCAGCATGCGGTTGCCGCAGCCCCAATCTGGCAAGCAAAGGGGCGGCCATACACCACTGTATCATGGCCGTCTGTTTGGCCCCTCAGTCAGGGAGGTCACTGGCCTGAGTCTACAGGACCTAAGCAGAGCAGTGGAGGACAGGAGTCTTGGGGTTGTCACATCCATAGGTTCACCATGAGTCAAGGTTTTCTTGCATACCTGTACAACCTTTTGTGTGGGCACCTCAGTGGACAGTGAAGAAAGAGGATAGGAAGAAAGTAAACTCATTTGAGATGTGGTGCTGGAGAAGAGTGCTCAAGATACCATGGACAGCCAGAAAGACAAACAAATGGATCCTACAATTGATCAATCCTGAAATCTCCTTGGAAGCCAAGATGGTCAAATGAAGTTATAGTCTGTAGTATCTTCAAATGCATCTGAGGAAGTCAATTTATGTCTGCAAAGGCTCGTGCTGCCAACTTCTTTCTTTCAGTTAGCCTCAAAGGTGCTACAAAATCTCTGCATATTTGTTTATTTATTTGGAATATTTATGCCATGCTCTTCAGTCACAAAGACTCTCAATCCAAATGGGTCAATCAAATGGGTCAGTCAAAATAGGCTGTCATACTTTGGCCATATCATGAGAAGACATGAATAATTAGAAAAGACAATAATGCTAGAAAAGGTAGAAGGTAGTAGAAAGAGAGAGAAAGACCACATGCCAGATGGCTAGACTCAATTAGAGAGGACACAGGCATCAATCTACAGTATTTGAGCAGAGCGGCATAAAACATGAGACTTGGAAATGTCTCATCCACAGGATCACCATGAGTCAGGGTCGACTTGAGGGAATTTAACAACAACAAGAGAACAGGCCTGAGCTCTAGAGGCCAAGGTGACAGTTCAGTTGTATTTTGGCCATATCATGAAAAGAAAGGACTCACTATAAAAGACCAGAATGCTTGGCAAGGTGGCGGGCAATAGGAAAATAGGAAGACCGCATTCCAGATGGACAGAATCAATCAGACAAGCCACAGCCATGAGTCTGGAGGAGCTGAGCAGGGCAACTGAGGATAGGGTGACTTGGAGGTCTCTCATTCATGGGTTTGCCATGGGTCAAAGGTGACTCAAAGGCAGTTAACAACAAAAGAAGAAGATACCAGAGAGGAGCCAAGGAGGGAGGCTGCACAGGAGGATTGTTTTCCTTGCAGGTCAGGCAGAGGAGAGGGGAACCTGGCTGGAGAAGTGTGGTCAGTGGGTCTAGAAACATCAGCTGGAAAAGCTGGACAAGACGAATGGCTGTAAAGAAGAGGAGGCAGAGAAGATTGTGCAGAAGAGAAGGAGGAGGCCTTCAGGAACTAACTTTCCAAGTTAGCTTTGGCCAACTCCTCTTTTGAAGTCTTCAAAGGAGTAGCCCTGTCAGTCTGTGGCAGCTTTGGATGGTGGTGGTGGTGGGGAGGAAAAATGGAATCTAGCAGGACCTTTAAGAGTAAGGGGTTTATATTTTAATATGCCAGGGAGTTGGATTAGATGGCCCTTGCAACTCCTTCCCACTCTTAAGATCCAATTATTCTGTAAGCTTTTTATTCTGTTTCAGCATGAATTTTTGTGGACATCAGTTCATTTTCTCAGATGGTGACAGAATGGGAGCACTCTGCCACTGCATATGAGGAAGTAGGTTGATGTCTATAAAAGCTGGAAAGTTCCTGCTAAAGTATAAATCATTCTTAAAAGTGTTCTAGATTCCTGTTATCCCTTCACTTTTTCCTTTTTCATCTTTGAAGCCTGTGTGAGAAGTGGAGTAACGCTTGGCAGTCCATTCTACCCACTGGAAAAGGAACAGCACTTGTGTTTTTGTTGTTGCTTGTTAATTTCTTTTTTTCCATCTTTTATGAATTTCATCTCATCTTCAGTTTTCATATTCTTGCTGTTAATGCAAGACAAGTACTGTATATACTCATGTATAAGTGCAGAAATACAGGTTACAAAATTGACCCAAGAACCTGAGTTGACTTATCCATGGGCCAATGTAAGTACTGTACTTTAAATCATTCATATAACTACCCTCTGGTGAAAGGTAAGAGCTTAATCTGTCCTGAAAGCATTGGAACCCCCATCCCCTTTTACTCTCTCATCCATCCAGCCTTCCGTATGAGCACAACTAGTTATGCCTGCTGGAATTTCGTAATTCTGTTGGAATTGGTTTCCTTTGCTTTGTCCTCTGCATCCTTCATGACACACCCCTAATTTTTACCCACAACTTATTCATGGGTCATATCAAAATCCATAATTTTGGTCCAAAAACTTGCCCTTGACTTATATGTGAGGTCGACTTATAGCCAAGTATATATGGTATTTTTACTCAGTTATGTGTTCCTGTGAGGAGCCCAGACAGGTGCACTTCTGCACAGCATGCAGGCGCTAAAGTTTCCTCTTCTGAAGATTATCTATGGCTCTGAAGAAAATATTGTTCTAACAGTTGCTTAAAGGTAGTTTTAACCTACCCTAACAGTTGATACCTGCCTAAAATGTTGACTCACCCTGGATTAAAGTGTAGGTGTGTGAAAGAGATATGTCGTGTATATCCCGCTGAATACTTGTCTTGAAACCTGGGATAGAATTTACTTTAAAGCAAAGTTAATAGTTACATGCAAAGAACATTGTGTTTGTCAAAGTTTTACCTGGTTTCAGGTGACAAGAGTATAATATAATGTAAATACAGAATCTGTAGTCATTCACTCGATGTTTTGTAACCTTATGTACTTTAATTAAGGAGTGTACAGAAGGCAGCATAGGCACAAGGTAAACTGTTTACTTAATTCTTGAGCCTCTCTGATAGGATATCTGGCTCAAAATTACCATCATTTCAGCATGTTTTGCTATGACCTACTAGGTTTGCTGTGCACTTAAATGTGTTTGTGATGTGCGATATCATTAAGTTTGCCTTATGACTGAATTGCCATCAGATTTCCAATAAATGAAATCCAGAAAATATGCTATAGCCGGGGCAACATCATGCATAGTAATGCACTAGGGAAACCCAAGGCTTATTCTTTTGAATGCTTATTATTAAATTTTCGTAATGCATTCTGAATGCAGTACTGTACCAAACACAAAACTCTTACATTGATTCTGGTAGTGCACAGAGCTTCCATGATCATCAATATATATCTTCACTCATATTTTCTGCCATGGACTCTGGTCAAACCAGCTTTATTTGTTTTCACTGTACATGAAGTTCTGCTGTAGAAAAACCCAAACTGGCACTGCTGCAAATTACATTTTCAATGTTTTTTGCAATGTTTGGATAACATTCAGAACATGCAGGCATTCTTTCTCTTTCCCCAACTCCTACGTTGCCCACAATATGTCTGATTGGAACTTATCTGCTGTCATGGTTAAGAGAATTGAGTATCTGAAAGTATTTATTGGATACATGTGTATTACACTTATGCCACAAGAAGAACACAGGGTAATAGGGAAAGGGACAAAGAGTAAGTGGTGTTTTAGCGAGGTTGGAGATTGCTGTCAGTATAAAGCTTTGGCTGAGTAAACACTTCTTGATGTAAACATTTATATGAGTAACTTTTCTCTAAGGTTTGTACAGTTTCTCTTCAGAGTTCCTTCTGAAAGGTTTGGACAAGAGTTGAACAGTTGATTCAGTCTTATCAGTGTTCACCTGAATTGGATTTGAATATACCAGTGATTGCTGTAGGATAATATTGTTTTGTGTTAGCATGTGAAAGCTTGTCAGTTTCTGATCCATGTGGTGGTTGCGCATGTGCAGTACTTTCATTTGATCTAGAACTTGGGCTTTGCACATATCAGTGCTAATAAGCTTGCATTTTTAAATCATAATTGCATTTCTAAAGATATGATTTTAACTCTATGGGTATATACTATAGAATTGTTTAGAATACCTTATGTTTTTGTCAATTTCTGCATAGTGTGAAAAGCAACATAATTTTAAAATGGACAGAACAGATTTGTTGGTTGTGTGTGTGGTTTAATACATTCCTCCTCTGTTACTGAAACGGGTATTTGAGGAAAACACTACATTATTAGTGAAAGTGAAAAATCCATTTAATATCCCTGTTTTAATGAGAAAAATCTCAGAGGATTTGTTTTCAACACTGGAGTATTGTTTATCAGTACGTTACCTTAAATTTTCTGACTGCTGTTTATCAGATGTGTGTATGAGATGTTTTGTTTAGCTTTATTTTGTGCAGTTTTAGTATTTGAAAAGTATAGCCTTAATACTTTCAAGATTAATGCCACATATGTGGATAATATTAAAATGGCAGTTATGACCCTGCAACTAGCAGCAAATGACACACTGATTTGTATGTAGCTGTTGAGTTCAATCAGAAGATGCTGGATTCGGTTCTTATAAAAAGAGGTACTTTCAATATCTCTAAATCTCACGAAGTAGAGACCAAACTGAGATTTGAAAAGCATATATAAAATAGACAGGATAACTATGCATTTACAACCTATTGTGTTGTAAAACATAGCAGAGGATAGAATGCATTAAGGTCCTTAGAGAAGCACAAAACTTAATAAAACATTAGGGAGAATGTTTGCCTCAGTACAAGTAAAACAACAAACAAACAGGAGGGTCTCCAAAAGAAGCAAAACACCAACTAGACTTTGTTACTGTTACAAAAAGTTTGTTATAAATAATTTCTGTATTAGTTAGCTTCCTTGGACTCTGGAAAATATCCTGAATAACTGTTGGATAATGATGGAAAACGTTGATGAAGCTTAGTTTGAAACAGCTTCATAGTTTTGGAATTAGTTGCCATTATTATTACAGTTCTTCGTTATTCTTACACTGTTCAGTAAAGCTTGTTCAGTTCCTTACTATAGGTCATTGTACTTGCTCATTAAAGCTTAGACTCATAGAGGAGACCACAAGGGCCATCCGGTTCAACCCTCTGCCATGCAGGAAGCCACAATCAACTTCCCTTGATCTAGATACTATACTTCAGTTGATGCAGCCTAGAATTGTATTGGCCTTTTTAACTGTCGCACACTCATGTTCAACTTGTGGTCTACTAGGACTCCTAAATTCCTTTCACACATAGTCTCGTTAAGCCAGGTGTTCCCCATCCTCTCTCTGGGCACTTCATTTTTTTTTTTGCCCTAAGTGCAGTACCTGACATTTCTCCATGTTGAAAATCATTTTGTTAGCTTTGGCCCAGCTTTCTAATCTATTAAGGTCATTTTGAATATTTATCCTGTCCTCTGGAGTATTAGCTATTCCTCCTAATTTGGTGTCATCTGCAAATTTGAGAAGCATGCCCCCTATTCTTTCATCCAAGTCATTGATAAAGATGTTGAATAGTACTGGGCCCAGGACAGAACCCTGTGGCATCCCACTAGTCACTTCTCTCCAGGATGAAAAGGAGCCATTGCTGAGCACCCTTTTGATTCATCTTGTTTATTTCCCATGCTCTGTGCATTAGTGTAGAGCAGGGGTAGGCAACCTTTCCCCTTTAAGGGCCGAGGGACTTCAGCTCCCAGATGCCTCAGCCATGTTGGCCAATAGTCCCATGTTGGCCAATAGCTCCTGGGATTCTGGGAGCTGAAGTCCCTTGGCCCTTAAAGGGGAAAGGTTGCCTACCCCTGGAGTAGAGATATCTAAGACCATGGGTCCTCCACCCTAGCTGCCTGTGTATAGTTTTTCCCCTCCCACTGTTGGGTCCTTGCACTATTTGCTTTGTTCCCTCCATAACAGTTTGACTATTATCTCCAGCCCATGATGTACTCCTGCCTTCCAAAATACTGGCTCCCTCTTCCACATAACTCATTTTAAAGCCCTCCTGATCAAATTTTTCAGACTCATGGAAAAAACATTTCTGCCTACTGGTGTGAAGTGCAATCCATCCCTTGCCAGAAGTCCCCCTTCATTGAACCACGGCCCGTGATCCAAGAATCCAAATTGTTCTCAGCCCCTATTGGCCTGGCCTTTTCAACAAGCTCTGTCTGCAAGCTCAATCAATTGGGGCTATAGCTCTATATAGAGCTCCTGGCTGCTAGCTCATTCCAGAGGCAAGCCTCTGATCCTCTGACCCCACCCTTAAAAGCCCTTTAAAGAAAAAAAAAGTGGAAAAATTAAAGAACCCCTAAAACACAGTTCTCAGCTCCCCTTCTGCCTGTACTCTGGCTTCCCTTGACTGAAAATTTGCACACCATTAGGTGTGTGCCTCTGGCAGCAGTTATATAGAACTAGGCTCCTAGTTCCAACCCCTAGTAACTCACAGATGTGACTCACAGAAGCTGCACCCCCTCAGCAACAAACACACTCTCCTGAGTTAAAAAAATATATACTGAAAACTCACCCACTCAAATGGGTGAAACTGCTTTCCTTCTTCTCTCTGGCTTGTTTAACTTCTCATTAGAACTGTAAAGGACACATGTTTTGAAGATCATACAAAGGTTGAATTTGCTGGCTATAAACTTTAAATCAGGGGTAGGCAACCTTTCCCCTTTAAGGGCCGAGGGACTTCAGCTCCCAGAAGCCTCAGCCATGTTGGCCAATAGTCTCATGTTGGCCAATAGCTCCTGGGATTCTGGGAGCTGAAGTCCCTTGGCCCTTAAAGGGGAAAGGTTGCCTACCCCTGCTTTAAATGGACAATATTTTTAAATAACATCTGTTTGCATCATGGAAACAGGTTTACTTTAATGGCAATTATTTAGCTGCCTGTATAATATTGAGTACAGTATAACCCCTGTTTGTGATGTTTCACTTAGCCATGTCTAAAAAAAAAATGTTTTCTCTAGGCATTTTCTAGGTCCTCCAGCATGATCCCATGGTATGCTCCTGGCAGAAGTTGACCATAGAGTTGTGCTGGACCACCTACAAATGCCTAGAGTGGTGTTCTCTCTAGGAAGCTCTAGATCAGGAGTAGGCAACCTTTCCCCTTTAAGGGCCGAGGGACTTCAGCTCCCATAAGCCTCAACCATGTTGGTCAATAGTCCCATGTTGGTCAATAGCTCCTGGGATTCTGGGAACTGAAGTCCCTCAGCCCTTAAAGGGGAAAGGTTGCCTACCCCTGCTCTAGATCCTCCAGCATGACTCTTCCAGAAGTCATTCATTTCAATAGGATTCACTATTGTCAGTGCTTTCTCGTTTCCATGTTAAGCCTGGGAATGTATCCCCTGTAGATGCAGGGGTTATACTGCGTATTAAATTCAGCTCCACTGTGTAACTCTTTGGCGGACACCACATGTGCTCAAGTTATATTGTTTGCATATTGATTTTTGTTTTGTTATGGATTTTCTTATTTTATGCTGTTTATAATTTTCATAACAGGAATTATTTTTATCTTCACCTGTTTGTTTTGATTGACTAATACCCCCTCAGTCTAGTACTGTGCAAGTGAGGCATACTGCTTCCTTTATTGCTTATATCTTATGCAGTTCCATGACTCACAAAGGCCTTTTGTCTGAGAATAACATTCTATGGATCAGGTGAATTTCAAGGACATCTGGTCCTTGAATACCAGGTTGCATCTTATAGCACTTGTAGCACTTTTCAGACTAACTGTGCAAAGAAGTTATAGCATGACCTTTCGTAGACTTGTTCTACTTCAGTCTGTGCCATAACATGTGAGAGTTTTAAAGAGTATATTCCTGCCCAGTGCCAAAGAAGCACCAAAAGATTTTTTGTAAAAGAGCTTCAAGTTACCTTTGGTAAGGAGAGAATACTGTTTTCTAACATGGTCCTCAGATGCTTACTCCTTGGTTTAATTTCAGGGGCCTTTGCAAGGGTCAACAGTGAAGTCTTGGTTTTAGTAGAGGAGAAGGGAAAAGAAATCATCAAATAAATAATTTCCAGAGAAACATCAAAATTCCATACATCAAAATTGAACATTGAACTCCACCATGTTTTTATGTGGAAGAAAACTGATTGACATATACTGAGGTGTGATGTTGGAGAATTAAAATAAAAGCAAACCAATAAATGGTCAGTCCAGGTTTAAGAGGTCTAACTATAGCTCTGTGCTCTTCAAGCAGAAGTATTCCAAAGTAAAAATAACAGTAAGTTCCCGGGATTGAAGATGGTGACACATTGCAGCTCACGAGGGTTGCCTCTGCCCTTGCTTTCAACTTCATTTGCAGTCCTGAAAACTTTAATGAAGCATTCCAAAGCAGTTGATTATGCTGTATAAACAAACGGTTTGCCTAAGTTTGCAAGCATTGAAACATTCCCCAAAACTAGTCTAAGGTGTAAAGGAACTCCATTTATATTAGGACAGACTATGGGCATAAACAGACTGCAAAAATAATCCAGTTTGAGACCACTTTAACTGCCCTGGCTCAATGCCAGGGAATTCTGTGAACTGTAGTTTTGTGAGACATTGAGCCTTCTCTGTCAGAGAGCTCTGATGCCACAATAAACTACAATTCCCAAAATTCCCTAGCATTGATCCAGGGCAGTTGAAGTGGTCTCAAGCTGCATTATTTCTGCAGTGTATTTTGGCCCTGTGTCCAATTTGCAGCTCTTGCTTTAGTTATTGAAATGTGATGGTGATAATTCCCCATTTCTGCCTCTCTACCAGGTCTGTTCCAGAGCATAGGATGATTCCCCAGAGCAAATGTATGGAGATTTGGTGTTGGGGTGGGTGGTAAAATTGAAGCCTTACGCAATACTGGATCTCTTTTTGGATCTGCTCCTGATAATGCAAGCAACTGTTGGCCATTTTTCAGCATCAACAAATTTTGTATAAAGCAGCAATTTGAGGAATTATACCATCTTTAACAAGGTTAGAACAGTATGTAGAGATTGTGTAGCTCCTTTGAGATTAAGGGCCAAAACCCACTGCAGAAATAATCCAGTTTGAGACCACAAATATGAGTTTGCAGAAGCTGGGCAGAGCAATAGAGGAGGGGGGGCGCTGGTGATGTCTCATCCATACAGTCTCCATGAGTCAAGAGCGACACAAAGGCAGTTAACAAAACACAACAACATGTGTGCATGGATCACATCTACCAGACGTTCCCTATCATACCTGTTTAGTATACTGGGGACAAGATGGACTGAGATAGAATCAGGTATGATACTGTAATGGGAAGAGTGTAGCCTGCCATTTGCTTACTCTAAGGCCACCTGAGTCAGCTTTTATTGAAACAGGACTGTTCTAACCATAGTGGTAGAATTCAAAGATTATGGGCCTATACAGACTGCCAAAAATAATCCAGCTTGAGACCACTTTAACAGTGCTAGGGAATCATGGGAATTGCAGTTTTTTCTGAGACATTGAACCTTCTCTGCCAGAGAGCTCTGGTGCCACAATAAACTACAGTTCCCATGATTCCATAGCACTAAGCCAAGGCAGTTAAAGTGGCCTCAAGCTGCATTATTTCTGGCAGTCTGTATAGGCCCATAGGCATGTTAGTCTATATAAAATCAGTATGTAAAGAGATCTAGTAGCACCTTTGAGACTAACTGAAAGAAAGACGTTGGCAGCATGAGCTTTTGTAGACTTCAGTCTACTTCCTCAGATGCATTTGGTGGAATGGAAAGCCAGAGACAGACCTATAAAGTCCATCCATCTAGCATGTGGCCTTCCTCTCTTTCTACTTCTCTCCACCTTTCCTAACATTATTGTCTTTTCCAACCATTCATGCCTTCTCATGGTGTGTCCAAAGTCTTGTCATCTTGGCTTCTAGGGATATTTCTGGCTTGATCTGCTCTAGAACCCATTTCTTTGTTCTTTTGGCTATCCATGGGATCCTCAGCACTCTTCTCCAGCACCACATTATCTCAAAAGCATTGATTTTCCTCCTATTTTCGTTCTTAACTGTCCAGCTCACATCCATACATGGTAATAGGGAATGCAATGCCTTGTATGATTCTATGACTTTTGTGCTGAGTTGTACGTCTTTGCATTTTAGGATCTTTTCTAGTTCTTTCATAGCCGCCCTCCCCATTCTTAATTTTCTGATTTCCTGGCTGCAGTCCAATCAGTGTTTGATCCCAGATATGAGAACTCTTTTAGTATTTCTATTTCCTCATTGTCTAGTTTGAATGTGTGTAAGTTCTCTGTAGTCATTATTTTTGTTTTCTTTATGTTCAACAGTAAACCTGCCTTTGCACTTTCTTCTTTGATCCTTCTTAGTACTTGATTCAGGACTGTGAGGTTCTTTGCTAGTATTATGCTGTTGTCAGCATATCTCAGATTGTTGACATTTCTTCCTCCTATTTTCACTCCTCCCTCTTCCATGTCCAAGCCTGCTTTCCTTACAATATGTTCTGCATATATGTTGAATAGGTAGGGTGAAAGGATACAACCTTGTCTGACCCCTTTGCCAATTGGGAACCATTCTGTTTCTCCATGTTCTGTTCTGACAGTAGTCTCTTGTCCTGAGTAGAGATTCCTCATCAGGACTATCAGATGTGTTGGCATTCCCATGTCTCTAAGGGCATTCCATAGCCTTTCATGATCTATGCAGTCAAAAGCTTTGCTATAGTCTATAAAGCATATGCTGGTTTTCTTTTGGAACTCCCTGGTGCACTCCATTAGCCATCATATATTTGCGATGTGATCCCTAGTGCCTCTTCCTTTCCTGAACCCTGCTTGGACCTCTGGGATTTCTCTCTCCATGTATGGTTGGAGTTTGTGTTGCAGTATTTTGAGTATAATTTTGCTTGATGGGAGATTAGTGCTATGGTTGTATAATTGCTGCATTCTCTTGTGTTTCCTTTTTGTGGATTGGGATGTATATTGATTGCTTCCAATCTGTTGGCCATCATTTTGTTTTCCATATCTGTTGACATATGTTGGTTAGCACTGGAGTTGACTCTATCAATGTGGATTGCAACAGTTCAACTGGAATATCATCTGTTCCTGGAGTCTTGTTTTTTTGCCATTTCTTTTATTGCAGCTTCCACCTCAGTTTTTAGAGTTTGAAGTTCATCTTCATATGGCTCTTCATTCCATATGTCCTTCATTTTGTTATATCTTTTGTATAGTTCTTCTGTGTATTGCATCCAACCTCTTTTTATTCCTTCCTGGTCTTGAATTATTTTATTTTTATTGTCATAGAGTGTCCCAGTTCGTGGTGTGAACTTTCCCTTGATTTCTCGAATCTTAAGGAATAGGTCTCTCATTTTTCCCTTTTTGTTGTTGTCTTCTATTTCTCTACATTTGTCATTGTAGTAATTTTCCTTATCTTTGCGCACTAGCTGTTGTACTGTTGTGTTCATGTTTCTTAGTTTATTCCTATCTCCTTTTTGTTTTGTTTCTCTTCTTTATTGCTTGTAGCATTTTGTCATCCATGGCTTCTTCACTTCCCCTTTGTCTGTTGGAAGTGCCTTTGTGCATTCTTCTTTTATTATGTCCCTGGCTTCAGACCAAAGCTCTTCTGGTTCACGATCTATTATACTTAGTACTGCAAATCTGTTCCTTATATTGCCAATGAATTTTGTGGAAATGTTGTTTAAATCGTATTTTGGTATGATGACTGGTTTTGTTCTCTTCTTGAGTTTTACTTTTATTTTTGAAATGAGTAGTTCATGATCTGTGTCACAATCAGCACCTGGTCTAGTCTTGGCCACCAGTATGGAGCTTCGTCATCTTTCACTTCCAATTTTGTAATCTGTTTGGTTTTTGTGTTGCCCATCTGATGATGTCTATGTGTATAACTTTTTCTCTGGCTGTATGAAAAATGTGTTTGCAATGAATAGGTTGTTGGCTTCACAAAAATCTTACCAGACACTCACCTGCTTCATACCTTTTGCCTAATCCCAAACTGTCTACTGTTTTTTTTATTCTTCTTTAATTCCAACCTTTGTGTTCCAATCTCCAATGATCAGCTTGACATCCTGTGTTGGTTTGTTGTCAGTTGGTATTTATATTTTGGTGACAGAGCTTTTAACAGATTCAGATGGTTTATACTTAAAGTAGACTGCTGTGGGTGCCCTCCACAAGAAGGCTTTTGTGCTCTTGTTAGAGTTTACTGTTAGCATACAGATGATTTCTGTTTCTTGCTTGGTGTCCTGCCTTCTTGAAAAATAGTCATAGTTGTTCATAGTTTGGATGAAATGTTATATTGTGGAGCTATAATATATAGCATAATTTGTGAGCTCAGATAGCTTACAATATTCAATCTGGGACTTCATGGCTGGATGTTATACTTGCTTGCCTTTATGGACCTTATCAAACGCTGGCCACGAAGCGAAAAGTAACAGAAAAGTAACCGAAGTGAGAATAAATTCAGTTCTATACCGAAACGAACTGAATTTCGCCCTGGCGGCCATAGTGCAATGAATACGAAGGCTCCAAAGGGGATTTAGCGATCAGGCGCCGCGGGATGCGGTTCACGTGGGAAGAAGGAAAACACACACACACACACACATTTTCTTCTCTCTCTCTCTCTCTCTCTCTCTCTCTCTCCCTTCCCGCCACCCAAAAAGCCAGCGTCGCAGAAGGCGCTTCTGTGGATGGCAAGGATGGGATGAAGGAGTCGGGAGGAAAGGCAGCCAAGGGGACCGAGGAGGAGGAGGAGGACTGGAGGACTGGAGGAGGGAAGGGGTGTTGGTGGGGAAAAATGCGAGAGAGATGGAGAGAGAGAGATTGCCTCCCTCTTCCCTCCTCCTCTCCTTCTCCTCCTCTTTCTCAATCCGGTTTGCCTTTCGCCAATCCCTTCCCCTCGCCGGGATTTTCTGCTTGGGAGAGCTCTCCCTGCTTCCCCGCCCCGCCCACCATTGCGCAATGAATACGAAGGCTCCGCTTGTACTTCCCCAACAAACCGAATGTCAAAATCTCCCTACTCGCTACGGATTAGCTTCGGGTTCTGTGGAGTTTCGGGGCAGCGTCGTGTGTACACGCGGGGAAACAATACAGATTAGCTCCGTGTTCTAGGGCAGCGTCGTGTGTAAACACGGGGAAATAATATGTATTAGCTGCAGGTACCCTTTGGATTAGCTCTGCTCTAGACCCCATGTGATAAGGTCCTATGTGTTGCTGGATTTTGCTGAAGCAGGATTCCTAGAAACTGTATTGGTGTATTAGAGACCAGGTAGGCTAATGTCAAAAGAAGGCCTAACAGCAGAACAGTGGAAAACCTCTCACAACTCTTGTCATGCTCAGGCTCCATGGTTCTGTGTATGAACAACCAACGACTTATTGATGTGTAACGCTAGCTGTTAGTCAGGTGAAGACTGTAACAGGCGTTTGCCCAACCTCCCAAGATCTCTGTTCTAGTTTGTGTTGTGGGGGGTGGGAGGAATGGAAAGGGGCTTATAATGGGGAGAAAAGACCCTCAATAGGTTTCCACACAAGCAGTCTGACTCTTGGGCAAAAGATATTTTCTCATCTCTTAATCTATATTATTTCATATAGGCACATTTAATGATGATCTGCATAAGACTTTCATAATTTTTAAAAACCCTGTAATCTTTCTGTTTTGCTTTACATACCTTTGTAACAAAAAGAAATGAATAAAGTCAATGATTCATGCTCTTCTAAAAATATGGCAGATTTTCTAGGGCATGCACATAATAAACTCATTCTCTTGTTTAAAATATTGAGCTACTTTACAAACTATCTGCCTCATATTTATGAATCTTCTACTTTCTGGTTTGTCATTGGTCTCTCAGAGCATTGTTGGAAGTAAATTTAGAAGGTCTGGAAATGGGAGCAGTGGGTTGAGGAAACAGGGCCTCCCCTATCCCACCTCTGAATAAAGAGAGCCAGTGAAGGTTTTGGAAGGAAGATTGGAAATAGTTGAAAGGAAGTGTAAAAAGTGTGTGCAATGGGATGGATGTGGAACAGTCCTTGTAGAAAGAAGTCTGCAAGGCATAATGCCCAAGTAGCTATTATTAGGACGAGCACTTGAGAGAGGAGATCTAGGGGTATAGTATAGTTTGTTCTTTGAAGAGAGGAGACCAGTGGATGAATCCTACCCTTTAAAAAGAAAACAAAATACTTTGCAGCCTATTTTAGCTATATATAGTTCCCAATATCAGCATTCATTTAGTGCTAAGATTGCCTTTAATGTAAGATTACCAATAAATGTATTGGATTGTACTGTTACAGCTTCACAATACTTTTATGAGCTATACCTATGTACAAGCTTGACAAATCACTACAAAGCATCTATGCAACATGCAGAATTCTTCCCTCTCCTGGTGGTATCTGCAGAGAAATACCTTCAGAGCATTTTCTTTTCTTTTTCTTACTTTGAAGTTATAGTTTTGGTAATGCTTTAATGAAAATGATATTTTGTAAACCTGATTTTTCATGTGATTTATAAGCTACCAAATCATCCAGGGGCCAAGAGTATACACAAGTAAAATTCTGATAGCAAGTTACGTAACCCATAATATGTTACTGTTAATTTATGCAAAAAGTATAAAGAGTTGGGTCCAGATATTGGCTCATGCAACTCAGTTGGCAAAAGCAGGCTTTCTAGGAAAGGGAAGAATTTTGCACATTGAATAGATGCTTTGAAGTGATTCATCAAGCTTCTACATTCCATATATATACTCGTCTATATGTCAAAACATTTATGCCCCAAAATTGACCCCCAAACCCCAGGTCGATTTATTTCTGGTAATCGCACTGGCCGAAGGCTGAAACCAAAGTTGAAATAAAAACCTTAATTAGAATCTCTCTTGCTATACGCACACATACACACACTGAAGGAGCCTCCAAGTTTTACCCTGGACTTATCCACAGGTCATGGCAAAATCCATGATTTTGGCCTCAAAAGATTTACTATGTATCAGTAGCAATTAGAATCTGATTTCACAATGGCCCGCAATTTCTGCCAGTAATAAAACATGTATTTATAGAAATTGGACATGACTAGACAAACTTGTCAAAGGGAAAACTTTACCTTTTTTTATAGATATCATTATCTAATTTGTATTATGTGTTAAATTTCACAGCTAGAGTTGGGAAGACATCACTTATAATGTCTCTCGTCAGTGAAGAATTTCCGGAAGAGGTAAGTTTACAAGTTGTTTCTCTGTCAGGAAAAGTAATTGGTTTTTTTCTTAAATCCCTATTTTAAAAAGTTGAAATTCTGTGAAAATATCACCAAAGAATATGTCATAAAATAATTGTTTTTTTAGTATAAAATACTATTTTCTTTCATGCAGAAACATCTGAAAAAGCAATACAGTCTTTCTGCCGGGTTTTTTAAAGACCTAAAGTACATAAGAAGAATAATGAGAGATACTTGTAAAGATGATGCAAAACAATGTTCTGAATGCATGAACTTAGTGGATATTTCAATCTGTGGTTTTATGAATTTGAAGTCATTGATGTGTCTTTTGGGTTGGCATTAGATTTCAGTTACTAGCACACATTGTAACATTGGGTGAGTTCCTGTGGTATGGATTTCAGTTACTAGCACACATTGTAACATTGGGTGAGTTCCTGTGGTATGACAAGCCAGTGATCCACAGATATATTGCTGGTGTGCACTGTTGGATATGAAGTAAACCCTGGGTTTTGTTGGTTTATTGTGCCACCTGGCAGTGAGCACCTTCTCTTCTCTCGATTGTTCCCTCCGTGCAGACAAGAGAAAGAAGCTAAGAACAAAACTTGGATTTGGAGCAGAAGATAATACAGGAAAGGGGAGTTGTCCATTGCCCTACAGCACAATGAAGTAGTGGAGCAGTCAGACAGCACACATGAGCATGTTACCTGTTCATTACAAGCCCAGCTTGGTAGAGTCATTGGCTACCCTGAGAACAAAGTGATGGGCCCTAGCTGATTCATTGTTACCCATTACATAGCCCATTCCAAACTAATGAAGAAAGCAATATGGGTAAAGAGGCTAAGATTCTAGCTGTTCAGCAGGATTAACTTGCTTAACCCTTTTAATTATGGTCTTCATTGATTAAGAAGGTATATTTGAGCAATACTTCAGGCTGTTTGTATAGTCACTACCAAATGAATTTAAAGTGTGCTCAACCATTTATTGCAAGGCACTCAGTTACAAGGATGGACTTTAACAAAATAAGAAAGGCTTTGCTTTCATGGAGGCTATAAAATCAAGGAAAATAGCAGTGATTAAGAACCATTTTATCAACTTGATTTGAGTTATTAACCTTCCTAATAGAATAACATACAAATAGTTTCAACAATGTTCCTTTTTCTTATCAAGGTTCCTCCACGAGCAGAAGAAATCACCATTCCTGCTGATGTTACCCCAGAGAGAGTGCCAACCCATATAGTAGACTATTCAGGTAATAGGTGATTGCTTTTTTCAAATTATTTATTTACTTTCTTTATAATCCACCTTTCTCTGAACACAGGTCTCAAGGCAGCTTACAAGTTAAAGCAAAGCACAGTTAAAAGCCTATTAATATAAAAGTTAAAAAAATAAACAATTCAGTTTAATAATAATAATAATAATAATAATAATAATAATAATAATAAAGTTTATTTGTATCCCGCTTATTGCCAGACAATCCAAGCGGCTTACAATAATAATATCTCCAAAGAAAAACCAACCCACCCCCTAATCAACCTCTACTGCGTTCCTCATCCATCAACAACTGATGGGGCCACGAGAGGAACGCAGGAGTCAAGGAACCCAAGGCCGGGGTGATCAGTCTGGGAAGGCCTGCCGAAAGAGATCCGTCTTGACAGCTTTTTTAAAGCTGTCCAGTGATGTCAACTGACGGATCTCGTCCGGCAGGCCGTTCCAGAGTTTGGGGGCGACAACAGAAAAAGCCCTCTGGGAGGTCACTGCAAGCCTAGATTTTTGAGGCTGCAGCAAATTCCTCCCAGAGGACCGGAGAGCGCAGGGAGGATTGTATGGAAACACTGAAAACACTTTAAAAAGACATTTAAAACATACTAAAAAGTTAAAGATGCAACACACCCTGTTAAAAGTTCTGTCTTAAAAAGAGTAAGACACATATATTGTCATCTCTTTTCTTGTGGAGGGTCACAGTACAACTGAAAGGTTATCTAGAGGAAGATATATTAAATTGTTGGGTAAATGGAAGACAAGATAAAGGTGCCATGAAATGTCCTCTCCCTGTCCACTGAGAGTCCATCCATTAACAAATAGCCTAAAAATGAGTCTGTTTGCCTCTCGAGTCCCACAAATACCATTCTTTCTTTCTTTGTTCATAGTCACATAACCAACATATGGAAAGAGGGCTGGAATCATTTAAGGTCTGGAAAGCATGTATTAGATCAGTGCTGCTTAGGCTATCTGATGTGGAGAACAGCATTTTCTCTCTCTAATATGCTCTGGTACCAGTACCATGTTTGTGCCGATTGGCTACAGCTGTTTCTTTCTTTTCCTGGGAGCAACATTTGTTAACTGGAACTGGTTTATCAGGCACTCCCAGATACTGTCAGTTATATTTGGCAGCTACCTATAGATCAGGAGCTCAGAACCTACATCCCTCCAAAAGTTGTAGAATTACAGTGTCTGCTCGATCACACTTGATCACTCTTCAGATGGCTGAGGCTGATGGAAACTAGAGCATAGGGCAGGGGTAGGCAAACTTTCCCCTTTAAGGGCCAAGGGACTTCAGCTCCCAGAAGCCTCAGCCATGTTGGCCAATAGTCCCATGTTGGCCAATAGCTCCTGGGATTCTGGGAGCTGAAGTCCCTCTGCCTTTAAAGGGGAAAGGTTGCCTACCCCTGGCATAGGGGATCTAAACTTTTTGGATCGTATGTTAGTTGAGATGGGAATGTTTAGGTAGAGAAATGGTTGATAATTCATGATATCTTTTAGAGCTTCTACCAGGTATGAAATGGCAGAGGGATACTCTGCTATCTGCTCATAGTGGCAAGGCATATGACATTTAAGATGGATCTATTTTGTAGCTGGTGCCAAATTATGCTCGCTTCTGCCAAATTTCGGGAATAAAGTTAATATATTTGTAACTGGTCGATTTGCCCCATTTGCAGCTGACATAGATGTATATGTACAATGAAGCTCTGTGTTCAGTTGATATTACCCTACTTGACAGAAAGTCTTCTATCCCTCACTGCCATTTCATCAGAAGTCATAGGCTCTTTTGGCTGATTAACTCTCTGGGATCTAGGGAAAACAGATGGTTCCTCTTTGTCTGCAGCCAAAATGTTCTTGAACTGTTATTCAGGAGAATATATGTAAATATATTCAATGTTGCTTTAATATCCCTTCTTTTCTCTGTTGTGATGTTATTTTCCCATGACATTTTTTCCATTCACGTCTGAATTATTTCCTACTTTAATATGATCCCTTGGGAGTTGAAGACTATAATAAGTGCATCATTTCCTCTGTGTCCAAATGTTGGGACTTTCTGAATCCTCTTGTTTATCTAGGCAAAATAGCATCATTCATGTATAAGAGGAAAGTATCGACAGGCTTGATGGAACCTCACCTTTTGAAGGAGGCCCCATTTAGAGAAAGAGCATTCCTTGTGGCTAGAGAATGCTGACTGACTAACTGCAGTGGGGAATAGAAATATGGGTAGGAAATGGAATAGAATGAAGAATGGCTGGTTGAGTGGGACAGCAAGCAGATCATTCCATGCGACAACATTTTGTTACAAATCCCATTTGTTTTTCATAGAATCATAGAATCATAGAGTTGGAAGAGACCACAAGGGCCATCCAGTCCAACCCCCTGCCATGCAGGAACTCCCAATCAAAGCATTCCCGACAGATGGCCATCCAGCCTCTGCTTAAAGACCTCCAAGGAAGGAGACTCCACTACTCTCCGAGGGAGTGTGTTCCACTGTCGAACCGCCCTTACTGTCAGGAAGTTCCTCCTAATGTTGAGGTGGAATCTCTTTTCTTGCAGCTTGCATCCATTGTTTCGGGTCCTAGTCTCTGGAGCAGCAGAAAACAAGCTTGTTCCCTCCTCAATATGACATCCCTTCAAATATTTAAACACGGCTATCATATCACCTCTCAGCCTTCTCTTCTCCAGGCTAAACATCCCCAGCTCCCTAAGTCGTTCCTCATAGGGCTTGCTTTCCAGACCCTTCACCATTTTAGTTGCCCTCCTTTGGACACGCTCCAGTTTCTCCACATCCTTTTTGAATTGTGGTGCCCAGAACTGGACACAGTATTCCAGGTGAGGCCGGACCAAAGCAGAATATAGTGGCACTATTACTTCTCTTGATCTAGACACTATACTTCTACTGATGCAGCCTAAAATTGCATTGGCCTTTTTAGCTGCTGCATCGCACTGTTGACTCATGTTCAACTTGTGGTCCACCTGGATTCCTAGATCCCTTTCACACATAGTCTCATTCAGCCAAGTGTCCCCCATCGTATATCTGTACTTTTCGTTTTTCCGCCCTAAGTGCAGTACCTTACATTTCTCTGTGTTGAATTTCATTTTGTTAGCTTTGGCCCAACTTTCTAGTCTGCTCAAGTCATTTTGAATTTTGATCCTGTCCTCTGGGGTATTAGCTACTCCTCCTAATTTGGTGTCGTCTGCAAATTTGATAACTATGCCCCCAACACCGTCATCCAAGTCATTAATAAAGATATTGAATAGCACTGGGCCCAGGACAGAGCCCTGTGGCACCCCACTGGTCACTTCTTTCCAGGTTGAAAAGGAGCCATTGTTGAGCACCCTTTTTAATCAGTAGTAAATTTTATATGAGTTCCACATATGTCCAAGATGGTTTTTTGGAAAGAAACAGCACCTCTCTTGCTGAAAAATCCTTGACGTGTAAATATTGTAAAAACTGGACAATTGTCTTTTTAATGAAAGTGGTTCAAAACAATGGCCTGATTCCCTTGTTAGTCCTACATAGTGTGGACCCATTTAAATCAATGGGACTTAAGTTAGCTGTGACAAATATGCTCCGTTTGTTTTAGTGGGTCTACTCTAGATCAGATTAACATTAGATTTATCTCAGTGTTGCCATAGAGCCTTATGCCACTGTAAATTCTTACAGTAAGAAATGTTGCAAGATTTGAAATGCAGCAGCATGTAGTGGACTGCATGATTCCCACTCCCAGATTAAAGGAAGCACTTATGCATTAATGTTATTGTGCTAGTACTGCTTTTCTAGTTTACAGGTTTGTATACAATACAAAACATAACAAAGGCAAGTCATCACTTGTTGAGAGAATGCATTTCAAGCTGAAAGTTTGAATTAATGTTTCTCTTATATCATAAACATGCTTGATGCAATTGCCTTAACCAGATAAATAAACAATAATTGTTAACTTTTCCTATTTCATTGTTTAGAATCTGAACAAAGTGATGAACAACTCCATCATGAAATATCACAAGTGAGTATCATGCATCATCTGTTCTGAAATTACTTCTTTTATACTTGTCCTCTAAAACTCATTGTCTGAGAGCAGTTATTTAATCCTAAGAAAATATAGTCATTTTGATTTACTCATATCACTCAAGAGGCACCAGTAGCTGAGTACAGATGTATGGAATGGATGCTGCCTATAAAATAATGAATGGGCAAGTAAAGGCCTTTTTGTTAATAAGGAATTATGACAAAGTTTCTGCAAAGAATAATGTATGTATCTGGCAAGCCCTCGGAACAATAAATATCCACATTTTCTATTCTTACCTATTTTGCTAGTAACTGAGATGATATCATTGTGGCTGTATGTTTGGTCACAAAAGTCAAATCCCTAACACTCTATAATTTAAAATTTAGCAGAGTGGAAAGCTTTTGAGCCTCTATTAGCAGATGTTACAATTTGTTTTCCTAGGAAAACCTTACAGTTATAATCAAATTGTTTTCTTCTCTGTTGCAGGCGAATGTAATTTGCATAGTATATGCTGTAAATAACAGGAATTCAATTGATAAGGTATGATAGCAGCCCTTTTTGTTCAATTCCAGCTGGCATTAACATAACCTTTCCTTTGAATGAGAAAGTTTGTCTTAGGTGCATAGATTATCTATTCAAAACATTTTGAATATTGAGAGATAATCTATCGGTCTATGGCAGGGGTAGGCAACCTTTCCCCTTTAAGGGCCGAGGGACTTCAGCTCCCAGAATCCCAGGAGCTATTGGCCAACATGGGACTATTGGCCAACATGGCTGAGGCTTCTGGGAGCTGAAGTCCCTCTGCCCTTAAAGGGGAAAGGTTACCTACCCCTGGTCTATGGTAACCAGCTTCAACAGTGTGCTTATTTGACCTTTTCTTCATTTTTTGCTTAATACATTGACCTTGGTGCACTCCTTTGGGAAGAGAGCAGTTTTGCTCATATATGATGAATTAAGGAAGAATGGGAAGAGTAGATCAGTGGCTTCTTGCCTTTCGTAGTCTGCTGCATTAGTCAACATTGCCTTTTAGACATGGGATGGGGGAAATGTGTTCAAATAACTTTTGGCGTGACATGAGCTATCTAACTCAGAATCTCTGAAAAAGTCCAATTTGAAACCACTGGAACTGCAGTTGCTTCATGGTGAGGTTCTTTCAAAAGTAAGTTATAACTCCAGAACATGCTTGTAAGGAAATTACACAAGAAATGAGTAGCAAGTGTAATTTTAGGTGTGAAAACTGTGTACAAAAACATAATCTCTTTTCTGTTCTTTTTCTGCATCTTATAACTAAGTTTGAAATCTTACTCTTGGTCATTGAAGAGGTGCAAATCTAACTTCTATACACACACTATAAGCATTGGAAAGTCCTTTTCATTTGCTTACATTGCTTGCTCTCTCTTTTCAAATACATTTCGAACATCTAGAAAGTGGATTAGCATACATTGTGGCTGAGTGGAAAGTGTAGCATTATTAATAAATGTTAACTTGTTGCTTTAGGTAACAAGCCGATGGATTCCTCTCATCAATGAAAGAACAGACAAAGATAGCAGGTATATTGAAAACAATGCAGATAGAGTAAATACAAATCCAGGGTGCTGAAAAAAATTTAGTGTGAAGGACATTCCATTTCAGTGATTTGCTCCTTGTAAAATTTATACAATATTTGGCTGCTTATTATTTGGGCTAATCATTGAAGCATAAGATTGTCACACTATGATCTGTGGTATAGTACAACATTCTCTCAAGATAGATGCCTTATGCCACTCTTTGCACATGTAGGCTCCTATTCGTTTTCAGTCAAAGTAGTTGAGCAGTTATGAGTTCCAAGAGAATAATGTTCGGAAGCTAAAATTACAGCTGCATTTTGGAAAAAGGATGATAACCATGTCAGGCTATTCTTTCCTAAGCTCTTTGCCTTTCTTGATGCAAATTAGATCCCAAGCAGTGAACACTTTGCTTCTTTGCTTCTTTTGAATTGTACAGAGCAGCTTAATTATCCTAAACTTCGGTTTACTTTCACATGCATACTTTGAGAAGAGTGTGTGAATATGCCTGATGCATTAGTTACTTTAGGGCTTTTACAGACTGCCAGAAATAATGCAGCTTGAGGCCACTTTAACTGTTGTGGCTCAGTTCTAGGGAAGCATGGAAATAGTATTTTTTTCTGGGACATTGAGCGTTTTCTGTCAGAGAGCTCTGGTGCCACAATAAACTACAGTTCCCATGATTCCCTAGCACTGAGCCAGGACAGTTAAAGTAGACTCAAGCTGCATTTTTTCTGGCAGTCTGTAAAGGCCCTTTAGCTAGTTGATGGTGCATGTCTATGTATAACATGTATATGAAATTTCCAGACTGAATTGTTCCATATTTAATGTGTATTTTAAAGCACCCACTGGAGCATTCTAGTTTGAGTATAGTAAGGTGGTGTGACAGATGATATTGAGAAGTATTCTAGAATGTATGACTTAAATTTGTGTATCTTATCTTAATTAGCTACATTGTTGTTGTTTATATCCTACTTTTCCCCAGTTTGGGACTCAAGGCAGCTTACAACAGTGAAAACATAGCAAAGAGTTATCAGCATACAGAAGTTACAAGCAACCAAAATTATTGGCATACAAAAGTTATAAAGCATCATAACATTTGAAACCATTTAAAACAACAACAAAAATCCAGCACATTATGCAGGGCCGATCCCTGAAAAATCAGTTCTCAAAAGCCTGTCAGTATAAACAGGTGTTCACCTGTCTTCAGAAAGATAGTAAGGAGGGTGCCAGTCTAGCCCTTCTAGGAAATGAGTTCCAGAGTCTTAGAGCAGCCACTGAGAATGCCCTCTCCCATGTTTCCAGCAAATATACTTGTTGCAGAGAGAATATCTCAAAACATTGGCATGTTCATACTGGAGAGCACAGTCCTTTAGATAACCTGGACCTGAATTGTATAGGGCTTTATAAGTCATCATCAGCACTTTGCATTGTGTCTGGAAAGAAGAATTTTATATGCACTCTGTTTGGAGGAAAGTTCTTTTGGTTTCATCCAGACTTACTCCATTCTGTAGCATTGGAACCCAGACCTGTAATATCATAAAGCAGCAGCTTGTAACAATGATGAACATGCTTGTGACATGTCAAATTAGCAAGTAATGTCCTTTTCACTGTGAGAACTTTTCGTATCTGATTTTCAGGCTGCCTCTTATACTGGTTGGCAACAAGTCAGATCTGGTGGAGTACAGTAGTATGGAGACCATCCTTCCCATCATGAACCAATACACAGAGATAGAAACTTGTGTAGAGGTAAAAGAAATGTATTTGTTTAGCAAATTAAATAGTTTAATATGGGTGCAAGGATTACCTAGTTAACTTTCAGTAGCCTGCATTTGCCAAAATGAGAGGGGCACTTTGCCACCAGCTGGAGGAACAAGGGCTAAGGGAGGCTGTGTCCCTTTTGTTCTTGAAAGGATATCATGAGAAAAGAGATCAGCTTGGCTGCAGCCATCGATCTCTGAAAGAAGTAGCTGCAAGGAACTCACTCCCCCTCCCTCTCAGAAAGAACTCCATCCCAACTGTCAGTTTCTCTGCCGTTTTGTCTTCTGCAAGCAAGAAGAAAAGGCCAGGGCACCAGGTAGTTTCTTCCAACCAAACACACCAGGAAAAGAGGATAAGCCTGCTGTGAACGGAGCCAAAATGCCTACTTATTCCTCATTTTCTCATTACGACAATCAAACTGATTTTCCCCGTCTTCTTTTTTGCTGCTCCCCTTTCTTTCTATATTTTTAATGAATGGCCAGAGGAAAAAGAGGTATATTTTTGATGTTAGCTGGTTTGGGAACAGATTTTTGCATGGATTTGAAATTAAAATATGAAATAGTAAGAGTACATATAATTGAAGCTGCCTTGATGGTATTTCTAGTACATATATATTCTTATAAAGTCTAGTTTTATTTTGTTTATTCAAACTAAATATTTAGATCCTGCTTTTCATGTAAGTTAAACTTCCAAGTTGCTAAAAAGAAAGCCACATCCATAGTTTAAAACAGGGGTAGGCAACCTAAGGCCCGGGGGCCAGATACGGCCCCCCAAGGCCTTTGGACTGGCCTGAGGCTGGTCCTGCCGCCACCGCCCCCCCCCCCCCCACTGCTGCCGCCCACCATGATGATATTGATTATTGTTGTTATTACTTGTTCTTGGGGTTTTCTTGGCAAAATCTCCACAGGGGTTTTGCCATGGCTTTTCTGGGGCTGAGAGAGTGTGCATGCATATTTTTTTTATTTTTTAAAAAATATTTATATATTTATTTATTTATTTATTTTTGGTGCTTCGGCCCCCCACTTGTCTGAGGGACAGCAACCCGGCCCCAGCTCAAAAAGATTGCCTACCCCTGATTTAAAACAAAGGTAGAGCTATATCATGGTAAAGCTCTTCACACATGTTCACAATTTCATTTTTCTTTAGTGCTCAGCCAAGAACTTGAAGAATATATCTGAACTGTTTTATTATGCACAAAAAGCTGTTCTGCATCCTACAGGGCCTCTCTATTGTCCAGAGGAAAAAGAGGTATTTTTATACTTTGGTCTCATAAAATCAGCCTTGCAAATGATTTGTCAAAGCTTGTGTGGCAGCATGATATCTCTATCAAATGTATCCCATAGATGAATGGATTTATGTTAGTGGTAAGAATCATACAGCCCTCTAGGCCAGGGGTAGCCAACCTTTGCCCTTTAAGGGCCAAGGGACTTCAGCTCCCAGAATCCCAGGAGCTATTGGCCAACATGGGACTATTGGCCAACATGGCTGAGGCTTCTGGGAGCTGAAGTCCCTCCGCCCTTAAAGGGGAAAGGTTGCCTACCCCTGCTCTAGGCAGTGGTGTAGACCCAAGTTTATTGTCTTGGACTCAGATCCTTTCAATGACTACTTGGACTGGACTCAGCAATAAATGACTCATTGACTCAACTCAACTCATGACTTGTAAATTTTAGCTGCCAACTTGCTGGCCTCACTTCATCCAGAAACTGCAAACACATTAGCCAGTGGGCTTAAGATGGGGGTTGATGTTCAGTCCGCAGCCTGTCTTTGCTGCACATCAGAGTAGCCTTCTAAAGCTTTTGAAAACCTCAAGCGGAATGCCTTTGATGTTTGTGCCCTGCCATCCCACACTATTGGGACAAGTCTTGCCTGCTGCTGCTCCTAGGAAAAGCTTTAAAGGCTCCTCTAATGTGTAGTCGGGGCAGGCATTTAAGGGGGAGCCTTAGGTTCATTCCACTGTACTTTCATTCTTATTGGTTTTCTGCTGTAGTGTTTATCTCTGACTCTTTAGATGAGTATTTTTTTTTATCCTAGATTTTATTGTACTTTTCTTTGAAACTATTTTAGATATCCTTTATTCAGAAATTTTTGATATAGATTTTTTTAAGATAAAGGAAATTAGTTTATCAATATGAACAAAGTGTTTTGATATTTTATTCACATATTGCATATTCCAACTAGAGCAGATCTCTTGAGAAGTATGGAAATGTTGGACAGCCATTGACCAATTGATTGAACATATCTGCTGTAGTTTGAACTAGGAGTTAGATTAGGAATCACATCTTCTGACACCTTCTTGCTGATGAATTCTTTTAATTCTTTGTAGGTTGTAAAATAGTGCTACCTTAACTGATATCATGGGAATGATTAATAACATACTGCTTAATTTTCTGTATTCATTAGCTTGTTAATTGTGTGGTCAAGGAAACTCTTGACCTAAAATATTTCATTCATATAGAGATTGAAATGTGAAACTTCAGCTAAGATACTTTGAGTCTGACAAGAAGAGCATGGAGTTGGTGTTTGTTGCTGATTCCCTCCCACTTGAAGCATCAATAGAAAGTAGAAGATACAAACAATGAACATGCGCTAATTGCTAAAAACATTTTTTAGAGGGCAGAAATGTTATTGCTCCAGCTTCAGTCAGGAAAATGTCATATCGAGGCAGAGTGCCTGACTGTCTCTTACAGTGCTAGAGCCTAAAGTAGATATCTTATTGTGTTCCAATTTTAGCGTGAAAAAATCCCACGAGACTAGGCTGACATCAAAATTAAAACTATAAGTAGTTAAGATTAATGAATTTGATGTGGGAATTGTTTATATCTCTTCTGAATGTTATTTTTTTCAATAATCAAATATCATGGCAGTGACTTATTGACAGGGTAAAGAACAGTTCGGACTAGAAGCAGATATTTGGGTGATTGTGGAATGCACTAGACAAGGGATTTGCCAGTGCTTTCCTGTCCTAATTAATCACAATCACCTTCTTTGGCCATGATACTCTTGCTGCCCTCTGTAGACAAAAGGGATTGTGCTGGGGCTTCAAGGAATCAAATAATGGTGGGTGCCTTCTAGACCCTGGCTAGCCCTAACCGTTTTTTCCACATGTGACAAAGTCATGCGTCCACAGCAGAGTCATTCCTAGGTCACCCCAAGCTTCTCTTTTAATATTAATTTTATATTAAACATGAGGAGCAATCAAAGACTTGGTCCTGGTGTAACAATGTGTCATACTTAAAACCTGCCTGTCCTTTGCATTACTTCAGGAGTGAGGAGGCTCGAACCTTGGGCTGAATGTAGCCCTCCCAAGACCCACTTTCTCCATTACGTTTTTGTTTGGTGGTTGGTTTCCCACCTTCTCTGTGGGACTTTTCCTATTTTGAAAAATTGAAATGCCTCTCCCAAAGCTTTAATGTAGGCAATAAGAGCTTTAAATTAATATATGTTTGTATTGTTGCTGGTTGCCTTTGACTCCACCCATCCCTACTATGTGGCCTTAAGAACCTTTCTAAATTTGAGTTCAGCCCAGTCTGAAATAGGTTCCTCACCATAATGCACTAGTCTCCTCCTGCCCCAACAGTTTTCCTGATATACATAAACAAAATTATTCTATTTGCTATGCAAGGAATATTGAGTCAGTAGTGTGAGGATTCTTTGTCAGAATTCTCTTGGTCGATGTCTTGTGTCACCGATTTTGTATTTCATATTGAAGGGGGAAATTGCAAAGTTGTCAGAAGAAAATAATCCTGTCTCCTTACTGTCCCTTGATCTGCAGATGAAACCTGCCTGTATAAAAGCACTAACTCGGATCTTCAGAATTTCAGATCAAGATAATGATGGCACCCTTAATGATGCAGAACTCAACTTCTTTCAGGTCTCTCTCTCTCTCTCTCTCTAGTTACTTGATGCTTCTTTTTATCTATGGCTTCTATAGTCAGAAGGCAAATACATCAACTGGAATCTGCTGGCAGCATTTAATGCATTGGCCAGCATCCACCATGCAAAGATTTCAGAGTATTTCTGTCTAGTATGTAGCCTTTGTGTGTCATGAAGGGTCAAAATGGTTTCTCAATGTTGGAGGAAGACTTTTGGGTAGGTAGAGGGGCTGGTTGTAGGAAAGAACAGCTGAAATATGCAACAAATATGTTGAATCCTGTCTAGCGTCTTTCTCTCCTGTTACCTTCAGCCCTAGCTAGCTTAGTCAGTGGTGAGGAGCTGCAATCCAAAAACACCTGGAGAGCTGCTATTGCCCACCCCTGTGTTAGAGGTACACAGATTGGGTGGGTGGGTGGGGGTGCTGTCAAGAATATGAATAATCATGCTGTGCTGCCAAGGCCATTTGAAGGACCACCATTATCATTAAGCAACCTGTTTTTCTTTGTGATGTCTGTGACTCACATAAATGGGCTTTTACAATTGAGAAGTCTCTGGTGGAAACCTCTCACACCTCCAGCACACATGCCTCAGTGTAGCTAAACTGCTTGCCCTCTGTTCTTGGTCCAATACACCAGTATAAATTCTGGGTGGAAAGGGAAAGAGTATACAGCCAATTTGTACCAACAGTGATGTGTCAGGGCTGTACAGTCTGCACTTGGAACCCTCATCTAATGTCCATAGAAGTTCACTTCATCACTTTTATCACCCATGTGTTGTTTGTCATGGCTGTAAGCAAGCTCCTAACTGTAAGACTGCCTTAAGAGTGGTTTCTAATTTTTACTTATTTATTATGTTTGGGGCCATGATTGCCATGATGGATTCTACCACCAAGTAAACTAGGGGTTTGCTATTTTATTGGTATAACGCAGGGGTAGGCAACCTAAGGTCCGGGGGCCGGATGCGGCCCCCCGAGGCCTTTGGACCGGCCCCAGGCCTGTCCTGCCACCACCGCCACCCCCTGCCATGATGATATTGATTATTGTTGTTATTACTTGTTCTTTCTTGGCAAAATCTCCACAGGGGTTTTGCCATGGCTTTTCTGGGGCTGAGAGAGTGCATGCATATTTTTATTTATTTATTTATTTATTTATTTTTGGTGCTTCGGCCCCCCAATTGTCTGAGGGACAGCAACCCGGCCCCTGGCTCAAAAAGGTTGCCTACCCCTGGTATAACGTCTCTAGCATGAGGTCATAGACCACAGTAAAGTATTCAGTGACTCATGTGTGGCTTTATATTGCCAAGGCCTGATTTGAAATATTTCTCCTTTTTTTAAAAAAAGAGAATTTGTTTTAACACACCATTGGCACCTCAAGCACTTGAAGATGTAAAGAATGTAGTCAGGAAAAATCTAAGCGATGGAGTTGCAGATAATGGATTAACACTGAAGGGTACGTACTGTATTGCTTCACATTAAAATATGGAGATGAGATATGGCCTACTAAAATGGGGGAAATGGCAAGAAAACATTACAGTTGGCCCTCCATATTCATGGGGGTTAGGGGAACAAGCCCCCTGCAAATGTGGAAAAACCGTGAATACCCCCCCCCCCTCTTGTGGAAGCCAGTCAAAAGGATGGGAAGGTGGGAGAAAAGGAGCAGGCCCATGTGCTCTTCTTCCTGTGCCCTCCAGTCCCTTTAACTGGCTCCCCGCCTCTTTCCAGGTGAGATAGCTATCTTCTCCAGGCAGCTATCCCACTGGGAAAGGCGCAGGGGGAGATTGATCCTCTTCCTCCTTTTCCTGTTGGGATAGCTGCCTAGGGAAGACAGCTATCCCACCGAGAAAGGGAGGGATAGATTCACTTCCCCCTTTTCCCGTTGGGATAGCTGCCTGGGGACGGCAGCTATCGCATCGGGAAAGGTGCAGGGTTGGCCACGCACCCTTCCCAGCTGCTTTTTCCCTTCGAGTCTTTTTTCCTCCCAAGGGGAAAAGTCGGGGAGGGAGGAGGAGGAGTGCACACTCACTCACCCTTGACCTCGTGAATAATCAAACCCATGAGTGTTAAAGCAACCAATGTGAAGAGCCGACTGTACTTCATTTCCTTTTACTACTTTTAAAACCAAACATGATGAAATGGTTCTCTGTGTGATGCACTGAGGTGACATTTAAATTATGTTAGTTATGCTTTAGATTGTTTGTGTAGATCAAGGTTTACAGAACCTGATACTCTAAAATCATAGCTTCTTAATTTGTTCCATCTTTGGATTTGTTCACTGGACATTTCCAGAACTGGAACAAAGATGCAAAAGAACCAGTAGCATTTTACTTACCCTCCTGACATCTCTGAACGCCTGGATTTATCTCACTGCCTGTATCTGCAAGATGGGGTTGGAGATGTGGTAGTGGTTTCTTATTACATAAGATTCCAAGTGGTTCTTCAGAACCACAGTCTTTCACTAGAGACACACAAGAGTTTTTACAGGAAAGAACCATAATTCTCTTTATATATATTTTTTTATTTGCATTGCTGATGTGCGTCCATGACACATAATTTAGAACATTCTCTTTTCAGGCTTTCTTTTTCTACACACACTATTTATTCAGCGAGGGAGACATGAAACAACTTGGACAGTATTGCGGCGCTTTGGATATGATGATGATCTGGAGCTCACACCTGAGTATTTATTTCCTCTGTAGGTATCAGTAGCCATTGCTTTTATATACTGTAATTCTAAATATAGTTTGTGCTTTGTGCTTATAAAATGAGATTCCTCCGTGCTGATAGCTGTGGACACTATTCCTTTGCTGGGTTGAACCACAAGCCATCTACTTCCAGTGTTTTTTCCAGTTATGGCCAGCCAGATACTTCTGGAATATTTCTGGCCTTCATAATAACATAAATGTTGTCGAATCCTGTAGTCCAGATTACTGAATTTGCAATACCGTATTTTCTGGCATATAAGATGACTTTTTAACCCTGGAAAAGGGTCTCAAAAGTTGGGGGTTGTCTTATACACCAGGTAGAGAAGGAGGAGGAGGAGGACGAGGGGAGAAAGAGAAGGAAGCCAGGAGAGAGAAGGAGGAGGATGAGAATGAAGGGAGAAAGAGAAGGAAAGGAGAGAGGAGAGGAGGAGGAAGATGAGGACGAGGGGAGAAAGAGAAGAGAGCCAGGAGAGAGAAGGAGGACGATGAGGGGAGAAGGAAGCCAGTTCTACAGTATGGATGCAGCCTGAATCTGCACTGCAGAAATAATGCAGTTTGACACTGCTTTAACTGGCATGGCTCCATCCTATGGCCTCCTAGGATCTGCAGTTTGCTTTGTGGTACCAGAGCTCTCTGACAGAAAAGGCTAAATATCTCACAAAACTGCAAATCCCAGAATTCCATAGCCTTGAGCCAGGGCAGTTAAAGCGGTGTCAAACTGCTTTAATAAATTTCTGCAATGCAGACGCAGCCAAAGTTGTGTTGCTTGGGCATGGCTTCTTTAACAAATAATTCAGCACAATGAGAGAGAGAGAGAGAGCACGTACCCTTGAATATTTATCTAAAGAAGAACCAAGTTCCTTAACTTGGAGGTTATATGTATATTTTGTGTGCCTTCAAATTGTTCCTGACTTATGGTGATCATGGGGTTTTCTTGACAAGATTCGCTCAGAGGAGGTTTGCCATTGCCTTCTCCTGAGGCTGAGTGTGTAACTTGTCCAAGTTCACCCAGTGAGTTTCATGGCAGAGTGGGGAATCAAACCCAGGTCTCCAGAATGGTAGTCCAACTCTCAAACCACTTCACCATGCTGGCTCCTATTCCCATGTACTACCTATGAAACAACTGCAGACTTTTTTTTTTATTCTTGTGTGTCTTCAAGTCCTTTCTGACTTATGGTGACCCTAAGGCAATCTTATCATGAGTTTTTCTTGGCATGTTTCTTCAAATGGGGGTTGCCATTACCATCCTCGGAGGCTGAGAGTGTGTGACATGCCCAGGGTCACTTACTTGGCCGCAAATTGTGCATACCCCACAATGCATTGCCTTGTATATTGGCAGTCCTTCCTCCCAACACTTTCTCATTTCCCCCCAATCATCTCATAGCTGGGAGATGGAAATAATCTTTAAAACAGCATTTGAATCTGGACTATTTTTTAAAAAGTAAGATCCAAAACACACTGCAGAAATAATAAGGTCCAAAACATGCTGGAGAGATAAATGCTAGGGAACATGGGAGCCGTAGTTTGTTGTGTTTATAAGTGACAGTTTTCCTGCTAAGTATCTGCATGTCATAAGCATTTGAATTAAAATTACCATATTGAAATCAAATCTGATTTTTTAAAATTTTTATTTGTTGTGCATTGGAAGAGCAAACTCTATATTTTAACTGGAAATGTTGGGGGTCGTTTTATACGCCCAGTTGTCTTATATGCCGGAAAATATGGTATTTTGCAAAGCAAGGGTGGGCCATGGTAGCACATAGATGAAGAGAAATGAAACAAAAAGACAGAAAGCTATTTCCAAGATTTTTTACATTCTTTGCTGGGTGCAGCATATTTAATCTCTCTCTTTGAAGCAAGATGAATTTTAAAACTTGAGCTGATCCATAATCTTTCTGCTCCCTTTTAATATATGAATACTACATGATTCACAAAAGTAAAACAAAAACAATAATCATCCAAAAGTTCTAAAAAAAATAGTAGTCAGAATTTTCCTGAGGCTTCTTATTGGTCAGATACATCCCTTCCTTTAATTGCTGAGTCTCTGTACTGTATGTGTCTCCATATTCTGATAGAACTGTCATTGTTGTTAGCTGCCCTCTTGTCAGTTCCAGCTCATGGCGACCCTGTGGATGAGGCATCTCCAAGATTCCCAGTCTTCCACAGCCTTGCCTAGATCCTGCAAGCCCTTCCCCATAACCCCCCCTCCTGTCCCAGATTGAGTCTATCTATCTGGTTTGTGGTCTTCCTCTCTTTCTTCTACCCTCTACATTTCCTAGTATTATTGTTTTTTCTAACGATTCGTGCCTTCTGGTTATGTGGCCAAAATATGATAGTCTTAACTTGATCATCTTTGCTTCCAAGGAGAGATCTGTTCAAGAACCCGTTTGTTTTCTTGGCTGTCCATAGTATCCTAAGTACTTTTCTCCAGCACCACGTTTCAAATGAGTTGATTTTCTTCTGTCTGCTTCTTTCATTGTCCAGCTCTAGCATCTGTACATGGTAATTGGGAATACAATAGCGTGAATGATTCTGACTTTAGTGCTCAGTTGTATATCTTTGCTCTTCAATATCTTTTCCAGTTCTTTTCATAGCTGCCTTTCCTATTCCTAGTCTTCTTCTTATTTCTTGACTGCAGTCTCCATTCTGGTCAATGTTTGATCCTAGATATAGGAATTCTTTAACTATTTCAATTTTCTCATTGTCTAGATTTAATTTGTGTAGTCATTATTTTTGTTTTCTTTATGTTCAGCATCAGACCCGCCTTTTGCACTTTCATCTTTGACCTTCCTTATTAAGTGTTCCAATTCCTGAATGTCTTCTGTTAATCTTATGGTGCCATCCTCATTAATATTGCTTCCTCCTATCTTAACTCCTCCTTTTTCTGTTTTTAATTCTGCTTTTCTTATGATATTTTCAGCATATAAGCTAAAAAAATAGGGTGATAGGATGCAGCCTTGCCTGACCCCTTTGCCTATTGGGAACCACTGTGTATCCTCGAATTCTGTTCTAACAGTGTCCTCTCATCAGATGTAGTGGCACCCCCATGTCTTTGAGTGCATCCCATAGTTTTTTGTGATCTATGCAATCAAATGCTTTGCTGTAGTCTATGAAACATATGCTCATTCTTTTTTGGAATTCTTTGGTGCACTCCATTAGCAATCACATGTTTGCAATGTGGTCCCTAGTGCCCCTTCCCTTTCCCTAGTACCCCTTCCTTTTCTTGAGTTCTGCTTGCACCTCTGGCATTTCTCTCTCCATGTATGGTTGGAGTCTACGCTGCAGAATTTTGAGCATTATTTGGCTTGCATGTGAGTTTAGTGCTATTGTCCTATAGTTGCTGTAGTCTTTTGTATCTCCTTTCTTATGGATTGGTATGTATATTGAGTGTTTCCAGTCTGTTGGCCACCGCTTTATGTTTGTTGGCATATTTCAGTTAGCACTAAAGTTGCATCTGTCTGTAGGCACCGTAGCAGTTCAATTGGGATATCATCTGTTCCCTGTGATTTATTTTTCCCCATTTCCTTTCTTACAGATTCCAGTTCACTTCTTAGAATTTGGGGTTCATCTTCATATGGCTCCTCATTCCAAATATCATTTATTCCCTCATCTCTTTTGTAAAACTCTTCTGTGTATTGCCTCCAGCGTCTTTTTATTTCTTCTTGTTCCTATATTATGTTCTTTTTTTCTCCATAGAACATCCCTGCCCTCAGTTTGAACTTGGCTTTAATTTCTCGGATTTTTTGATAGAAGTCTCTCGTTCTTCCCTTTTTGTTGTTGTCTTCTATTTCTCTTCATTGGTCATTGTAGTGTTTTTCCTTATCCCTGCGTGTCAGATGCTGGACAGTTGTGTTCATACTTCTGGCTTTGTTCCTATCTCTCTTTGCTTTTGCTTTTCTTCTTTTATTGCGTGAAGTGTTTCATCTGTCATCCATTGTTTCTTATCATTCTTTTTGACCACTGTTAGTGTTTTCATGTATTCGTCCTTAATTATGTCTTTGGCTTCTGTCCACTGTTCTTCAGATTCCCGGTCGATTAAACTCAATAGTTCAAATCTGTTTCTTACATTGCCCTTGAATTCATCTGAAATGTTATTCAGGTCATATTTTGGTATAATGATGGTTTTTGCTTTCTTCTTCAACTTAATTCTGATTTTTTTTATGAGCAGTTTGTGGTCTGTGCCACAAACAGCTCCTGGTCTGGTTTTGGCCATAAGGATAGAGTTTCTCCATCTTCTACTTCCAATTATGTATTCTATCTGGTCTGACTTTGAGTTGTATCTTTTGAGAGCTCTATCTCTATCTTTCCTTAGTATGAAAGCCACCTCATTTCTTCTTGTTTTTTTTTTCATTTCCTGAATAGATTACTGTATAGTTTTCTGAGTCAAAGTGTCCATTTTAACTCACTCATTCCTAGTATTGCTATATTCATGCATTCCATTTCTTTTTTTTTACTATGTCTAGTTTTCCCTGGCTCATGTTTCTCATGTTTTGTGTTCCAATTACATGTGTAGTATTGCTTCTAACTAAGCTTGTTTTATTGGACATGTTTTCTATCTGGCCTCTCCGTCTCTAGTTGTTGGTTTTTGAGCTGTCTCACCAAATGGGTTTTCTTGGTGAAATGGTCTTGCAAGGAGGGACACCTTTTGCCTCCTTTCGTGCAGTGCTGACAAATGTCAGCTATGGTGACACTACTGTTCTCTCTCTGTGAGAGTTGACTTCAGTGTCACCCACCATTACTGCTGCAGCCAAGTAACTGTTCCTATATTTTATACCTGTTATTCCCTTCTTCTCTCCCTCAATTCTCTTTCCCCTTTACACTTCTAAATGTTTTTTGAGTATTTTGATAGAATACTCAGCAAATAATGACTAGTGGTCATGACACATGCTATCTTGTCTCATGGCATAGAATAACAAGCTGGGGAACAAGTACAGTAAAAGCTGTTGCCCTTATGTTCCTTTGGAAGGGTAGAGGTGGGGTGGGGTGGGGTGGGGACTCTGGGTTAGATAGGCCTTTGGTCTGATTCATCAGGGCTTTTACATTCCTATTGTGTTTATAGGGCAATAAATTATGGAAGGGTGGGGAAAATTGTTGCCTCTTTTTTCAAAGAAGCTTCTTTCTCTTTTACCAGTTTAAAAATACCTTCTGACTGTACAACAGAGTTGAATCACCATGCATATTTGTTCCTCCAAAGCATTTTTGATAAGCATGATTTGGTAAGTTTTAATCTTATTTAGGGGATATAAGGAATGTTTGAAATGTCATTGTTACAGTCTGCAGTAAAACTATTGGGAGAGGGGAACAAACCTGTCAAGTATTTTAAAAGATGTATCATATTTTGATTTGTAGCTTATTGCAGCAGCTGAGATAATAAGTGATTGTGCTATAGAACAAATATTCCCCTAACCCAGGCATTCCTAATCTAAATTATTAGAGGCAGGGCTCAAAAGAGTAACAAAGAATGCAGAATGTTGATACTTGTTTAGTAAAGTTAGCTGTTTGCTTTTATCAAACATGTAGTAATGTTTGTTTGTTCAATATAAAAAGGAGTCTTGTGGCACCTTAAAGATAAACTTATTTATTTCAGTATTATTTTTCATGCTGAGGAAGTGGGCTGTAGTCTTTGAAAGCTTATACTGAAACAAGATAGTTAATTTATAAAGTGCCACTAAACTTCTTTGTTTCTAGTGTTTGAATTTTACTTTCACTTCTTTACCTGCCTACTGCAAGCCTATTTCCATACCAGAAATGTCATTGTTGTCAGTTTAACAAGGTGGTTCTAATATAAATGGTATCAGTGTTCATTTAATCTGTTTTCAGGACCGAGATTGTGCTTTGTCTCCTGATGAACTCAAGGATTTGTTCAAAATCTTCCCTTATATGCCATGGGGACTAGATGTCAACAACACTGTCTGTACCAATGAAAGGGGTTGGATAACCTATCAGGGATTTCTATCTCAGTGGACGTACGTACAGCACATACCTGAATCAACAATGTTTCCATATTCATTCTGCTTCTGGAGAGGATTGTATGGTTCCAGAATTTTGTTTTCAAAGGCACCAAATAGAAATTATCAAGTGCACTATGAGTTTGAAAGGTTCAAGACCTATGCAATCAGAATCAACTAATAAAACCTTTACTAGTACTGAATCACTTTAAGCTGCAGGTGCACAGTCACAGGACAGAAGATTCCTGACAGGTTGAGAAGAAACATGTTTGAGGGATAGGCTAGGCTGATTCCTTTCTTGAAATGCTGTTTTTCTACACTTAGTGGGGTTTGGGGAAAGAGTGTGTATCAAGCAGCCATTTGTAAGTAGTACAAGAAAAGTTGAGTTCATTGCATTTCAAAGCTGGCAAGACTCTTCTTCAGTATGCTTCTTCCCTCAGTAGTGTGAGTTTGGTTAATGGAACATACTGCATATGTGTAACACAGCGACAGCATAATTAAGAGACCTTAATTATTATGATTATAAATAGGAAATTGATTCCCTTCTCTGGTCTTTTTCTCTACACTGCTCTAATCAAATATTTTGATATTTTGTTATCCTTTTGAGTTATGGAATATAAAATGATAAATCTTATCATTTATATTCCCTTATCTATAAGTCTTTATAAATGTCTAAGCTTTTGCGTGTCTTAAGTGGCTTATTGGAAACATACATTTTCTTTACTAGACTTACTACTTATTTGGATGTACAACGCTGCCTTGAATATTTGGGCTATTTGGGATATTCAATATTGACTGAACAGGAATCCCAGGCCTCAGCAATTACAGGTAATACCTTGCTGTATTCCAGTATATTTTGGATGGGTTTTAGAAAGCAAAAACTTTCTCTTCTCTAGTTAACTTTTTCCATTCAGCTGAACATGTAGAACATTGTGGGCACAGAACCCAGAAGCATAACTCTAAAGGAGTGGGATAGTGCACACAATAAAGCAATAACACTTGAAGCAGAAGTTTAAATGGGGAGAGGAATGCAGACATAACCAATCTGCATTTCCTTCAGCAGTTGTCCCTTATTATCTAGTACAGAGGGAGGGGAATCAGTTTCCCTTCAACCTGCCCCCATTCTGCTTCATTGGCTGCAGGTTAGGGATGGATGAGTAAACAGTGAGGCAGTGATATTACTTTTTCCATTGCATGTTTCCAGTGCAGAACAGCTTCAGCCTCACTCATATACCTCTCTGTATTGTCTAGTTTGGACGCAAGAATAGAGCATTTGGGAGAGACACATGGAGAGTGTTAAGTCTAGACCCAAGTTGCATTGAAGTCTTCTGTCACTTGTTGCTTTTGTCCATCTTAAGGGCACAGTGAGTGTGAAGAGCTGGATTCTGAATTCCACATACAATAGATCCAGCTGCCCATTTCACTCATGCAAACTAGCAGCTGATAACTAGATGGACCACGGTAACAGCAGTCACATAACCCATGCCATATAGCTCACTCTCTCCATCCCCATTCCCTTTACCCCTATCCTGGTCAACATCATTCAGGATCTTTTTAGTATGGAGGAGCTTAAGGTAACTGTGTTCCCGTTGTTACTTTAAAACCTCAGACTATCATGATGGAAAATTCTGGAATTCACTTTTATCTTGCATTCTTAACATTATGCCCATCACTAACCAGGCTGTTTGATAGTTAGATTTCATATCTGTAAAATGAAGTGATAACATTAATTTGATTCTGGTTTTGCAGTAGTCCTTGGCTTACAATGTATCTTATTTCTCTTTCCTTGTAATGTGTACATCTGTATGAATTCTTTTTTTTCAAAGTAACAAGAGATAAAAAGATTGACCTCCAGAAAAAACAGACTCAGAGGAATGTGTTCAGGTGTAATCTAATTGGTGTGAAAGGCTGTGGAAAAAGTGGAATCCTCCAGTCGCTCCTTGGAAGAAACCTAATGGTAAGAACCTTATTATTTTTATCTACAAGCAAAATCTATTATACTAACACAGGAAATGACTGCCTATTCAGAGCTCCTGAAAATGTCAGTTACTACAGTAGTAGCAAATACAGTCTTCAAATAATATTTTAAAAACTATTCCTTCTGCTGCAGCTTTTCTTGTATCCCATTTTCATTTATTTGGCCCCTCTTTCTTTGATGTGGAAGAACTAGGCATGTCAGGTCTGCCTTTCAAAAGCTGCAATAGCACCACAACTCTTATTCTTTGGGTTTAGAAGGTGAAATTAAGGTGCTGTTGCTCTGAGCCCTTAATGGCCAGGAGGGAAGGCTGCACCTGCTCCCTTTTGTCTTTGTTAGCCCAGAGAAGGAGCAACACAGAATATTGTAGTTGTACCTCACATACCAAAGTTAGAAGACAAAGAAAAATTCATGACCATAGTGCTACAATGGTATTTTTTTCTGAATAGGAAAGAGTTGACTATATTGTTGGTATATTGTGATGTTTTAAAATGCAGTCTTCATCTGAGACACTTGAGGATGTCTACTTAATACATAATACATTGTGGGCTCATTGTGTCTAAATCAACATACCAGATATGAACATGTTTGCTCTAATTTCTAAATTCTTTGATGCTTTCAGAGGCAGAAGCATATACGTCCAGACCACAAATCTTATTATGCAATTAATACGGTATATGTGTATGGGCAAGAAAAATACTTGCTGGTAAGATTATATCCATTTAATGATACATTAATAGGAAGCTCTCCTCTTTTGTGACTATGTACAGAGTATCAGTAATGTAGTTTTAAAGTTTTGGAATCCGTTTAAAGTGTACATCCTTTATTTCTTATGAATGTGGACATTCATGATTCAGGTTCATAATGATTGGTTCTGAAAATTGCAGCTCATTCTAAACAGTTTTCTCTCATGATGTTCTTTATATGGAGATTTTTGACCTTGACTACTAACTTAATTAGATTTGCGATTTAGCATTTCATGGGATAGAATTAATATTTATGCTGTGATTTTCATGACAGTAAATGCCCCAGGCCCACATACAAGGAGACTGACACCCTACTGCACTGTCATTACCCCTGCCCCACTCTCCATATGAACTTGCCTTGCAATTACTACTATTATTATTATTATTATAGCAATTATTACTACTAGTAGCAATTATTACTACTAGTTATAGCAACTTGGACTGTCATATACCTCTGCCATATAATTTTTCCTACATGAAAGCATCTGGCTTTCATGTAGGCTACCTTGGGATTGGATAAAGTACAATAAAATGGCCTAACAATGATATACAGTATATCCAGCATTAAAATTAGATGTATTTTGGGCCAATAAAATGAATTGTGCATTTCTACTGGATTCCATCAAAATGAAAATGTACAGGTAATGCTATGCAGATAAATGTGGACATTATGGAGTATTGTTGAATAATGTTAATGATACAGCGGTTCCATGGTTTGTGGTGATAGCTTTAAGTCTCTGGGTTTTTTAATGTAGCATATATCTGTCTCCTGAAGAATGAAAAGATGATCATTGGTTGGATAAGAAAATTAATAAGAAAAAGAAACAGCTGAATGTAAATGCAAATATGCTTGTCCTATATTTTCCAATTTTTAAAAACTCCTCTTTCTTTGTAGTTGCATAATCTTCATGAATCCGATTTCTTATGTGATTCTGAGATCATGTGTGATGCTGTATGCCTAGTATATGATGTCAGCAACCCCAAATCCTTTGAATACTGTGCCAGAATTTTTAAGGTGTGTATCTTTTTGCCTTCTAAAAACAACTAAAAATTGGAAAATCAAAAGTTGTTATTCCTTCCTGCCCAGTATGTGGTGGTGACACAGCAAACTTCTGGTTACCATTTTTTTATTTTTAGCCAATGTGGTACAGTGATTAAAAGTATACAGCTTTCTACTTGAGAGACCCAAATTCTCATTGGCCATGAAGCTGGGTCACATAGCTCCCAGATTAACCTATCTAACAGGATGGCTTTGAGGCTTTTGTATGAAAGGTGGTGGAAATCCCCAAAAGGAGGAGAGAAAAAAAGTACTCTGAGCTCCAGGGAAGGAGGACAATGTAAAAGTAAATTCTGTTTATTTAACTCTCACACATAACTTGAATAAAAAAACTTCATGTGGAGGATGCTTCACATACTGTAAAATTCCTACACAGATAAGTTCTATATTGGAATTTGCAAGTTTCCTGCATGTAGACTGTAAGGTATCCTTAACATACGTAATTTGCTAAATGTTAATACACTGGAAAGGTCTTACCAACACACCAATTTATAGTGATCAGGATTATCTGACATGGACTTCAGATGTACAGTGTTCATCTGCAGATGCAGCTTTAATCATAAGTGTAAATAAATTTCACACAGTGTGCAAAACAGTTGTTCTGTTGGTTTGTTTACATCTAAAGCATTTAAGAGTTATTTTGCGGGGCAGTCAGAGAAATAGCTGAAAAATCACCAGAACCTCCAGATCTCACAGCAGGATTTGAAAACTGTCTTTGAATCTTTAAACTTTAAACTGAGAAGAACCTATACATGCTAAAATGTATAACAAAACTCAAATTCCAATTTCTTGTTGGAAGCCCATTAACATATTTAACTGAGACCTTTCTTTGTAGTACTCATTTGGAGTATGTTCACTGATTTCATTGAAATGTAAATAAAAATAAATATAACTAGTATACCTGCATATTAAGAAAACTACGGTAAGTTTTAACTGTGTTAATGACAGCAACCAGCCTAAAAGCTGAAAACCTCAGAAAGCGTACTCAGATACACATGCACTTGAACTTGATAGAAACTTGATAGAAATAATTTCTGAGTATTGAGTCTGTTAAATTTTGTCATATAAGTACATAAACTATGGGCAAGATCCAAAGAGTTACTTAAATTTGTGCTAGTGCAGAGCAGTTATTTGTCTGTCCTTTGATTACCATTTAGTCTGCAAATTATATTACAAACTGCTTTCAAAACTCATTTCAGCATCAAAAGCAATGTTACTATGAGGGAGGGAGGGGAAGGAAAATCCTATGGGCTTACATGATAGAATCACAGTTCTTTATTTCCCCCTTTAATTCCCTTTATTTTTTACTTAAAACATGTAGCAACACTTCATGGACAGCAGAATACCTTGCTTAGTGATAGCTGCCAAGTCAGATCTGCATGAAGTTAGACAAGAATACAGCATCTCCCCAGCTGATTTCTGCAAAAAACACAAAATGCCTCCACCACAAGCCTTTTCTTGCAATACAGTTGATGCACCAAATAAGGACATCTTTGTGAAGTTGACAACGATGGCCATGTATCCGTAAGTATCCAGAGCACCTCAGTATTCATACTGCATGGTTCACAACAACTTTGCATGTTGTAAATACCATAAGGATGGAACTCTGTGCTTCACTGAAATTATGTTTAGCAACAGAGGGAGATGTAAGTGATGCAACTAAATGAGAAAGTTGATTACTCAATTGGCAAAACAATACAAAATAACAATTCTTTAAATTTAAATTAAATTCTTGCAGATAGCATACTTCTGAGAAATATTTTTCCCGGAATACATTGAAGATTTAGATCTAATTTATAAGACATGGGGTTCGATTCTCTCCATGTATGCATGCATTGCATTACTCATTGTCATTATTCATTAACGAAAGAGTTGTGAGTGTGTCCCAAGGAAAATGGATTCTTGGTTACTGAAATACGCCATACATAATTAAAGCTCCAGGAAGAGGCTAATATTTATTTTTTGGAAATCATTGATGCACAATTATATATTTTCAGAAAGAGATACAAGGTTGACTTCCAAGCTACACACAGAACATTTGGCTCTCAAGATGGCATCTGGTTATCAGTCTGCTGTATTATCCAGAATGTGGACATCTCTTCAGTCAGCTCTTTTGCATATAGCAAAAATCGCAACTCTGCATGCCACATAATAAATTACACCTGAAGTGGTTAGAAGTGGTAAACATCCTTTGAGTTGTGGTATAGTGGAGTTGTTATTCACAGGAGGAAAACATGTCACAAATCCTACTTGGACTCTAGGCATATATACAGTTGTCCCTCCCCGTTCGCGGACTTCAAGTCTGCGGTCCTGCTCTTTGCAGGAGGGACAAGTGGGGAGGAATATAATGGTGGTGCATGCCTGCACCATTATTTTCAATGGGGCTCAAATATTTGTGCACTGCCATTTTTGCGACGGGGGTCTGGAACAGATCCCCGCGAATTGGGAGGGGCTACTGTACTAGCTATTTGTATACTACTTAGATTTTAAAATAGTGATGTGACAGACCAGTCTCTTTCTAGGAGACTATAAGTAATTTTTCCAGTGGGACCCAAACACTGCTGGGCATATTAGCCAGAGCAAGAAGTGTCACAAGTTTCTGGGGGCCAGGCTAAGGGGCTGCTGCTTCTTGTGGCAATTCCATCTGCTTTAGTCTGTTGAACATCCCAGCAAGCTGGAAGTGAAAAAGCCATATCAAAACTCAAATGAACACAACTCTAATGTTTCTTTAAATCATGACAACTTGTGTAATATGGAACATAGTACTCTAATTATAGTGCTTAACCTGAAACACTAGAAAGCTTCATAATAATATTGTTATTTATTATTTTCGTTTCAAACTGTCCATGTGCTCAGGTATCTAAATGAGTGTAAAACAGTACAGTAACTAGTGTTTATGGGCTGTAGAGATTTCAGATCATTTCATATTATCTCTGTATATATTAATATGGAAAAGGGATATTTTAGCAAGTTCACTATAGTTATGCGAAGAAAACCTGACCTGTAACTATTAGTAGACTGGGATATAATTTAATGTGATATTTACATCATCTCATAGCAGCACTGCTGAAATATGCTTAATGACAGTTCTCTTGCTCGTTTATCTCTGTGTATGTCACATGTTACTTCTAAAATTGAATAGATCCCCTTTGTTTCATGCATTTTCCATAGACACTTTTTTCAGCCTGAGATGTAGCATGTATAAAGGTTGCTGTTTCTCACTAAACATCTCGCTCTGTTGCCAAGCAAACCCTGTAGCCTAGAATCCAGTCTGAGAAGAGTAGACCCATTGTATTGATGGGATTTTCATAAATATTTATTTATGGTCATTCAACAGTTGATTCAGTGATTTGTACTGGTCAAGGACTGAATAAATTAAATTGAATTGAATTGAAGTTGATTCAGTGAATCTAGTTTAGATGAGACTAACAGTTGGATTCAGGCCTTTGTGTTTAGTGGGCTAGACCTTTTCTACAATGTTAAGTCATACATCACTTAAAATGTTAGATTCAGTACAGTGAAAAAGCTGATATTCAGTGCAGTCCAGGACTCTACTTAAGATGTGAAGGGCTGGTGGAAAAACAAATGAAAGTTTCTTCCTCCCTTTGTAGTCCTGGGGCTTCATATCTGTGGCATCATTAGAACACGAATGTTTTGTCCTCCTCTGGAAAGCAGCAGTACAGGAATTCCTATTAAGGGCTAGATACTTTCTCTATGAGGCTTTGAGGGAGATTAAGATAATGGTACACCATGCTTTGTCCTCACAATTGGTAATCTGAAGCATATACTGTCTTGGGCTTTCCATCTCTTCAGCAAACAGCCTTTAATAGATATATTCATGCATGATAGGCCTAATTCTTTTTTACACCACTTTAAATGTTTCTGAGATATTGTAGAGCACAGGGAAGTGCCTGAAGGTAGAAGCACCAATGCTGCAGAGTTATGTGCAATGGACAGCTGATCTGGAAAGGGGGGGGAGATTTAAATGCGGATTTCCTTTAAAAACCCCCAATGTATTTGGCCAATGTGGAAGAGTCAAGAATTTTGAGAAGTATATGCAATAGTATATTTAACCTTATTATCTTCTCTTGCTCTTTCCCTGATATTAAGCATGTGTGTGTTGGTTGGGATGGAAGAGGTAAGGGTAGCTGGCTTTTAAATAAGTTGTTCAGTTTTGAGAATTCAACTTAATTAAATTTTTCTATGGATTAAGGAGGAGTTCCATTCTACTTCTCTTTCCAAGCTGAACATAAAATAAAAACTGGATTTTTCTCTCTCACAGGGGAGCAAGCATATCTGCATAATGCATTTCTCTTTAAAAGTCTCCTGAAAAATCTGCACAGTATTAGCCTACCCTTGCCTCAGTCCTGCCCTCCCCTCATGTTCCTAAATTATTCCCACTTCTCTTCGTTTTGGCTCAGCTCTGGTTTCTTCTTGAGATCTCAACTCCTGTCCTTCTGTGTGTTTTCGCAGCCATGCCCGGTTACGCTGTATGTGCACCTGCAACAGGTGTACATTTTGCATCTGTCAGAACCTCCTCAACTCAGACTTGCTGCAATCTGTAAAGAACAAAATCTTCACTGCAGTTCTTAACAGGTCTTTGATTTTACTTACTAGGTACCAGGCGTGCTTTAAAATTACTTTTTTTAAAAAGAAGTTATTGTTGCACTTTGTATTTGGGACAGACCTTCACTCCATATCCATTGAGCAGAGACATGCTGCTGATATTGTTAGAAATATTAGTTTTCATCTTAAAACATTTATATTCAAAAGATGCATATTCCAGTTGTCATATTGATGCACAGCAGTTAACAGAGTTAACAGTGTAATAAGAACAGAATGTAGAGGAAATCAAAGTTGCTTTTAAGATGGCTATTAAAAAATAAATGAATCCTTTGCAGTTCCTACAGACTGCTGTATCATTAGCAGTATATGTAATTTTTATATAGATCTTAGAAATAAGTTTCATGGACAAGATGACAGACAAGCAATGAGGAAAATATTTACAGCCTTGATCAGTAGCTAGTTTTCCGTAGGGTAATTTGGAGAAGGAGATGATGGATGATGGACCAGTGACTCATTTGTCTGCCCATAAAAGTGCAATTGCTATCATGTTCTGTTACCTCTGAAACCATGGTCACCATATTTTGCCCCTTGCTTAGTGGCCAGATGACATAGTTTGGGAGCTAGACTTGTCCAGAAACCTCCACTTACTGATTCTAGTTTTAATCTGTGTATAATTTGGTTTATAAAATATTCTGGATACTAGTGAAATTGACTTCCAGTGTTTCGAATACATGTGTTTTGTCCCAGTGAATGGATATGGTGTGATGACATCTGTGGCATTTAACAGTGAAGTTGGTTTTAACACAATACTACCTATTGGCACATTTGCAGAGTAAACCTGGGTCAGTTAATTAGCAACAGATATATTCAATAAAGACTTCTTCTAATTGTTACAAATAGTGCTGCACCATTCTCTCTCTCTCTCTCTCTCTCTCTCTCTCACACACACACACACACATCATTATCAGCACATATCTGTCAAAACATAAGAGGATTTAGGAGACTGCCTTCCTCATGTTGTATCAAAGTGGTGATGAAAATGAATGGGAGTTCAAATTACAGTTCTTCTTTGTGGTCTCTGAATACACACAAATGGGTTATTCTGCACCTGCACAGAGCTATTCAGAACTTTCTACAGCTATTAGAAGCGTTTTGGCGGTAGCCCCGCCCACTCCAACTGCCTTATTCTTCCTGCCTAAACCCTCAGTTCCTTTTATCCGCTGCTGCAGCAGCATCTAAGAAGAAAGTTTCATTTTCCTGTCAGACTTTAAAATCTCCATTTGACAGGATCAGTCTGCATTTTGGCGGTATTCTCTTACATCATCGTTCATATTTTAAAGGGAGTGCTACGATTTCTGAGAGAATCACATACTTAAACGTGAATTTAACTTCTGAGACAAAGTTATTTCAACAGCCGCTCACTTCGTCATTGAGCTGGGAGAGGCCCATCGTGCTTCTGAGGAAAAAAATTAACAGTAACTTGCCTCGCTGGCATGCTTGGCAAAGGCCTCTCATCTCTGAGGAGAAGTTATAAAATGGCCGCTCACCTTGCTTCCACACTTGGCTAAGGCCACTCTTATGCTGAGGAGAACCTATTTAAACGGTCACTTGCCTCACTCTTGTGCCTGGCTAAGGCCCATCATACTTCTGAGGAGAAGTTATTATATGGCGTTGCACTCCACTAAGTGCTTTCATACTCCTGGAGAGGAGTTATATGAGTGGCCGCTCGCCTTTACTTTACTTTGGGAGAGTAAATATTTAAGGACCCAATGTAAGTACCATTCCTACACTGCACAGGGGGTGGATGCAGCTAGCCTTTCAGTTTCTGCGGCCCGTTATTGGTACCGCCTTGCACTCCTCGCTTCGCCTGTTTGATTTCGAAGCTGCGATTACCCCCCCCCCCTCGAGGGCAGGTACAGCTGACATTGGTTCGGATCCAAGGCTATAGTTGCTCCCTCTTGTTATTTTAAGATGAGCAGAGTGAATAAATCAGGGGTAGGCAACCTTTCCCCTTTAAGGGCTGAGGGACTTCAGCTCCCAGAAGCCTCAGCCAAGTTGGCCAATAGTCCCATGTTGGCCAATAGCTCCTGGGATTCTGGGAGCTGAAGTCCCTCGGCCCTTAAAGGGGAAAGGTTGCCTACCCCTGGAATAAATCATTGCTGAAGCCATCCACTGCTGTGAGCAGAACCTCCCCGCATTTCGTCTCTGGTGCTGATCTCACTACTTAGGAGTGTAGCCTGCAGCTTCTAGCTTGTCAGGAATCAGACTTGAGGCAGAATATTACTCTTAAGAGACACATTTTATTCTTTAGTTGCAGTAAATACAAAGTAGCTATTTACAAAAGAAATTAATCCATCAGCAGGCAGGAACAAAGAATCAAAAAGAATCAAACAGTTAACCAGCAGAAGAAGCTCCACCAGAAGAAGCTCCACACAGCTCCACCCCCACCCCACCCTCCCAAGCTGAGGGCTCATTTGATTTGTGGACACTTGTAAACAGCCTCAAAGTCCAGCCTCTCCTTGTGACTCATAGTCACGTGGGTAATGGTTCTCAAAATCCCTGATGACCTAATGTGTTTACAGCTAGCCTGACTATTCCCAGGCCTACTTTGTCCTTGACTATCTTCTGTGTTGTTTTTGTACTGTAGTTTATTGTAGCACCAGAGCTCTCTGACAGAGAAGGCTCAATGTTTTGTGACTCTTGAAGTCTATTCCAGCTCTCTTGTTCTAGAATTCTTCTATCCATGACTTATTCATGATGGATTGATACCATATCACTCCTGGTATACTGTTTGATTATCCACACCGGATCACACGTATACCTCTCCTTGGATATACTCTTCATTATATCTATCCTCTTACTGGGCAAATTTGCTCCCGTCAAGTGAACCCCTTCACCCCCTGGTAGGGTTTCACGAATGTCTCTTTCATCCTCCTGCCTGCAGTTTTGGCCATTTCTGGCATGCCATGTTATCCTTAATACATATTCTGCAGGACATCATGGGATGGTATAACTTCCCACAGGAATATCTTTCAACTTGTCAGTGTTGAATCCTTTTACTTATAATAGTGTGACTAGTCTTCTAGATGTCAGACTAGCCACTGTTATATTTTTTTCTGACATTTTCACCAAGTACTGCACATTGTCATGCTGGTAGCCTAAAAAATTAGGTTTTAGATGCAGCGTGTCTTGTGTGTCACAGCAGTTGGATCTTGTGATCTTCTCACTATTCCTTGTTGTCAGTGTTTTGTTACGACTGGATGAGGTACTATTCCTCCTCTCTGATGTCCACCATAATTTCAGAAATTGTTACTCGAGCTCTTCTCCAATTCAATGCCATTAGGCTTTCTCTGGATGGGATGGACTGCCCAGACGTCCTTCTGCCCACTTGTAGTGTAGGCACTTTCTTTCTGCCACCTTTGCTGGTGATGCCCAGCCATTTCATTGCCGAGCACAGATTGTCTATTCCACACTCTATGTTAAAGAAGACACTTAGCCCTAGACTACTTTAGCATTCTAGGTTCTGTCTGTTGATGCTATAATCCAGGGGTAGGCAACCTTTCCCCTTTAAGGGCCGAGGGACTTCAGCTCCCAGAATCCCAGGAGCTATTGGCCAATATGGGACTATTGGCCAACATGGCTGAGGCTTCTGGGAGCTGAAGTCCCTCGGCCTTTAAAGGGGAAAGGTTGCCTACCCCTGCTATAATCTTTAATATAATGGCTTTGTGAGGCTTTATCAGGTCACTGCCCCTTTTCCCACTTTGAAGATTCCTTTATTGACACATCTTCATTTTTTTGAGGGCTTAGTAAGTCCCCTTTTCCTGATTACCAATGTCACTACCTGCACAGTCTCATATTGTTACAAGTCTGTTGCCCTTCACATTGGCATGCATTTATCTCTATAGATCAGATAGTGTTTGTATACCATACCTTCTTGTTTCGGTATTTGCCTACTATTCTATAACCGCTTACAGTTGTCAGCTTCTCTTGCTTTCATGCCACCTACCTGCTGGATAGCTGTTGGCATAAATCTCCATTGCCAACAAACCTGTGCTGTCTAGGTCAGAGGTTTTTCCCTTGACCTTAGTTCTACACCTGCCATTCCATCGTGGGCCACTTAGTTCATTACTAAAAATTATATTAATTTAAATACTATAGCTACTGCTCTTGCTCTTGCTATACTCTTTGTCTGTCCTGGTACTGTCAGGGCTGTCCTCCAGAGTTATTTCTTTTCTTATTCATCTACAGAGTAGAGATGGCTGTTACCTACAAAGTGTCTTTGTCATTAAGGTTTACCAACAGTCTGTGCAACATATGGGTTAGCAGGCAAGCCTATTTTTCTGCCATTGTACATGCTTCTTTTCCTGCATTGTCAGCTGTATCCACTACATTTCTGTATTGGATTTTGACTTGACGCATGTAGAGTCATCATATAAGCAAGACTGCTCGTTCTCATGTCCATATGCCCTTGGGCTCTGATTCACAAATGGTGATTCTGTTTGGGAGCAATGTGCCTTTCTTATGTGGTATGGCACCCCCTCCTCCATTGACCAAAGCTTGTCAGTCTAACCCATTTGTGTGTATTCACAGAGATTACGAAGGACAGGTTACTTACCTGTTACTGTAGTTCTTTGAGTGGTCATCTGTGAATTCACACAAATCCCGCCCATCCTCCCTCGTCATGCCCTGCCTCTCCTTTGAACCTGGGCTGCTGCTTTGGCGTCCATGGAACTGATGGTTTAGATGGGAAGACAGCCAATAAGGCAGTTGGAGAGTGGGTGGGGCTACTGCCCAAATGCTTCTAATAGCTCTAGAACGTTCTGAATAGCTCTGTGCAGGTGCAGAATAACCCATTTGTGTGAATTCACAGATGACCACTTGAAGAACTATGGTCACAGGTAAGCAACCTGTCCTTCTCTGTTGTACTTCTTGTTTAGTTGGTAGCTTTAGTTGTAGTTCTTGTTTAGTTGGTTGCACTGACCTCTAGTTGTAAATAGTCATTTCAGAAAATGAAGTTTAGAATAGATTTTGTGGTCTGATTTTGCAAAGTTTCTGTGCTTTTTAGAATTCAAGTATGAAAGTACTGATGATACGACTAAGGTATAAGAAAGCCTTGTGGCAGAATGTCCATTTTAAAGTACAACTGTTCAGCTATCTAGTATGAAACACTATAAGGAATATAGAAGTGTTTGTAGAATGAGAACTTCATACCTCATATCTCTGCTAGTTGCATAGTCATTTACTGATGCAGGAAAATTTTATGGAGCAAGGATGCCTCTTAAATCTTGCTCAGATGTCCCCTTGTAGTTAACTCTGTTGCTTAGGTTCTGATTAGTCAGGTTCCTTACAACTAAGATAGGGAGGTTGAGGTCTTTATCTTGACCTCGGTCCCTTTCTGTGGAAAGGAGAAAGTTGAGCAGCATTGTATCGTAGTGGCACCATGTTTCACGTCTTATCATTCCTGTAATGGAAACTCAGAGAAAATATGCCCTCCTCTTGAGGGCAAGAAGGCAGCCAGGCTGGGCATAGATCTTTCTGACAGAGCTGTATAGATGACTACAGGAGAGAAGTGGGGTGGGTTTTCCCCCCCAATTCCCAGCTAACTTAGGGCCGATGCAGATGGCAACCACACACTGCGGCCCTGATCCTCCTTTTTCCCAATCCAAAAAGAGCTGGCAAATGCTGCTCCTTTTTGGGGCAGCAAAAAGCTACCCTTAGAGCCACCGCTGTGGTTCTTTTGCACTCCTTTGGCCCAGCGTGTGTGCATGCTGCGCCAGCGGGGGGGCCTGACACTGCGTGCCGTGCAGTTGGGTGCGCGGCATGACGGCCATGTTGGGGCGGCCAGTGTGTGGTCATCCCACTCCAACTCCACTTCCAGGCTGGCCCTTTAGGCAGGTCTGCATCGGCCCTTACTTTTTGTAGAATGCAATGGCCTGGAAAGGGTTTCTTTTTTGAGCATGCTTTCCTCTCAGAAGAGGAAATGGTGCTGGTAGGATAAGCAAATAGAGTTTAGATGGCAAATCTACATCTGAACTGGCCCTTTTCAGACCAGGTGAGAGGTCATGTGACTGAATAGCCTTCTGCCATATTCCCCCATGGTGTCACTACAAACCGAAAGTCATTCATAGCCAAGCTTTCTCCCTAACTTATTCGTTTTTCTCAGTGTAGGAGTGCTTGCTTTTTGAAAGAGCACAGGAGAGGTCATAGCTCTGTGACGAAGGTTCACAAGCAAGGAGCACCAGGTTCAATCTTTAGCATCTCAAATTACAGTAGTCTCTCTAGATTTGCTGACTTCCCATTCATGGCTTTGAATTTCTACAGAAAGGAAGCCAGGAGGGACAAAATGATGTGCATGCCCGTGCCATGCACGCAGGATTATGCACAGGGCCGTGTGGCCATTAAAAACAATGGGCTCCAATATTTGCGTTTTTTCCGATTTGTGGGGTGGTGGTGGTCCAGAACAGATCCCCCATGAATAGGAAGGGACAACTGTAAAGGAATTTTGGGTATCTGGGCTGAAAGACCTGTGTGTAAGACTTTGGAGAGGTTTTATCAGGCAAGAGTTGAAAGTACTGAATTTTATAATATTCCTATTCAAAGCATGAATGGACTACCCTGTAAAGCAGCGGTCGGCAAACTACAGCCTGCGTGCCGAACCCGGCCCGTCGAGGCCTTTGAACTGGCCTGTGGCTGATTCTGCTGCCGCCGCAGTGTGCGCACTGCCGGGTGCCAATTTGCTTTCCAAAATGGCGCATGCGCACGACAGCAGGCGCCATTTTGGAACGCGAAATGGTGCCGGCATTGTGCGCCATTTCCCCCCTCCCTTGGCCCGACGATGCACGGGGGACACCGGAACCAGCCCCAAGACTAAAAGGTATGCCGACCCCTGCTGTAATGCTGCTCAGATCAGAATTACTGATAAAGTTCAAAATGGCTGTCCTTGTTGTTTGGAATCCTGGGATTTAATTATAGTTTAGACACGAGCATGTGTGAGACTTTCCTTCCTGCAGTTTTCTCTATTGGTGAAGCCTTGGGGGCTCATCAGATGGGTTTTAAATCCTGTCAGGCTCCCAGTTTATGAACTGGGCTTGGGATTAATCAAGATGATACACAGTTTGTCAGGGAAATTGCTTGGCTTACTGAGTCAAATCATATTGGGATATGGGTGGCTGGCACAGTAAACAATAATAGAACATGTGGACAAATAATCTGACTTTGTAGATAGGTGCTGAATATGTTCATGTAAACTCACAATACAACTCAACCCAACCAACTCACCTAAGCAGAGACCTCATCCAAGACAATATCCTTTCCCAGAAGAGAGAGATCCTCCTTGGATTGGGTTTCTCCTCCCATTTGCTCCTAGAAGATAGGGACTACAAAAAACAAAAGACCTTCCTGCTCCCCACTGGGAGGGGCAACCCAGGAGAGGTCAGTTCTTTTCCTGTCTCTCTCCCCTCACTTTCTCCGGATGTGCAGCTCAATGCTCCACCAGTGGTTCTAATGCCGTAAACCCAGCCAGGGTGGCTGAGAATCCCCTCCCCCTTGCTCGTCACCAGGGGGTGCAGCTGCCACTGTACCCCCCTATTGCCGCTCCAGCTATGGCTCCAGAAGACTCCCCATCTGCAGCCATGCAGATGGCCATGTGGGATGGGGGCCACCATCTTGACCGCATTGATGGTGGCCGCCATCTTGTTTGGGGCGATGGGGGCTTCCTCCCCTGTCACATGGGGGGGCCACCATCTTGGCTCCATGGAGGGGGGCACTCTGCCTGGCTTAGCCTCAGACAGACCAGGCCAGGAGGCATCTCAAAACTTCTCAATTCCTACTGCGTCGGCGGCAGCAGATGCACACAATGGGGACAATGGGGTGGGGGCTCGGTGGCCCAGGGATGACAGAATCTGGGGCTTCCGGGGGGGGCACTGGTTCCCAGCCCCCCCCCCAGTGAACTAGGCATGATAGGCTTACCCCCAAAAGGCACAGGCGCCCCTCCTCCTCTGAGTAGGAGGACAAGGATAATGAACCCGATGAATCCGATCAGAGACTGGGGAGGGTGAGATTTCTGAGATAGAGGGGATAGAGGATGTCACCGAGGCTGCCCCATCCTTCACTCATCTATTCAAGATGGAGGACTTCCCTAGGTTATTAAGAAATATGGCTAGGGCATCGGGCATTGCTCTCCCAACAGAGCAGACCCCTTCTCGGGACTCCACCATGAGGTTCCTTACCCGGCTATCTTCATGCAGGTCATCATACAGAGCTGACCAAACCAGCTGCTAGCAGACCATGTCAGGGCTCTGTTAACAAGCTCTACAGTTCTTCTCAGACAGTCGTGTAAAACCTCTAGGTCCCCCTGGTGGATGCCCCAGTATCTCCCTTGTCTCCTCGGCATTCTTCTGCAAAGAGGGCGATGACTTGCTAAAGATAGGGGAGGATAGGAAGGCCTAGTCTGCCAGGAGGCACACAGGGCCCTTGTCAAAGCCATCAGGATGGCAGCTGCCTCATCCTTAGTGGTCAGGGCTTCCCTTCAGTGGGCCAGGGATCTCCTAGAGACCTCCCCAAACCTCCCATGCCAGATTACACCAGTTGCTGAATAAACTTGCCTTGGTCTCTGCCTACATGGCGGATGAGGCCCAAGATGCAGTACAGCAGTGCACCAGCGCTTAGGCCACAACTGAAGCGGTCCATCGACGGTTATGGTTGAAATACAAGCAGAGACCTAAAAGCAAATGAAAATCAGGTCTTTCCTCCATACCTGGGCTCTAAATTATTCAGTGACTCCCTTAACCCGACTACTAACTGGTAAAAAGGGAAAGGATAGGAGGCACTCTAGATCTAAACACGTTCCTTTCATCCCTCCAGACCCTCCTTATTCAACAGGCTCTTCCCCCTTCCACGTGAGGGACACCAGACCGCCTAAACAATCTTGTGAAGACTTCAAACCCCAGCCAAAGTCAAGGTCAGGCTTCTCACCCAAGACCTCTTCCTCAGCACCCGCTGGGAAGGGGTCACCACAGGAACCACCAAGCACGACAGAACACCACCAATAGGAGGTCGGTTCCAGGGGTTTTGCCCATGTCTGAGAGGCCTCAACATCAGGCCAGTGGGTACAAGAGACTCTTCAGCATGTCTAACAGATAGAATCTCTTCCCAGACCTCGCATCCGAATCATCCTTTCTCCCAGATACACAAACCAGTTCTGAGAAGCACCACCTCCTGGATGCCATGGACCAACTTTTAGGGCCTGTACAGACTGCCAGAAATAATCTAGCTTGAGACCACTTTAGCTGTCCTGGCTCAATGTTAGGGAATCATGGGAATTGTAGGTTTTTCTGAGACATTGAGCCTTCTCTGTCAGAGAGCTCTGGTGCTACAATAAACTATAGTTCCCATGATTCCTTAACATTGAATCAGGACAGTTAAAGTGGTCTCAAGCTGGATTATTTCTGGCAGTCTGTACAGGCCTTTAGTCATGGATGCAATACAACCTGTTCTTCCCCCCCCCCCCCGCCCCCCGAGACAAATGGGATGCTACTCCATCTTCTTCCTGGTTCCCAAGAAACCAGACAATCCTATACCTCAGAGGGGTCAACAGATCTTGAAAAAAAAATCTCATGGAGACCCTGCAGTCTTTCCTAGAGGCTATCCATCCTGGAGACTTCCTGGCCTCTCTCCATCTTCTGGATGCTTACCTGCATGTTCCCATCCATGATGATCATCGCAGATACCTACGCTTCTCCTACAGTGGCCAGTACTTCCAATACAATACCGTTCACCTCAGCCTCCCATCACACACACCCCAGTCCTCACCAGATCACAATGGCTCTGGTGACACACTGGATAAACTCTCACCTTCACATTTTTCCTCAGGCTCTCCAGGACCATGGCTTCTTGGTGAACCTAAAAAAGAGCTCCTTCACCTCTGCCCAACTGATTCAGGGGCAATCCTGGACATATTTCAGGAGACTGTCTCGCTTTCCCTCTTGAGGCCATCTCTCAGGTGGCACACCAGGTCAGTGAACACAGTAAGATCATGCTCCTCAACGTGAAACCTTTAAAACCACTTAGACAAGCATTGCTAAAGCGCCTTTCATGGAAGGTGCACCTACTAACTGCTATCACATTGGCTTGCCGGATTTCCAGGCCAGGAGGCCAGTCGGTTCTCTAGGGCCTATACACCATCAGATCAGTTGGTGCTGCCTCACACAGACCAGACCCTTCCTTTGGTCCAAAAGACAAGCTCAAGACCTCATTCTACCATCCTTCTGTCCTGGGCCGAAGAAGGACCTAGAAAAGATACAACATATCCTTGATGTTCGCAGGGCAATCAAGATCTATCTAAACAAGACTAAGGCCTTTAGGACCTCAGAGGCCTTGTTCATTCTCTTCAACTCAGTGTCAATGGGAAGGAGGGTGTTCCCATCTATACTAGCCAAATGGATCAGATACTGCATTACAAGGAAGATACTGCATTGCAGTGAAGGAAGGGGTGACAGCTCGCTCCACCAAAACCGCACCAACATCAAATACCATGGTCCACTTGTGCTCCCATGATAGAGATTTGCAGAGACCACTCAGAAGTCTCCCTCCACTTTTTTTAGACACCACAAAATGGATCTCTACCAGTTGGCCGAGGCCACCTTCAGGAGAATACTTCATCAGGTGCTTTTGGGTTCCTCTTCTGGAGTGCAGCACCCCCCCCCCCGAGTTAAGGGGGCTTTGGTAAATCCCAATCTAAGGAGAATCTCACCCTCTCCGCTGGGAAAAGGAACGTTAGCTCTTACCTGATGTACGTCCATTTCCATTGGAGAGGGTTCGATTCTCCTGCCCACCCTATTTACAGTGCTGCTGAAGGAATCCTGGACTGCTTGTTGTGGGCTGCACTGGGGACCTTAGACGGTTCCCCCCTTTTCACTCACCAGGGGCCTTCTTTCTTTCTTTCTTTCTTTCTTTCTTTCTTTCTTTCTTTCTTTAGTCCAGCTTTTCTTTGGCTGGCTTTCAACTGATCTCTCCTGGCTTGCCCCTCCCATTGAGGGGTGGGAAGGTCTTTTGTTTTTTTGTAGTCCCTACCTTCTAGGAGCAAATGAGAGGAGCAACTCAATCTAAGGAGGATCTCACCCTCTCTGCTGGAAATGGACGTACTTCAGGTAAAAACCAACATTCCTATTTCACATATCCATTTGGGAGCACCTCCTGTTTCATAAGATTAAAAAGGCTTGCGAAAGCTCATACTGCCAACCTCTTTCTTCTCAAAGGTACTACAAAGATCTCTCTACATACTGATTAACCCAGCATTGTAAACTTGATCTTGTTAGCCAGGTTGGAACTATAACACTGTCTTTAATCTTACTCTCACATGAGGGGAAGGGGGACAGGACAGACTCTTTCTAGGTTGTGAGTCCCTTGGTCAGTGTGTAGAGGAGGCCTTCAGGTTCTTACCCCTTCTTCTAGTTTTTGGTTTGGTAATTGATTTGACAGTTCCTGTTGGCATAGTTTAATTGGTGTTGGAGTCTAGGGATTAAGGAAGATAGCCCCTCTTCCTCCTATTTGGCATTTACCACAGCAACTCTAGAAGAAGGCTTTTCCCTAAGCTAATTGCCCTCCTTAAAAAAATGAAACACACAGCTAATTCCAAACTTGGCATTTTTCTGTTGTGTAGGCTATGTTCATTTTGCTCTTGTCTTATAGAACAGCTTCATGCTTCTCAGGAGATAAAAGCCTTGATGTTGTGGGAGGTTTACATGGGAGCTCCTTCAGTGAGCTCTGGTACTCAACAATAGGGCTCTTGATTTTTATGTGTATTCGCTAATGTAGCTGTAAAGCAGGGGTGGGCAACCTGTGGCCCTCCAGATGATACTGGACTGCAGTCTTACATCAGCCCTAGCAGGGATAGCCAGTGATATGCGTTGATGGGAATTGTAGTCTATAGTTGGGGGGGACAACTCATTCCTTGTTCCTGCTATAGAGAAAGTAGGGAGACATGCTCTTCACAGCACAGTTCCATACTTCCTTGTTCTCTTTCCGCCAGCAGCTAAAGACATTTTTATTCAGGCAGACATTTGGTGGGTAGATTTTATTGAGTAATGTGGTGTGCTATTTTAATGTCAAAGGATTTTACTGTTTTAAACGATGCAATTTTTATCTATGTTTTAAATGTTAGTAGTATTTCATTTATTTTTTAACTTTTGTTATCAGTGTTTTAGCTTTGACTTTTTTAATATATTGTAACCCGCCTTGGGTCCCACTGTGGGAGAAAGGCAGGATATAAATCCTTGCAATATAAATAAATAAATAAATAAATAAATAAATAAATAACTGTCAATGCAGTAGTCAGTTGCTGTGGGCTTAAATGAGTGTAGCAGTAATTTTTGACTTTTTGCCCTCCAAATGTTTTGTACTTTATCACTTAGAAGTCTGAGCCTGCACAGATGGTGGTCAGGGATTCTGTGAGCTGATGTCCAAAATATGTAGAGGATGAGAATCACTGGACTGCAGCCTTAATAACTGGAGTCAAATATATTTCAGAGAGGCTTCATATTATGTGGGAATTTTGCAGTCCTCCAGGCATTGTTAGATTGCAACTCCCAAGAGCCCTAGCTAGTGGCGATGAATGCTTTGAGTTGCAGCTCAGCAACACTGGGAGGACTGCACGATTTCCACTCCTGCTTTATACAAGTGGGCCCTTGGTATCCTCTGGAGTTTGGTTCCAGGACCCCCCGTGGATAACAAAATCCATGGATGTTCAAGTCCCATTAAATACAATGGCATAGCAAAATTATGTCCCTTATATAAAATGGCAAAATCAAAGTTTGCTATTTTGAATTTATACTTTTTTAAAAATATTTCCATGCTTGATTCCATGAATAAAAAATCCGTGGATAAGGAGAGCTGACTGTATCTTCCTGATGAAATTCCTCCAACAGAGAAAATGTATTTTGTTACTTGTAGTCTGGTAAAATAAGTAAACAAATAATCTCTTGATTCAAAACCTGGAGATTTCATCAAATCTTTATTATGTTAACTGATAAGTAGGAAACGGCAACACTGAAGTTAGGAGTCTCCTTATCACCCTGAAAAAATCAATATGACAAGCTTACAATCCAGTAGCTAGAACACGGACTGTGGGACCCCTATGCTATTTGGAGGTGTTTCGCTTACTACAGAAATAGAAATACATTGTGTTTCTGTCATGAGGTGCAATATTGATGGTTTAAACTACCCAACATTTGTGCTTTTATAGATACAACAAGGAACATATCTGTCTTAAAACCACTGTCCTCAACATACTCTAAAACAGGAATGGGGAACGTGTGTGTGTGGCCTTCCAGATGTTGCTGAATCATAACTCCTCATGTGTTATGCTGGTTGTGGCTGATCGTACTTGCAGTCCAAAAAGAGGGCCACACATATTCCCACCCTCGCCTTAGAGAAAATAGTTGAGTCATGCTGGATTCTTTTTATATTTAATTTGTTTTTTTCTTCTTCAGGTGTTCACTTTCATTTGTCTGGCTGGCACTTACTCTCTTCTTCCTGCATTCTTATGCATCTTTTTAAAAATGTCATCTCCAAGTGTGCCTGCTAATTCATGTGTTTCCAACTCATCCACTCAGTTTTTTTTGTCACCTGCATGTCTTGTGGATGTTAGAGGCTGATCTTGTGTGTTTGACTTGTTCGCTTAAAATACTAAGATTGATCCAGGTGTGTAGTTAGCAGCACTTTACTCTGTCTTGAATCCTTTAATGAGTAACGCTGAATCTCAGTACAAAAGTAGGAGTCTTCCACTGATTCCTTGACACCATGAAACTGGAATTGTCCTAATGGAAAATCTTTTTTCTTCATTGGAGAATTTCAGGATTGGTGGAGGTCCATAAGATTTTGAGCTCCAGAGTCAGGATCTTGATATATTGTACTGAGTCCAAAGTGTGTTGATTTCATAAAGCTTTTGCATTTTCAGCTAAATAGTATTACAAAGCCACCTGTCTCTCAGTCAGTGTAAACTGCATTATTGCTCTTTTTGTTCTCTCCCAATTTAAAGGTTTCTAAAGAGAGACATTTTTTACCTTAGCTGCCATCCCTGGTACTATGTGGAAATAATAATGCTTAAGTATTTCTTGGCTCCCGTCCAAAGGTGCATAGTATTAAGTAGGTTTGAGGCTACGCAGATGGCTCTTTGATTTGTAAATGCAAGTCTACTCTGGTGTGGATGGGCACTCTTTTTTCAGGCTTCCTATATCCCTGCCTGCATCTGCCTTCAAATGAGGGTTGTCTTAGATGTGGCTGGAGAAATGAGGCATAGTGAACTATTCCTTTTCGATCTTCATGAAGCTCGAAGCACATGTGGTTGTTACAGTCCTGTGGTAGGAGTGTGGATAGCAAGATGAACTGTATCCTCCATCTGAGGGTGAGAAGTAAAGCTGAGAGTTAATGGAACCACAAGGTGTACCAGCTCTGCTTTACTTTTTTCTATTCCTGCTGCTCTATATCCTTTGGGTTTGTCTTTGTTTTCGTTACTCCTAACTCAGGCAAACTTGTTGCTACTTAGCTTCACAGTTGTACCTACACCTATATACAAGATAATAGCCAAAACAGAGAAAGGAACCTAATCACGCAGACCTTCATCTCTTCTTTACATTACCTTTCCTTTCTCAATAAGATCCTGCCCCTTTATCCCAAATGATCTTTAAACCTTCCTTTAAGTTCAAAAGCACTCTCTGGAGATGGGGATGGCATAAGAAGTCTCCCAGGGAGATGGGAAAACACATTTCCCTGTCTTTGAGAGTCTGTAGCAGCTGAAGGGGATCTAGTGGGGGATTGAAAAAAATATCTGGCAGGAAAAAAATCCAATATCATTTCTCCATGTATTAATCTGTAATTATGACAGATTAATGTTTGGCCAGAGGCAGCATGTTTAATGGCTAGACTACAACTCTGGAGAGCAGGGTTCAATCTCCACTCAGCTATGGAAACCCATTGGGTGACTTTGGCCAAGTCACAATCTCTCAGCCTTAGAGGAAAGCAAGGGCAAACACCCTCTGAACAAATTGTGCCAGGTGTCACCTTAGAATACCGTAAATTGGAAATTACTTGAAGGCGCATAACAACAAAATGTATGGTCAGTGCCTTCAAATAAGTTACTTTCTCAAAAACACTGTAAATTCAGTTACAATCCTAGCTGGTGTTTATCCACATGAACTGCTACTTATTACCTGTGGCTAAATTGGTGGGGTGCTTCATTACAAGTTAATTGTGTTGTTTATAATCTCTATAATTAGCATGCAAGAATTATGGTTTTGTTACAAACCTTGCTATATACTACTGACACTTTGAGGGAGTAAGGACTGAACACTGCATTGAATAGTCATTTTGGCTTTCTAAATCTCTCTGCCTCTTAATTTAATGGTAACATTTGGTTTTTATATACCATAACTGGTCTTATTAGTTCCTGCCACTGACTGCAAAATAACAAAATAACATGACTAAAAGCTGACAGAATGAAAGTAGAACTTAACACAGGGATTTCCCCCCCCAAAAAATAGAGTTGTCTGTGGTTTCTATTTAGGAAGCACATCTTGCATTCATTACCATAAACCTCTTTTTATGTTGAGAAAAAATCTTTCCAAAATCTTGATAAACGCTTGTGCATGTATTCATTTAAAAGATACATAAAAGTCAAATTCAGTACAGATTGATACTGTAACTTATATGATTGAAGAGTCCTTACATAAAACTGTATTGTCAGCAGATTTGAGTGGGGTGGAATCCTACATATTCTGTATAGATTCAAGCCACTCTTCCCTAATTATAAAACAATACTAACATAGTCCAGCTATTGCTTTACATCTTCCCTTTGGGGATTTTTTGATTTTTTTTAAGAAGAGTGCACTATTTAGTATTAAAGCATTTCAACATCATCCTTCACAGTGTATATTCCAGGGCAGTCTCCAGTGCAGATTAACATTCAGACATATTTGCATTGCCACATCTGACAGCTGTTAGCCCCATTCAGGCATTGTTTTCCTGGTTTGAAATATGGAAAGTGTGGTGGGCCTGGCACCCCATCCCATCATCCTCTCTCATGTAGTGCTAGAAAATCAGAGTTCTTCTTCTCTTCTTCTTAAAACTTGTCACTTTCCAAGTCAGGAAAATGATGGAAGGGGCAGAGCTAAGTTCTCCCATCTTTGCATATTGATTCAAATACTACTTGTACTCCCCTTTTTTTCTCTTTTTTTACCTGTCTGAGTTTATAGTCCAGTGATGGCGAACCTATGGCACATGTGCCAGAGGTGGCACTCAGAGCCCTCTCTGTGGGCACACACACTGTCACCCCAGCACAGAATTTGCCAGAGTTCATTACTAGAAAGCCAGAGGGACACAGCACCTTGCATTTTGGGTTGCAGTTTGGGCACTCAGTCTCTAAAAAGTTCTCCATCACTGTTATAGTCCATCAGTTTTGGATTAAGCTGTTAAGAAATCCAATTCTCAAAAGTGCAAAGCTCAGCTTGAGACTAATTGTTTAAAAATTAAAATAAGTAGTATAAAAGTGGTTTGAACGTCCTTCAGAGCCAACAAAAATATCCTCTGGGCAGGGTCTCTTTAAACAGAGATTCTTAATTCTATTTTTGGAAGAAATTAATATAGGGCAGAAGCTAGGCAATTATCTACCCAGGTGTCTTTAGGCCTTTCTCAAAATTTCAGAAATGTTAAGGTATAAAGAGCTTTCTTTATGGATAGAATTTAACTTATTACAAGCAACTTAATTTCTTTTCTTTTTTTTTAGTGCTTGGAAAAGAACACCTTAATATACAGCAGCTCTGTTTGCATATCATACTAATTTATTGAATTGCAAGGCGTAAATGACTCCCTAGGTACTCTTCTCTCTCTCTCTCTCTCTCTCTCTCTCACACACACACACACACACACCAGGCATTACATATGGTTAAACAAACCAAGCATTCTATTGTGGTTTTTTGAAGTCAGACAGGTGGACATCTTTTCTTTATTTAAATAAACAAATAAAACCATCTTTTCCAGGCTATTGTTTCAAAGGGTTTAAGGCCTTTACACATACATGATGGTTCTTGCAAATATTGATTCAGCTCATGTCCCTGGGGGGAAAAAAACTTAAGTGAGAATTTGTCTCCAAAATGAGCTGCAAACACATTTCCTTCTTAAAGAAAAATGACACATTTTAAGGGGAACACAGGATTCTTAGGCTCATGTTTGCCTTATAGTGCTGCAGGTGGGGGGGGGGGGAGGCTGTTTAATCATCCCTTTTCCCCTGCTGATGCCCTATAAACTAGTGTTTTCTAGGAGAACTAATAAGAATGGTCAAATATTCCATCTAGATGTCCCCTTCAATTGCCTATGCATTAAGAGCATCTAGATGTCTAGAAAATCAGTGTTCACTAGTGTAATATTCTCATCACAAAGTGACACTTGTTAACTCAGCACAGTAATTTCCTTATCTACTCATTAAAACTGCATTCCTATAGAAACACACTTTAAAATACACTGAAGAATTTTACCAAAAGGTCCCATCCCTTAAATTTAGGGTACGCTGCTGAAATAACAACAAGCAAAGGTAAAATTATTTTGACAAGTCAGTTCTGCCCCAGGTATATTGCATGTTTAGCAAGACAACCTCAGTCAGAAGGTTAATTGCCACGTCACTTCACCTTATTGCAAACATTCCATGCTTTGTATAGACTAAGTTTCTACATCCTTTGAATCCATAATTAATTTCCACATGCTATTTTATTAACTTACACACAAGAACAAAGGCTCTCATATTAAAAAGAGATGGGTAGCTGATGATAAGCGGTGTTGGTATGTAACATGCTGATTTGAGTAATGCTATGAACTGCCAACTGTGTGCATGTGTGTAAAAAGGTTAAGAGCCCGTATAGATGAGTTGGGTGCCATGCTGTTATCAGACGAGGGGAGCAGTGTTGTTCACCAAGTGCACGCCGTCAGCTCTGTAGAAGATTCCATCTTCATGGAGTCATCTCTTGATCCAGAGTTACTTAAACACAGGTAACACATTCCTGACTGTTTTTTTCTTAGAGGAGAACCCCAACAAACTCCTTGCTTTTCAAGACTAGTACTAACTCATGCTGGACATTTGCTTTTAATCTGTTTCAATATCATGTGAAACAGAAACAAAGATATGAAGATTGATTGCAGATGGTTTTATACCTTACTTCACAGATTTTTTGGTGTAAACTGACAAAGCTGTTAATGTTGCATGGATTGTCAGAATGATTGTTGTCTAAGTTCCTAAAAAAAGTTAAATCTGTTTGTGGCACAATGTTTGTGGCACAATGTTTGTGTAACAATGGCACAATCCCTGTGTTTCTGAAGGAACCTGCTAGTTCCTTAATTTTTACTTCAAAGTCTGTTCTGCCTGAGGTTATGGAGGCTCTTTGTGTCCTGTACTTCTGTGGTGATCCCATTATTTCTAATTTGGATTTGAAAATGCCTCAGCCAGAGAATTCTTTTTAGTCTTGAGTGCTGTGGAACAATCTTAAATCTATTCAGTAACAGTCAATTAGAGAATCAATGTGCCTTGAATTAAGGTCACTGCAATAACCTTTGCTGGAAAATGTGCTGTCTGTCAGATTATGGTAAACCACCTTTTAAAATGTAATCTAGCTGAGCATGTTCACAAACTGGTATGTGGGGAGACTTGGGCCATTGGTGTTATGTCTTGTCAAGCTTACTATGGCTTTCTTTCATCCACCATTCTCATGCTATTCTGTTCCATTGCATTTTCTTTTGTTGATATTTGTCTCTGTTTTACTAACATTTTAGGGCCTTTACAGACTGCCAGAAATAATGCAGCTTGAGACCACTTTAACTGTCCTGGCTCAGTGCTAGGGAATCATGGGCATTGTATTTTTTTTCTGAGACATTGAGACTTCTCTGTCAGAGAGCTCTAGTGCCACAATAAGCTACAGTTCCCATGATTCTTTAGCACTGAGCCAGGACAGTTAAAGTGGCCTCAAGATGCATTATTTCTGGCAGTCTGTAGTCTATGTACCAGATTTAGCTTTATGATGTGAATGATTAGATATTATGGTTAGGCCCTGCCATTGGACTTAATCGTCATGTCAAAGGTGCAGCTCAAAGATGCAGCTTCACCCTTCTAAGATAGAGGAAGGGAAACTGACCCTGCAGGTATTGTTGAACTCCAGTTCCCATCAGTCCTAGGCAAGATAACCAATGGTCGGGGATGGAGGGCTACTCTTTTCCCAGCCTTCTAGGAGCTGGTCATTAGGTATGCTATTTTTTCTATAGTCCTCTGTTTTACAGGACAGTAGATCTTTAAAAGAAAAACAGAATATACCCTGTTGGTGTCTTGTAAACATTTTGAACTAAAACTCCAAACAAAAAGCCCCTATACACTCAACTCACCACACCTAGATTTTTCACAAGGTTAGTGATAACATGGCATGGACAAATGTTTCATTGATTGTGTGGGACTCATGATAATTAATTTGTTCCTCAGTTGCAGGCATGGGTTCTAAAGGTGGGGATGAGGGAAGGAGGATGCTAGAGTTTAAGAGACTTAAAATACTAATGGGCAGCCTTGAGTGTGTGTTCTTCCAATATGATAAATACATTTGCCATGATAAAGTTGCCATAGAACATAGTTGTTGTTCTTGGGAAAATGTTACACTCATCAGTTCACAGTGGAATGAACATGCTGTTTTGAAGAATTACCATTATTTCCCATATTGTATGCAATTCTGTTGCCACTTTCTGTAGTAAAAATACTCTGCCATCTAATCCCAACCAACAAAAAGCTGTAGTGTGAGATGGTTCAAACAGTTTTCTTGAAGAACTGGCCAAACTCAAAACAAGACCAAGTAATTTATTACACTACTGTCAAAAGTGGATTGGATTACAGTTCAGTCTAGTTCAGGGGTAGGGAACCTAAGGCCCGGGGGCCGGATGCGGCCCCCCAAGGCCTTTGGACCGGCCCCAGGCCGGTCCTGCCACTGCCACCTGCCATGATGATATTAATTATTGTTGTTATTACTTGTTCTTGGGGTTTTCTTGGCAAAATCTCCACAGGGGTTTTGCCATGGCTTTTCTGGGGCTGAGAGAGTGTGCATGCATATATTTTTTTAATTAAATTTATTTATTTATTTATTTATTTATTTATTTATGGTGCTTCGGCCCCCCAATTGTCTGAGGGACAACAACCCGGCCCCTGGCTCAAAAAAGGTTGCCTACCCCTGGTCTAGTTGATCTAGTAACCAAGCCATAAATACCACAGTGTTCTCAGCACAAAAAAGTCAGTTCCTAAGAAATATGAGTTTCTGTCACTGGCTTAAAACTGACAAATGTAATAGTTTCCAAGAACAAGCTTACATGTGTGGTGTGTTTGTCTATTTTTGGATGCTGCCATCAGAAGATTGTTTCATTTTATTTTCAATGCTCTTTGTATTGCAGGCATGTGACACAAGCTGACCTCAAGAGCTCTACCTTTTGGCTTCGAGCAAGTTTTGGTGCTACGGTCTTTGCTGTTTTGGGCTTCGCCATGTACAGAGCATTACTAAAACAGCGATGATTTGGAGGAAAGCATGTTTCTTGGGAAGGGGGGAGGGACCTACCAAAAGGGGAAAAACTTTTATGTACATTCTAAATCTGCTAGAAATATTTATATATGCGAGTTACTTTATTATTTGTAATTCATGGATAAGATTATTTTAAATGATAGTTCTAAACTTGCAGTATTGCATAGGTCTGGAAAAGAGATTTTGCATTACAGTGGCCACAAGTGGCTACATTTGTAAGGCCAAAAGGGAATTATTGTAAAATAACTTGTACATATTAAGGCAGTGAGGCATAATGTCCCCCCTGAATATTAGAAGTCCCATTGTTAGGTGTTGCAAATGGAGTGAGAGAGTGTAATTAGAATTTATTTTCAGCAATGTAGGTTCAAGTCCAGGATCACTATTCATTTATTTATTTATTACACAGGCATCTGGACTTCTCTTTTTGAGAATTCTGTACGGGGTTTGGGGATGGACGACTCTTCTTTTCCTTAAGTAACTTAACTGCTCATTTACCCACAGTTGCATTTTATAAAAGTATTCTACTGTGGCCTATTTGACTGGACTTTGATTGGGTTTTTTGTTTGTGTATGTCCTACATTGTACAGCTAAATGTGCCACAGCTCAAGGAGGAGAGGGGAAGGATGAGTCTTCCTTTCTTCAATGAAAAACAAGTATCATCAACTACTTGTCAACATCTGGTGCTGTGTGCCATTCTGTGGCTCTCTCATTTCCCAGTTGATGTTTTGTAGCCTTTTCCAATTCATTGGGAAATCAGTTTGTATATTATAACTGTTTATAATTCACCTAGAGTGTTTGTTTCATCCCTTCACTTCTGCAAGTCCTTCTTCTAAAAACTGTGTATGAATAGAACTGAAATAGTACACAGCGCTTTACTCTACTCAGTAGTAGACTAGTTGCATGGTTTGCAATGCATCCTAAACTTGGCTGGAATTACCTGTAGGTGGCATTTTTAAAACAAAACAAAGGTGAGGGTCATTGAAAATTCCTCCTGTCAATCCTGTTTTCCCCACCACTGGCCTTTTCAAGTATTTCAATAAATAAGTGTACTGTGCTGTGGTTTGAATTCTCATTCTTCTACTGTGAGAGGCAGTATTGATTGCATGTGAACCATGGTAAAGAAACGTTATCCCCAGCCATGTAATGCAGCTCTGACATGGGTGGTGGTGGTTTGCACCTCACATTTTAAAATAGGACCATATTCAATTCTTGGTTTAAATCTTGTTCAATTGTAAATCTCAGTGGTTGACATTGGCTAGTTACTCCCAGCTTCTCTTGCCTTGGAGACCCCTGAGTTTCAACATGGGAAAAGAGAAAGCACAGAGCTGCTTATAATCCTAAGACTCTTGGTAGCAGTCAGGCTGCCCTACATGTTTCTGCAGTCCCTACAGGAGGAACACTCTATGAACAAACAGTGGAAGCTTTGGCCATGCTATGTAACAACAGCAGAGTGCGTTGTTAGGACTTTCTAACATTTAAAACTCATGGAGCTTGCTAAACACAAAGAAGTAGAGCACCTCACGAAATAAGGCCTCTTCACCGGCCATTGCTTTCTAGTTTGCATATAGTTGGAGTCCCATTGCTACAAAAGATGTAAATAGTCATTCTGGAGCTACTGGGTCAGGTCTTTTTATCTCTTCTCCTCCTCACTGGTAAAGTGGATATTCATGGGACTGAAGGAAATGTAATCAATGGAGGATCACCATTGATTGCTTTTACCTTAGGTTGAGAAAAGGACTGGACAGCCTCTGTGGATCTTGGAACTTAGTATGAAACCCTGAAGGGCAAGTACTGCAAAAATTGTTTTTTTAAAAGCAAAAACAAGACCACTAGGACATATGAAGTGTTAATAGCCTTTTCTCCACTAAAAATAGGATTTCTGGTAAGCTGCCTGGGGTGCTGTTAACCTCACAAACATAAACTGTGCATCTTGTTTTTATAATTTTTTAAAGTCAGTTTTTCCCCATGAGGGTGGTGATGGCCCCTGGAAGTCCACAAAAGGAAATGAGGGCCACACATTGCTCACCTCTGCTCAGAAAGTTGGACAAGATGGTTTTGGAGCTTGATGTTGCAGAATTTGGTATTTAGCTCTGATAGATTTCTTTAAGAAAGGTTCTGTAGCTCAGGTTGGATTTTGTCTTCCCACACACCAGCTGTTAGCAGTGCTGTGAGACTTTGAAGCTGGTATTCAGAAAAGAGATAAACCACCGGTTAAGGGCTTGAGCTTAGCCTGGATTTCTACACTATTACTGTAATTACCAGGAAGATGCTGGTTATAGTGCTGCTCTTTGGAGAAGTTGCTTTTGTAGTTTGCAGGTGTTCCCTTTCAGTTGTCCCTGGCATCTTTTCATTACAACATAATATTAATGATTGTGGGCACAAAGCAGAGCTTCAAGATTAGCCACAGAATTCCTGAGGCTGACTCAATGAAAAAAGTAGTAATTGCAGAAAAAGAAGTTGTGCCAAACAAGCAATGAAAGTTCTTGTTGGGTATCTTAATTAGATTGTTTTGTATTCGACAACATGAACATTAAAAAAAAAACATTAAAAAGGTTTGGTGATTAGAAGCCCATGTTATGCAAATTGGATAGACAGCAGTGAGTGTGAATTTTTTGAGTACTTTTGTAGCACCCAGAGGCAAGTGAATCCTGGTGATAGAGGACAGAAAACACACTCCATACCACTAGAGGGGAAAACAGCAAATTGAGTTGTAGTTGTACATGAAATTCATGAGAGTACTGTAAAAGGGATGCCTGTTATTCTGGTTCATTTAGCCAAGTTTGGTGTACTCAGAAACAACATGATCTATCTCAGGCCTGCTTCCTTTTAATGGGATCCTTTAGATATCATTTAAAATAAGCTTAATGAAGCTATCAACTGAACATTTCTGACTCACGGTCTGGTGCCTGATTAATCTGACATTGCCCCCATATCAATTTTCTAGCAAGGTTCAGTCACTGTCTTCTAATAGGTGTCTCTGATCCTGTGAAAGAATTAACACAGTAAGTACATTTGTTTATAACACTTGAGGGTGTATATATTGTCGTACTCCGTGTATCTGTGGCCACTACATAAAAATGTCAAAGTAGTGACCTTGTTTGGTTGCCTTTGCTACATCTGTATTTAGGTGATATGAGAAAAAGAGGGAGACCGTGTGATAAGTCTCCCCACCAGGTATTCTATGTTTCTTTTTTAAAAATCTGCTAACTTTTTTTTCTTATCTTTCTGCTTAAAGCGTGCTTGCCATTTTCTATGCTTTATGCAGACTGGCTTTACAATAAGAACTAGGAAAGGAAATAGATTGCCATGGCAATGTATGAAAATAGCTTTCTACATCACCTGATTGCTGTATCTAGCTTTGCCAGATGGGAATTTAGTAGCTGATCAGTACTTAGGTGAGTGTGTGATAGAGTGGGCTGAAAGTCACAAAGAGACCTTGTTCGCTCTGCTTGTTTAGCTACCTGTTTGACAACTTAGATTTTCAAACACTGATTATGTTGGATCTCTACAATCTTCCTCCATTTGACCTGACAAGGCTGATGCCATGCCAAATTAAAGCAGCTACATAAAACATTAATGACTTGAAATTAAGCCATTAATAGCCCCTCTGTATGTAGTTAATCATAAGTAGGAAACTGGCTCTTTTCTCTTTACCTACTGGATGCATATGTTCATCTGCTCTGACCCCTTTTTTCTAAAAACCTGAAGATATATCTATACCAAGGGTAGGCAACTTTTCCCCTTTAAGGGCTGAGGGACTTCAGCTCCCAGAATCCCAGGAGCTATTGGCCAATATGGGACTATTGGCCAACATGGCTGAGGCTTCTGGGAGCTGAAGTCCCTCGGCCCTTAAAGGGGAAAGGTTGCCTACCCCTGATCTATACTCTGTACCTATAAGGAAAGTACACTCTGAAGGAGCAGTGTGGTTTGTCTCCTGAGCCTGACCTTTCTCAGCCTTACCACGGACACTGGGGCCATGATCTCAACAGGTATTTTGAGGGAAGCCAAATTTGTTTCAAAGCTTTTGCCTTCAAATTTCCAGTACTGTTTCTGTTGATCCTGGGGATAAAATCTTTTCAAATCTGTACCTTTGACAATGGAGGGACACATCACTTTTGCCTGTCTAGCTCTGCGTGAGGATTGGGTTTTGGATCTAATTGCTACAGTGTTAACTTGTTACAACCCTTGATGAGTGCCTGGAAGTTTCAGTGTAGAAAGCAGTTACCTGTATCTTCCTCTGTTTGAATTGTTGGCGTGTTTTCTAGGCACTAGTGAAGGTGATAGTTTTGAACCACCCAGCTCTTTACTGGCTTGAACCTTAACAATCCTGGAAGACTATGTTATGTCGTATAGTCATGATCTTTGAATCTCATTCTGTGATTTTTTCTTATTTAGATATTCATACTAAATTCAAAAGGCTTTCAAATCCCATTTATTGTTACTTGTTTATTGACTCTATACCCCAACTTTATTCCAAAAATAGAAGATTCACAGTAAAATTGACTAAAAAATATAATTCAAACATGAAACAAGGCCTGCTACTGAAACAAAATTAGATTAAAGAGACAGATTTAAAATGCACCACTATTTTCTAAGCATCTGGAAGGTTTCCAAAAGCCTCTCTGAGTTGTTAAGAAGAGTTTACCCGCTAAACAAGAAGGCAGTCAGCCTCACCTGACTCTGGGTGTTCCAGTGCCCAGGAGTGGTCCCTGCAAAACTGTTGAAGACCATATGTGACCTTTTCTCCCTAGAAAACAGTCTGAGCCTGAGCCACAATACTTTGTGGGAAAGGTGTTTTATGCTTTCCATTTCGGATTTGTATTCTTTAGCCAGAGTCTGTATGCAGTATGTCTACTTCTGTTCTTTGTGTGTACCTGTTGCTGCATCTTGTTCACCTTTTTTGCCACAATGAAGCTGCCAGCAGTGGACAAGATAGAAAGTTGTCCTGTCCTGTCCTACATGAACAGTTATTGAAGGGCAGGCAAAAAGGGCAGGGGTTATGAGCCTCTTGGCTCCTGGTGAGGGCTTGCAAAGTTTCCAGGGTTCAGGAACCGGGTTCTTGCTCCTGAAAATGTAAATGATGGCCAGGAAGTATCTGTGCTATAATTACCCGTGATTAACAAATGACTTGCAAAATGTCTAATATGAATAAAGTTTGAAATAAAGTGTTTCATTTTGGGGTTTTTTTACAGAAATCCTTTTTGGTAATAACAGCTAGTTGCCACCTAGTGGCAGTACAGTTTGAAAAAGCTTCCTAAGGCCCTTGGCTTCAGTCTTGGTCCTATGGGTTTGTGTGATAATATTTGCAGAGTCTAATTTAAAAGTGTGCTCTGTGTTCTCAAAATAATGCTTTATATTTTTTATACTTAAAAAAACCCTTCAGCAGCAGTAAGTTTTTCATCAAGAAGTCAGGATGGGAAAAGAGGGTGACTTACTTGTTCTCAAACAAAAATTTGAGAATAATTTTTGTTCATATACCCAAAATAAAAGTGTTCAGAGATAGGAAGATGCATTGTTTGAGGCACCCAAGGATGAGCATATTCTGTCACAGAGCCAAATATGACTTTGAAAGTCATCCTCCCATCATTTTGACCCTCCATCCCCCTGTTTTAAGGGCCACATTGGACAGTTGTTGCCTGTCAGATGTAGTTAGACCACAGCTGTCAGCAACCTCTAGCCCAAATAAACATTGATGAGGGATGTCAGGAGTTATGGTCCAATGACATGGAGGGCCACTGTGCTAGAGGTACCATTCAGTCCACATGTGAAAAACAGGTATGCTGCTGAGTAACCAGTCAGTCCTAGGTGACTCGCAAGTGAGCCAAGGGTGAGTATATCCTTTTTCACACTTGAGATCCAAACATGAGAGTGCTTGACTTTAACTGGGACATACCTATACTTTTGAAAACTGGATTTCAAATAAACCCAGCTGTCTGGTACAGAAAGAAGTCTCCTTACAATTGATATTCATGTATAGTCAATCCTTCGCATCCACAGATTCTGCATCCAAGGATTCAATCAACCACAATTTGAAAATATTCACATGCACACCAAAATCCAAAAAGCAAACTTTAATTTTGCCATTTTATATAAAGGATACCATTTTACTGCCCCATTGCATATAATGGGACTTGAGCATCTATGAATTTTGGTACATACAGTCGGTCCTAGAACCCTAGCAGATACCAAGGGCCCACTGTATTTATTCTGCATAGGTACCTAGCATCAGTAGATTCTCTCCCTCCGCTAGATATAATGCCTAATTTATGTCTAGCTCAAGATCTAACCCAGGGTTTTTCAACTAGAGTTCCACAAGAGGTTGCTAGGGGACCGTGACATTGTGAGTGTGGGGAAAAATAAAAGTTTTTTGAGCTGTAGATATATACATGAGTTATCTGAGAGCTGAAAATTATTTCAAGGATTCTTCCAGGGTAAGAGGTTTAAGAGAAGCTGAACTAACCAGTTTTTTTCTTAAATTTTGATTCCTATGGTTTCTCTTCTAAAGGTTCCATTTGATTTGAACATCTGCAACATCCTTTGCAGTTTCCATTCACTCTGCTGTACTGTACATTGCTGCTAAGCTAGGGGTATGCATGGGAAGCAATCTGCTAAATTAATCCTGTTTCTCACATGCTTATTCAAATCCCACCAATCAATGTGGAGAGCCCTATTCAAGCAATGTCACGCTGCATTGGATTATTATTATTTTAGGTTGTGCTGCATCAAGTTCCCCCCACCTCCCTCCAGTTCTTTGCAGCTTCTGTTTTGGTTAATGAGGCCACTTGAAGAAGGGTGGGAAATTAATTTTGGAGCTGAATTAAAGCCGAGACAGAAAAGGAAGATGATTCTTAATAGCAAATTGTCCTTCACAAGGAGGAAAGGAGGCCGACATAGAAGCTTTACATAGAATTTTGATTCCTTTAATTGAAGGGGGAGTTGAGCAAACACATCACAAGCCATCAAAGCATACAGGTGCTTGTGTTGGGCCAAAGACGGGAGAAAAAAAGCAGTAGTGTATTATTTTTTTTGGTAGACAAAGCCAAACAAAAATATCCAGAGTAATGAGCAGGTTTTGAGAATCACCAACATCCTTCAGCAAGAGGGGAAAAAAGGAAAATAACACTGCTTAGCATTTTTGGAATATACATATACAAATTTCTAATAGCTTTACAGTGGGATGGAAAAGGAGGGCTGTGATGGAACCAGGGGTGGTATCCCTGTGACCTTCCAGGTGGTGATGTACTCCAAGTCCCATCATTCTCAACCAGCATGGTCAGTTGTCCGATGTGATAGGGGTAGTAGAAGGTCGGGGGGGGGGGCGTTCCCATCTCTGGATTAGAGACTGCTTGCTACAGAAAGATCTCAGGGTGCAGCAAGAAAAAATGATAGGTATTCCTACTGTAAAAGTAGAAGGTGCAGTATTATTTAGGTTGGCCTGGTTAGGGAATTACCAGGTTTAATCCTGCCAGAGTTGATTGTTCTCCAATCAATCCAAGTAATACTAGCTATCCAATTTGGCCTCTGTACCTAGTGCATTAACTCAAGTTAATATCCTGCTTTACTAATAGAAGGGATTACTGCTTTACTAATACAAGGAATTTTCATCTTTCTCTAAAACAGAATAGTGATTGCTGCTTCATCCTAGCCAGTGGCGTCCCTAGGTTTGGTGTCACCTGGTGCAGTAACTCATGGTATTACCCCCCTCCATTGACCACTTCCCATTTCACACCATACAGAATCCTTAGTAATCCTTTTTTGTACTAAGGGTACTTATAAATTGTCATTCCCATATCCCACTGAATGTAATGCTAATAGTTGTGACATAATAACTAGCAAAATTAAAAGTATGCCTTTAATTTACAATATCATATGCACAACCTAAAATGTATTTACATATACATAGTGAAGATTTGGTTAAAATGTGATGTTTTTAAAAGAAATTTTTAAAAGAATATATTTAAATTTGAATTTTAAAAAATTCTGGGGCCTCTCCTTTCCCCCCCATTGAGCTTCACCCCACTCCCACCATCTCTTAAAGCATTTTAAAGGGAAGCAGATGAATGCCACAGCCCATTTCTGCCAAAAAGTAGGTGTTTGAGGAGTAGTGGTGTCACCCTGTGCAGTCTGCACCCCCCTAGTGACACCCCTGATCCCAGCATTCTTTGCTGCATCTCCTTATACCATGCAGATTCTAAGCTCTTTAAGCCTCCACTTCCCTTCTTCCATTGCAATTTAATCTTGTTGCCAACTGTTAGATGTGTAGCCCTTTTATCAGGTTGTGTACCCTCTTTTTGTTGTGGAACATCCAATCATCCAAGAGCCTTAGAAGTTAGGATGGAGAATAGACATCAAGATACCATGGATTTTAGTAATAGAGATTGTCTTGCTCCAGGCCAACTAGCACTATTTACATAGGGAAAGAGGTTGACACATGAATGTTCCTAGCTGTTTTGAAATCAGAAATAACCAGGGCCTCAAGCATGTCATGAGGAGTGTTATTGGTGGTACTAATCACTTATTTGGAGGAGGAATATGGCTAATTGATCAGAAAATAATAGATCTGCTCTTGTGGCTTAAACAGAAGGTTAATTTGCAAAGAAAAACGGCTAATGAAGATTTTGTGTGAATTTAAATGTTGTGTTCTGCTAATTCTAATGTAATGTGGTAATCATGGAGACCTCTAAGTGTTGAAGCTCATTCCAGTCTTTTGGCACTTGACCAATCTTGCAGTTTTTCTAGAGCTAGGTTGGGAAGCATGTGATCCTGCAGACATTGTAGGAGAATAACTCCCATAATCCTTAAACTTTGGGTCTTTTGGCTAGGACTGATAGATCCTGCATTTCAACAGTTTAAAAACATTGCCAAAGCCTGACCTACAGCTGTCTCCCACATAAAAATGGAGGTGCTGCTCTAATGTAGCACTATGGATGGTTTTCCTGTTGGTGTGTGGATGATGAGTGTTGTAGTGATGTCCTTTGGCACCCAGCAGAGTCTGCAGGACAAGCTGGCTGCTGTGATCCACAGCCACTGTGTAGATTTGCCATCAACTGGCTCAGCTTCCCTTCTCCAGCAAACCTGTCTTCCTCAGTCAAGAAGACACATTGTAAAGTCCAAAAGCATAGTTTATTAATGCATATAAAAAGTAAAAATAAGATAACTAAGTAAAATCCATTGTGATGAACTTGTCCAGTTCAGCCATATAAGATTACATCTTTAACAATCCCAAAAGCATTAGGATCCAACTTGTTATAGTTAAAACCACTGTTGTCAGCCACACACGCTCACATCTTGAACAATAAACAATTTTTAGACAAAGGATTTTCTAGGCCCTTCCCATACTCCACCTTCTAGGTGTTAACCTTATTTTAATTGGATAATGTCTGTATGATGTCTATTAACCCAGCCTCTTGCTGTCCATCATCCACCACGTGACTATCTTTCCCAGCCTAACGATTATTTACGTATTTGATATATCTTGTTATCCATAACAAAGTCTGGTTCCATGACTTGTATCTTTGGAAAAATACATTGTTGATGTCTCTGTTACCACCTGGCGTTGATTCACCCTGTTTTTCAAAATGTTGTTTGTGCCTTGTCCAAAAACTGTTCTCAAGTGGAAAATTACAGACACACACACATCTTTACATTTCACCTTTGACTGTATATCCCATCCATATCCTAACAATCCCCTCCTGAAATGTACAGATGTGTGAGATCACTATTTTGTTGTTAAATTGTTGTTTTATCTCCAGAACCTTTGTTAATATATCTATACTGTTGTGTTTTGGCCTTAAACCCTGAGGCAAACAATTTTATTTTTAACTATCTCTCTCTAGCATTCTACCATAAAACTCTACTCTATTTTGATCTATACCTTAACATTTTTGTTATTGTCATGAAAAAAAAATGTATGTCTGTAAATCTCTATATATCACAACTGACAATTTACAATGTAAATCTTATAACAACTATTCAAGCTATTTTATCTCATCTAATGTTATATATTTTGTTCTATCAGCACTTAAAACTCTATCAACACTTAAAACTATATATCCTTATTTTTAATTCACCAAACTATTGAGTTTTTTCTATTTTTTAATTAATAATCCTTAACCTGACTCTCTATCATATAACTCTAAAGCAAATGAGCTATCTATAAAACATTTTAACCTCAATATGATTATTCTAAATCACAAGCCCCTTTTTCTTTAAAAAAAACCTTATTAAATGTTCTATTGTTGTCTAATCTATTATCTTAAAACAATTTTTTTTTCTTAAAACACCTATCCAAACACAATTGTAATCTATTATTTGTCAACTATAAACATCAAACCTTTTACAAAGCTTTTCTATATCTGGATATTTAAAACTCTTTGTAACTTTATTTTATTCCAAATAAAACCTTCTGACTTTAAACCTGTCACCATTTTTTGCACTCTGCAAATCATACTTTTTCTACTCTTTTTATGTTGACTCACTAAACATATTCTATCAACAGTCTAACAACTTTAAAATAAGATCTCAAAAATCAAAACTTTTGATACCAAATCTCTCTAGACAACTTTTTCTAAATCTCTTGAATCTAAACAACCAAAAACTGTCATCTCTTTTTTGTGTTAACACACATATCAGCATTTAAACAAGCAATCTCAAAACCAAAATGTTGAACTTACTAGCCCCTCCTTGTTGTTTAAAGTCTATTCCAGTCACAAGCTCTCAGCCTTAGACTCAATGTTTTTAACCAATGTTTTTAAACCTTTGTTGAACAAATCCTTTTGTTATTAATCTAGTTTTGTAACTCCATTTACCATCAGGCATCTTTTATTTTATATCTAATCACCTTGTGATTTTTGTCTTTAGGTCTATCAACCACATTTTAAACACCTCTTTGTTAATTTAAACACTTAAATTTCTTGCTGTACTGCAGTGTATCATTTTCACTTTTCTCAACAGGAAAAAACTTTTAAAACTTTTAAAAACTCTGTAACTCCTTGACACTGTCTAAAACGCTTTGAAATTTCCCGGCTCACCAGCCACCTTTGTATAAACTCTTGTTTCTTGTATAATAAATTTGTTTGTTGTTTTCACACTCTATAAATTTTCTTTGACATAACATGTATCATTCTCTCTCTCATCTTTTGTGTAGACTTGTGTGTCCTTTGTTGTTGTTTTTTGTCATTCTATTTGTTGATAATCTTGTCTGCATTGTCTGATCTAAAGTGTTTTCCTCACTTCTAGAGGATTAATGTTTGTCTGTCCTTTGTGTGTTGTGTGTCCCTCCATTTCTTGACACATGGATCTTTAAACTGTCTTATTTTCAGTAAAATCTTTTTGTTTGAATGTATCTTTTTTTCTTAACTTAAAAACATAAAGTTGGAAGAGACCACAAGGGCATCTAGTCTAACCCCCTGCCATGCAGGAACTCTCAATCAAAGCTTGAATTTTTTTTCACAATTGTTATACTTGGACATTAAAACTTTTTCCACCACCAAGGTGAAATCTTTAACTGTTTCTTTTTTTTTTATATCTTATAAACACCATCTATAGCACTTTGGTTTAACTTTCTCTTTTAAAACATGTTGGCACATGTTGGCACATATATATTTACATATTGTCTAAAAACTGTCAGATATCTTTGAATTTAGTGGATCCCCACATAACATGTGTAATGGTGTTGGATTTCTTCTTTCTCAGCCAGTTTCTTAAACTGTAAGACAAGAATTCTTTTTGCCCGGTCTATGAGCAAAGACCCTTTGTAATCAATTTTTATATTCATGTTTATCCATTGTTAAAAACTTTTAAATATATCACATTTCTGTTTTAAAACTCTGACATATGAAAACTTCTGGAAAATATATCAACAATCACTAAGAAAATATTTGTTGTCACTTAGTAACACACATTTGTCCCTTTTGTTTAACAGCTTAAACCAACCTCAACAGATCATTTTTAGCAATTCTCTTGTTCTGGTTTTGTCACAGGAAAAACCTTGACTTTTTTACTCTGTGGCAAACCAAACATCTCTCAAATCATTTGTATAATAAGACATTTCTCAAAATTTAGGACCTATATCTCACCAGCTTAAACAAGCTTTCAAATCCTAGGATTTTTATATTATTGATGTGTATAACCAGAATGCAATTATTCATTTTTCACACCTGTACATTTAGCATTTGTCTTCACTTTGTATAAAATATATATTTTCCCTCTTATAGCTTTTGTCTACACCTCCCCATCCGGGGTGATTTTTCATTTATCTCCTACAAAGCTCAGTGTATATCCCCTGACACACCAACTAAACAGTACACATAAAACATTTTCAAAGTTTTTTCACCAAAACTTGGCATGTAGACATTTTTACAATTTCTTTTGACATTTCTTATCCCTCCATCAGCTAGATAAACATCTTTAAGATTGGAGGATTTTTTTGCTTTTTAGCAAAACTGTAATATTTATGTCTGGTTGTCTCAGAATATATAGACTCTATTTTGTCTTCAGGTTTTTTACCACTTGTGTGAGTCACACTGTCTCAGCTCTGTAAAACAGCTTGTAGTTTTTCCTTTTTTTCCCAATGTCTCTGGGTTGTTGATTGTTAATTGTTGCAAATTTCCTTGCATTGCCATTTTTAAAACTCCTGCTCTGTTGTAGTAAAAGCATCGGCTTTTCTCCCGTGCATCAGCTGTCTTTTCAAGACGCATTTCCTGACTTCAGGTGCTGTCTCAGGCATATTTTTTTTTTGAAATCTCAGATACTTGCTTAGGTATCCCCAAGCTAAGCACTTCTGGCTTTTCTTCAAGCAAACCGCTTGGCTTATCACGTTCCAACCTTTGGAACCTTTTTGGCATACAGCAAAACCTGCTGCAGCCCCATACAACTTTGTTTCATCCTCACCAGGGATTTTTGTATTTTTTTCCCAAGAACTGTAAAGTCCTTTGACCACAGCATTTATGACAAAGCTGTGCAAAAATCATGCATTCTTTTCTTCAGTTCCCAAAACCTTTGGCTGAAGAAACATCCTCTCCCAAAACTTAACTGTAACTCAGAGAGGGGTAACAGAATGAGTTCTCTTGGCTTAGGCAACCGCCTGTGTCCAGCAATCCTGCTGCATTTTAAAACTGCATGCATTGCAACATGTATTTTGTGACTCAAGTCCCAGCTGCTTCCATTTCAAACAAAATGGCCCTTGACAGAATTGTTTGTAGCTTGAACAAAAACAAAAATTTCACTGCATTGAACCCGCAGTATTCCCAGCATTCTGAGGCTTTGATTTTCTTTGCATCTTACTGTTTAAAGAGTGGAGTCCTCAGACAACCGTCTTTAAAGAGTTTTGCACTCTGCCATCAGGCAAAACAGCTTAGCAGTAAACTTTGTTATTTACATCTGAAGATTTGAAGCCACCTCTGCTTTTCCCAGCAACCGCTGAAGCATGGTTTCCTTGTCCTGGCACAGCTGAAGTCGTTGCAGACTTGTCATCTGGACTTTTGGGCTCCTTCTGGACATTTGGCCCCTTTGTCCTCTGGCAGACAAGCCTCATCTGGCAGACAAGCCTCTCTTTAGGCAAAAACAGTCTTAGCTGGCAGACTAGCCACAGACTGGCAAAACAAGCCTCTTCAGCCAGACTAGCCACAAACTTGCAAAAACAGTCTTAAATGGCAGACACAGCCATAACTGGCAAACTAGCCATAACTGGGCAAAACAAGCCACAGACTGGGCCCGTAACCCTTGTTGGTGTGTGGATGATGAGTGTTGTAGTGACGCCCTTTGGCACCCAGCAGAGTCTGCAGGACAAGCTGGCTGCTGTGATCCACAGCCACTGTATAGATTTGCCATCAACTGGCTCAGCTTCTCTTCTTCAGCAAACCTGTCTTCCTCAGTCAAGAAGACACATTGTAAAGTCCAAAAGCATAGTTTATTAATGCATATAAAAAGTAAAAATAAGATAACTAAGTAAAATCCATTGTGATGAACTTGTCCAGTTCAGCCATATAAGATTACATCTTTAACAATCCCAAAAGCATTAAGATCCAACTTGTTATAGTTAAAACCACTGTTGTCAGCCACACACGCTCACATCTTGAACAATAAACAATTTTTAGACAAAGGATTTTCTAGGCCCTTTCCATACTCCACCTTCTAGGTGTTAACCTTATTTTAATTGGATAATGTCTGTATGATGTCTATTAACCCAGCCTCTTGCTGTCCATCATCCACCACGTGACTATCTTTCCCAGCCTAACGATTATTTACGTATTTGATATATCTTGTTATCCATAACAAAGTCTGGTTCCATGACTTGTATCTTTGGAAAAATACATTGTTGATGTCTCTGTTACCACCTGGCGTTGATTCACCCTGTTTTTCAAAATGTTGTTTGTGCCTTGTCCAAAAACTGTTCTCAAGTGGAAAATTACAGACACACACACATCTTTACATTTCACCTTTGACTGTATATCCCATCCATATCCTAACATTTCCACCCCACCCATGTACACTCTTGGGCCTGAATCCTTGTATCCAACATTGACAATAGCCCAATAGTCCATGCAGATGACTGCTGCAAAAGTGCATACCTGAGGGAGGACGTATGCCTTTGCTGTGATCTGTTATTTTATAATGGAGCAATCTTTTGATATCCAATTTAGAATAAAGCTACTAGCAGCCTTCTTAATGTACTGTGTTTGATACTCTGAGAGAGCCAGTGTGGTGTAGCAGTTTGAGTGCTGGACTAGGACTTGAGACCAGAGTTTGAATTCCTCCTTGGCCATGAAAATCCACTCGGTGACCTTGGGCAAGTCACATTCTCTCAGTGTCAGAGGAAGGGAAAGGCAAATCCCACTCTGAACAAATCTTGCCAAGAAAACCCAATTATAGATTCACTTTGGGGTTGCCATAAGTTGGAAATGACCTGAAGGCACACAACAGCAACTCATAGAGAGTGGGTATCACTGTCGGTGTAGTAAATTCTCAGATTACTGAAGAGGCTGCTTACAATCACTGCTGTAAACACACAACCACCACAAATTAAAGGATGGATTCATACATCGTAACATTCTGACATGGAAAGTCTTTTCATACAGTAAATAATGTGGAACTTGCTCCTAGATCTGAATGTGATGCTCAAATTTTGTTATGATACAGAAATATATAGACAAGAGGGAGAAACTCTGCAGCAACTGCAATTGCCACAGCAGCTTCTGAGCATCAATAAAGAGTTGGACTGGTGTTCCTGCTTCAGCTTTTCCTATCTGCTTATTTCCAAATGGTGATGCATGTGAACTTGACTGAGTCTGTTTATTTTACTAACTCACATTTTCCTTGGTTTTATTATGCCACAGTGCTGCAGCAAATTTCTTTTAACCCTGGTATTTAGTATGATGTAATACATGCACAGTGCAATTTGGATAGTTTCCTTTTATTTGAAAAAAGACACTTTTGAAAGATGAGCAAATCTATCCTTTCAGGCAATGAAACAGGTAAGTATCCCTCCCATAATGCAAAGGTGCCCTTGAGCTGCATTGTTTCCAGCTAGCATATGAAGTCCAATGCATCTGGAGTGCTGCTGTAAAGTGTGCAGAGGAGATGCTGCAGGTTGCAGAGGAAAGGAAGAATGGTACCAAGCAAACCGATGATTGACAGCAAAAAGCCTGTTAGCATGCAGTAAACAACATGATCTACAGATGCACTGCACTGAAGTTAACAAGATTTAATCTGTAGTGCTGCTGAGTGTCCTGGTCCTGCGTGGTGCCTGCAAACAAAGGCTTCCCTGTAATTTGCCACAGCATTGTATTGCAAGGAATGCAGAGGAACATTGCAGGCAAATGTGTGTGTGTGTGTGTGAGAGAGAGTGTGTGTGTGCACATGTGTGTGTGCTTGCAAAAGAGCAGAAGATGGGAGCAAGGATGCATCTGCCAGATAGCTGGATGAAACAACCATGGGGCAAAAAAGGCAGTTGACAAGTTTGTCTAGTTATGTCCGACTCTAGGGGTGCTGCTTATCTCCATTACTAAGCTGAGGGACCCAGCATTGTCAAGGAAGACTCTGTGGTCATAAGGCCAGCATGACTAAATGCCAAGGCACACAGAACGCCGTTACCCTCCCACTGAAGTGGTACCTATTTATCTACTTGCACTTTTACATGCCTTTGAACTGCTAGGTTGGCAGAAGCTGGGACTAGTGATGGGAGCTCACTCCATCACACAGTGCTTAGGTCTCAAATTTCCGACCTGCCAACCTTGCAGCCACCAGAGTCAGCATCTTAACAGCATCAATTTAAAAAGATGGGATGCTGCAAGTCACATATGCATCCAGCAACAAACTGTGTGTGGCTTATATCTTCAGCAAAACTGGCAAAAAAATTTGTGCTACTTCTTTCTCTCAGGGGGTCAGAGAATAAGAAGCCCTGTTTGGGTGACAGAGAAGGAGTACACTTTGCTAGAGGCTATTATGTTAAAGTAAATCTCTGTCTCACAGCCCACCCCATGGTCAGTTCAGACCAAAGAAAAGCAAAACATAAAGAAGTTTAGCAAATATTATCGATATGTATGTAAAGCTGGCATCTTACTTTAGTTAGCAGTTGTGTCTCATCATGCAATTTAAGCATGTCTAATTTTTACCAAAGGTTTAAACTAAAAAGCAAAGAATTGATCCTGGTGATGGTAATGGAAATTTCCAGAGAAGACTTGCAGAAGCACACCCAAGAAATTGTTTTTAGGGCTGCTCTGTGAAGATGGGAGTATAATGGAGATGCATGGTTAATAAAAATGATTACATTGTGATTTGCACCTCTGAGGACATAGTGTTTAATGATGGATGTTCCCTGCCTTGCCATTTACTTTGCCTTCTTTCTCAGGCTGTCACCCTTCCTCCCAGAATCTTGGTTGATTCATATTGCCTATAGAAAACTGCTTCCTTCATTTCTCCCTGACAGACGGCAGACATGATGCATGGGGCTATAGCCCAAAGTCAGGCAACATTTGGGAGCCCCTTTGCAAAGAGAAAAACCAACATAGACCATGTAGAGGCATTTCTATAACATTCATTTTGCTTACATGCTGTCTAGGTGTAAATTCTGCTAGGGAAGTAGGAAAACATAGCTTTCCATAACTTCAGAACAGAAGCTCCTAGACTGAATATGATTGAAAGGGAAATTTGCATTAAATATCCCTGTTCTTTCTTTTGTTCTCTCCCCTTTTTAAAGAACTATAGCAGGAGCTGGCAAAGTGTGGCACCCAGGTGTTGTTGGACTGTAGCTCTCATCAACCTCACCCAGCATAGTCAATTATGTGTTCTGGGACTTGCAGTTCAGTAACATGTAGAGCAGGGGTAGGCAACCTAAGGCCTGATTTTATAGGGCTTGAGGCCACTTTAACTGTCTTGGCTCAGTGCTAAGGAATCATGGGAACTGTAGTTTATTGTGGCACCAGAGCTCTCTGACAGAGAAGGCTCAGTGTCCCAGAAAAAAAATGCAGTTCCCATGATTCCCTAGCACTGAGCCAGGACAGTTAAAGTGACCTCAAGCTGCACTATTTCTGGCAGTCTATAAAGGCCCATAGTGCAGTGGCATGGCTCAGTTTTGTCACAATTGTGCTATTTTTAGAAAAGTACCAAATTTACACCTGATAGTTACAGGCTGATAAATTACAAACATTGGTACAGTATTTCTAGCTAATTGTAGTAAAGTTTCTGTCTGAGCATGGTACAACACACAGTGATGAATGCAAGACTCATGCACCAGGTTCGGACATAGTAATTATTTTCACTTGTGGAAGCACATGATATTGCTCACATGTATGTATAGCAGCCTCAGTATCTGAAAATTATTACTTCCACTGATGCAAATCTGGTGCTTAAAAAAAGAGTGTGCAGCTGGTCAGCTAGGCTGCTGATGCTACTATTGAGAAAGTTTTCTTGCCCTTTTGGCCTATGGGCATAAGGAGACCAAAGACATATACCTCTCACAGTTCAGCAAAAGAGGGAAATTTGACAGGTGTTGCTTGTCATATCATTGTGCTGTCATGGAGGGGGAACCAAAAACCCATCTACCAGACTGGCATTAGTGTGGGATTTTGGAGTAGATGTCCCGGATTAACAGAATTAGGAGGTTGAGTGCTCATATGCAGCAGGGCTGCTTTATCACATTGTGAGGTGAGTGAACAAGTCGATATGCTGTCTAAATAAGTACTGAGGAGTGTACTGGGTGCCTGTGACTCAAGACTGTACTTAATCGTGGCAGTGCAGGGTACGAAACCCCCTCCCACCATTTAGACCACGAGCCTCTGAGGCCTGAGGAATCTACTACAGTCGTCCCTTTATATCCTTGGGGAATCCATTCCAGAACCCCCTACAGATAACAAAAAATGCAGGACCTCAAGTCCTGTTGTTTCCTATGATGATGCGATGTCCATGTGGCTGCCAGTGCAGCCATGTGCATGCGCCTCCATGAAAAACAATGGGTCTTGCCATCCATGGAAGCTCAAATCCTCCGATGGCAAGCCTGGGGATAAGAATAGCCCACTGTAGTATCAACCTGCATCCCCATCAGAATGTAGTCTTCCAGCAACTGTTGAGGGCCGAGTCTCTTTTGGGACCCATTTACCCTATCCAGTTACAGCACTATGCCTCCACATTTAGCTGCCACTGAAACATCCTATGGAATCCCGAGATTCGTAGTTTCATGTTACATTGAAGGAGTTCCCTGGCTCAGAATTCTAAGTGCCCTTCTCTAAAATGCATATCCCAGGATCCCATAGGATGTGACAGTTAAAGTGGAATCATACTGCTATAATTGTGTACTGTGAGAGGGCCCCTGATCTGCTTATGACATTTATATGACCCCATTCTAAGATGAGGAAAAGTAGAATATCTGGCTATATGACACCCTCTGACCACCGCTACGCCTTGACTTATGGTTTTGGTGAGTAGGTTTATCTGTCGTTCTGCTCCTTCCCCTCCCCATTACAAGAATTGTGTTGTTTTAGTTATTTATATGCTGCCCTTTAAAATAATGTTTGTGGAGCATATTTATTGCTACTACAGCAACAGAAATCCAATAACTGAACAAAAAATAATAAAACGTATGCATTTGGATTTTTAAAATATCAAGTCCTTCAACTGAAGCTGTCTATAGCAGTGAAGCCCACACAGAAAAATCAGTGAGGCATCAGCTGTTTGTGACGCCATTGTACAAATGAAAGAATGCAATTGCTTTGAGGTCCAAATCAGGGGAAAGTCAATAGATTTTTGTGCCTGAGGCACATCACCAATGGGCACCATCTCGGTCTCATGTAAAAGTGTCCAAAGACAACCATGTCATTTTGGCATATAAGACTGAAGATTTCATTAACATCTTTCCCCTTCCCTGGCAGTTAAAACAGCAAATAACTAAAATTTTTAAGCTCATAGAATAATAGAGCTGGAAGAAACCACTGTCGAACAGCTCTTACAGTTAGGAAGTTCTTCCTAATAATGAGATGGAATCTCTTTTCCTGTAGTTTGAACCCATTGCTCTGTGTCCTAGTCTCTGGATCAGCAGAAAATAAGCTTGCTCCATCCTCAATATGGCATCCCTTCAAATATTTACACAGGACTATCATTCTCTCGCTAAATATACCCAGCTCCCTCAGCTGCTCTTCATAGGGCATGGTTTCCAGACGCTTCACCATTTTGGTCACCCTCCTCTGAACATGTTCCACCTTAGAATCATAGAATCATAGAGTTGGAAGAGACCCCAAGAGCCATCCAATCCAACCCCCTGCCATGCAGGAACTCTCAATTGAAGCGTCCCTGACAGATGGCCATCCAGCCTCTGTTTAAAGACCTCCAAAGAAGGAGACTCCACCACTCTTCGAGGGAGTATATTCCAATGTTGAACAGCTCTCACTGTCAGGATGTTCCTCCTAATGTTGAGGTGGAATCTCTTTTCCTGGAGCTTGCATCCGTTGGTCCGGGTCCTAGTCTCTGGAGCAGTAGAAAACAAGCTTGTTCCCTCCTCAATATGACATCCCTTCAAATATTTAAACAGGGCTATCACATCTCTCTTAGCCATCTCTTCTCCAGGCTAAACATACCCAGTTCCCTAAGTCTCTCCTCCTAGGACATGGTTTCCAGACCCTTCACCATTTTAGTCACCCTCCTTTGGACATGCTCCAGTTTTTCAACATCCATTTTGAATTGTGGTGCCCAGAACTGGACACAGTATGATTCCAGACGAGGCCTGACCAAAGCAGAATACAGTGGCACTGTTACTTCTCTTGATCTAGTTACTATACTTCTATTGATGCAGCCTAAAATCGCATTGGCCTTTTTAGCTGTCGCATCACACTGTTGAATCATGTTCAACTTGTAGTCTACTTGGACTCCTAGACCTCTTTCACACATAGTCTCGTTATGCCAGGTGTCTCCCATCTTATATCTGTGCATTTCATTTTTTTGCCCTAAGTGCAGTACCTTACATTTCTCCATGTTGAAATTCATTTTGTTAGCTTTGGCCTAGCTTTCTAATCTATTAAGGTCATTTTGAATTTTCATCCTGCCCTCTGGGATATTAGCTATTCCTGCTAATTTGGTGTCATCTGCAATTTTGATAAGTATGCTGCCTATTCTTTCATCCAAATCATTGATAAAGTTGTTGAATAGCACTGGGCCCAGTGCTATTCAACATCTTTATCAGTGACTTGTATGAAAGAATAGGGTGCATGCTTATCAAATTTGCAGATGACACCAAATTAAGAGGAATAGCTAATACCCCAGAGGACAGGATGGGCAGCCCTGGACCAGCTTGTCAATATCCCTCTTGAATTGTAGTGTCCAGATCTGGACACAATATTCCAAGTGAGATCTGACCAAAGCAAAATAGAGTACTATTACTTCCCTTGATCTAGACACTACACTCCTATTGATGCTCTTCAATGACACCCAAAATGTGCTGTTTCAGGCACCTCCTTTCCTTTGTTTAATGCAGGGCTGGCCAGCCCTGGATCAAATTCCACTTTATATGCATTGATGCCAGTAAACCATTTCTCTTGAACATTTAGTTCAGGAGTGGAGAAAGACTTGCCTTCGGGCTACTTATGACCTTGGAGCAATGGCATCATTGGGGGGTGTGGTGGTGCGGCCCACACTGGGTGACACTCCAGAAGAGGGATGACCCCCAGTTGCTCCCTCCCCAAGCTGGGGGGTGCCTCCTCTACATCCCTCCCAGTCCTGCTACTGTGCTGCCACAAAGGAGAGGGCTGAGCATTGCCCTCCCAGCCTCAGAGAGCAGCCAGCAGCAGCAGCAGCAGAGAAGGGGCAAACGCAGTCTGCTCCAGAAAGCCCTGCCCCGTCTGGAGCCCTGCTCCTGCTCGGATGTCCTGCCTCTGCATCAAGTGAAACCAGAAGTGGGGTCACCACTGCATTGGGGGCTTGTTTTGCTGCTTCCAAAACCCCAGACTCCCCCCCCCCATTAAAAAAAATTCAACTGGAAAAATGGCCTGTGTGTCTAAACAACCTTTAAAAGTTGGCAGTTTGGCTTCTCTTGCAAAAAATCAGCCATCTTTCAGCTGATACTCAGAACCAGGGATGACACAATGTCACTTACCGTAATGAGAAGCTGTGCAGCCTGGAGGGAGGGAATAGCTCCTTACCTTAGGAGTTGCCCACCCCTTGTTTTGTTAAATTAGATATATGACATAATGTAAATCACACCAGCTTGAGGTTTATCCACACCAGGACTCGCAGGAGAACTAGGTCATTATTTAATAGCTTTTAAAATTTTGTACTAAACATGACATACCTAAATATTCTAAAGGCACCAGATCCTGTCTGATCTTGGAAGCCAAGCAGGGTTAGTATTTGGATGGGAGACCATCAATGAATATTAGGTGCTGCAGGATTCATTTCAGAGGAAGGAACTGGCAGAACCAACTCAGAGTGTTCCTTGTCTAAGAAAACCATTTGAAAAAATGAGTGGGATAACCATAAGCTGTCAGAAAGCCTGAAGGCACATGCACACTCACTAAAGATTGTTTCAGCTGTATTTTGTTTTATTACATTGCTTCAAGCTGTCTTAGGTCTTATATTGGGAGAAAGATAGAAAATACATTAAATAAGGACAGTGCTGCAGAAGCAAAAGTCATTTGAATAGTTTCCCCTCCATCCAAGGAGCTCATTTTCTGATGATGGAATACTGTTACCAAAAGAAAAACCAAAGAGAGAAACAACAGATTCTAAGTATGTAAATCAGACAATTGTAAAGACTGAGTATCCTGTCACTAACTGAAAATAATTCAAATTCCAATTTTAGAAAAATCTGCACCCTGTTTGATTATTAACATAAATGCAAACTAAATTACAGTAACTGCAGTAGTGTAGACTCAAATTGATTGACTCACTCCAGTTGGACTCAAGTCGCTTCAGTGACTCTATTTTAAGGGGATGGGAGGGTGGGATTATGGGGTGAGGGAATGATTTTTAACTCTGTTTTGTTTTTAAACTGTTGTACCCTGCCCCGATTGCCACGCAGAGGGGCGGGTTATAAATAAAAATTATTATTAAAAAAAATTATTATAACTTGGCAATAAATGATGCACTGACTCAACTTGATTTGCCATTTGTATATTTTTAGTGACTGACTTGCTGGTGCCACTGACTTGGAGCAGCAGGCAAGACCCACCTGATTTTTTGCAAGAGCAGCAGACAAGACCCAGAGTGTGGGGCACGTTTCTTGGAGGGAACAGCAAATGCATTAAGTTTTTGGGCTTGGGAAATGATTCTTCTAAAGTTTTTGAAAAGCTTTAGAAGGCTCCTCTGATGTGCAGTGGGGACAGGCTGCCAAGCAGACCACAACCCCCATCTCAAGCCCATTGCTTGGCGCACTTGTTATTTCCCTCCAAGAAATGCAGTCCACCTCCTTTTTTCCTGTTATGGCTCCCAGACTTGAGATTTGACTTGAAAGTATCTTGTAAGGACTTGAGACTTGGAGGTAGAGACCTGACTTGAGACTTGAAGTAAAAGAGATGAATACATCACTGAGTGATTACATGTTTTGTAGAATACAGATGGGGTGGGAAAGGGAGGAGCTCTCAAATATTAAGAGTGGTCAACATTTGCCAGGTCCTTTTAGCAGCAATTTGTTCTGCAAAGCCTTGTAGGGAAAAAGGATGGGCTTGGTGCAATAAAATCTGCACTTGCTCTGTTTTGTACATGAAAATGTTGTTCAAGGCACAGAAGCAGGCTGCATCACTCACATTCAGCTGACAACCCTGGTCTAGCTATGGTATCTGGTAGCATCTCGTGAGAAGTTGGAGTGGGTTTGGGGGTTTTTTGCCGATTTTATTAATTTCTCACAGAATCTCTCTTCTCATTACAGAGACTTGAGCTTCATGCAGCTGGCAGAAGACTTTTGTTTTCATTAATATGCCTTTGAAACTCATGTCATATCTTTTAGCTGCAATGTTTTTCACTGAATGTCAGTGGGCTCAGAATTAATTACCAAGATACATTCTTTTCAAGTTTGAAATTAAGCTGTGATTACTAATTGGTCTCTGTGATCATGTAGGATACTTGCTAACAGGGAATCTGTGAATGGGAAATTGATTCCCCTCTCCTGTTAGCATACCTACACACGCACACGCACACACCATGCTGGATATGGGGCTTTGATATCTAGCATTGGGATGTTTTTGGAGAGGTCATGATGACCTATGGAAACTGACCTAAGGACATGTGGGAGACCTAGATAGGACTAAAATACTGTATTAGCCCACCCCCAGCTCTTTGCACTTCCTCTTGCGATAGAGACTAAGGGGCTGTACAGATGGCCCCTAAGGGGCGGTAGGAAGCCACCCCTTTCCTTGCCAGATCGGGGCCATGGCAACCACATGCAGTGCAAAAAGAAGCCCCCCAAAATGGCTCCATTTTGTGCTGCAGAAAGGATGCCCTACCTGCAGTGGCAGTGGCTTTTCTCCACTTCTTCAGCACAGCACATGTAAACACTGCGCCAAAGACACACCGTTTTGCCGCCCGCTGCGCGGTTACTTAGGTGGTGTGACGCTGGCCTGGGGGCAGAGTTGGGGTAGCCGGTGTGCAGTTGCCATGCCCCCACTCTGTTCCCAGGCCAGCTCTTTATGCTATATAGCTCCTGAGTGAGTCCCATAGCAAATCAGTTAAGCACCATACCTCCACCTCACCCCAGGCTGTGTTCCTATTGACTCTTCCTGTCTGACTATCTGGGGACTATCTCAAATCCTATCAATGTTTTGTCGCTCTGAAATTAAAGCCTTCAGCTGATCCAGCCCTTTTGTTGTTTCCATGGGAAAACCATAAAGCCTTTGTTACACTATGTGTGATAGCATCAAGTACTCCTTGGGGGCATCAAATAGGATGTAAATATCATCCTGCAGCCCTAGCCACATGTGTGCACAGAGGGTCTTTCTCACTCACTATGGGCCTTTACAGACTGCCAGAAATAATGCAGCTTGAGTCCACTTTAACTGCCCTGGCTCAGTGCTAGAGAATCATGGGAACTGTAGTTTATTGTGGCACCAGAGCTCTCTGACAGAGAAGGCTCAATGTCTCAGAAAAAAATACAGTTCCCATGATTCCCTAGCACTGAGCCAGGGCAGTTAAAGTGGACTCAAGCTGCATTATTTCTGGCAGTCTGTAAAGGCCCTATGTCACCCTCCAGTGCTGTCTAAGCCACTCTCCACCTTCCATGGACCTACCTTCAGGACTGGTAATTATTGCCCTCCCTAATTCCCTATTTTTTTTTTAAAAAAAATTGCTATCCAAGCTTTCACACCTTTCTTTATGTTAATCTTTTATGGTTCTTCAGCTTGCATTGGTTTTGTATGTTTGCATGCATCTTTGCTTTTCTAAATAAAGCTCTCTTATTCATTAAAACCAGAGTGTCTCTGAGTTAGTACTGCTATACACAGGTGAAAAGATCTCCGATTCTTTTGAGCTATAATTACCCCAACATTCTAAGGAGATGTTGACACTATTGGTTGGGACCATCCACGTTCCCCACCTTTTAGAGCACTACTGCCCCGCATACCATAAAACACTGCTCAGCAAAGGAGGGGGCACTAAGAAAAGATTTGTCCCAGAATCAAATCTCTTTGTTCCAGATTAGATGGATACCAGGTGTGTAGCCAGATAATTTTTATTGGGAAGGCACAGGCAAAACCTAGGCTGGGAGGCAGAAGGGTAGTGGTGCTGGTCATTATAAAAGAGGTTTCTGTAGAAAAAAATGTTTCCATAGGTATTATTATTATTATTATTATTATTTTCTTATATCCCACCTTTCTCCCAATATAGGGACTCAAAGCAGCAAACAGATTTAAATTAATACAATTTAAAATCAGTACAACATTAAAATGTATAAATATAAAATTTAAAAAAATTAAACCACTAAGGTAAGATAAGAACAAAATAACTGGCAATCAATGTATTTTATTTTAGAAACTGTGTTGTGAAGCTTTAAAAAGCAAACCAATTTCAAATATAATAGTTTACATTTGCAAAATAGTAGTGTAAACTAAATAGTAATGAATAGAAAGTAAAATAAATGAATATAGTACAAGTCATCCTACTATAATAATTTTAAGAGTTAATAAAGTCTAATGCAAACATATGGATAAACTGTTCCCTTTTACTTCCCTCAAATATATTTATTTCAAAGCCAGGATTACTACATTTTCTTTTCTCTGATGAAGCACTAAATTCCTGCATAGTGTCAGCTGAAAATGAATTTTCACACACAGCTGTAGATGCACCAAAAGGGAGTCCTGCAGCATACAAAATGTACACACATGGAAACACTTCTTTGCAAATTTACAATGTTTAGTAAGTTAATGAAGTGTTACTTTGGGGATTTTGCAGGATTCTGACATAACCTTGAACTTCTTCCCTATAAATGTTGTGCTTGATTGAAGTTCCTCAATTGCTGGAGTACATCTGGCAATTTCACATAGTGACATAAGCTTGCTTGGGTTATCTGTATTCTTTAGTGCTTATATGGCAGGTAAAATGTGCATATTCCTTTCACAAAATCTGGCTGCTATTTTGCCTTTTATTGTACCTATTGTACTGAAATATATTCTCTTAAAAGTCTCACAGTTGCTCACAGCCTCTTATTCAAACACATACACAAACAATATTTTCCTGGTTGGAAATTAAGGCAGAAAACCTAACTAGCAATGCAGAAAAAGGGAACTCAGTGAAGGGGTGTTAGATGTGAGCTCAGGGTAGAGAAAATATGAATGTGGCTAGAGCAGGAATGGGCAACTGGGCAGGTAGCAGTGGACAATTTCCCCCCAGACCCACCCTATAATCCATTCCACACTTTGCCTCACCATACACATACCAAGGCCAAATAGGCTGCGTCTCCCATATCCAGAATTCCAAAATCCAAAATAATCCAGATGGGTGACTGGGATAGTGACATCTTTGCTTTATGGTGGTTCAGAATACACAAACTTTGTTTCATACACAACATTATTTAAAATATTGTGTATAAAATTACCTTCAAGCTCTGTATATAAGGTATATATGAAACATAAATGAATTTCACATTTAGACTTAGGTCTCATTTTCAAGATATCTCATTATGTATATGCACTGGAAGCACCAGGGTTAGTGTCACCCAGTGCAGTAACTCATGGTGTCACCCTCCCCTTGACGTCCTCCCATACCACACCATGCAGAATCCTTAATAATGTTTATTTGTACATAAGTTGTAATTCCTGTATATCACTGGATGTAATGGCAACAGTTGTGACATAAATAACTTGCAAAATTAAAAGTATACCTTTCAATTACAATATCATAAGCACTGCCTAAATGTATTTACATATACTTAGTTTCATGTGGTTAAAGTGAAAATTTGGTAAGATGCGATTTTTAAATATTTTTTTTTAAAAAATAAAACATTTCAATTTTGTTTTTAAAAAATTTAAAATTTAATTTAAAAATATCCTAGGGCCTCCCCTTTCTCCTTCCACTGAGCCTTGCCCCACTCACACCATATCTTCCACTTCATGCCAACATGTTAAAGGGATCCACACAAATGCCACAGCCCATTTCTGCCAATGTTTTGGCAGCAGTGGTGTCATGCCTCATTTTAGGGTGTCACCTGGTGTGATCCATCCCTCACCAAGTGATGCTCCTGCCTAGCTGTCTGGGTTGGGGGCAGAAAAATTGTTGGGAAAGGGGGAAGGCTGCTGTCAAAGGGGAAACATCTGCATTCAGTTCAATGTTGAAGGTTGCAGAGGTGGAATTATGTGTATCAGTATGTTTCGCTGTGTGTAGAGTTTCACATGTGTGAATTCATTAGGGTGTATCCAGACTGATTGAAAAAGACCAGAAAATCCCAGATTTTGTTTCAACTCTTTCCATTTTTATTATGCGGATCTATCCACATTTGTTTATCCCAGAATATTTTCTGTCAGCTCCCAGTGTGATGAGAGCCATTTTATGCCAGCTTCCTGGTTTGGTTTATTTTAACCCAGTATAAAATTGGAAAGGACAGTAGCAAAGTTGGTGCTTTTCAGTCAATCTGAATTCGCTCTTACTATTAGTTCTGTAAGGTCTACAATTCAACACAAGGGTTGCATAACACAAGTTATTATAATTGCACATGTTGAGTTCTGTGCTATGCAATCCTGATAGGATCTCAGTCAACATCTGGGAGACCTGTTTGAGAATTGGTGGTATGGTGTTTTAACTCTCAATCCTTGTTTTCCCTTCCACAGCTGAATTATAATGTACTTTCCACTGAACACTTCCTCTGGAAATGTCTTCATGTGGTGACTCTCACTCTTGAAACCAGTTTCTAGATTAGCAGATTGGTTCAGACACAACACATTCCTTCCAGGACATGGCACTCTGATGTAAGAGAGACAGGGGAACATGCCACTACTGTGGCCAGACCAGCACACTGGAGGCTTTTTTTGTGTGTGTGTGAATCTGAAAAATTGTTCAGTAGTGCTGAAGGCCTTCACAAGTGTTCAAGCAGAGAACAGCTTGTGGCTCAAGTTGGCTGTTACTTGAGGAAATTATCATGTCCAGAACTGGCAATCCCCACCCCACCCCTTTGAATAGAGAAACCTCCATCTCCAGGGCTTTTCTACTGTAAATCAGTACAATACCCTCCTCCCCCACAAATGCACAAACCAATGTCAAGTAAAATATAAGAGCAATTCTCTGGATCATGCTGCTGTCTTCTGACATTTTGGGGGCTGTTGTTTGGGAAGATTCATTTTAAGCTGGGTCCTGCTGGACTTAGCCACTTGTTTCCAAAGACTTACAGGGAATACAGACTGGCCAAAAGGGCTGGCCTGGGTGTGGAGTCGGTTCTGCCCCGAAGCCGCCGTCATGCCGTGTGCCCCACCGCATGGTGAGTGGCATCAGGCGCTTCCTTGGTGCAGTGTCCAAAGGAGCGTGGAAAATCCCCTTAGTCTGTACATCCCCTTAGTCTGCCATTGCTAAGCCCCATCCTCATATTGACAAAATAGCCCCAGAGAAAAGTTGAGCTAGGAATTAGTCTTCCCAGAATAGGAGAACAAACAAGAATTGGAATGGTCAATACAACTTTCTGCTACTCAGCTAGCTTTTCTGCACTGTTTCCACCCTTGATTCCCATTAACAATGATGGAGAGGTGGTGGTGGTGGGGGGGGGTAAATGACAGCATTGCTCACCCCAAAATAAGAATTCTTCCATGCAATTAAATTTTCCTTCACTTCCCAAATTACTATCATTGCAGAGAGTGAGACATTGAAAACTATTCACATGGAGAACTCTTAATTTTGCTTTATTCACATTCCCTTAGTCACTTTGCCATCCCTTTACTTTGGATGCCTAAACTCTGTTTCTGAATGCTCAAATGAAGTTCCAAGTTATTCCAATGCTAGAAATGTAGATACTGAAGGAAAATTTCATGGCGGGCAGAATTTTCATTTTGGGGGGCAATGCCTTCATTTGCTCCCGAGTCCCAATGGATACCCTCCAGGTCCTTGCATATAGGAATGGGGTACTGAGAAACCTGTGTCTCTCCAGCTATTGTTTGGCTTCAAATAACACCAGTCAATATCACCCTGGCCAGTGTCAAGGGCTGGTGGGAATGGTTCTTTTATGACCATCTCTTTGTTAAACAGGTTGTGGATTATGAATGGCTCAAAAGAGCTACTGGGGAGAACAAAACTGAAACTCTGCATTTGGGTGTGATATCATCAGAGCCTGGGAGAACACCTCACTACTACTTGGATAAGAAAAATGGTAGGTGTGGTGTGTGAAGCAGTGGTGTCACTGAGAGGTGCAGGGGAGTGCGGACCACACCAGTTGACATCCCAGAGGAGGGGTGACACTGAGTGGGCCCTCCTCCCCTTTTGGTGTAGGAGGAGCAATAGCAAGTACATTTCTATATCACTTATTGGTGCACTGAAGCACTCCCTAAGCGAGCAAAGTCTCATCCAGCAGAGCTGTTTAGGGTGGTGAGAGAATTGACGGTGATGCGATCTACCCAGAACCCTCTACTTAACCCAACAACAGCGTGCTGTGACGCATTTAACAACTACTTTGTAGGTAAAATCTCTCAGATAAGAGCCCACTTGGATGTCAATATTGGGGCAAAGTCAACAGATTAAGTGTCCAGTGAAGCCATTCATGAGATTAGACTGGATCAATTTGAGCTTGTGAGTACTGATGATGTGGATAAGATCCTTGGAAAGGTAAAGAAGATGACATGCCCCCTTGATCCCTGCCCATCATGGCTGGCTGTCCAGGGGGGTGATGCCTTGATGCCACTTTTCAGACGTGTCATCAATGCATCCCTTAGGGAAGGTCATCTACTATCTTCTTTAAAGGAAGTGGTCATTAGACCACTCCTGAAAAATCCTTCCCTGGACCCCCTAGACATGAAAAACTACAGGCCTGTATCCCATCTGCCATTCTTGGGCAAGGTGATTGAGAGGGCTGTCACTCTTCAGCTCCAAGCAGTCTTGGATGAAGCTGATTTTCTAGATCCATTCCAAACTGGCTTCAGGATGGGATATGGAGTGGAGACTGCCATGGTCGCCTTAACTCAGGGGTAGGCAACCTTTCCCCTTTAAAGGCCGAGGGACTTCAGCTCCCAGAAGCCTCAGCCATGTTGGCCAATAGTCCCATGTTGGCCAATAGCTCCTGGGATTCTGGGAGCTGAAGTCCCTCGGCCCTTAAAGGGGAAAGGTTGCCTACCCCTGCCTTAACTGATGAGCTTCATCTAAGCATTGACAGAGGAAGCGTGACCCTGTTGGTGCTATTATACTTCTCAGTGGCATTTGATACAATAGACCATGACATCTTCTTGGAATGCCTGAGAGGGCTAGGAATTGGAGGCACTGTCTTACAATGGTTCCATTCCTTCCTCTCTGGCAGATTCCAGAGGGTCTTCAAAAACAGAGCTTAATTATGGCATCCCTCAGGGCGCCATCCTGTCCCCAGTGCTATTCAACATTTATATAAAGCTGCTGGGAGAAATCATCCACAGACACAGGGCGGGGTGTTATCAATATGCTGCTGACACCCAAATATAGTTCACCATGTCTTGGTCACCAGCAATGATGACAGATGGCATTTCTCCCCTCAATCAGTGTCTTGTGGCAATAATGGACTGGATGAGGGAAAACAAGCTCAAGTTAAATCCAGACAAAACAGAGGTACTTACAGTAGGGGCCCCTAAACCAGGTATTGGGTTGCAACCTCCAGTCCTAGAGGGGTTCACGCTCCCCTCGAAGGACTGTGTTCGCAGTCTGGGGGTGCTTCTTGATTCGTTGCTTCAGATGAGAAATCAGGTGAATGCAACGGTCAAGAGCGCCTGTTATCAGCTTCAGCTGATACACCAGCTGCACCCTTTTCTGGAACCTGATGACCCCGAAATTGTAGTACACACTGGAATCACTTGCTGGATGAGCTCCATCAAATTTCCAACCTAGATAGCTTCAAGAAAGCTATCAAGACGGATCTCTTCCAGCAGGCCTTCCCAGAATAGCACCCAGCCACGTAAAGACCCTCTTATTTGTGAATTTGTGATGATTCTGCCCAATGTTACTGTAATATTATAGTATTATTGTTTTGTTTTTAATGACTGTAATTTTAATCTTAGTACGGTTTAATTCCCTTTTTAAGGGGGGGATATTGTATATATTTTGTATTATTTTAAATTATAGTATGCCACTTTGATTGTTTTTACAAAAGGCGGGATGTAAATAAAAGTTTTATTTTTATTTATTATTATTTTTTTACAATGTGTAAGCTAATTGCCCCCAAGAAGCTGGGTACTCATTTTAGCGACCCACGGAAGGATGCCAGGATGAGTTGACCCTGAGCCCCTGGTGGTTTGTGAGTGAGTGGCTAGCATGCAGGCATTTAACCACTGCGCCACCAAGGCAAGCGCACAGCCTTCCCAGATGTTCTGCCTCTTGACTTTCTCCCTGGGGAGGAAGTCCAGCAATGGTGGAGAAGCCGGGTGAATGCACACCCTTCCCATCTGCCCCATCACTGGGCTTTCTCCCAGGGAAGTAGTGGCACAACTCGTGTGTATCGGGGGGAGTGCAGATCGCACTGGCTCACACCCCAGAGGAGAGTTGACACTTGGTTGGTCCCTCCTCACCTTTTGGGGCAGGAGGGGCAAAGGTGTGCCCTTTCTGGCTGCTCTGTCACCAGCTTTTTTCCCTGGAGAGGAAGCCCAGTGACAGGAAGAGAGGAGGGGCAAATATGCACCCTTCCTAGCTGCTGTCACCAGGCTTTCTCCCTGGGGAGGAAGCCCAGAGATGCATGCCTTCTGTCCCCTCCCACTGCCTCACTTGTCCAGAGCGGGTGGTGCTTGTCTGAGGAGGGAAGAGAGGCAAGGAAGTCTACCAGCAGCCTGCCACACTGGGTGACACCTGAGCTAGTGATACTACTGGTGTGAAGAAACAATGGCCTGATGTTTGTAAAAAGAGAGAAACAGGGTGAAAGTGTTTATATTCATTCAATCATTTCAGTTTTAATTGAAAAAATTAATATGAAATACAATTTATGAAATAAACAAAGTTTACAAATTAACTAATACCATTGCAAAAGTTTAATACAATGTATTTCATATAATCAGACCTCCAGAATTAATGTCTATTTCAACCAAATGAATCATTCTATATATGACCAAGAAGGATCAGGGCTCGTATTCTTGGATCTGTTGATTGATTAGCATAGCAATTAAAATGGAACCAATTTCTGTAAAGTTAGTGTCCGTGTCTTCATTAAGTTCCTTGACTCCTTGTGTTAACTTTTGTCCTTTTTTGACTTTGGGAGACTAGCCAAACCCTCAGTCCAGAATTTCAAGCACTGCGGGAGAAGGTGAAAGGAAGCTTGTCTCACCAAGTATTTGGTGGCAAAAGCAGTGGTTTTATAATCCACTCCAGGCTCGTAACAAGACTTCAATCAGTCTAGTAGAGCAGGTTCAAAAAGAAAATCCAAAAGAATAGTCCAGGTCCAAGCAAAGTTTCAGGCAACTGACCATCCATCAAGATTTAAGGCAACAGCAAGGCCTTTCCAAGCACCAAGGATAGTTGTTGACCATGGTGGGCTGAGGAAGGTGCTGGGATATTTATAACCCATCTCCCGGCTGCTCCCTGTTAGCAGCCTGCTTCCTACTCAGCCACAGAGGATGCTGTTGTCTCTCTTTTCCCTAGCATCTCTCTATGGGAATAGGCAGTGATAAGTCTGGCTCAGGTGAAGGGAAACTTTGCACCTCGGAAATTGGTCATCATACAGTCATCCCTTTGCATCCGTGAGGGATCCATTCTGGATCCCTGTGGATTAAAAAAAAATGCAGGACCTTAAGTTTCCTTTGGCAACATAACATGCACTTAGCCACTGGTGCACCTGTATGCATGCACCTCCATTAAAAACAACAGGGTTTGCCATCTGTGGAAGCTCTAATCCATGGATGGCAAGTTCACGGATAAGACGAGCCTACTGTACTGGTGGCAGGCTTACCTTCAGAGGCTGCTGGAGTGACTGCAGTCCTGGCACATTCCCTGGGCTCTCAGCCTCTTCCTTAGACTCAGAGGACATAGAATCATAGAGTCATAGAGTTGGAAAAGACCCCAAGGGCCATCCAGTCCAACCTCCTGCCATGCAGAAACTCAAAATTAAAGCATCCCCGACAGATGGCCATCCAGCCTCTGTTTAAAGACCTCCAAAAAAGGAGACACCACCATACTCTAAGGGAGTGTGTTCCACTGTCGAACAGCTCTCACTGTCAGGAAGTTCCTCCTAATGCTGAAGTGGAATATCTTTTCCTGTAGCTTGCATCCATTGTTCCAGGTCCTGTTCTCTGGAGCAGCAGAAAACAAGCTTGCTCCCTCAATATGACATCCCTTCAAATATTTAAACAGGGCTACAGATTCATTACATCTAACTTAAGCAAAAATAAGGTCCTATACAGATGGGGAAAATTAGAGGGAATATCTGTGAAGTGGAACCAAAAGTGGTACAAACTAACCACAATACAAAGAGCAAAAGACTTCTGGAGAAAATTTGTAAAACAAATTAAAAGCAGAAAACCAAGAAAAGAAAGAGAATTTGAGGATGACCAAGAACAACATAATGACCAAAAACAATACAATGAAGAAAACAAAGAGGAGACAAATGAAACGGAAGCAGAAACTCAAGAAGATCTACAATTAAGTGACCAAGAAGATGACCAACATTTAAACAGCAAGGATGAAGAAGAAGTTTACTTGTCAGAAGAAAAAACAGCATCAAGATCAAGTAAAAAGGTAATTAAAAATATAAGATAGGAGATATTTATTTCCTCAAAAAAAAAAAAAGAGGGGGGATTATGAATAGAATTAAAAATCAAAAGTCTAGAAGGAAAGATAACTTAAGTATTGATATCTTATCTTGGAACATAAAAGAACTAATTCACCTATAAAGAGGAAAAAGATCTACCATTACCTAAAGAATAGAAAATTAGGAAATGAATTTATATCATCCTCTCAAAAAAATAAAAAAAAAATAAAAAGGATAGTAATTTATGTTAAGGATTCAATTCCGGCTAAAGAAATCTTTAATGATGAGAAGGGACAATATCTGGGAGTCAAAATCCCTATTCAAAATAATAAAAAAATGTTAGTTGGTGTTTATGGCCCCCAGGAAAAAGAAAAGAAAAGTATTATCAGCATTTATATAATATTTTGTTAGAATTGAATCATAATACAATGATCATGATGGGGGACTGGAATGCTGTCTTAGATCCTGATTTAGATAGATCTGTCAAAAAAGGAAGAAAAAAAATCAAGATAAACTCCCTCAGACTTTTTTTAAGTTAATGAAGAACTTTAATTTATTGGACATTTGGAGACATCTGTATGGAGATGCTAAAGATTTTACAATTTTTCCAGACAGACATAAAACTTTTTCAAAATCTAGTATAAAATCTGGTATATAAAAAAGTTTTTCTAGCTACTAAATCATTGTGTACACAAATTGTAAAAATGGACATTATTCCAAAGTCTCTCTCTGACCATAACCCGATCATTTTGAAGCTAAAAACCCCCAAAATGAATTATAATTGGTACCTCAATGAAAAACTATTATTATTATTATTATTATTATTAGCTTTATTTATTTAAACTACTTCAAAACTCAAAGATACTGGAGAAAGCTAAATGAACATTAAAATGGTATTTTGAAGAAAATTATGAGAAAGAAGCAAATAATATAATAAGATGGGAAGCTTCAAAAGCTGTAATGAGGGTTTTTTATTCAACAAAATATTGAGCACAGGAAAAAACAGAAACACAAATTTCAAAATATAATGGATGAAGAAGAAAGAAGAAGAATTACAAAAAAAGTCCCTTGAATTCAAATATAAATAATGAAATTAAAATTCTAAGAAAGCAAATTTCAATTCTGTTGATGGAAGAAATGGAAAAGAAACTAAAATATCTCAAACTAAACATATTTCAACATTCCAACAAACATGGGAGATGGCTGTCCTATAAACTAAGAAAGAAAAGGGAAAAAAAGACCACAACTAAGATTTGTGCTGGCAAAATCAGCCATATGAAGCAAAGTGAAATAAAGAAAATATTTTATAAGTTCTTTGCAAAATTATACAAGAAAGAGACAAAATTACATCAATATCTTGCCAATACCAACTTAGCAGAAATTACGGAAGAACAAAAAATACGTTAAATCAACCCATCTCTTCTTCAAAAGTGAGAAAAGCTATCAAGAGTAGCAAGACCAGAAAGGCCCCAGGGCCTGATGGTCTTCCATCAATATATTACAAATCATTACAAGAAGAATTAGTTGAACCTCTAAAAGAAGTTACAAATAGTCTAAAAGAAGGAATATTTCCCCAAACCTGGAAAGAAGCAACAATTTCACTGATCCCTAAGAAAGGAAGAGACTATACATCAGTTAAAAATTACACACCAATCTCTCTGTTGAATAATGATTACAAGCTCTTGCAGGTATACTTGCAGAAAGACTTTAAAAAATATTCACATATATCATACAGAGATATCAAAAAGGACTTATACCTAAGAGACATATTAGAGATAATATTAGATATATTATAGGTCTGATTGAATTCCATGAAGTACACAATGAAAAGAAGTTGGCAGCCTTCTTTTTGACATTGAGAAGGCTTTCGATGATGTCTCCTGGGAATTATTATTTCATGTACTCGATAAAATAAGTGTGGGGGGAAAATTCATTGATTGGGTCAAATCAATATATCATGAACAGCAAGCTAAGCTTTCTATAAATGGAGAGAGAACTGAACCAATAAAAATAGGCAGGGGCACAAGACAGGGCTGTCCCCTGTCCCCTTTACTTTTTGTGATTACCATAGAAGTTCTCCTCCAGAATATAAGAGATAAATTACGGGAATAAAAATCAAAGGAATGGAACACAAAACCAGAGCTTTTGCAGACGATTTAATGTTTTCCATTAGTGACTCAATCAATGATGCAGAAGAGTTGTTGAGGGAATTAAAGGTATTTGAATCAATTTCAGGTCTGAAAATACATAAGGATAAATCAGCAATACTAACTACAAATTTGAATATGGCTGAAATTACAATTTTGGAAGCAAACACTGGATTGAAGGTTCACAAAAAAAATAAAATACTCAGGAATTTCATTAATTAACAAAAACTCTGATTTATATGCAAATAATTATGAAAAACTCTGGACAACAATCAAAGAAGACTTTAAAAAAATTGGAGAAACTTGAAACTTTCATTACTAGGGAAAATTGCTGTGATAAAAATGAATGTACTCCCTAAATTCCCTTTTCTGTTTCAAACAATTTCAATTATAAAAAACGATATCCCTTTTAAAGGATGGCAAAAAGGGATCTCAGATTTTATTTGGAATGGGAGAAAACCAAGGATAAAATTAAAATATCTATAGGATGCTAAAGAGAGAGGGGCACTTGCCATGTCAAATCTTAAATTATATTTTAAAGGTGCTTGTAACTTGGATTAAAGAATGGTTGATCTTAAAAGATAAAGATTTATTACATTTAGAAGTGGTTAATTTAAGATTTGGCTGGCATGCTTATTTATTTTATAACAAAGAAAAAGTGAACCGTGATTTTAATAATCATTTTGTATGTTACTCTCTAATGAAAGTGTGGAAGCATAAAAGGCACATATGTTCAAAAATCCCTCTCTGGGCTTCCTCTCATGAAGCATTATTTAAGCAAAACCAACAGAAGGAAGGGAAATGAATTCTATATAAAGACCTAGTAGTAAATAATGCTGGTGATTATAGAATAAAATCTCTAGAAGAACTTAGAGAGGAAGGTTGTGATTTATCTTGGTGTTTTTACAGACAGTTAAGGGAACATTATTTAATGGATAAAAAAAATGAAGGTATCAGAAAATGTGATACAGAATTAGAAGGGGAGATAATGTCTAATAAGGAAGCTTTACTCTCAAGAATACATAAATGTATTTTGAGAATTTATACAGAAGAGGAAATAGTTAAGGAGAATATGGTCAAGTCATCCCAAAACTTTGGTTTTCCACTTGAAATGGATCAGTGGGGGGAAAAACTTGGAGGAGGAGATTGAAATATACTTGTAGCCAAAATGTAAAAGAGAATTATAATAAGGGTTTTTTTAGATGGTATTTGATCCCTGATAAAATGAGTAAAATGTATAAAAATTGTAAGAATTTATGTTGGAAATGTGGCAAAGAAAGGAGTACAATATACCACATGTGGTGGACTTGTGCTAGTGCTAAGAAGTTTTGGAAACAAATTTACTTTGAAATTAAAAAAATTATGAGGTTAGATAACCTTAGATTCTCCCCGGAATTTTTTTTGTTAAATATGATTGAAGAACCCATTGAAAAAGTATTTGGTAAACTGCTGTTTTATATGTTATCAGCAGCAAGACTAATCTATGCCAAGAACTGGAAAATTAAGAAGATACCAACAATGGAGGATTGGACATTTAAACTCCTGGATTTGTTAGAAATGGACAAACTAACAAATGGAATTAGGAATAACCCCTCAAAGGTGTACAAAGAAGAATGGGAGAAGATTATAGTATATCTTCAAAAAAAGTGGGGGGAAATTAGCATTTTAGGAACAGAATCAGATTAGAGAACAAGATAATGAATGAAAGAATGTAATATATTATAGTGATGACTTGTGTAGATAAATGATACTTATGTATTAATCATTATTTGAAAGGAAAAGACTTTACAAAAATGGAAGGGTAAATAAATTTGATTTAACTTTATTCTTAGATAATCAAAAAGAGTGATTAGATCGAAATCCCAGATATGCAGTAGGGAAGTAATGTGTGTGAGATGTTGGAATATTCTTTTTTACTACATCTTTCTTATACTTTTTTCTTTTTTTCTTTTTTCACTTTTTTCTTCTTTTTCTTTTCCCCCTTTCCTTTCCTTTCTTTTTTCCTTTCTCTTTTTTCTTTCTCTTCTTCTTCTTCCTCTTTTTCTTCTTTCTTTTGTACTTCATGTATGTGATATGTCTGTGTTATGTAAGAACAGTTTGATTGAATATATATACTTTTATACTCTTTTTAAAAACTCAATAAAGATTATTTTAAAAACCCCAAAATATTTAAACAGGGCTATCATACCACCTCTTAACTGTCTCATCTCCAGGCTAAACATACCCAATTCCCTAAGTCGATCCTCATAGGGCATGGTTTCCAGACCCTTCACCATTTTAGTCGCCCTCCTCTGGACACACTCCAGTTTTTCAACATCCTTTTTGAATTGTGGTGCCCAGAACTGGACACAGTATTCCAGGTGGGGCCTGACCAAAGTAGAATACAGTGGCACTATTACTTCCCTTGATCTAGATACTATACTTCTATTAATGCAGCCTAAAATCGCATTGGCCTTTTTAGCTTCCGCATCACACTGTTGACTCATGTTCAACTTGTTGTCTACTAAGACTCCTAGATCTCTTTCACAAGCAGTCTCATGAAACCAGGTGTCCTCCATCTTATATCTATGCATTTCATTTTTTTTGCCCTAAGTGCAGTACCTTACATTTCTTTGTGTTGAAATTCATTTTGTTAGCTTTAGCCTAGCTTTCTAATCTATTAAGGTCATTTTGAATTTTCATCCTGTCCTCTGGAATATTAGCTATTCCTCCTAATTTGGTGTCATCTCCAAATATGATAAGTATGCCGCCTATTCTTTCATCCAAGTCATTGATAAAGATGTTGAATAGCACTGGGTACCCCAGTGGTCACTTCTCTCCAGGATGAAAAGGAGCCATTGCTGAGCACCCTTTGGGTTTGGTCAGTCAACCAATTACTAATCCACCTAACAGTTGTATTGTCTAGCCCACATTTGATTATCTTGTTTGCAAGAATATCATGGGGGACTTTGTCAAAAGCCTTACTGAAATCAAGATATGCTATGTCTACTACATTCCCTTCATCTAGCAAGCTGGTAATTTTATCAAAAAAAAAAAAAGAGAGAGAGAGAGAGAGAGAGAGAGAGAGCAGATTAGGCTGGCATGACTTGTTTTTGAGAAACCCATGTTGACTTTTAGGGATTATGGCATTCCCTTCTAAATGTTCACAGACTCTCTGTTTAATGAACTGTTCTAGAATCTTTCCCAGTATTGATTTCAGACTAACTGGACAATAGCTGTTGGGATCCTCTTTTTCCCCTTTTTGAAGGTGGGAACAATGTTTGCCCTCCTCTAGTCTGCTGGGACTCCAGGAGGCAGGGAATGACAACTTTTCTGATAGAGCTAATATCTATAAACCATATTTGTGCAAACATTAAGTGATGGTCATTTATTTATTTATTTATTTATTTATATCCCACCCCTCTGCAGAGCAATCGGGGTGGCTTACAACATTAAAATTTCCATACAGCTTTGTTAATACACTGTAAACAGAACCTAAAAATCCCGAAACCCACCCGCCCCTTAAAAAGAGAGGGTTCTTCTTCTTAGGCTATGCCCAATGGAGATGGGCCTGCATCTCTCCCCCAGATGACATCAGATGGAGTGGAGGGAGGGCTCTTCTTCTTAAGCTGGGCCCGATGGAGATGGGCCTGCATCTCTCCCCCAGATTACGTTGGATGGAGTGGAGGGAGGCCTCTTCTTCTTAGACTAAGCCCGATGGAGATGGGCCTGCATCTCTCCCCCAGATGACGTCGGATGGAGTGGAGGGAGGGCTCTTTTTCTTAGGCTAGGCCTGATGGAGATGGGCCTGCATCTCTCCCCCAGATGATGTCGGATGGAGTGGAGGGAGGGCTCTTCTTCTTAGGCTAGGCCCAATGGAGATGGGCCTGCATCTCTCCCCCAGATGACGTCGGATGGAGTGGAGGGAGGGCTCTTCTACTTAGGCGAGGCCTGATGGAGATGGGCTTGCATCTCTCCCCCAGATGACGTCGGATGGAGTGGAGGGAGGGCTCTTCTACTTAGGCCAGGCCTGATGGAGATGGGCTTGCATCTCTCCCCCAGATGATGTCGGATGGAGTGGAGGGAGGGCTCTTCTACTTAGGCCAGGCCTGATGGAGATGGGCTTGCATCTCTCCCCCAGATGATGTCGGATGGAGTGGAGGGAGGGCTCTTCTACTTAGGCCAGGCCTGATGGAGATGGGCTTGCATCTCTCCCCCAGATGACGTCGGATGGAGTGGAGGGAGGGCTCTTCTACTTAGGCCAGGCCTGATGGAGATGGGCTTGCATCTCTCCCCCAGATGACGTCGGATGGAGTGGAGGGAGGGCTCTTCTACTTAGGCCAGGCCTGATGGAGATGGGCTTGCATCTCTCCCCCAGATGATGTCGGATGGAGTGGAGGGAGGGCTCTTCTTCTTAGGCTAGGCCTGATGGAGATGGGCCTGCATCTCTCCCCCAGATGACGTCGGATGGAGTGGAGGGAGGGCTCTTCTACTTAGGTTAGGCCCGATGGAGATGGGCCTGCATCTCTCCCCCAGATGACGTCGGATGGAGTGGAGGGAGGGCTCTTTTTCTTCCTGTTTTCCAGTGCCATGCAATTAACAGTCTAGCAACTAAAAGTGAAAATGTATTAGGTCCTTATGTGACAATTGTGCATTAGAGAGTGAAAGCTGACAGCACTTAGTATGGGTGAGTGGTGGGTGGAGGTCTCTTTGTAGATTTGAAGTGAGTTACCTTGCAAGTGCGCTTGCTATCCTGAAGACACAGAACCTGTCTGATCTTGGAAGCTAAGCATCCCATCCCATTGTGGGAGAAAGGCGGGATATACATCCTTGAAATAAATAAATAAATAAATAAATAAATAAGCAGGGTCAGTCCTGGTTAGTACTTGGATGGGGAGCATCAAGAAATAGAATCATAGAATCATAGGTGCTGCATTCTCTGTTTCAAGGGAGGGCCTGCTATTTATCTGCAGTTAAATCGTGCTTTCATATTTATAGATAAATCAATGTTAGAATCAAAATCGTGAAGGGAGAAGTGTTAAGGAGAAATATTAAGTGATCTCCCTGTGAACATTTTATGGAAAGTCAGGAGCACACAGTCAAATAAAGCAAAACAAATACCACCTCAGAATCTTTAGCCATAGAAATCAGTATTTTCATTTGGGTCTGATGCTTTGGTGTTCCCATCCTGTTTGTGTGGCAGATGTTAGCCAGCTTCTGCCCTTGTGCTTGTTATTGTATATTCATCAACTGACCTTTTTACATTACTGGATTAGACAGAGATCTATAGTCTTTTGGAATAATAAGAAATGATGATATTTAAATTACTTTTAAAAGAAGGCAGAACTTGTTTACATTCTCAAAGCATTCTCTGTGTCTTATGGAAATGAACTACCTACAGGTTTAGAATCCAAAGTTCCAACACTTTTGCGTCAATGTCTGTTTTACAAAGCTGTGCTGTTCAGGATATAAATGCAGAAGAAAATACGGTCTGTCTAAATAGGAGGTTCTGAAAAGTGTAATTTTTTTTAAAAAGGTAATGACCTTTTTAATTTACTTGCAACAAAGCCTTAATTAAAACCTTTAAATTTTCCCTGTAGATGTCAATAGGATCAAGGCACTAGTTAACACATCCTTACTGAAGTGTAATGCTATAAATAATTACAGCTGTTGACTTCACATTTGCAACTATGGAGTGTGATAATTGGAAGATCAAAGGTTTCTGACAAAAATTAATCTACATGGATTTCACCTCCTGAGATAAGAACTCAATTGTGTGTCTGCACATAATAATGAAAAGTGTTATTTTGTCAGCCCAGTCATTTGGTGGCTACTCTTTTTTGTTTGGTACAAACCAAGAAACCATACATAGCCCCGTAAAGTGACAATGTTGTGGGGTTTCTGGCACAAATGACAGAATATTCTATGTACCCAAGCAGGGTGAAATGTATGCTTTTAGAGGAGGGTGACCAGAGGTCCTCTTTTTCCAGGACATGTCCTACATTTCAGCTTTCTGTCCAGGAGGCATTTGAAAATGTCCTCCATTTTGAGCATGATTAAGAAGCATTAATTTATATTTATATGAGTGTTTTTAGCTTTTATTTGGTAATGCCCTACATTTTTATTATATGTCCTAGATTTGGGGGTGCCTTGTCCTCATTTGTGGTTTTGACATCTGGTCACCCTGTTTTAAAGCCAGCACACATTGCTCAAATCAAAGTAAGGAAGTAACACATTAAAACAGGTACACAGTTGCTTGTAGGGTGAGATGACCAGTGTGGTATAGTGGTTTGGGTGCTAGATTATGACTCTGGAGACTAGTGTTTCAATCCCTACTTGGCCATGAAAACTGACTGGGTGACCTTGGGCAAATCACACTCTCTCAGCCTAAGGGGAAGGCAATGACAAACCTTCCTCTGAAGAAATCTTGATGGGAAAACCCTGTAATAGGTTCCCCCTTAGGGTCACCATAAGTTGGAAACAACTTGAAGGCATACAACAATAGTTGCTTGTAATTTATTCCCTTATTCAGTAACCAAGGCATACCTAAGTTACAGTTGTAGCTTTAAAAGAAGATAACCTGAAACATGGCAGATGCATATTCGAAGTGCTTGCCTCAATCCTGATGACTAATTATAAATAAAACAAGAATTCCAACTTAAAAATCAACAATACAGTGGGTATTGATGTCCACATTAAAGAGGGCAGCTGATCAACTTATTATAGATTTTTGCACACCTGCAAAAGAAGGAAAACCACAATTGGAAGAGAGAGGCCCAATAACTACCAACTTGAAGCATGGATCTAATAAAGCAAGTAAAATGGGGAACCCTGGATCTCCTGTTGTCTCAGACTTCCCTTTCCAAAATTACTGGAAAAGCTACAAAAATTTGGTTAGGGAATTACAAAGGGACTGGTCACATGCTTTAGAGCCACTTAGTTTGAAAATCTCTTGAGATTTCAAACAAAATCCAAGATATAGAGGAAACAGCAAATGCTGCCTTCCATCAGGGATCTCATCATGAAAACAGAATTTGCATATTAAAGAAGCAAATTTTCACCTGCAAAACAAGCTGGAGGATTTGGAGAACTGAGAAAGATGATTAAACCTTTGTCTGAAGGGTATTTCAAAATCGGTGACTCCCCTCTTCCCTACAAGATTCAATACTTGCATGGATGAATAAAATAAATCATGAGCTAAACCTAGCTCCATCAGACATAAAATGCATGCATCACTCCCTAAAGCCACAATGGCCAGCTAACAAAGCCCCCAGAGATATTATCATGTGATTTGCAAGATTTCCAAAGAAAACTTGTTTTGAACACTTTATTGAGAGTCACAGATCTTAATTATGGGGCGTATAAAGTGGCAGTCAACCAAGATGTTTCAGTGGAGACACTAAAAAAAGACAGTCCTTCAAGCCTTTTACAGCTATCTTGCTCTCCAAGGGAATAAAATACTGATAGGGATTCCCCTTCAAGCTCATTATATTCCATGACAATGACCCTAATTGCTTCTACCAAAGCCCAAATGATGCAAATTTTTGAGACACTTGGCATCATAATACTCATGAATCTTGAAAAAAACACCTGCTCAATTAGACCTAATGAGACCCCCAAGGGTGATAGCTATCGAGGAACACAATGGTAGACAGTACAAAAAAGAAGAAACAAAAGAAGTTCAATCAACTCTCCAGCTTCAGTGTAGGCACCCTGCAAACCCCTGGGAATTCATCAATGATGATTCTCAGTGCCTTGATAAGACTTTACAGGCAATAAGACTTCTTTTCCTGCACTACTAACTCTCACTTTTGTCCACCATTTTTGCTGTTGAACTTCAAAAACTTAGTGACAGTGATTCGTTCCAGAGAGGCAACTATCAACATTGGAACACCTGGTGGGCAATTGTGTGTATCTGTTTCTCCACAGCTAGTAACTGCAGGCTTCAGCTGGGACTAAACTATGCTTTCCCCCACTATCTGCACAGCTACTAATTTGCCTGGCATACTACAAGCCTATACAGAGTTATATGATACTCTTAAGTTTTAAAATTTGACATTTCTTGCTTCTTAGCAAACTATTATAAAAAGAAATTTATCACAGGATGGGTTGAAATCATAGGAAATAATATCTTACAATAACAAGATATTATTTGCCCCCATCCTTTCAGAGGAGATCAGAAAGTTTGACTCTGATCAGGAGAACAGGAGACACTTGTCTTCCATTCCTCTTGATACTGTTCTTAGTTCATTGTTAATTGCTATCTATTGTTATTGAGTGTTTATTTACAACTCACAACTATTCTAAAAATCTTTAAGGAAAAACCTGTAAGATATCCAAATGTGGCAAAACTGAACTTTTTAGATCCTCAAATGCTAACCCTCAAATTGGAAAATAATGTGGGCAATAGGAAAATAAGTTCCAATTTCTCTTTACAATCCAGTATAATATTACATGGCATCCCTGAAAGTCATTTCCTATAATGTTAAGGGCTAATGCTCAGCAAAAAAGAGAGGGAAAATACTAAAACAATTCAAACAACTACATCCAAATGTCTTATTCCTTCAAGAAACACACCGTAAGGGTTTTAATCTCATTCCCCCCCCCCCAAAAAAAAATTGTTTGGAAACCCATATGTAGTGGGGGCATGGGAAAAGCCAAAGGGGTAGCTATTCTCCTGGACAAATCATGTGCTTTCTTGATAAACAATTAATTTAGAGATGATGCTGGCCACTACCTAATACTGATGGGGAAAATTTTTGTCTAACCCTACACTCTAGGCACCTTCTATTCACCCAAAACAGGTCAGCACCAATTTATGTCAGATTTTTTATATCATCATGAAGTTGCTGTTGGTTGCATAGTGTTGGGAGGAGATTCTAATGAAGTTTTGCACTCCCATCTTGATAAATCAAAACCTCCTAAACATACAGGTCCAACCCCATTGATGCAGATAATTAAAGATGAAGGATTACATGACCCTTGGAGATCTCTTCACTCCATAGAGAAAGACTTCACCTTCTACCCAGCAATCCATAAGATGTATTCCAGAACTGATCATTTTTTAATCTCCAAGTGCCTACTAGGCAAAATTTTAAATTCCACAATTAATCCAATCTTATATTCAGAACATTCACCAATAATACTAGACTGGGTGCTGGAAGGACTTTCCCAGACTTCAAAGTCTTGGTGGTTTAGCCCAGAACTCCTAATGCATGGCCTTTTTTAAAAAGACCATAGAAAAAGCAATAGAAACTTTTAATCTAGAAAATAGATCTGAAAGAACCTCTGAAGCGCTACTATGGGACACACTGAAAGTGGTGCTCAGGGGTCTGTTTATACAGGAGGGCTGTAAACAAAAGAAAATTAAAGAAAAGAAAAGCCACTAACTGATTAAAGAAATTGAACTCTTGTCAGACTCCCACAAGAAGTCCCAAAACTCAGACATACTAAAAATGTTATTAGGAAAAAAAACTCAAATTGAAGAATTAGACCTACACTCATTTCAAACTAAATTGCAATACATGAAAGCCTACTTCTATGAAAACAATAATAGGAACTCTAAATTACTAGCTAGATTAGCAAAACAGAAAGCAGAAAAAATAATTATTGCAGCTATCACGTCCCCAAATGGCAATATCAAAACCCCTCAAGTTGACATAGTAGAGGAAATCTGACAGTTCTACTCCAAATTCTATGCTGAAGAATCACCCCCCCCCCAAATAAACTTAATTTAGTCCTCAATTCTATCAAAATTTTGAAAATCAAGGAAACATACACCGCTCTTCTCAACCAACCCATCTTGTTAGAAGAAATCAAACAGGCAATCCAAACCCTCAAACCAGGAAAATCTCCCGGTTTAGATGGATTTATGGGAGAGTATTACAAGTTATGTTATAATAAAATTGCCCCACACCTACAAGATCTATTCAATGCAATAAAGTCACAAGATAGAAAACTATCTGATGCCATTAGATGAGTCCTAAATGTCATCCATAATTCCTCAAAATCTAAAACCCCAATTGCTCTTATGTCCCTAAATGCCCTGAAAACTTTTGACAGAGTGAACTAGCAATGCTTATTTGGAGTATTGAAAAAGATGAACTTTGGAAATAACTTTATTAGTATGCTAGAAAACCTATACACAAACTCAGAGGCCTTAGTGACAATCAATAGAATAAACTCCTCTACCTTTAGGCTCCACAGGGAAACTAAACAAAGATGTCCCTTATCGCTGCTGTTATTTGCTATTGCAATAGAACCCTTAGCCACCTCAATCAGAGAAAATGAAAACATAAGGGGACCCAAAATAGGAGGAACAACCCATAAATTAAATCTCTTTGCAGATGATGTGATCATCTTCCTAAAACAACCCAAACAATCCTTCCCTACCTTATGCACTGTATTAAACTCCTTTGATACTTTTGCAGGTTTCCGAATTAACTATTAAAAATCTAAATTACTGTGTCTCAACATTGCTCATGAAGACCAAATAGACATTCAAAAAGCCACCAATCTCCAGTTAAAACCCTCAGCAATTACTTACCTAGGAATCACCATTACAAAAAATTTCAATCAGATAATCCCCAGAAACTACAACAAAATAACTAAATTGTTAATCTCTAAAACATTAGAATGGAAGGGATTGAAACTCTCTATTCTAGGCAGAATAGCCCTCATTAAAATGTTTATTGTCCCTTTCCTATCCTTTCTATTCCAAATTATCCCATTTCAACCACTGCAGACAAAACTCAAACTTTGGCAAAATCTCATCAATACATTTGTTTTTAACCATAAGAGGCCCAGATTCAGGAAATCCACATAACACCTCTCTTACAAAAAAGAGGGGCTAGCAATGCCTGATCTTGAATTATATTTTGCAGCATTCCAACTTAGTCAAATCCTTCATTTAATTTAAAAAGATCAGAACATACACTGGGTTGACATGGAAATGAATGGCTCACCATCAATCGATCTTGCTTTGTTATTTAACAAACCCACTCTGCAAGTAATTAAATACATTAAAAAACCATTGCTACAAACGTCAGTAAAGATATGGTCAAGATGGAAGCATGTTCTAGCACCAGATCCCTTTCCTATTAGCCCCTTCCTGGTCCACAAATCTTTCTATTCCCCTGATAAATTAAATCAATTCCAGGGATGGAACAACAAGGTGTATATTTTGTCCTTTTTTCGTAATAGGAGACCAAGGGCCTCGGCAGACGACTAATAGAGTCGTCTTGGAGGCTTGGAAGAGGAGGGGCAGCCGCACAAGCGGCGCCCCTTCCTCTCCCTGAGGTCGCCCTCGGAGTCGCCGGCCCTCTGCACGGCCGGCGCTCCGGGAATGACCTCACGCCGCGGCGACCGGACGCGCCACGGCGGAAAAGACAGCAAAAGTGCGCCCGCCGCTTTTAGGGCGCACTTTCGCTGTCTTGAGGAAGGAGTGCTGATTTAGCGCTCCTTCCAGGGACGCTGCCGGTGCGCCGAGGTGCGGAGGCTGCGGCCCCACGGCGCGCCGGCCCAGGGCGTCCTGGACGCCCTCGTCTGCTTCCCCCCCAAAACAATTGATGAACTAGCTTTAGATTTAGAGCCATTAAAGCAGGGGTAGGCAACCTTTCCCGTTTAAGGGCCGAAGGACTTCAGCTCCCAGAATCCCAGGAGCTATTGGCCAACATGGGACTATTGGCCAACATGGCTGAGGCTTCTGGGAGCTGAAGTCCCTCGTCCCTTAAAGGGGAAAGGTTGCCTACCCCTGCATTAAAGGCTAGTTGGTTTCATCTCCATCAGATTATTGCTTTTACACACAAATTAAAGGAAATAGGAGGACCACCTCGATCACTTACCTTGTTAGAGGCACAATGTGTTCCTGCCTCCCAAAGCACCAAAGGACTAACATCTTTAATCTACAGCAGTTTGATTGATCACTCTCACCAAAACATCTGTGGCATAGAACTAACCTGGGAAATGGATCTGAATCTTTCAATTCCCATTTCAAAGTAGACTACAGTTTGGTCTTCCACCCCTTTTAAATCCAGATCAGAACTGATTAGAGAAAACATCTTGAAAAGTATACACAAGTGGTACTTGACTCCAGTGAAGCTAGCCAGAATGGTTAAAAATGTCTCATCCAAATGTTGGCATGGTTGTAATGATAATGGCACATTTCTACATATGTGGCTAGACTGCCCACAAATAAACACATTTTGGCAAGTGGCACTTGAACAAATTTCATTGATTACCAACCAAAAAGTAAAGTTATGTCCAGAAATGCTTTTGTTATCATTATATGTGGACACAAACTGAAATTTGAAACATAAAAACCTAATAAATTTCTTTATTACAGCAGCCTGTGTAGAAATTGCCAGGTGCTGGAAAACAGGGGACATATTTTTAGAAATGTGATGGGGAAAGGTATGGGAACCTATGGTTACTCAAAAAACTGTCTGACAGAATGGCAAGTTATGCAGGATGACCAAAATCGGGAACTTTCATAGACAAATGGTACCCACTCATTGACTTCATAAACAAAGACACAAACAAGAGAAGACAACCTCCATCTCATCTGAACCTTTGGTTGGACATTCTGGACTAGATTTACACAAAGACAGAACTGGACTTTAGAATGACCACTTACATTCAACAGAACCCAAGAAGGAGACCTGCAACATAATTCAAAGTTGTGAGATGAACTGTTTTATTTTGCTTTATTGTTGTGACATGTACTGTGCATAGTTGTTTACTTATAATAATAATTTAAAAAACACATAACAAAGAGGATAACCTCACTCTTAATACATATACAACTATTAACTTTTTAAAGGTGTTGATCCGAAGATGTGGCCCCAGAATACCAGATGGTAACAAGGCATAGACAATCATCCAGGCCAGCCTTTCCAAGCACCTTGCATTCCCAGGGCCCTTCCAGAAGCCAGAGGTTGGAGAAATAGGCCACTCAGAATGAAGCTACTACTAAAGTAAGGATGAGCAATTATGGCATATTCACAAATTCCATATAGTGAAAGACTTTCCATATCTAGGATCAATCATTGACCAAAAAGGAAATTGCAGTCAAGAAATCAGGAGAAGACTAGGATTAGGAGGGGCTGCTATGAAGGAACTAGACAAGATCCTAAAATGCAAAAATATACAACTGAACACTAAAGTGAGGATTGTTCATGCCATTGTGTTTCCATCACTATGTAGGGTGCAAGAGCAGGACGGTGACGCAAACTGATAGAAAGCAAACCAACTCATTTGAGATCTGGTGCTGGAGAGGCGTTCTGAGGATATTATGGATGGCTAAAAAGACAAACAAATGGGTACAAGAGCAAATCAGATCTGAACTTTCCCTAGAAGCCAATATGGCTAAACTGAGGTGTGGTGGATAGAGATCCAGCTGGCCTATTGTTGTATAAAAGCTCAGGTTGACAGTTAGAGAGAAGAAGATGATTTGGTTCAGAGGGAGATAGAATTTAGAAAGGGTAAACTCTGAACACACGCAGAGCTCTGGAAGAGAGAGAGAGTTACTGTGGTGTTCTCTCCAGTTAGATATTATTAGCCAGAGGGGCTGAGGTACTGTGTTTGAATTCGTAACATATGTTATAAGTCTGTAACAAGAAAGATTATAATAGCAAGTCCTGAAACAAGGTACCTTTATTGCCTGTTGGTGTAAAATAAACTTTTCTTCTTTTTATTCCAACATCACTTGGCCTCTGTTTTAGTAACAAAACACGCTACCAATATTTTGTTATTCTGGAGGTGGGACTACACTAAAAAGGCAGTGTGAGTCCCTGACACTTTATTAGGTGGTAGGAGTGGGGATAACAAGTTCCCAAAATACAGCCATCTAGAATTAAAGTGGAATAGTAGGAAGGTGGCAGTAGTGTGTGCCACATGAGGCTGCTGTACTTTGCTGTACTTTGACCACATCATGAGAATAATAAAAATTATAATAAAATTTATTTCTATCCCGCCCCTCTGCAGAAGCAATCGGGGAGGCTTACAAAAAGAAGACATGACTCACTAGAAAAGACAATAATGCTTGGAAAGATAGAGGGCAGTAGAAATAGAGGAAGATTGCACATCAGATGGATAGACTCAATCAAAGAGGACATGGACCTAAAGTACAGGAACTGAGAAGATCCATTGAGGACAGGGAGTTTTAGGAGTTTATTACATGGGGAAAATCCCGTGTGAAAACGGGGCTTTAAATTAGAAAAAAACAAACGCAAAAGCGGTCATGATTTCACACGACGTCGCTGTTAAATTGATGTTAAAAGGAGGTTAATCCAAACGAAAACCCCTCATTTACACTTCTTTTTACTTTCGGAAAAACCTGAAAGTAAAAATGAGGGGTTTTTGTTTGGATTAACTTCCCTGTTAACAACGCTTTTACTTTTCACACAGGGCAGAACGGGAGAAATCCTGTTCATTAAAAGCTTCCGCTTTTGCGTTTTTTTTTTTTTAACTTTAAAGAGCGATTTTGCACAGGGCTCCCCATGTGATAAACTCCTTAGAGATGCCTCATTCACAGGATTGCCAGAGGTTGAAATCAACTTGAGGGCAGCTAACAACAAGGATATATTCTGGCCTTGAGGGCAGCTAACAACAAGGATATATTCTGGCCTTAAGTAACAAATCTGAGTCCCTTCTGATTGTGCTCAGTGGAGCTTATTTCCATGTAGATGGGCATGGAGTGGATTACAGCCTGTTACATATAGCCTAGATCAGTATGCAAAGGGATCTTGTAGCACCTTTGAGACAACTGAAAGAAAGAAAGAAGTTGGTAGCACGAGCTTTCATCGACTTAAATCTACAATGTATCCGAGGAAGTAGACTTACGGTAAGTCTATGAAAGCTTATGCTACCAACTATTTTCTTTTTCTCTGTTAGTCTCAAAGATGATACAAGATCCTGCTGCAATCTCAGGCTTGAATATTGTTGGCACACTACAATGGTGTAACGACACTGGTATAGGCGGTGGCAGCAGGAGGAGAAAAGTAATGAGCACAGTAACTATGAAGGAAGTCAGGCACTGGAGGAGTAGACTGCCAGGAGTTATTTTGTTCTTTAAAGCATCTTTAAAAGAAATATATCATTTATAATCCTGAGGGGGCTCAACTGCACCAGAGTCTTGATCTAATGTTGTCTGATTTCAAGGGGGGTTCAGCCTATGTATTCTAGTCTGGGGTGGTAGTAAGTCTTTCTAGGCCAGAGTCCATGCCTGTGCTACTTCTCTGTACTGCTGTGGGGGCTAAAACAACAATGAGGTGGGTGAGAGAAGAACATATTAATATTATAGGCAAGTAGCCTGTAGAATTCAAATGTGTGTGTGTGTGTGTGTGTGTGTGTGTGTGTGTGTGTGTGTTTTAAGGAACCAGAAGTAGTAGTCTCATTACTTCCAATAACTTCTAAATATTGTAACTGCAGTGGTAGCTCTCTACACCCCCAAAGGAACTATAACTAACTTTTATCTTTTAGAAATACAGCTGGCCTTCTGTATCCATGGATTCTTTATCCACGGATTCAACCATCCACGGCTTGAAAATATTTTTTAAAAATCGAAAAAGCAAACCTTGATTTTACCTTTTTTTTAAGGGACACCATTTTTTGCTTCAGGCTATATTACTATGTATTTGAAAAGCATTCAGGAATTGCTTGCATACCACTCCTCAGCTGACAGCCTCTTGGTGGTCAGCATTAATGTATTTAAAACTATAAGAATAAAACAATAATTGCATCAAATAAAAATATTGCAGCACAAAATGGAAAGAGAGAAAACTAGAAGCAACTGTAGCAAAGTAGTGGTAGTTGGAGTATTAAGATAATGTGCATGAACCGATCTTAATGTCAAGAAAGGCTGGCATCCTATTGGCGACACATAGCCTAAGCAGACTGCCAGAAATAGTGCACATTAAATTGAGGCACTGCCCTGGCTCAGTGCTAGGGAATCATGGGAACTGTATTTTTTTCTGGGACATTGAGCCTTCTCTATCAGAGAGCTCTGGTGCCACAATAAATTACAGTTCCCATGATTCCCTAGCACTGAGCCAGGGCAGTGCCTCAATTTAACGTGCACTATTTCTGGCAGTCTGCTTAGGCCCACAAACAGGCATAAATCGGGGGTTAAAAAGAATGAACTTTTTTGGACCTTGCAGGATCCAGAACCTTCTTCCACCCTAGTGCAGAACAACAGCCTGCCAAGCAAGGTCTATCTTCCTAGCGACTGATCAGCCATGAAGGTGCATTGGGCTCATTCCAGTCGCTCTTGGGCATCATGGGAGGAAAGAAAAGTCAGATTTGGAGGGTTTGTCCTTCGATGCCTAAGGGCAGCTGGAATGAACCTAGGCATACTCTTGTGGCTAAGACAGAGCTGTGCTCTTGCCTGCTGAAAAAAGGCGCCAGAGAGAGGAAACAGTTTCTGCCACCTCCTGTATGTACATTGGTGGAGACTTGTAACTGTATTACAGAAATAATGCAGTTTGACACCAGTAACTGCCATGGCTCAGTGCTATGGAATTCTGGGATTTGTTGTTTTATGACATATTTTATTTCAGAGAGCTCCAGTGCCACAACAAATCCCAAATCCCAGGATTCCATAAAACTGAGCCATAGCAGTTAAAGTGTTGTCAGAGTGCATTGTTTGTGCTGTGCATATGCAGCCTCACTCTCCTCTTGGCTTACTATCATTACTCCCTACATAGCATCAGATTTGAAGATGATTGCCTCACTGTTTTAATTAGGAGCCTAAATAATTAAGAAGCCTCCTAGGAGAGATGTAAGCATTAGACCATCATATGTTTTATAAATTGTTTTGAAATAACATTAAGTAACTTGGATGGGGAAAGCAGAATTGGGCTGAACTTTGGATGTAGCTGAGGAGTCAGGAGGAGAAGCTTACAAGTAGCCTTGTAAACTGGAAGTGAAAGTACAGAAACTATAGTTGCCTCACACTTAACAGTGATTATGAATTTACAGTGGACCCTTGTTATACATGGGGGATCTGTTCTGGGGCCCCACCCCCACCCCCACCCCGTGTAAGCGAAATACTGGAGGACCTCAAGTCCTGTTTATTTTAAGGGTGGTATGCTCCTGTGTGCTGCGCTGTGTACGCACCCTGGACACATGTACCATTAAAAGAGCTGGGGCTCACCATCTGCGTGACCTTGAGTCTGCATATAGCAAGCCCATGTATGATGCAGGCACGCTGTACTTTCCTTGGAAAATGTCCCTGAGCCAAGAGTTCTTCCTAAAAATCATTTCTGGAGTATTGTCTGGAAAATTGAACAGCAGAGAGGAAACAAGCTCCATGTGCTCTAAGATAGTCAACTGTTTATGTAGTGTTTATGTAGTGTTTATTCAGTGTTTAAATAGTCCAACATGTTTCGGCCACACTAGGCCTTCTTCAGGGGCCTTTGAGAGAAATCACTGGAGTTGTAACCACTCTCCAAATTACAGGACCATAGAGATAAAGGCAGCTGGATGAGGCCATTTAGAGACAGCAATAAACTAGATGGAATTTAAAATAGCAGTGTGAGATAAGGAAAAGAGATTAGATTGATAAATGTAATTCTGGCTTATATGGTTGTTACCCCCAAAGGGGGGGGGGTTCCCACCAACTGTGTCAGCATCTCCTTAGATGTTGGGAGAATGGTCTAAATCAAAGAAGGCTTGTGAGAGGTTGGGTAACCTAAGGGACCGTTTTCACCTATGTATGCTAGTACTAACTGCGGGAGGATTCTGGGTTTAAAGAATAAAAAGGTTTTATTTAGGAATATGCAAAACAGTATGCAAATACACAATAACAATTCAATCAGAAACACCATACAAGGCTAACCAAAATAATGGTGTGGAAACTGGATAGTGGAAGCTTAGGGTTGTAGAGGGGTGATATTTACCAGTCCTGAAAAGGAATCCACGGAAAGCAGAGTGTGGCTCAGACAGTGTCTGAGGGCAATACAGGAAGAGGAAGCTCTGGATGGTTGGACAGAGCTCCACTAGGTGGCAGCTATATGTGCAGAGTGACCACACTTGGGTTGGATATTTATGTTCTGTTTGGTGTCTTCAAGGGGTACTTAATATTTCCACACAAACTACAAAGAGTATGAGTGCTTTCCCATGGAATTGACAAAAAGGGCAATTTTGGTAGATGGTCTTAACTTCAGATTAAGAAAACAGCGATTGGATGTAGGGCATCCTCAAGATAGTTGGATATAGGTGATGGCTGGGAACATGGCAGGGGGCAGGTAGGAGATATGGTCTTTCTTGCCTTAATGCAATGGGACCTCCTTTGACTCCAGTACAAGAGGATATGTCGAAAGCCTGAGGGGAAAACGAAGAGATCAGCAAACCCATTTATCCTTTATTTTGGTATTACCTAGATTCTAACATGATTCACTGAGACAGGGGTGAAGAAGTTTTGCCTCTCCATACATTCTGAAGTGAAACTCCTATAGACCCTCACCATTAACAACATTGGTTGGAATTTCTGGGAACTGAAGTCCTAAACATCTGGAGGGCCAAAGGTTTCCCAGTCCAAACTGGGGAAGGAAAAACCACATTCAATTCATGTGCAAAGGTGAGTATTATTGTTTTACTCATCTGGGAACGTGGCTAATGAAGATTCATAAATTCTCTCCAAAGCTGATGCATCTCTGAAATGTATAACCCAGGTGTTAAATAGATCATAATGGTTGACATCAACATTTTCAGGTATGATCTGCTATTTGCAAATTTTGCACTATTTGAAGGAAGGGATTGCTCTGGGTATGTGTGTGGGTGGTTCCTTCCTCTCTTTTCTCATCTTAATTTCCAGTGGCCACCCAGGTATGATTGTCATTGCTGCTGAATAAATGGCTGTGTTTAGTAATGATAAGCATATGCCTCCTCTGCTCTTTTGCAGAAGATGCCTCCTTTTGCCATTTTAACCCTTATTTCTTTGTATTACTTCTCTAGATAATCAGGGAGAAGTTGGAATTCATCTCCTCTAGGACATTTCAGGTTATACAGGGCTCTGTCCTGGGCCCAGTGCTATTCAATATCTTTATTAATGACTTGGATGACGGTATTGGGGCCATAGTTATCAAATTTGCAGACGACACCAAATTAGGAGGAGTAGCTAATACCCCAGAGGACAGGATCAAAATTCAAAATGACTTGAACAGACTAGAAAGCTGGGCCAAAGCCAACAAAATGAAATTCAACACGGAGAAATGTAAGGTACTGCACTTGGGGCGGAAAAACGAAAAGTACAGATATACGATGGGGGACACCTGGCTGAATGAGACTACATGTGAAAGGGATCTAGGAATCCAGGTGGACCACAAGTTGAACATGAGTCAACAGTGCGATGCAGCAGCTAAAAAGGCCAATGCAATTTTAGGCTGCATCAGTAGAAGTATAGTGTCTAGATCAAGAGAAGTAATAGTGCCACTCTATTCTGCTTTGGTCAGGCCCCACCTGGAATACCGTGTCCAGTTCTGGGCACCACAATTCAAAAAGGATGTGGAGAAACTGGAGCGTGTCCAAAGGAGGGCAACTAAAATGGTGAAGGGTCTGGAAACCAAGCCCTATGAGGAACGACTTAGGGAGCTGGGGATGTTTAGCCTGGAGAAGAGAAGGCTGAGAGGTGATATGATAGCCGTGTTTAAATATTTGAAGGGATGTCATATCGAGGAGGAAACAAGCTTGTTTTCTGCTGCTCCAGAGACTAGGACCCGAAACAATGGATGCAAGCTGCAAGAAAAGAGATTCCACCTCAACATTAGGAGGAACTTCCTGACAGTAAGGGCGGTTCAAGAGTGGAACACACTCCCTTGGAATGTGGTGGAGTCTCCTTCCTTGGAGGTCTTTAAGCAGAGGCTGGATGGCCATCTGTCAGGGATGCTTTGATTGGGAGTTCCTGCATGGCAGGGAGTTGGACTGGATGGCCCTTGTGGTCTCTTCCAACTCTATGATTCTATGATTCTACAGGGGCTACATGTGAACAGGCCAAGTGTTCTCACATATTTTATTTCCCAGAGGGGGGCTATTGCTCCATATACCTTTCCAACCTCCACAAGTCCCCCCCCTCCCCCGCAATAGATTTAGCCCCAGCCATGATCTGTGCTGGCACATTGGTTTATCACTTTACTCTCTTTGCTAACTGCTGTTATCTCTCAGCTGCACATTTGTGTCTCTTTCTCATGTGGGATATTTGTGATTTTTACATAATGGTGGCCCTACTTTTGCTGTGTCCCTTTCCTCTTTCACTGTCCACCATGTTTTCCCAAGGACAAGAAAAGTTACCTAAAAGTCCTCAGGGCATACAGGACAGGCAAGATTTGGATACAGTGGGTTCACCATTGCCTGGCTTCAATTTGTATCAATAACTGTATCTTCAATAATGGTATCTAAGAGGGTTCCTAAAAACTTCAAAGCACTGTTGCTGGGGTGAATAAGGGCTTTAATTTAAGGCTGCAGTTCTGTGCCCACTTATTTGGGAGGGGGGTTCACTGAACACAGTGGGATTTAATTCTAAGAAAGCATGCAGTGTAACAGATTATTAACTGTATAGTTTTAGCTACTCAGATGGCCTTTGCAGCTACTTTTCACACCTGCTTAATCTGCAGACAGCAGGAGGAGGAAAATATCTATCTTCATTAGACTCTGTTCTGTCATTAGGCTCTATGAGACAAGGGCCTCAGTTTGTAGATGTAGGGCAGGACACAAGAGCTGTGTAGGTTGCACTTTACAGAGGGGGTATCATAAAATTTTAATTATCACTGTTAAAAACATTTAACAGAAAGTTTGATTTGATTTGTAGTTGTTAACTTATCTCTAGATAGTCATCATCCAGATTTACACATTTTTCCCAGTGTTTCTTGACCCTCCGAATATCGTTATTGTAGAAGTCTGCAGATTGCGCCTTAAATCACTCTTCCACTGCATGAATGATGTCATCTGTGTTGTCAAATCAGCGACCCTGCAATGGATTTTTCACTTTTGGGAAAAGAAAAAGTCACTTGGTGATGATGACACTGACAAAATTTCATCAATATACCATGATAACTTCCGGGTGATATCCTTTATATCCTTTATATACTTTATATATATACCTTATATACTTTATATACTTTATGATATCCCCTCATATAACCCCCAAGCTAACCTACTGCCCTCAGGCTCAGCATAAAATGTGTGTGTGTGTGTGTGTGTGTGTGTGTGTATCTGGCCCACCATATCCACAGATTCAACCAACCACAGCTTGAAAATAGTTACAACATCAGGAACAAATCCAAAAAGCAAATCTTGATTCTGCAATTTTATATAAGAGATGCAATTGTACTATGCCATTGTATTTAATGGCACTTGAGCTTCCACAGATTTTGGTATCCACAGGGGACCTGGAACCAAACCCCAGCAGATACTGAAGGCCCACTGTATGTATGTAGCCCCTTGTTTCTTTTGCCCCACATGTTTCATGCAGGCTGCATATTCAGGGGTAAGTGTATTGGCCACGCAACAAAATACAACAAAATCCAAAAATTTACAAAACAGATACCTTTATTGGGCCAACTAAAATGTACAAAATGTATTATGCAAGATTTCAAAGCTTCACTGGCTTCTTCGTCAGGCAAAGACATTAAAATCATACAGTAGGAGAAAAGTGATGATACTGGAGTAACTTTTCTTCTGCTGCTAGCCCTTCCTAACAAGAGAAGTAACATCTGAGACAAAATGTAGTCCTTTTGACTCTTAACATCCTCACTTTTCTTCTGTATGGTTTTTAACATCTTTGCCTGATTGAGAAACCAGTGAAATCTCGAAAGCTTGCATGACATATTTTGCGAATTTTAGTTGGCCCAATAAAGGTACAAGTTGAATTTCCCTTATCCAAAATCCAAAATGCTCCAAAATCCAAAACTTTTCTCCCCCTCCCCCCCATGAGTGGCTGAGCCAGTAACATCTTTGCTTTCTGATGGTTCAATCTACACCAGCTTTGCTTCATGCACAAAGTTATTTAAAATATTTGTATAAAATGATCTTCAGGCTATATGTATAAAGTGTATCTGAAACAAGGGGGGGGGGGTTGCAGACTGCCAGAAATAGTACAAATTGAGTCCACTTTAACTGCCCTGACTCAGTGCTAGGGAATCATGGGAACTGCATTTTAT